>OY728160.1:1843455954-1844732204 GCA_963277665.1 Viscum album
ATCCTGTTCTTATACTTATCACTTTTATACCTTTGGTTCAAGGTGTGAACTTGTTCATACCAAACCTTGTGATATTATCACACAACGGTGGAGTGATTGTTATTTTATTGTGTTTTTTTTACTTCTCCATTTCTTCCCTCATGAGTCTACTTTACGCTTCCATTGAAACCATAGAATCAATGGAGGGATAACCCACTTATGGGTTGATACAAGGGAGTAGCAAGGGGCTGGATTGGATGTTATTTATCACCCCATTAATGTATAATCACTTCTTTTAATTGAGATTTTTATTTGATGATTTTTAAACTCCATCGTCCTTGTTGAATTTAAGGCCACACGCTTCAAGTGCTAACACGAACCTTTACCTTAAAGTGCTCAAAACTTTGATCCTTAAAGTGTATAGGTGATTAGTATTAAAGGGTGTAGTAATTAAACCATTAAGTTATGATGTTGTTTTATCTCCTTAAATGAACCCATCTCAAATATAAGAAATTGAAATCATTGAAAAGGAAATACGTCCAATCCACCCCGAGCGATAACCTAGGATAAACTCATTATTTTAAATTGAATTCACTTAAGTCTCTTAGAGTTACTTTATAACCATCTAAAATCAACCCAATTTGGCCACTTCATAGCTAAAAACAGTTCATAGAATGTACGTGTCTATAGGTTACTTCTTAGGTCTCTGAGGATTCGACAACCCAAGCTAAACTACAAGGATCGTCCTACCTTCTTCTCTTGCATAAATTTGAGCGAGAATCAAAAGGTAAAGGAGTAAACCCAATAATCTATTAAGTAATTAAAGTACTAAATAGTTTCATGTACTATTTATTCTTTCCACTTAGTATGGAAGTTAATGTAATAAACCAATTGACTTATTACATGGCATGATTATTACATGGCCTAATTTATTAAATAAATCTAGTATAAGGTGCCTATTTTATATGTACCTATTCATCTTTATAGGAGTGGTTAGAATCAATACATCCATGAATTCCTAATGGAATCCCTTGAGCACTCATAGATTCCATTATTATTTATGGATGCTAGTTTCCAAGGGAGATACTCACCTTGGAACCTAATCCTTATCTACTAGTGGATGCCCGACATGATGTCGTAGGATCCCTTCATTATTATTAAGATATTGGGATGACTTGGATACACTCATTGGATCTAGAATAATTTCTTTGGACATTTGGTTCCATGGATACACCCGTTGGGCCCAATCATTGTTTATACCATGCTTACCTTGGACAATATCCTTGGAATCAGTTAGAATCATATTATAGTGGAATGCCTTGGGCGATACCCCTTAAATTACACACAGACCCCCTATAGACAGACTATAGGTTATTACTGAGTTGGATCGACCCCTGAGGTCAAGGATTCCTTGGTCATTACCTCGGATCATATTCATCATCATCATCATCAAGGATGACTTGGTTATTACCTTGGATCCTCTGTTATTATTATTATTATTATAGGATTCCTTAGTCATACCTTGGATCCTCTTACATCACTTATCATAAACTGGAACATAATTAATTAAATGATCTTATATTCAGAGACATTACCATATAAGGCTGAAGTAGGTATTGGGGTATTTACATTACTACACTGTCTTTACATTTATATATACCTTCACACTATTTCATCTTATATTGCACAGAATAGATGGTATAGACGCCATTGGTGGTGGCCCACTGAGATTTATCTCACATCCTATCTGGGCCTCCATTGGTACCCAGGAAGATTATATGGTTTTAGGTGTTGATAAAGGGAAGCATCCCACTTTGGACACCTTATCTTGGTTTCTTTAATTAGGATGGATCTTGGTAGCAGATGATTAGGGCTATTGCTTGGTATGCTAGATAGTTTTTTGTTTCTTTTTTATTATTTTGTATAGAATGTATTGACTACCACCATGTATACCTATTTTCTAGTTTTGTAGATACATGAAATAAATTATCATCAAATTTTGAATATGATTTAATTTCCATCTTTGATTATTATTATTAGTTACTTAAGTTGTTATTCATTGTTATACTTCTTCCGCTATGGTGGGTTACTAGTCCAGTGCTTATAGTGTTTGTTTTCGATATGCCATCTATTTATTTATGCTTACACTATTTATCTACTATTACTTATGAACTGTGATCCACTATAACATGAGGGAATAACCTCCCCATAGATACACCCTAGTCCCTCAATACTAGTCGGAAGCATCTGGCGTATGGGGAGGCATGCTTGAGGCCATGTGGCCAACTGGGCTCGAGGCACCTTTGAGTGGAATCTGGGTCTGGGATGTCACAAAGTGGTATTAGAGTGGTTAATTTCTTGATTTACTATTTTGAGACAATAGAAAAGAGATTATTAATGCTTTGGAACTTGGTTATATGTCATTATTGGGTGTAGCTAACCCATGTTCAGGGTAAATGCTAAGTTTCCTGAAATGAGATTGTTGTTCTGTATTTTTCTTATTATAGTTGATAAAATTTCACCATTGGGTGATACACATGCTATGTGATGGTTATTATTATTATTATTATTATTATTATTATTATTATTATTATTTAAGATTTCATTTTATCCTTTGACTGATGAGATAAAGGAAAAGGTCATTGTTACATGCATCATCTTATGCACCTAGAATTCACATTCCATGCATATGCCATGCCATATAGGTGCATTTCACTGCTTGTATTTTCTTGTATTGCCTATGATTGTTGAGTGATCCATGATTGTTATATATTATTATGTTGCTAACATTTTATTATAGGGTAGGGGATTGGTTATTAATTATTTCAGCGTCAATCTAAATAGTGTTTTTCTATATAGGTTGATGGTGGAATCTTAAATAGCTAGTTCCTACCCATGTCATCTATGTACCTTTGGTTACATGAGCTGATATTTGTATATGATTGAGTGACTGTCAGTTTCAATTCATGAGGTGTATAGTCCCTCATGGGTTGGAATGGTTAATTTACTGAGTCGAACCATCGTATATCACCCAATACATTCCAAGACTGAATGTAGATGGGGCTAAATATAAATTAAATGGATGTCGATTTCAGTGATAAGGTGTAAGGGCCATGATTCACTAGGAATGACTATCTATTTTAAATAAAACCTTGATATATCTATAATTAAATGTAAACTTAAATGTAAAATATGACTTATAAATTTTTTTGGTTACTAGTAAATGAAGAGGCAAGGTACTATTGACCCTTCACCTACTAGAACCTCTGTAAAATTAAAAATTGAACTCTTACCAATACCTTTCCATCTAAGTGGGTAGTTGGGGTAGTATACCTTGGTTAGTGAGCCCTTATTCATACGTCTTCTTTCGCTAGTTCTTATATCTGCTCTTAAATATTTATCTAAGGCATGTGCTTCACATTTGTAGATATTTTCCACCACAATGTACTCATGTCATGCGCTAAGAGAGTGTTGATGACCACAATCTAGAGATGGTGGGCCCTAAGACACCAGTCTTACTACCAAGAGTGACATTTAAGGCAATACCTATTATACCTAGTCTGGGAACTGATGCTCAACTTCATGAGAGTTTCCTATGAATGATGAAGTCCATGTAGGATACTCCATGACCTATACCTATAATGGATGATCTGACTCGTGAGTTCCAGTAGTATAATCCTACCACTTTTTCAAGGGATGACAGTCTACAGGATATTGATTATTAGTTGGAGGATACTCTATCTATCTATGATCATATGAAGACATATCTAGAGTTTAGGGTCAAGATTTTCACCTATATGCTTCATGATTCAGCCAAGCACTGGTGGAATGTGATTACCTAGGTTGATCATCATCAGGGCATGGTCTGGGCTTATTTACAGACCACCTTCTATGATCACTTCTTTCCTCAGACATTAAGATCTAACTGATCCAGAGTGTTCATGCATCTAGAACAGAGTTCTATGTCATTTATGGATTATTCAGTGTGTTTTATTGAGTTACAACACTTTCCACCCCTTCCATCCAGTAATGATCTATTGTGTACAAGGAGTTTCGATGATGGGATTCATTATTCCATCCGTAATTAGGTGAATGTTTTTCACCTGCCTACTTTTTCTAAGATTGCTAATCAGGATCTTACCACTAAGCACAACCTTAGGGAAGGTGATAGTACCAGGCATAAAGGATCATTGTCGAGGTAGAGAAGTAGTTCTTATGGTAGTAGGAAACTTTCCCTTAAGATTTCATGTTAGAATAGTGGTGTTCAGAGTAACCGCATTGATAGTTCCGTTATATCCCATCAGTGTGAATGGTAGGGGCATCTAAAGCCTCAGTGTGATAGAGACCTAATGGAGTATCGTTCTTTTGGCCATATGGTAAATGTTTAGAGATTCCTTCAGACCTTTCCACCAACTTCTAGTGGAAGAGGATTCACACTGGCTCCATCTTCAGGGGCATGATATTTTATGCCACATTAGGTGGGGAGTTAGAGTATCATTGGAAGGATTGGATGAGGATGAGTTCATGGTCGTGGTAGCTATAATTCTGATCATAAACACCAATAGAGCAGTCATAATAAGGGTAGTACAACTGTAGCATAAGTCCATGGATTAGGTTAGATGAATTCTTTACAACTAATACCTGAGGATCAGACTGAAGGACCATATATAGTATGAGGTACTATTATAGTAGCCTCCACTATAGTATCTACTTTATTAAATACAGGTGTTTCACACTCCTTTATCTCTTTATCGACCATGGAGAGTCTTGGATTGGAAACTCATTATTACTTTAGTGTGATGATCCTGAATACTCTACTAGGTGTATAGTATGAGGGAATACGCCAATACAGAGACTGACCCCTTGAGGTAGGCAATTACCCCTTCCCATGGGAACTATTTGTTCTTGAGATTAAGAGCTTCGATTTCATTCTCAGGATGTATTGGTTGGTTCCATATAATACCCATGTGGAATTCTATCATCATAGGGAGTCTTTTACATCACTAGAGGGTAGCAGCTATATCCAAAAGGGTCAGTGGGATGTCTAGGATGGTATAGTTGGACCAGAAATCATGGGCTAGGTAAAGTGACTGCCCATATTTCTAGTCTTTTTATTGAAGAGTAGATCTTTCCTCAGATATATTTCCCTCCCATAGTAGATCATTTCAAGGATATATTTCCTAATGATTTTTTTGTTTACATCCTTAGAGAGAGGTAGAGTTTACAATTGTTCTTATTCTAGGAGAATCTCCAGTTTCCATTACTCTGTATAGGATAACACCTACTAAGCTCCAAGAACTCAAGAGACAGTTGGAGGATTTAGAGGACAAGGGTTTTATCCAACCCCACACTTCTTCTTGAGGTTCACCCATGATTTTCTCCAATAAGGTGGATGATAGCCTTCATCTATGCATGGATTACAGACGGTTGAACCAGTTTACAGTTAATAAATTGTATCCACTACCTCATATAGATGATCTCTTTGGCCAACTTTGAAGATCTAGGGTGTTCTCGAAGATCGACCTAAGGTTGGTCTATCATCAGGTGTGAGTCAGGCCTTCAGACATACATGTTATAACTTTTCATACCAGGTATGGTCTGTATGAGTATATCATTATGCCATTTGGTCCTTAGAACACACCTATCTTTGTCATGGATTTGATTAATAGGGTGTTCCACCCCTATCTGGATTTTTTTCATAGTTTTTTTGGATGAAATATTAGTGTATTATCACACTCATAATGACCATGCTAAGAACCTTGATACCATTTTGAATACATTGAGAAAACATCAGATTTATGATAATCTTGCTAAGTTCCACTTCTGGATATAAATTTTTTTCTTCCTACATCATATCATCTCGGAATCAGGAGTATATATTGGCCCATAGAAGGTGAGTGTTTTGGATTTTTGGGAGAATCCCAAGAACATGTTTGAAATATGAAGTTTATTAGGGATATATGAATATTAAATAAATTATATAAAACAATTATCACGCCTTTATTCACCTCTTAATGGTCTTAAAAAGAAGGGTGTTAAAATCCTATGTTCAAAAGTGTGTGAAAAATCCTTTCAGAACCTGAAAGGAAGGTTTGTTTTGACACCTATTTTGATTCTTCTAGAGCCTGGAAGAGGCTATAAAGTAATCTGTGATGCATCTAGAATTATCCTAGGTGCAGTGATTATTCAGGAGGATATATTCATTATGTACGAATCTCGGTAGTTGAGGCCTCATTAGAGGAATTACTCGACACATGATCTTGAGCTAGTAGCTATTTTCCATGCCTTACATTGATGGATACACTATCTGATGGGTGAGTAATTTATGGTGTATATAGACCATAAGTGCCTCAAATATATCTATATATAGCATTAATTGAATCTTAGATAATAAAAATTGGTCGAATATATTTAATCATTTGACTTTGATCTTGCCTATACACCTGAAAAGGGCAATGCAGTGGCATATGTGCTGAGCCAGAAAACTCAAGAACATGCCTTACAGGAAGCCAATGATGAATAGAAATTGATAACCCTCTTTTATGAGATGTATATTTAGTTTCATGATAGTCACAAGAAATCTCATATCTCAACCTTGACAGTTACATATTAATTTCTGGATAGGGTAAAGAGTAGGTAGTTTTCATATCTCGAAGGCTTGGTTCTTCGGGAGAGTTTCTAGTGAGGACCTATCTTCAGATTGGTCTATGGACAGAGATGACATCCTATGTATACAAGGGAATTTCAGGGTTCATACATATATGATAGAGGAACTGATGTGAGATTACCATGATTCTTAGTGGTTAGTTCATCCAGGAATCTCCAAGATGCATCGAGATATGAACCTCTAGTATTGATGTCCTTGGATGAAACATCAGATATAATGTTTTATCACAAGGTGTTCCACCTGTCAGTAGGTGAAGGAGGAGTACTAGAAACTTTTTGGATTTTTTACATACACTTATATTCCCAGAATGGAAATGATAAGATTTTAATATGGATTTTGTATTCATCTTAACAAGGTATCCTTAGGGTAGCAATGAAGTTTGGGTAGTCATGGATCGAATGATGAAAGTATCCCACTTCCTTCCTATATGGGAGACTTTCTCAGTTGATGAGATAGGAAGATTGTATGTCTGTGAGATCATATGACTACATGGGGTCCTTCATACTATTATTTCAGATAGAGATTATCATTTCATGTCATGGTTATGGCAGGGGTTTAAAAAGGCTATGAGTACATAGGCGCTTCTGAGCACCAATTTTCACCCTCAGACTGATGGCTAGTTGGAATGGATGATACAAGTGTTATAGGTCATGATTAGATAATTCATCCTTAACTTCATTAGTTCTTAAGAGAAGCATACCCCTCTCATTGAGTTCTCTTATAATAATAGTTTTCAGTTGATGATTTAGATGGATCCTTTTGAGTACTGTATGGTAGGTCATTCCATTCACCCCTATTCTGATTAGAGGTAGGAGAGGAAATGCTATTTGGTCATCATCTCATTTAGGAAACTTCAAAGAAGGTTTAGTTGATAAAAAATAATATGTATACTATTTAGTATAGACAAAAATATTATGCTGATTTCCACTGATAACCTCTAGAGTTTGAGGTCAGGGATCATGTTTTCTTGTAGGTATTGCCTAGGCTTGGGCATAGACAGATAAAAAGGAAAGGGAAGCTGTTGCCTCATTTTATAGGGCCATTTGAGATTCTGGAGACAATTAGGCCTATAGCCTATTAGTTATTACTACCTCATAGGTACCACTCCATGCATGATGTCTTCTATGTTTCAAACCTTCTCCATTATCATGGTGACTCATCTCATACTTTTGATCTCGAGGATGTTGAGTTAGATGTTGATGCTTCTTTTGAGGAGTATTCTATACACACCATTGACTAGAGAATGAAGGCTCTATGAGGATAAAATATTCCTTTAGTATGGATTATATGGAATCACATATGTGTACATGATGAGAGATGGGAGAGGGAGGTTGAATTATGTGCCCAGTGGTTAGAGTGGTTTTTAGACAGTGTTTTTCTACCCTTGAAAGGTGAACTTGAGGATAAGTTCCTTTAAGGGGGAAGCCTATAAGAACCTGATTTTTTTACTTTAGGTATGGATCCTTTTAATTATTTATCTAAGATCTTGCTTACATTATTTTTTTATTAAACCCCAAAGCAGGGGTGTGGGCCGGTTGGGTAATTTTGTAAAGGAAAGGGAAAGAGGGCTGTAGGTAGGATGCATGCCAATTACACGATGTATAACTGGAATACATGGAGTGTAACCATTACACGATGTGTAATGGCCTGGATAGAACCTTTCAAATCATGTAAAGGTTTTTTCTAGGAGAGGAGACCTGAAACCTTACACGACGTGAAAATCATTTACATGCAGTGTAATTTCCCAACTAAAGTTTTTAAAATAGGAGGCAGGGCCTCCCTTTTTCATACAAAACCACACATCCTCACTCTATCTCATACATGATCCCCCTTTTGATCCAAGAGAAATCCTTTTCTCCCATTTCATGATCTGACCTCCATTTCTAGATCTGTCTATCACATTGGAAGTGCATCAGTCAATTCTTAAATCATTTATCTCCTTTCATCGTTCTTTGTCCTTTCAGTTTCACTATTTTGGTGTAGGCTCTTATGCACTATTTTAAGGGAATTGATCCATTATTCATATTTCTTTTGATCCTAAAAAAACTAAGGGCTGATACTGGATGAAGAGAGTACTAAGAGTATACGATAGGTGGTCTATGAATCATCCCTCAAGTCTCACCATTTTATAAACTATCATCATTGTGTGCATGCTGATTTTATCGGGCGATGCTTATTAAATTCATGTTCCTTAATTATAATAAGCATTCTCATATTATATATCCCTTACTATATAGTATCATCACACTATTTTAGGTTGATATATCAATGCTTTCCACCCCAAGTAGTGTGTTTTCTCATTAAAGCCTTGGTAACCTAAGTGGGTTTATCTGTGACATCGTTCAAGTGTGTGTCTTGACCCTACTAATGTTAATCCCTATTTAATTAAATAAATTATGAATTGTTAATGACTATCACACACATATTATCACTTGAACCTTATAAGGTAAGTGTTTAAAATTAATCAATGAATCCTTAAATGATAAGTGGAAAGTATATTGAAACATATCACTTGGCCTAGTTACTTATAATGGAATTGTATATGGTTGCACATCCTTATCCGAACTTGTCATGCTTATGAAAGGTAAAGGAGTGAACCCAATAATTGATTAAGTAATTAAAGTACTAAATGGTTTCATGTCCTATTTATCCTTTCCACTTAGTATAGAAGGTAATGGAATAAACCAACTGAATTGTTAAATGGAATGAGTATTACATGGCCTAATTTATTAAATGAATCTAGTATAAGGTGCCTATTGAATATGGACCTATTCATATTTATAGGAGTGGTTAGACTTGAGCCAGCCTTAGATTATTGAGGGAATTACTTGAGGAGTTTTGGAATCCATTTTGATTCAAGGATGCTAGTTTCCAAGGGAGATACCCACCTTAGAACCTGGTCCTTGTCTACTAGTGGATTCCTAACATGACACTATAATATCCCTTCATTATCATTTAGATATTTTGATTAATTAAATACACTCCTTGGATCTAGCATGACATATTTGAACATGTGGCTCCATGGATACACCCATTAGGCCCAATCATTACTAATCCCATGCTTACTTTGGATGAGATCCTTGAACTCAGTTAGAATCATATTATAGTGGAATGCCTTGGGAGATTCCCCTTAGACTACATACAGACCCTCTATAGCCAGGCTATAGGTCATTACTCAGTTGGATCAACCCCTGAGGTCAAGGATACCTTAGTTATTACCTTAGATCCTCTTTATTATTACTATTACCAAGGATGACTTGGTTATTAACTTGGATCCTCTGTTATTATTATTATTATTATTATTATAGGATGCCTTGGTCATACCTTGGACCCACTTACATCACTTTTCATAAACTGGAACATAATTAATTAAATAATCTCATGTTTAGAGACATTACTAGTTGAGGCTAAAGTAGGTATCGAGATATTTAAATTACTGCACTATCTTTACATTCATATATACCTACACACTATTTTAGTATATATTTCATAGAATGGATGGTATAAATTCCATTGGTGGTGGCCTATTGAGATTTATCTCACACCTTATCTAGGTTTCCATCGATGCCCGATAAGATTATATGAATGTAGGTGTTGAGAAGGGGAAACATCCTACTTTGGACACCTGATATTGCTTACTTTCATTAGGATGGATATTGGTAGCAGATGACTGAGCTAGTGCTCATGATGCTAGATAGTTTTTGGTTTCTTTTTGATTCTTTTGTATAGCATGGTATTTTCTGCTTCCATGTATACCTATTTTCCAGTTTTGTAGAGATGTAGAATACATTATCATCAGCTTTTGTATATGATTCAGTTTCTAGCTTTGAGTATTATTATCAGTTTCTTGAGTTGTTATTAATTTCTATATTGCTTCTGCTATGAAAGGTTATTGGTCCAATGTTTATAGTGTCTATTTCCATTGTTCCATATATTTATTCACTATTTCACTATTTATTTTTTATTACTTATACATTGTGATCCACTCTGACATGAGGGAATAGTCTCCCCACAGATACAACCTAGGTACCCATTGCTAGTTGGAAGACTTTAGAATATGGGGAGGCATGCTTGAGGCTATATGGTCAATTGAGATCGGGGCACATTTGAGTGGCATCCGAGTCTGGGATGTCACAACTGATGTGTTTCCTGAATAATTTCCTTGTCTCTCTTATAAATGAGTCATTGAGTTCATAATCAAACTTATACATGGACCAATTAAAATACCAAGGACATTTCATCACAAAAAAATGGATATTTGTGAACCTTTCAAAGAAAGAATTAATTCAAGGATGGACGATGCCAAAATTTGTGATATTTATTCGTTGTTTCATTGGAGTAGCTAGGCACTATCGTTAATTTTTTAGAGATTTCTAATGATTTTAAAACCCTCTATCCAAGATAACTTGGAAGGGAGTCAAGTTTTTTTTGGAATAATGAATGCGAAGATATCTTCAAGGAGTTACAAAAGAGGCTTATCACTATACTTGTAATTACTCTACCCAAAATTAGGGAATGTTTTGTGGTATACAATGATGATTTGAAGAAGCGATTGGGCCGTGTACTAATTCAGAATAAAAAAGTAACAACATATACCTCAAGAAAATTGAAATTTCAAGAATAGAACTACCCAATGCATGATATAGAGTTGGATGTATTAATATTTTTATAGAAAATATGGCAGCATTATCTCTTTGAGGAGAAGTGTGAAATATATACAAATCATAAGAGCCTCAAGTATATATTCACATAAAAAGAGATGAATATGCACCAGTGAAGATAGTTATATATTATTAATTACTATTAAATCTCAATCAACTAATATCTTGAAAAAAATAAAGTGTAAGAGGTTCTAAGTATAAAGGATCCATAAATTTTATCATTGATGAGAATTGAGAAGGATCCAATCTTATTAGAATTGAAAAGGATGGAAAAGGGAATCATAATGGAAGAAACATCATCAACCCTTTCATAAAAGATTGCTCAACTATCCCTTCTGGAGAATATAAAGGATTCTCAAAGAGATTATATGAAAATTCATAAGAATGTGGAAGCTATAAGAAAATAAAAATCCTCATAATTAAAAATTAATAAAGAAGGAGTTGTAAGATTTGGGTCATGTCTATGTGTAAAATAAAATTATGAGCTAAAGAATAAGTTGTTAGATGATGAACATAGATTGACCTTATCCATCCATCTAGGGAGCATATATGTGTATTGAGATCTCTGAGATCACTATTGGTTGGACAATATGAATAAGGAGAACACAAAATATACATCAAGGTGTCTTGTATGTTAGAAAGTGAAGGCTGAAAGGAAAAAATCCAAGGGGATAATGCAACCATTATCCATACCTACATATAAATTAGAAAGCATAACCATGTACTTTTTCACTGGTCTTCTAAATACATCAATATAAAATAATGCTATATGGGTTGTGTTGGATATTCTTTAAAAGGCTTCTCACTTCATTACAATACAAGAGGACTTCTCACTCAATAAACATGCAAGGATATACATTAGAGAAGTGGTGATACTGCATGGAACACCACTATCAATTGTATCTAATAGAGATCCAAAATTTAACTCCAAGTTTTTGGAAGAGTCTACAACATGATATAAATACCGAGTTGAACTTCAACACATCTTATCACCCTCAAAATAATGACCAATCTGAGTGGACTATCCAAACACTTGATGACATGTTGAGATCATGCTTTATGTATTTAAAATAATGATGATATCAACATCTTACTTTGGCCGAGTTATCATAAAATATTAGTTTCCATTCAAGTATCCAAATGGATCCCTACAAATCCCTTTATAGGAAGAGGTTTAGAATACCCATATGTTGGGATGAAGTTAGTGAACTCAAATTTTTGGGTCTTGAGATGGTCGAGGAAATGGTGGAAAATTTCAAGACCATTCAGTATCACATCAGGGCTACTCAGAGTTGATATAAGAACTAGGATAACTATCATATAAAATACCTAGAGTTTGAGGTTGGAGATAAGGTATTCCTCCGCATATCTCCATGGAATAAAGTCATGATATTTGGGAATAAATGAATGCTTAGTCCAATATACATTGGTCCCTTTAATATCCTTGATCACATTGGAGTGGTGGCCTACTAACTAAAACTTCCACCTAACCTATCTCAAGTACATGATGTGTTCCACATATCCCTCTTGAGGAAGTACATACTAGACCCCTCACATGTGCTGAATCTATAGGTGGTACCATTAGATAATGATATTTCATATAAAGAGAAGTCAGTGAGGATCTTAGAATGTAGAGACAAAATTCTAAAAAATAAGACAATACACCTGGTCTAAGTACTATGGAGAAACTACAAGTTTGAAGAAGTGACATGGGAACCAAAGGAGGTGATGAAACAAAACTACCATCATCTATTTTAGTGTATGAAATGAAAATTTCAAGGGTGAAATTTCTAAAAGTGGGAAGATTATAATAACCTGAACTTTTATAAATAAAATCCCCCTTTTTATTGATTTAAATTCCCTATTATGTATTATGGTTATAGAAAACACATGCACTTATTTGATTTTACTACATCATATCAGATTTAAAAGACCATTAAGAATCATAACCATTGATAAAATAGTGATTGAACAATGATCATATGATTAGTATAAATACAGGCTTATTATAAATCCAATTGACATATAAAAAATAATCAATGGACTCAACCAGTAGGATCATACCCTATGAAGCCCATTTATCGGAGGTTAAGAGGGAGATATCATCATCAGGATTTCCCCTGACCAAGACCAATATTATATCTAACAACAAAATCATGAGTGAAACTATTTATGTGAGAAGTTAAATCTCATAAAGATCATGAACCAAACCATGTACGCTGAACCACCCCTTAAAATATCAACATCACACAACTTACCCTTAGACTGTTCGTTGGTGTAATAAATGGATATGTATCAATACCCTAATAATATGAATATGTACATTATATTTTAAATAGAATAATTATTATATCTAATTATTATTGTTGTTACTTTATAAATTATTTTTATTTTGATATGATAAAATGAAAATTTTATTTTTGTGTAATATGCAATTTCAATTAAGATATCCCTCTTTGATGAATTCAAAAATTTTAAATGTGAATATTCACATATTTAGAAAATTATTTTTATAAAATAAAAATTATTTTTTTAATCATCATGTCAAAATTATCGAACAATGATTTTTTCATAACTTTCTAAGACAGTTGAATTTTTGGTTAAAAATTAAATACCGTATAAATATACAGTGTGTATTATGATATCATAATGACCCAAAAATGATGTAATAAATGCTATAAATGTTATAAACTAAAAAATATATGTTTAACTTTAAAATATTGTGTTTTTAAGTTTATTTTATTAATTTTATAAATCCCATACGAATCCTTCAAAACCTATATTATATTTTTACATTTTTAAATAAATTATTTATAAACATTACTCACTTCCACATCACCAAGTATAATATTTTACTGAGTTATGAACTTTTCCTTATAAAATAAATAAAACCACTCCAATTTTTCAGAAACCATGGTAAGGATTATTATTTTTTGATTACTTTATTATATAGATTCCAAAACCTAAATTTGGGAAATAATAAATAACTCCCCTCTCTCTTCCTATATAAACCCACCCAGGACCCCATTACCCTTCACTAAAAAAACATTTGATAACATCATTTTTATTTACTATACTCTATACAGTCCCACTAATGTTCCCCTAAGCTCTTAATAATCACCTCCTAAGCTTTTGGAATCACCCTCTCAAGGTAAGGTGCCTATCTCTCTTCATTTTTATTAAAGCACCTTCTTTGAATTTAGCCTTTTGAATCTCAATTGGTTATGTTTTAATGAATTTATAAAGATAACTATACTATAAAATTCATGTTATGATAATGAGAGATCATTTATCCCATCTCATTATAACATTTACCTAAGCCATTACTATGTCAAAATTTAGTAAGGGATCCTCTCTTTCTCCTATTTATTCAAACACCTTATTTATGTAATGAAATTTTTATTCAAATTAATATTGATGGGATATGATATTAAACAAACCTATTACTTCCCTTATAATTTCCAATTTATGAGTGACCCCTTTCACCCTCATTAATCCCTCCCACGATTCATTATGTACCCCCATTACACTGTCGAAATTATCATGCAATATTTCCATTCTAAATTTTTATTCAAGCACCATCCTTGTATTATTCCTATTAATTCCCAAATGTTCATGTTGTATTATGTTCTTAAATATCTTTAATACTTTACTTTTTTCTTCCAAGTGACGAGATACCCCTTTATCTCTCATTAAAGCACTTTATGAATCTTCATGTACTGTTGTTACGCTGCCAAAATGTTATTGTGATTTTCCATGCCAAACATTTGTGAGGTGTATATCAGTACTCATTTACACTCAAGGTTATTAAAATATTTTTACCTATACTTAATTTATTTGGGACTTTAATTTATGTAACCCACAATCCTTAATCATGAGATTAAATTTAATGAAATATGTTCTTATTTTATATGATCTATATGAAACACTTAAGAATGTACATGATATGACTATGATAGGTTCACCTATATAGCACTACAATGCATTGGGTAATGTTTTATTCTGATGATATTCCATTTATGGTGCATGAGAGGTTATCCTAAGCACATTATGTTATGATGTCTTGGTAGTTAACCTTGCCTTATGCTTATGATGACATGTTAAAGTTGTTACCACATTCCCATGCTAACTTTATGTTATCATGCTATAACATGCCTCATTGTTCATATTTATAATTATAACCCCTTTTATGTCCCATTAAAATTCATATTTTCTAACATGTAATACATTATTCATGTTATGATTTTTTTCTCTTACCAGGATTTATAGCTCAACCCTTTCATATGTATGTCTCCAAGTTATCCCATGAAGATTTAATAATGATGTAATATTATGATAATTTTAATGAAGTTCTCAATATTGTCGATTTACCTCATGTTTTTAAGTTTTTATGTAATGTACCTAATTATACAAAGACACCAGTATTCTCAATCTTCTGAGTTGTATTATGTGTATTCCTATGTAATAAATCATGAATTGATGTGTAATAAAGATAAGGGTTGTCATAATAAATATTTCATTAATATAATAATTATTTAATTTAAATCACATATATTTATAAACTTTATCCTTATTACACTTCATGTAATGCATTAGTGAAAAATGAATCACATCGGTTCATGAGGTGGTAGTCCTATATACGCACGAGTGACATTATCATATCCCCTATGAAATGGAAAGTAAAAAGGTATATATGATATAATGAATCCATAGGTATAATTATGTTATAAATATCATATATATAATTTATATCCATCATTATTACCAACCATGAGATTTGGTAATGAAAAAGCGAATGACATTGGTTCGCGAGATGGTAGTTCACCCTACACACAAATGATGATTTCATAACTCATTTGATGGAAGTGGGGATGATTATAGGTTGCGAACGTAACATAAAAACATCTAATTATATGGAATATAATTATGAAATTATATTATAATATTTTAATAATAATTTAATAAGGTGGAGGAAGAAATAAAATAAATACTATCGATGAAGAATGTTACCTATTCCTTAAATAACCTCCTTACACTATTGGAAATGGTGGTTTTCCCAACAGATATATACCAAAAGTTTGAAGAAACTATTAGTATACTATAAAAAAAGTCACATTTTCCAACAGTTTGCTCAAACCATTGGCAAATGTGTTAAAATAGTTAAGATTTCCCAACGGTTTGACAAAACCGTTGGGAAATCTTCAGTTCCTCTAACATATACCAACGGTTTTAATAAACTGTTGGTAAAGAGAGGCTTTCCAAATGGTTTTTAAAAACCATTAGGAAAGTTTTCCCCCAAATACCCAGTGCCCCAACTCCCAGTATGCCCGACTACAGACCTAATCCATACCTCCTCCCGAAGTCTTCTCGGCCTCCAAACACCTTTCAGCCGAAGATCCATCTTTAATAAAACAAATTTTTATTTATACACTTCAAATTAGTAATTTAGTTTTACTATTATTCCTATTTTTATTTTATGTTTGATGTTTTTATTTCGGGTAAATTAGAATTAGTGTTGTTAGAGTACGAACCCTTTGTTTGTTTTATGTATTTTTGTTCTACACTTCATACATCCTAAATGGTCCGTTTAGTGGGGTCTGTTTAGTGCAGGGGTAAAGGGTTTGTTTTAGGTTTTGGTTTAGTGGGGTAAAGGGTATGTTTTATGTTTGTTTTATGTTTTATGTTTAGTGGGTTTTTATGTATTATGTTTAGTGGGGTTTTATGTTTTTTGTATAGTGAAATGGACAATGTATTATAGTTTGGATTTCTTTATGAATAAAATGATTTTAAATAAAAATACCCCAAGGGGGGGGGGGTGCAAGAGGGGTAGGGGCTGCCCAGGTGTGGGGTGTTGTCCAGGTGTGGGGGGCTGTCTAGGTGGGGGGTGGGTTGTCTAGGGGGTTAAGGGGGCTCTAGGGGGGCTATAGGGGTGTGAGGGAGGGGGGTATGGGCTGCCCCAAGGAGGGGTGTGGGCTGTCCAGGGGGGTCAAGGTGGGGTGTATAGGTGGGGGAGGGGGTTGTCAAGGGAGGGGGGGGGGGTGGGCTGTCCAGGTGGGGGGGGGGGAGTGGTGGCTATCCAGGTGGGGGGGATGTCTAGGTGGGGGGGGGGGGTGGCTGTCCAGGTGGGGGGATGTCCAGGTGGGTGGGTGGGGGGTGTCCAGGTGTGGGGGGGGGGGGGCTGTAGGGGAGGGGGGTGTGGGGTGTCCAGGGAGGGGGGGGGGGTGTTCTGGGGGGGCTATCCAGGTGGGGGAGGGGGGTATGGGCTGTCCAAGGAGGGGGGGGGGGGTGTCCAGTGGGGGGGGGGTGTGGGCTGTCCAAGGGGGGTGGGGGCGGGTTGTCCTAGACACCTCATACCCCTTGGACACCCCACCTCTGGAAAGCCCCCTGGACCCCCTGACCCCCCTGGATAGCCCCAACACCCTCGTGGAAAGCCTGCCCACCCCCTGGACACCCCGTACCCCTGGACAGCCCCCCACCCCCATGGACAGCTCACCCACCCCCCTGAACACCCCATACCCCCTAGACAACCCTGCCACCCCGTGGACAGCCCGCCCACCCACCCCGTACCCCCCCTGGACAGCCCCGCCCACCCCCTGGACACCCTCTCCCCCCGTGGATAGCCCCCACCCCCGTAGACAGCCCGCCCACCCCCTGGACACCCCGTACCCCCTAGAAAACCCCACCACCCCCTGGATAGCCCGCATACCACCTGTATACCTAGTACCCCTTGGAAAACCCACACCCTGAAAATCCCCCCACCCCCTGGAAACCCCCGACCCCCCTGGACAGCCCCGCCACCCCCTTGGACAGCCCGCCCACCCCTGGACACCCCATACCCCCTGGACAACCCACCACCCCCACCACCCCCGTGGACAGCCCGCCCACCCCCTGGACACCTCGTACCCCCTAGACAACCCCCCACCCCTGGAAATCCCCCCACCCCCTGGACAGCCCCGACCCCCTGGATAGCCCCACCACCCCCATGGACAGTATGAGAAAATTGAACCCAGTTTCCCATCACTTCCTCAAACAGGAGGAATTTCTGGATCATATACATTGAAGACATTAATCCTTGAAGAGCAGGAGATGTCACATCACACAGTTTTGTTCAACCGTGATTTGTTCGATGACTACATTAGGTAAATAAATTGAATATGTATGTCTTACATATATATCTGCTAAACTATTCATATTTTTTTATCTATAGGGAACATAAAATAATGATAAATAGAAAGAATCATTCTTTATCTTTGAGAAGGAGGGATACTTTGCATAGCAAAGAGTTTTATGCTTGGTTAAAATTGAAGGTAAAAAAATTACTGTTTAAAATAATTAAATCAATATTTAATTAAGTTTAATATTCATTTATATTGTAGGTATTGAGTTTTCCTACTGACTCTGTCTCTGAGGAAATAAGAGCTTTGGCTTTTGGTCTAAATACCATGGTTCGTGACTATAAATCAATTTTTATCAATGGGTACAAATTTATTGTCACTAAATGAGTAAAGAACATGAGAACACAACATGATGGTGTTATGGTTACTGCCACAACAGATTTTTATGCCAGTGCATCAGATAGTAGACCATGATTTGAAAATGTGGGTTATTATGGAGTCGTTGAAAAAATAATAATGTTGGATTATTACTCTCATGGATGAGTCACAATGATGAAATTCCATTGGTTTGATTCGATGACAAGACATGGCACATTTATTGATGATTGTGGATTTCGAGTAATTAATATGACTCACACTCTTGCTACTGAAGAACCATATGTATTGGAATCAATGGCTAAATATGTTTTTTTTTATGTCAAAGACCAAATTCGACCTGAATTTGGTGTCATAGTTGAAGTAATTACAAGACATATTTTTGATGATGGAATTGACACCATCCCTACTTCCATTAGAACCAATCCATTTATTTCTTTTGATGAATCCAATATCTCAATTGTCAGAGTTGACTGTGAACCTGAAGTTGTGGTGGGAAATATATAAAATCATCCATTCATGTTCTCAATTCTTTTGGTTTACCTCAATTTGGGTTGTTAAGGTTGGTTCTATTCAAATTGATTTAATATTGAAACCTGCCTGCATCATCTACCTGAGCTAAAGAAATTAAATTTTTCCTTAATTTTGACAATTTATTTTCCAATTATGAATCTAGTAGAATCAATGTTCCATGATTTTAATGGACTGATGACACTTAGTAAATAATCATCATACTAAAAATTAAATTTCTTTATTACATCTTGTACGATTTATTGACTTCATTATATATTTTTTCAAGCTCACCTAAAACAATGGTTAGTTAAATTATCCATGAATCCCCCTATTCCCTCTCATTTTTTTTGGGTTACACAATAGTTATCATTTTCTATTTACTTCCATATTTGTTTTCAAATGCAGGAAATGAAACCAATTTAATAGAGGCGATGAAAATAGATTATGGACAACAATCATCGCATGAACGAGCTGGGAATTCCATCACCAGTGCTTGCAGTGAGTATTTTATTTCAAATATATTTATTTAAATTATATATAATGTCATGTGATTAATTTTTTTAATTTTTTTTCAGGATCCATTTATTAGGTGACGGTTATTTGAGGATCAGCCGAGTAGTGGTCCCAGTACTGGGGGTGTTCATACGAGGGGGGGGGGGTGGTACGAGAGCTAGAAAATCTGGTCGGCGTACCCGATTAGACCCTGCCCCTCCCACTGAAATACCATCCATCCCACATTCTGATCCCGGTGTGTCATTAGGGACACATGGGATATTTAGGCCTCCCATGTTTTCACCACCATTTACATCTGACCCTCCTCACCCGTTTGTGTCATATCCGATGATGATTCCCACTCCCCATCCAGCATTTGGCCATCCATCCCCATCATCTTCTTTTACTACTACTCCGATCTCTCCGGGCTTTTATATTCCACCTTCTTCGACTACTGCTCTGCCAGAGTCTATCCCTACAGAGCATACATTGGGACCCACTCCATCTGTACAGGGTGTTCCTTCAGTTTCTGCGGATCCAACGACGCCCATTGATTAGACTACCACATGTATACTTATACAACCATAAAAAATTGTTACACCATTATTTATTTTCATTATAACATGTATTGATAAAATATTTGTTTTTCTTTCATAAAAAATACATCTACTGATAGGAGGTGGGGGTGGGGGTGTACATGCATGCGTTCAGTGTGGAACCTCCGCACGCAGTTGATGGTGGAATACAATGAAGATAGTTATATGATTGAAAAATCAGGGTAGCAATGTCGGAGTTTTTTGGCAACGCTTGCAAAATATTCCGACATCATTCCTATCAGCCCACTCTCATGGAGACAGCTGCAAATGAAGTCAAGGATAAATCCTGGGCAGAGATATGGGTAAAAAAATCAGTTGTATTTAATGAAATATATTAATTTTTTTATTTATATGAATTAATATTTTGGTTTCAGCTGCGGTTTAATTTCTCCGATGGTGAGGGTGTATGTCCAACACGTCTAAAGGATTTAGGTGAGCTTTAGAGAGCTTATAAGCATGAGTTATACATTAGATGGCGTGATAGAGTGGGCATAGAGTTGGAGGTGGTCCCTATCATGGATTATTGTCCATTAGAACATTACCGACAGATGATTACTCATTGGGACACTAGCCAATTTACGGTATTAATCAAATTAGAAGTATTTAAATGAAAATTTTCATGTTTTTTGTTAATACTAATTATTGAATTTTATTTAGGATGCATCTGTAATAAATAAAAAAACATTGATGCTAAGAAATACGTCCACACATTGGGACGTACTATGATTCTAGATCATGAGAGACAGCTGGTATGACAGTTTATAATCTTTTTTTACGACTTTCACTTTCTATTGCTTCCTCCGTAATTTATTCGATTTCTAAAGTTGTTATATAATTTTAGTTATGAAATTAATATTTTTTTGTTATACTATTTTTAATTATGTTTTCCTACATTCAATGTCATTGTAGAGGCATAAATTGAATATATAAGGATGTGTGCCTCGAGCAAAACTATTTTGCTTGAGTAGAAAAAAGAAAGATGGAAGTGCGGTTAATAAACCGACTCAACAATAAATTGTAAGTTTTACTTTGTAGATTTAAAATTTTAATCTCTATTTTATAACTTAATAATCTATTTATATTTGTAACATGATGCTTTAGAGGCCCTTAATGCCCAGGAACCTGACAATTTTGGGCCAAACGATCACTTACATCAGGTGTTGGGAGATGAACACCCTGGTAGAGTACGCTGCCGGCCTGGGAAGAGTATAGTTCCAACAAGGTATTGGCCCTCCTCAGGTACGAGTTGTAGTGCCACCAAGTTGCAACAGGTTAAGGAACATGTATAACAGGCTGAAAAAAGGGCCACAGAGACGGCAGCACAGTCTTCTATGTCAAACACTGCATTTATAAAACTGATGGAAGATTTACGTCCAACACTTCCACCAGAGGCCATCACTGCTTGTGAGGAATATATGTCATCGATGCATTCTATATATGGTGAACCATGTGGAAGTTATAGTGTTGGCCGAGACGATGGTGAGGAGGAGGCCGAGGCGGAAGAGGAGGAGGGCGATGAGGAGGCCGAGGCGGAGGAGGAGGGTGAGGAGGAGGCCGAGGCAAAGGAGGAGGGCGATGAGGAGGCCGAGGCTGAGTACGAGGGCGAGGAGGGCAGGGACGACGATGGGGACGATGATGAGGATGAGGGTGAGGGTGAAGATGATGGTGATGATAGTGATGGTGATGAGGGACATATTGATCTGTTACATTTTTGAATGATATTACTGACCTTTGATGTTTATTGATTTGTTGTGCCTCAATATATGTGTGATTAGGTAGGTCACATTATCTTTATTTTTTTATTTATAAATAATAAAATTTGATTTGATGATTTTCTATGACATCCCCCTATTTTAATGAAATTGTAAATTTTTAGTGGAATTTAGAAAATTGGTGGTCTGATTAGAAGTTGATATAATGAAATTATTTTTTTTAACCTTGAAAGAATTTGCTTAGAAAATATGTAAATACCATCCCATGAACCTGGGATATCCCCACAGATAGCCCCCTGGACAGCCCCCCACCCTCCTCCCTGGACCCCAGACAACCCCTCAGACAACTCCCTGGACAACCCCTCGGACAACCCCTCAGACAGCTTCCCCACCCTCCTCCCTAGACCCCGAATAACCCCTGGACAGCCCCCCAGATAGCCCCCCAGACATCCCTCTGGGCATCCCCCACCCACCTCCTTGGACCCCAGACAACCCCCAGACAGCTCCTCGGACAGCCCCCTGGACATCCCCCCGGACAGCCCCCGAGACAGCCCCCCAGACAGCACCCCACCATCCTCCCTGGACCCCAGACGGCCCCCCAAACAGCCCCCACCTCCTCCCTAGACCCTGGACATCCCCCACCCCTCCTACCATGCATAACCCCTGCCAAATATATCCTCATACTCCACTGGGTACCTCACACAACTGTGTATCATCGACATTATCACACCAATCACTACATCATAAGGTCACTGAGCCCAATCTAAGTCATCTTTAAGATTTACCCTAAATCCCAATCTAATTAACATTCCATTACTATTACTTCAATACCAAGTACCGACCACCTACCTTTATTCTAGAGACAATCAAACTCTTAATTTGGCGTCTTAGATCCCAATCTAAGCTCTCTTCAAGATTCACCCTAAATCCCAACAGAAAAGAGGGTTTTAGAGCTTCGAAAGATGAGAGAAGAGTGAAAACCCTAATTGAAAAGAGAAATCAAGGAGAGGATTAGAATCACCTAGATCTTCAATCCGCACTTGATGGCACTCAAAATTCCCAAGTGACATGTACGAGTCAACCTCGCCACAATCCGAGGCACGGTGTGGCCGGTACCACTCAAAGTGTCTCACTTTTATTTGAAATGGACAACATTTTAAGTAAAAAAACAATTGGCATACGAAAAACTGACCAAACAGATTAGAATTGTGTTGATACTTTAGCACAATTATCCATGGGTCATTTTTGACGTGTATGAGTCAACCCCGCCTTAATATGAGGCACGGTGTGGCCGATACCTCTCAAAGTGTCTCACTTTTATTTGAAATGGACAACATTTTAAGTGAAAACAACATCTGGCATACATAAAACTGACCAAACTCATTCATATTCTATTAATACTTTAGGAAAACGATCCATGGGTCATTTGTGATGTGTAAGAGTTAACCCCGCCTCAATCTGAGGCATGGTGTGGCCGGTACCACTCAAAGTGTCTCACTTTTATTTGAAATGGACAACATTTTAAGTGAAAACAACAACTGGCATACAAAAAACTAACCAAACGCATTAGGATTCTATTGATACTTTAGAAGAACGATCCATGGGTCATTTGTGACATGTAAAAGTCAACCCCTCCTCAATCCGAGGCACGGTGTGGTCGGTACCACTCAAAGTGTCTCACTTTTATTTGAAATGGACAAAATTTTAAGTGAAAACAACAACTAGCATACAGAAAACCAACAAAACGCATTAGGATTCTATTGATACTTTAGGAAAAGGATACATGGGTAATTTTTGACATTTAAGAGTCAACCCCACCTCAATCCGAGGCATGGTGTGACTATTACCACTCAAAGTGTATCACTTTTATTTGAAATGGATACTCTTTTAAGTAAAAACAACAGACATATGGAAAACTGACCAAACGTATTCGAATTGTGTTGATACTTTAGAAAAATGATACATGGGTCATTTTTGACGCGTATGAGTCAACCCCACCTCAATTTGAGGCATTATGTGGCCGATACCACTCAAAGTGTCTCACTTTTATTTGAAATGGACAACATTTTTAGTGAAAACAACAAATGGCATACGGAAAACTGACCAAATGCATTCAGATTGTGTTGATACTTTAGAAAAACAATACATGGGTCATTTGTGACATGTAAGAGTCAACAATTCCTCAATCCAAGGCATGGTGTGGCCCGTACCACTCAAAGTTTCTCACTTTTATTTGAAATGGACAAAATTTTAAGTGAAAACAACCACTAGCATATGGAAAACCGACCAAACACTTTCAGATTCTATTGATACTTTTGGAAAATGATCCATGGGTCATTTTTTATGTGTATGAGTCAACCCTACCTTAATACAAGGCACAATGTATCCGGTACCACTCAAAGTGTATCACTTTTATTTGAAATGGACAACATTTTAAGTGAAAACAACAACTAACATATGGAAAACTGACCAAACAGATTTGGATTGTGTTGATACTTTATAAAAACAATACATGGGTCATTTGTGACATTTAAGATTCAACACCATCTCAATACGAGGCACGGTGTGGCTGGTACCACTCAAAGTGTCTCACTTTTATTTGAAATGGACAACATTTTAAGTGAAAACAACAATTGGCATACGGCAAACCGACCAAACACATTTGGATTCTGTCGATACTTTAGGAAAAGGATACACGGGTCATTTGTGACGTGTATGAGTCAACCCCACATGAATACAAGGTATGGTGTGGCCGGTACCACTCAAAGTGTCTTTATTTTTTTTAAAATGGATACTCTTTTAGGTAAAAACAACTGGCATATAGAAAACTGACCAAACTTATTCATATTGTGTTGATAATTTAGAACAATGATCCATGGGTAATTTGTGATGTGTAAGAGTCAAACTCAGCTCAATATGAGGTACGATGTGGCCGGTACCACTCAAAGAATCTCACTTTTATTTGAAATAGACAACATTTTAGGTGAAAACAACAACTGGAATACGGAAAACTAACCAAACGCATTCATATTGTATTGATACTTTAGGAAAAAGATCCATGGGTCATATGTAACGTGTAAGAGTCAAACCCGCCTCAATCTGAGGCATGGTGTGGCCGGTATCACTTGAAGTGTCTGTATTTTTTTTTAAAATGGACAACATTTTAAGTGAAAACAATTGGCATACGGAAAATCAACCAAACGTATTTGGATTTTGTTGATACTTTAACACAAGGATCCATGGTCCAGCCTCACACAATCCACTTCTCATGTGAGTAACTCCTACCCCTATTATAAAACACATGACATTTAATACGCCAATCCCATCCTCAAACAGTGGGTTCTAGGACCAAACCAAAGTCCCTTTGGGAACCTAATACCAAAGACATAATTGAATATTCGTACCCACTACCCAAAATGGGGATTCATCTCATATCACACCTAGGAGACCAAATTAAAATTACCCACATACCCCCTTGTTCCAATTGAAAATTCTATGAAAAACATGTAGGCTATTCTGGTAACCCATCTCATATGTTGAGATTGGCCAATGTTTCCCACTAACACATCAGGAACCATTTATACATGGATACATAGTCATTAGAGGAATATAAACATCCCAGTGATTCCTATAACTCATCTTAGGTCTAATCACAAGACCACTACCATTTTCTATCTTATGGGTATCATGATCCTTGTCCACTCTACCCAAGTTTTTCTATTGGTTTAAAGATAGTCAACCCAAGACCATGAGTAAAAACCCCATGTGCTTCCTATAACATATAAGCCTTTTTTCTCTTGTGTGTATTGGTGTTGTGGTTTGAGTGAGGAGTGAATTATAAATTTTGAATACTGTTATGGGTGATATTGCTTTTCAATTCTAAATTTCTGAATTCTGGATGTATTGGATTCTGGCTATATTGGTAATGAATTCTAAATTTTGAATACTATTATGTGTATTGGATTCTGGATGTATTGTATTTTAATTTTTTATTGGTGTTATGGGTGTTATTTCATTTCAATTCTGGATGTATTGGATTGTGGATGTATTGGATTCTAGATTTTTCTCTTTTGTTGTGGTTTGAGTGAGGAATGAATTTTAAATTTCTAAATTTCTGAATTCTGGATGAATTTTAAACATCCCATGTAGGATTTTGGATTCTGGATGTGTATGTGTTCTTGTAGGTCATGGAGAGTTATAGGTTGGAGGGGGCTGCTGGCTGCTGTGGATCTGTAGGGCTACTGGTTGCTGTGGAGCTGCAACAGATGTATACCAATGGTTTTCAAAACCGTTGGTATATCATTTTGATGTATATTATACCAATGGTTTTTTTATAACCATTGGTATAAAATTGTACCAACGGTTTTAAAAACCGTTGGTATATGCTTTGGATGAATATTGTACACTATATACCAACGGTTTAGAACCGTTGGTATAAGGGTAACATATACCAACGGTTTGTGAAACCGTTGGTATATCTCTTACATTAACACCTATACCAATGGTTTACATAGAACCATTGGTATAAGCCTTTAATAATGGCTTACTTGGCCACGGTTTGGGAAACCATTGGTATATAATATACCAACATTTTTCAGGCCTTTACCAATGGTTCTGAACCGTTGGTAAAGGGTAGAATTCCAGTAGTGTTAGGTTTGCACCAAAAGACTTCCATGGTTGGATTTATGACCAAAATAAGTATTATAGGATGATATTAGGTATGTTGGTAAGTGTTTTTTTAGGTATTAGGCGAACCAAAAGGGTTTTAATGATTGAATAATATAGGAGAGGGGGTGGAATTTTATAATCGAGGTGAGTGGTACCCTTGTAATTTTTTAAAATAAAAAGGTGTACCCACATTTTTCAAATGAAAAAATGGTCTAAAATGGATTATTAGTGATAATTATATAGGATAAGGATTAAATATGTCTATAAAATATATTTTATACAAGATTTTATGTAATTTTGACCCTTATCTTATTAGTTTAACCCCTGGTAAATCCATTTTTACATTAACCGCGATAAATAATTTTTACTGTTTTAACTATTAATTATGATAAAAAATTAAGTTGAAAATATTAGATAATATAATTTTTTATTTAAAATATTTAATCCATTTTACCATTTCCAATCATATAAGTGGAAATTTTTAATTTAAAATTAATTCCACAAAAACGATGAAAAAGCAGGTTTTCAAAGAGAAAATGTACAATTTTTTTTAAAAAAATATATCAAAAGTAAATATTAAAATGATTAAAATAACCTAAATTGGATTAATATATATATTATTGAATAATTTTTACTTTAAAACCAATTAAAAATATAATTTATCTTTATAAATAATTTAAATGGAAAGACATCTTTCAATTAAAATTTTGTATTTCTCACTACTTATCGAAAAAATGAAATATTTAAGAAAAATACTAAATATTAATCCTAAGATAATCTTGATATTATGATTTCAAAAATTAATTTCATTTTATCAAACAAATTTTCAAAATGTGGTAAAATTTAATCTTAAATCATTTTTTAAAGAGAGACTAAACCATCTTTTAGAAAAAATGCAATTTTTTAGAAAACAATTAATTTTCTTTTAAATGATTATTATTTTATTTATAATAAATAGATAACCATAATTTTCATAATTTAGTTAGTACTATTTATACCTGAAAATTTAATGGATAAGTTATTTTTTATACTATATTAAAGTTCATTTGGACTTAGGGTTGAGCGTTCTGCAAGCTATCAAAGAGATTAAATTTAAAGAAATATATTTCGTTGGTTGTTTAAGCTTAGTGTTATATGTCACATATGCTATAAAAAATAGAGTTCTTATTTTAAAATCATATGGTGTTATAATTATATTCCCAAACAATAGGAATATATTCAATGTTTATTTCCTTACCAACCATTTAAGATAAATATCCCTGATAAATAGGTAGTATGACCCACATAACGGAAGTTATTTCCATTGGATGTTCATATTCATCCTCACACTAAAATACAACCATAGATTAATTAAAAATATCAAATGTAACTTACATTACTTGGAAATTTATATAGGATATATATAAATATAGCCAATACAAGCCCAAAATAATAACAAATTTAACTAGAGGGAGAATCAAAATATTTTCACAAAAGAAATTCTCATAAAATTATATCAGAGAGGAGCTATAGATCAAATATTATATCATCATACCATTATGAATGTTTATTAATCACTAAAAATATAATAATTATGGTGGTTACATGATAAACTTATCAAATTATTTAAATATAAAATAGTGGGTAAATCAAGAATCAAATAAAAAATTTGTAGTTTTAGAGTGGATTGTAAGTATATCTTTCAGCACTTCATTCTCGTGACCCACTTTTGTTGTTATGATCACATGATATCTCTATTTTTATTTGTATTAATAGTTTCCTAACATTTATTATCATTATTAACCCCTTTATTCATACACTAATTGATGTATTTTCTATACTCTATGAAATTATAACATTGGAGTGTGGGTGGCACATTAAGTTTATATTTCTATCCATTCATTTCATTCTCTAGAATTTTCACATCACTTCGACATTATTTTTTTAGTGGAATTATTTTGCACAATTTTTAACATTTACCAGACCCCATAAGGAAATTTCCACTATGATTCCTTCCACACTACTATTATGAAGTAAGATTAATTTTCTTTCCTCTATGTTTTTTATTATTATAATTTACTTGAAATTCCATATTTATCTTCTTAACTCCAAAACCTTGAGAATAATGAGAGTCTAAAATATCCATTTCTATCTTGAGATTGATTGGATAATTTCTTCATATCAATAAAAGTATTTTATAGATAATGACTTTATGAGGATTTTTCTTAAACCACTAAAGTACTGGTTAACTTTTATTTTAGGGTTAATGGTAAAACTAGAATTATACCTTTCAAGTATGGTGAAATTTTTCTCCTAGGTACCAATAGACTCCTCATCCTTACACTTTAGTTACATAAATCCCCTTTCCATTTTCATTTGAATATTTATAGGAAAATACTTATTGAAAAATACCTTCTTAAACTCCCCCCTTGTCATGGAGTTAGTTTCCTCCTCTTGCCTCTTATTCTTGATAGGTCTCCACCATTGATCAAATTCACCTTCCAAATTATACATATCCAAAATAACCTTCTAATGGTTTTATAATTAGATAAAAAAGAATATATTTTGATATATTTGATCCATTTATTAGTAATAAGTGGATCAGAGGAACTATTAACAGGAGGTGGGTGTTGCTGCATAAAAGACTCAAAAGTGACATGTTACTTCTTTTGGCCAATTGAAAGTTTCAAATGATTTATGTTATAGTTCATATCTTGAGAGAGTTTGGTGAGCATAACCACATTATTTAACATCCCGACTTTGATTTAATTTTATTTCTCACGAGGACGATCATAGAATTGGTTTTCATATCCATTAATCATATGATTCCTCCTAGTACTATTCATTTACTAAAACCAAAAAATTAGTATGAGTATAAAACATAAAAAATTAGACTAATTAATCATGTGATTATGAAAATAATTCTTATGATATCCAAAATCATGACACCTTATTTCAACCCATGAAACGTTTTCATCTCATATTACTATGGATTATCATAATTTATCAAAGATTATATCCTTTCATTCATCATAATGGTTTATAAATATAACATGAACTAACTAAAGCATACCCCTAGAGTTTTTAACCAATTGTGCGGTATTAGGCCCACTCATTATGCACTGAGTAGTGATAGATTTGATACTCAACCAGACTTTTTTAGGGGTTTTAACCCTAGGTGAATTTTTTCCACAACCACATCCATTTCAAGTATCCTAATAGGTATTCCATTTCTAGGAAACCACAATTTACCAAAACATCATAATGATTCCCTTTACTTAAACTTATCTTCAAAGTTTTCACTAAATTTATCTAATATTAATACACAAAAATAACTAAAAATTGCTTTGATACCAACTGATGTGACCCAAACATCACATAATAAATATTATATAATTTTGTATGAATATTCTATACATATAAAATAATACACACCCCTGAACCATAAAGGTTTTGTGTCTTTAGAGACTAGATACATAATAATATTATTTCATAAATATTCTTAAATATATCCCATAATGTTATTCTCACATAGTATAATTCTTAGAAATTCCCTACTCAAAACCTTTCTTTATAACATAGGGGAATAAGACATAAGAATGGGTGATCTTAGAAGCTCAGTAAGTGTAAACAAGATAAATATCAATAAATGATCATAAGTGAGAATAAGATATGCATAAGGTAATGATAACACGATAATAACTTTTTAATATCATACCCAATTAGTCAAATATCATTAATCATGAATCATGGAATAAGTCTTTGTCATAATAAATGATATATTCCATATCGATGTGTAATCATCAATAATTAATCATGATCCATGAGAACATATCAAAAGCATATGACATAGGTTTGTGGCATATATATAAGCATAGAAAATCATTTCTATAGTCAAGGATCACTGCCAAGACTATCATAGTGGATTGGAGTCACTCCTCATTCCATAATTTCCTCAATCAAGGTTCACTCCTGAGACTGTAATAATGGGAAAATTCCCTTAATGATCTGGGTTCACTCCCCATTTTGATCCATATTATCTCATAATATATCAAATTTACCCAATGCATTAGAGGGCTATATAATTTTGGGTCCACCCATTACATAATGAAAACTATATATATGTGTGCCATAAGATCATAAATAACATTAATCATTTCATTATAGCATAAAATTTACAAAGCAAACAAGTTTTATAAACATTTCATCATCTCATCAGAGAATAAACCATGGAAAAGAAATGGATTTCATAAAGATTTCACCATAACATAATTAACCAGTGGGAAAGAAACAAGTTTCATAAAATCAACCTTAAATCATAATAATAATAATCTATATAGAGAAATAAATTGGATGGTATCATAAGATCATATACCCAGTGAATATTAAAAATCCTTAAAGTATTTTGAAATAGATGTAACATACCTTTAGAATAGTATTTGAACATTTCTTTGAAAACATGGAAAAGACCCCTTTCTTTTAGTATGCTTAAAATCAAAAAATTCCCAAAATATTGATAAAAATATTTTTCCTTGAAAATATACATGGAAACATGAAATGAAATCTTAAAAATAAATTTTATTCATGATAGTGGTAAAACCTATTTATGTGGTAAATATTAAAACAAATATTCATTTCACACTTTTTTTTGTAAAAAGTGATAAATAAACTGTTCAAAAAAAATTATAAAAATTCATTTAAAAACATATAAAGTAAATTAAAATATGTTTTAAAATGAATTTAAATAATAATTTCATAATTTAAAATAATATTCTTTAAAATATTTTAAATAACAAGGACATAGAAGAAAACATTTTTCAACTAAAGAAGAAATAAGGTTGTTTTTTGTGAAAAACATTTTCTTGATATTTTTAAGTACCAAAGAGAATAAAATGGTACTAATACTTAAAAATTCCATGAATAATTATAATATAATAAAATATATGTGGTTTAAAGGATATGGATCATATAATTTTCCTTAATGTAAATCTAACACAAACAATCCTGAAAATAAATGATATTGTAACATAAACTTTTACCTCAAGTCCCGTATTGCTTCACATGACTTCGATATATAATAAATATTTATTTATTATTCATATATTATAGAAACGTTTTAATACATAACCTAATATTTATATTTACTTTATAATTTTCAATTATCCTTTTATTAACGAATTTTCATTAAAATCAACATTTGTGTGAAAATTGGCCCATTTTCCACGCATGTTTCGGCTCGATGCTTCCAATCAATGCACCATGGTCATAGTTTCATAATATACATAATATTAATAATTTTATAATTATTATATTTATTCACTATATACACTTTTATAACCATTCATATAAATAGGTGATGAATAATTAATTACATCACTTCATGGAGATGGTAGTCCATACGTACGAATGAGTGATGTTTCCATTTTTTGATGGATGAAATGAAAGAAAATTAAATAATAATTAAACTTTAAATAATCATAATTAGATCTTAAATATCATATATATTCATAAAATATATACTTATGAACATCCATTCAAATAGTAACTAAAAAACAAATCACAACACTTTGTAGAGGTGGTGGTTCACACATACGCATGAGCGACGCCATAATTTTCCAACAGATGTTATGAAGATAGAAAATGGATATAAAATTAACATAAAAACATATCAATACATTAAGGATACTTATTTAATCATTTTAATGTGTCCATATAACACTTTAAGGTGGTTTGAGAAGAAATAAACATGAAAATGATTGGTAAGAACATATACCACCTCTTCGAGAATCCTCCTTTAAAAAGAACCTTATGGATTCTTAGATGGGACTTTTGGGAAGTCCTACAAAAAAGGTAGTGTATAATTATGTTTGGAGAGTATTTAGGTATATATGTTTCAAGAAAAATGTATTATGTAATGTGAGTAAGAGTGGATAGGATGTTCCCTTTTATAAGTGAGGGGAGCGAACTCTTGTAAATACTTAAAATATTAAAATATAATAAATACATATTCAAGTTAAAGTTGTACCAAAGCAACCAAAATTTGAAGATGATATAATTATAGTACTAAATACACTTAACCAATAATATTTTGAAAATATTTTTGGTAATTTAAACCCCTTTCTCTTTATTTTAACCCCTCCTTAACCCTTTTAACATTTAACATTGTAATGAATTTTTACCTCAGTTACTATTAATAATATCTAAAAATAAAATTGAACTCATTAAAAAATTATGAAATTTTAATTATAAATATAGAATCCATTTTATCAAATTAAATTTATATAATTGGTTTAAATCCATTTTGAAATAAGTGCACAAAACATAGAGAAAACCATTTAAAAAAAATCATTTTAAGCAAAAACCTGAATTTATTATTATTTCTTACCTTGTAAAATATAAGGACCCAACCTTAAAACATTACATAATCTTGATTTAAGTCAATAATTTTAATTTATTTCACATTAAGGATCTTTTAAAATTTATATTTTTATAGAATTAGGTCATAACTCATACATAATAACTCAAATATTACAATGTAGTCACTTTTACTCAATATACGTAAAACAAAAACTTTTAAAAAGAAACATGGTTTCTTTTCATGTTTAATAGTCACAAATTTTTCCTTGATACCATCCTAGTATCTATTCTCACTTAAATCTTGTGAAAAACATTTTAAAACATGGGATGATCATAAAAACTCAATAAGGGATAAATGTAAAATGAAAACCGTTAGTCTTGTGAAAACATGTAATCCCATGGATACTTTATCATAAAGTAATAATTTTCTCCCTTAATAAGTAGTAAATAATTTCCTTTGAATATAAGCCCATTTCTTACCCTTTTTGTAATCAAAATATTACCATAAAACTCATAGAAATCACATATAATATACATAGGTAACTTGGGACATAATCATACTTAAATGGAATAATCACATGGTCGAATTCCATACATATCACTCTTACAAATAGAATATCCATACAACCAACTTCCATACCCAATGCATTGGAGGTTATAACGTAACCATCCATCCTTGATTTATCACAGAACCACCAATCTTTGGTTTATCATGTAACCATACGTCTAATGTCCAAGTACTATTATATAATCACAACACATAAAAGATTGAAATTTTTAGCATTTCACTCATAAAATTTCATTTTCAATCAAAATAAATCATTTCAAGATATTGAAATAATCATTCCATTTCAAAAACTATTTCCAATATAAAAATACCCAGAAAAGGAAATAAAGGGGTTTCTTTTCCTTTTAACAACAAGAAGTCTTATAGAGGAACACATATATCAAATAATGGTCATGGAGGTAGAGAATATGTTGTTACCTTATACAATAAAAATAATATTCCTTTTATCATTTGTCAAAACGTTCCGTATAAAACACGTAAAAGATTCATTTTCAAAACCTTTGAATGAAATAAAAAATCAAAATAAAATGTCTTTTATATTAATTTTATATCCATATAAATAAATATGTAAAGTAATATCAATAATATTGAAATGGAGAAAAATATGTGATAATTAATTCTTTAAACATTCAAGGTGTCCCATACCATTTTGAACATTTAAATCCTAACCCCCATAAAAGAATAACATTTAATAGAAAAATAAATAATATGATAATAAATAAATTAATGACAGGATGAGTCAAAGGTACTATTTATACACCTAATAAAATAATAAAGGTACATGTCATCAAGAAATGACTGAATGGAAGGATATTGAGACAAAATCCCTTACCTCGAGTCTGATTCGTCACGTATGTTCTTTATATTCCTTTCCTTTGGATGATCACCTTTATTAACACATTAACACCAATAAGGAGGGTGTTATTCCTAAACTAAGGCCCATATAATGTGTGGAGATATTCTAATAAGGGGTTTGGGTAGATCTTGGCTGAACCAAATGGGTTTTGAAGCATAAAGAATAAAGATAAATGAGTTCCCTTTTATAGGAGAGGGGATGGACTCTCTTGGAATTATTAACAGTATTAAATCAATATAAATTAATTTTCTATTCCAAATGGGTCAAAATTGATTTAGTTAGAATATATGATGATTATGAGTTACAATATGACCATTAAATGAAAATTAGACAAATTTGAATCTTTTTTTAATCCTTATCTTTTTTGTTTTAACCCATTTTAACTCTTACTATTTTATCAAGTAATTTTAAATTTGAGGGTTAAAATAATTACCAAAACATGACAAAAGACCAATGAATGATTCATTAATGGAATTTTTAGACTTACCTAAACTTTTTTTTTCTGAATCTTATATTTTTATAAATTTTTATAACAATTAATAGAATATTTTATATTTTAAAATACCATTTGTGTCAATTTTGACACTATTCATTTATTGACTTTTTAAAAATATCATAACTTCAAAATATAGTCAAAAAAACTATTTGAAAACATAAATAAAATTTCAAATTAATCCATAAAATTCTTTTATGGCATCAATTATGTCAAATTATATTTATTTAAATATTTATAATGTCATTTATTTGATTCTTTCATTAATTAAGCAATTACGACATCATCATTATGTCACCATTTAATTTAAATATTTATTTCCTAAAAATTATAAATAAATTACCATGATTTAGGTAATAATTTTATATTTCTAAATACTATTTACAGTCAAATATATCCCCCATATAACCCCATATTAAAAATACTTTACTTGTTAAAAACAAAAGTGTAAAAAAATGACTTTTCATTGAATATAATATTATAAATGTATTAAAGTCATCCAAGTGGCTCCAAGTGGTTATAAAATATACATAAGTATGATCTTGGTCGAAATAAACTCATCCAATTAAATTATTACAAGTTTTAGGGTAATTTTATATTTTTATAATATATTTTTTCCTTTAATTACCCGGTTTACCCTTAACTGTGGTAATAAAATTTATTACTAAAGTTACTATTAATAGTGTCCAAAAATAAAAGGGACGTATTTACATAATTTTTAACTATTGATTCCAAATATGGAATCCATTTTTCCAAGATAAAAAAATAGAATTGGCAGAAATTAATTAAAAATTAATCCTCTTGACGGAATAGGAAAACGAGTTTTTAGAGTCAAACATTCAAAAGTTCACATAGTTTTTATATCTAATTTCAATGTGAAATTGATTCCAATTACCTAAATTGGATTAAATGATAAAAAATAATTTAATTATACTTTAAAACCAATTAAAATAATAATCTAACAATATAAATAAATTAGACGAAAAAACGATTTTGAATTAAAATGCAGTATTTTCCACTATTCATTAAAATATGAAATTTATCAGAAAAATATCAAAAATTAAACCAAAGTAAATTTTGATGTACTGATTCCAAAAAATAAGTTTATTTTTTCAAATTTAACTTATAAAAGTGTCAAAAAATATATTTGAAATGGGTTTACTATTAAAAGGTGGTAAAACTGTTTTTTAGAAAAATAAAATTTTTAACCATAAAACTAGTTTTATCATATATGTTATTGAACATATTATCTCTTTGAATTACTATATAATTTAATAAATATTAAAAAATATGAAAAATACTTATTCTATAATTACCTGGGATGTTATATAAAAACAATGATTTAAATGTTAAAATATTTTATTGAGAATATTTTCTACACATTTCAAAATTCATTCATCAATAGTGATTAATAAAATTTAAAAATATTTATTATGAAAAAAAATAGTTCTTTATAAAAACATCATTTTTAATTTAAAATTTGTTTTATCTTCATTTTCAACCAGTTGATAAACAATGAATTCATTTTGTACATGTGTAAAAAATAATTTTTTATAATTTTTTTCCTATTCATACATTCCAATCTAACAGTTAGGTGATAACTGTCACATTTAATGATAATATTTAAATATTATATCATGATTTTTTTTAACTTGGTATTTCATGTAAATCAATATATCAAAGACACAAAACTTATTTAAAGTGAAATATATCATAAAATCTTTTTGTTTTATAGGTATAAGGTTTCAAAGTTTTTTTTAGATGAAAATTGATTGAAGGATCTTCCTTATCCACTCATATACTTAATATGATTGGTATTTCAATGACCTGAAGAGTTCAAGGTCTCATTTAATGTTTTATATAGATATATACATTATTTTATAATTATTTTTTATGATTTTTTTAAAAATTTAATTCCCTATAGAATTTATTGTACAAATAAACCTTTAATAAACAAAAAATAAATAAATAAAAAATCCAAGTAATTAAAAAACATTATCTTATGGCAGATATTGAATGAAAAAAAATCAGAGAATATTTTTGGAAACCTCATCCAGAAAAAGTCATCCTCAATAAATATTTCATATCTTTCTCTAAAAATGTTAACTTAATTTTAGATTTTGAGGAAATAAATGAAATTCTATTTGGAAAATCTTTAAAAAAGACACCATTCTAATATTAATCCATTAAATTGGCCTACCATGATCAATATTTTGGTGGATAGAATCTATAGGATATCATAAAGGGAGATTTCGAAGATCTTGAATTTAAAGCCCAAAGGATGACACCCTCTAGGCCTATATTAGGAGGAGTTCACCCATGATGAAGGAAAGTTTGACACCACCCATAGAGAGGATTCCTAGGGGCATGTTTCTGATTTAGGACTTCTCTTATCTTTTTATTTTTATTTTAGTTTTCTTTTCCCATGTAACACATTCATATTTTTATTAAAGTGATTCTATTTTCTTATTCCATCTCTCTTTTTCCTCCAATATTAATCTCATTCTCTCTCTTCCATCTTCCATCATGATCTCTTTTCAAATTACAAGGACAAGTGACTAATCTAAGGCTTGGCCCTAGGGGAGGTTTCACGGTGTTCTTTGTTATTAAGATTCAATTAAAAAATGTTTTAAATTTATTTATGGTGGATGGAAGAGTATTTCATGGGTGAAAATGTCATCCACCATGACACTATTTCAAAATCAATTACTTTCCATTGAATCATTCTTTTTCCCTCCCTTCTCTCAAGAAAACCCTTCATACGGTGGAGTTGGAGTTTTCTAAAGGGATGAAACGACATACGGTGGAGCCGGGTCTTTTAGGAATAACATTCTCGGTTGAGGTGTTACCCTACTTGACTATTGTAGGATGTGTGGTTTGGTGTGCCTGACGCATACTAAAATCACACACTCTATAAATAAAAGGAAAGTAATTCATTAATGAGGTTTCATAAAATGAATTATCAAATTGAATTTAAAGAATAAATAAATAATGAATAAAATCATGTTATTTAACCCTAGGACCAAGTTCTTTCTTCCCTAAATTCATTCTATCTACATATGTATCTGTATTTAGATTTAAAGTTTTCATTTCATTATTTTAATTTTACTATTTCCCAAAACTATTAAAATTATCATTTTTAGTAAATTATTAAAAAAAAAGAATTAGAATAGGTGAACTAGAATCAACGATTTATCTGACTATGACGCTACTCAAGTGAGACAACCCTGGTCAGCTACTATGCTACATTAGGAAAATAAATTAGCTTTTTCCACTCTTAGTGATAGGCGTGCATCAAACTAGTGCTGTTTCCGAGGATCTAAACATTTATTTCAATCACTTTTTCTAAATTCAAATTTATATAAATATTTTTCATTCTTAAAAAAAATTCAAAAAAACATTTATTTCAATGATGTATTCAAATTCAAATTATTATACAGGGAACAATTAATCATAGGTGCGGGAATAAGAAACATACTACACTGAGGAGGCCCTCCAAAGAAGGGCCGATGATCTAATTATAAGGGTCAAATAGAAGGAAAGAGGAATAATAACATGGATCTCACTTGAAGATTTGATGGTTATGGCTCATGAACTCTAAACTACCATTCAAATATTCAAGGCCAAGAAGGAAGTGCCACTGGTCTTCCTGGATTTCACCAAAGACAACCATGATGTTAAAGCTAAACTCAAGGTGTAGGAGCTTGAATACTTATCTCCATCTAGTGATGATCAACTCCAAGAGGCACTTTCAATTGAAGAGGAGATTAAAGCTGAACCAACTCAGGGAGACGATACAACCTTGAACTCAAACTAATTTGATTTTATTGAAAATAATTTGAGTATTACTCCCAACTATTTTGAATTTTCATATTTGGACAACTCCTATTACACCCTGGAGTAATATGATGAAAAAGAAGATACACCTTGAGAAACACTTGTAGCTCCCTAGAGACATTGAACATTTACCAGAGGGAGTACAAGAAGAGATCCCAATGGATCTGCCTAAAGAACCAAATATACAAGATGCCTACAATAAAAGGGAAGATTTTGAAATTAATACATCAAATTTAAATTTTGAATCATTATTTTATTATTCTTCTCATGCAGCCCATCTAGAGCAACCACTAGATTTTAAAGAAGACGCTGCACAAGTAGAAACAAAGGAGGTGGAGGTTCCATACTTCATTCTACCTCCACTATGAAAGTTGTACCACATTGCGAAGGGGGAGGATCTAGTGTACTCTATACATGAAATTATCATCAAAAATAATAATGAACTGAAAGCCGGGAAGAACAACATGTGGTGGTTCAAATCAAATACTTACATCCACCATCATAATTTAGATAAGAGCTGGTACTACCCACTGGAGGTAGTAAAAATTTAGGTCCCACTTGAAGGATCATACAAAGAGTTATCTTTAAATTATTTCTAGGAATTTAGATTTAAATTTCATTTGTTATTAGTACAACATACTGCCCCTCCCTCTTATCTCTTTTAGATTTAATGACACAATCCTTGTGCTTAATTAGGTTGTTTTATTTTATTGGTTCATGATAGTAGAAGGAAGCCTCAAATAGTGGAAGAGAAGAACTAAGATTCATACGAAAGGGAGTTCATTTTTATTGTTTATACTTTTAAACTCCTTACATTTTTTGGTCCAATACATGTTTTTAGATTTAATGATAATAATTGCATGCCCACACTAGAATTATTTCTTTACTTAACTTATCTAGGAGACATGAGTTTCTTAGTAATCTAGTGATGAAATGTTTTAGAATTAAATGTTAATGAGATTAAATGATTGAAAAAGAAAATTTAATGTTTAAAGTGAAGCATAGATATTGAAATGATGACTCATGATTTTAAGGAATTAATTGATTCATGTAAATGAAATTCCCCAACTTTTTTTCCACACCTTGAATTTATGAAATTCATGTGACTTGATTTGTTATTATAAATCATGACTTGAGTGATTTTCCAATATCATATGTCTCATTCCTGAGAGTATTTCTAGACCAATTAATTCCTATTTTATCTTGAGCATATTTCTTGAGTGATCTTGGGACATGTCACCTGCTAGAACTTGTATTGAAACTTGTCAGAGCTATGATCGTCAAAAACACATTTAAAATGATTAAGGAATCTTTTGAAAACCAATTATCCTTAAATACCATATTTACATCAATATTTATTTATCCCATAGAGACCATTTATGACCTTTATATGGGTGATCCATATTTCAATCCATTTCTATGTATTCTTACCCTACTCTTGGTATTTACATGATATTATAAAGTTGAAGTGTGGGGGTGAAGGGAATCATGGCGGAAGGGATGATTTACATTGCAAGTATGAAGTGAATGGGTGATTATTATGGGAATAAATAAATGTTGTTGATTCATTCATTTCACTATTTATTTCTTTTCCCCTCTTGAATGAAAAAAAATTACAAAACAAAAAAAAAACAAAAAAGAGAGAGAGAAAAATGGGTTATGATTTGGGAAAATAAAAAATCATCATTTTCCAGACCGATGATCTTCTGATTGTATTTGGTTAGTTGATGGATGTGAAGTTTGATATAAAAATAAATTTAAAAAAAAATAAAAAAATTAAAATTATAAAATTAAAAATATCCAAGAGTGTGCACAAATAATTAATTATGCTTATTTGATCATAACCTTTACTTTGAGTTTTGGAGAAGTGGGTTTTGCTAATTTTAAGGGGAGTAATTCATTAAACTCTTTGATATCATGAATTTTACTTAAGAGATAAAACTTCTCCTTGAGCATTAATTTTTAAAACATCAAATCCTACCAACCTTAAGCCTTAGAGTCATTTGAACCTTTATTGCTAGTTCTCATGATTTTATGTGTATTTTATCTTTACAAGTGGAGAAAGTAGTTCCTTTAAAATAATATGGATAAGGATAATTTTATCATGATATTATCAAAACTCAATTTGAATTGTATCATGAGTTATGAGATAAAATATTCAAAATAAAGGTAAATCATGACTTGACATAGTTGATAATAATGAATTGAGGAGCATAAATGAATGAAAGGATAAGTTATATCATTTTTCAAAGGGGAAAATTAAAATGTATTAATTGATTGTTTATTTGAAAAATAGGACATTAAATTTATATTTTATGTGTATTTTTGAAAATTTTATTTGACATTGAATTTTTTTTGTTTTATTTCTTTGAAATTTGAATATTGGTAACATTGGTGCCCTTTGAATTCAATGTTGAGATTTTATAATTGAGGAAAAGCATGGTTTAAGTGTTAGGGAATTTATATAGATAATATTTTCATCATTTTTTATATTAAATTCAATGATTTAATCCCTAAAAATTTATCAATTTGAGTTATTTTCATCAATTTTGGATTTATAGGGTGTTTTGGGCTTAAATGTAAAAATTACTTAATTCAGAAATATAGAAAGATTTTAATCACTTTGGTAATTTGATCATAACTTTTATAATATAAATCCAATTCATGTGATTATTTATTTATTGGATTTATTAATTTATTTTCTCTATATTTTTCTTCTGTACTAGTAGCTAATTTTTCCATCCAAGGGTCCGAAAAATTCAATCAAGTTGGAAAATTTTCCGGGTGGACCACATGGAACCCACCTCAGTGAATTAATTATAATTAGGTGTTTAAACCTAAAATTAATGTTATTAAAATTTTAATATAAATCCAATTAAAAGGAAATTATTTATGTTAAATATAATGGATATTTACTTTCATTAAGACATATATTGAATGGGAAACATTCAAAGAAGATTTCTGGAAATCTCGTCCATAAAAAGACATTCTCAATAAATATTCCATATATTTCTTTAAAAATGCCCAATTAATTTTATATTTGGAGGAAATAAATGAAATTAGATTTGTAACATCTTTAAATAAGACACTATTCTAATATTCTTTCATTAAATTGGCCTACCATGATCAATATTTCAGTGGACAGAATCTACTGAAGATCGTAAAAGGAGATTTCAAAGATCTTGAATTTGAAGCCCGAAGGATGACACTACTATGCCTATATAAGGAATAGTTCACCCATTATGAAGGATAGTTAGATACCACCAATTTAGAGGAGTCCTAGGGACATGTTTTTGATTTAGGAATTCTCTTTTCTTTCCATTTTTATTTTAATTTTATTTTCCCATGCAAAACATTCATATTTTTATTAAATTGATTCCATTTTCTTATTACATATCTCTTTATATTCCTATCTTAATATCATTCCATATTTTACATATTCCACCATGATCTCTTTTAAAATTTCAATGAAAAGTGACTAATTCGAGGCTTATCCCTGGAGAAGGTTTCACGATGTTCTTTGTTATTGATCTTAAATTCAAAATGTTTTAAATTTATTTGTGGTGCATAGAGGAGTATTGCACGGGTGTGGAAGTCATCCACCATGATACTATTTCAAAATACATTCCTTTTTATTGATTCATTATTTTTATCTCCCATATCTTGGGAAAACTATTTATACGATGGAGTTGGGGTTTCCTAAAGGGATGAAACGTCATTCGGTAGAGCCGGGTCTTTTAGGAATAACATTCTTGGTTGAGGTGTTACCCTACTTGACTATTGGGGGAGGTGTGGTTTGGTGTGCTGGATGCATAATAAAATCTCACACTCTATAAATCAAAGGAAATTAATTAATTAATCAGGTTTCATAAAATGAATTATCAAATTGAATTTAAAAAATAAATAAATAACAAATGAACCCATGTTATCCAACCCTAGGACCAAGTACTTTCTTCTCTAATTTCATTCTATCTGCATCTACATCTGCATTTAGATTTAAAGTTTTAATTTCATTATTTTAATTTCACTATTTACCAAAACCATTAAAAACATCATTTTTATTAAATTATTAAAACAAACAAAAAGAATTAAAATAGGTGAACTAGAATCAGTGATTGAATTGACTGTGATGCTCCTCAAGTGAGACAACCCCGATTAGATATTGTGTTGCATCAAGAAAATAAATTATCCTTTTCTAAATCCAATGATAGGTGTGTGTCAAAATTGGAACCATTGTTGGGGATCTAAACAGTTATTTCGATCACTTTTTATAAATTCACATTTTTGTAAATATTTTTCATTGTTTAAAAAAAAAAATCAAAAAAACCATTTTTTCAATGATGTATTGAAATTCAAATTATTATGCACAGAAAAATTACTTACAGGTGTAGGAAGAAGAAAAAGACTACACTGAGGAAATCCTCCAATGAAGGGCTGATGCTCTAATGATAAGGGTCAAATAGAAGGAAAGAGGAATAACAACATGGATCTCACTTGAAGATTTGATGGTCATGGCCAATGAACTCTAAACTAACATTCAAAGATTCAAGGCCAAGAAGGAAGTGCCACTGGTCTTCTAGAATTTTACCAAAGACATACATGAAGTTAAATCCAAACTCGAGGTGGAGGAGCCCGACTACCTACCTCCATCCAGTGATGATCAACTCTAAGAGGAACTTTCAATGGAAGAGGAGATTAAAGCCAAACCAACTCAGGGAGATGATACAACCTTGAAATCAAACTCATTTTATTTTATTGAAACTAATTTGAGTATTACTCCCAATTTTTTTGAATTTTTAGATTCGGAAAACTCGTATTATGCACTATAGGAATATGATGTAAAATAATATGCACCTGTTGAGAAACACTTAGAGCTCCCTGGAGACGTTGAGCATTTACCAAAGGGAGTACAATAAGAGATCCCAGTGGCTCTTCCTGAAGAACCAAATATGTAAGATTCCTAAAGTAAAAGGAAAGATTTTGAAATTAATACATCAAATTTAAAATTTTAATCTCCCTTTGATTATTCTTTTCATGTAGCACATCTAGAGAAACCATTATATTTTTAAGAAGACATTTCACAAGTATCAACAAAGGAGGTGGAGGTTCCATACTTCATCCTACCCCCACCATGAAAGTTTTACCACATTGTAAAGGGGGTATATCTAGTGTACTCTATACATAGAATTATCCTAAACAATAACAATGAACTGCAATATGAGAAGAACAACATGTGGTGGTTCAAATCAAAGAAGCTACATCCACCATCAAACTTTGGATAAGAGGTGGTACTACCCACTGGAGTTATTAAACATTTAGGGCCCACTTGGGGGATCGTACGAAGAGTTATCTTTAAATGCTTTCTAGGAATTTAGATTTGAATTTCATTTGTTATTAGTGCAGCATGCGACCCATCCCTTCTTTATTTTTGAGCTTTAATGACATGATCATTATGCTTAATTGAGTTGTTTTATTTTATAGGTTCATGATGGTATAAGGAAGCCTCAAATAGTGAAAGAGAAGGGCTAAGATTCATGGGAAATCGATTTCATTTTTATTGTCTAAACTTTTAAACTCTTTACTTTTTTTGGTCCAATACATGTTTTGAGATCTAATTATAAGAATTTCATGCCCACACTTGAATTATTGATTTACTTGACTTCTCTAGGAGAAATGAGTTTCTTATGAATCCAATGATGCCATGTTTTAGAAATAAATGTTAATGAGATTAAATTATTGAAATAGAAAATTGAATGTTTAAATTGAAGCATAGATATTGAAATGATGACTCATGATTTGAAGGAATTAATTGATTCATGTAAATGAAATTCCCCAACTTTTTTTTTCATGCCTTTAATTTCTAAAATTCAGGTGAATTGATTTGTTATTATAAATAATTCTTTGATTGATTGTACAATATCATATATCTCATTATTGAGAGGATTTATAGATTAATTAATTCCTATTTTATCTTGAGCATATTTATCGAGTGATCTTGGGACATGTCATTTGCTAGAAATTGTATTGAAGCTTATCGAAGCTACGACTATGCAAAAACACATTTAAAATGATTGATGCATCTTTTGAAAAGACATTATCCTTAAATACCACCTTTAGATAAATCTTTATTTATCCCATATAGACCATGTATGAATTTTATAGGGATGATCCATGATTCAATCCATTTTTATCCATTATTACCCTACTCTTGGTATTTGCATGATATTTTAAAGTTGAAGTGTGGGGGTGGAGGGAATCAAGGTGGAAGGGATGATTTACATTGTAAGGTTGAAGTGTGGGGGTGATTATTGTGTGAATAAATAAAGTTTGTTAATTCATTCATTGTACTATTTATTTCTTTGCCCCTATTGAATGAAAAAAATTTACAAAACAAAAAAAAAAAGAGAAAAAAAGAGAAAAAAATGGGTTGTGATTTGGGAAAACCAAAAGTCACCATTTTCCAGACCAAATATCTTCTAATTGTATGCGGTTAGTTTATGTATGTAAGGTTTTATATAATCCAAACTTTCTAAAAAAAGAAAAAAAAGTATAAAAGTAAAAATATTCAAGAGGGTACACAAATAATTCATTATACTTATTTGATCATAACCTTTCCTTTGAGTTTTTGGGGAAGTTGGTATTGCTAATTTGAGGGGGAGTGCTTCATTACACTTTTTGATATAATTAATTGTACTTAAGAGATAAACCTCCTCCTTGAGCCTTAATTTTTAAAACATAAAATCCTACCAATCTTAAGTCTCAGAGTCATTTGAACCTTTATTGCAAGTCCTCATGATTTTATGTGTCTTTTGTCTTTACAAAGTGGAGAAATTAGTTCCTTTAAAAGACTATGGATAAGGATCATGTTATCATGATATGAGCATAAATCCACTTTAATTTTATCATTATTTATGAATGAAAATATTCAAAAGAGTGGTAAATCATGACTTGGCATAGTTGATAATAATTAATTGAGGAGCATAAATGAATAAAAATATAAGTTCTATCATTATTCAAAGGAGAAAAGTAAAATACACGAATTGATTATTTCTTTGAAAAAAGGGAAATTAAATTGATATTTTATGTAAATTTTTTAAAATTTGATTTGACATTGAAAATTGTTTGATTTTATTACATTGAAATTAGAATATGGGTAACATTGATGCCCTTTGAATTCCATGTTGAGATTTTATGCTTGATGACAAGCATGGTTTAAGTGTGGGAGAATTGATAGAGATACCATTTTCATCATTTTTTATATTAAATTCAATTATTTAATCACTAAAAATTTATCAATTTGAGTTATTTGCATCAATTTTGGATTTATAGGGTGTTTTGGGCTTAAATGTAAAAATTGCTTAATTCAAAAATATATATGGATTTTAATCACTTTAGTAATTCGATCATAACTTTTATAATATAAATCCAATTGATATTATTATTTTTTTATTGGATTCCTTGATTTATTTTATCCATATTTTTCTTCTGTACTAGGATCTAATTATACCATATAGGGGTCCAAAAAATTAATCAAGTTGGAAAATTTTCCTAGCAGACCACATGGACCCCACCTCAGTCAATTAATCATAAATAGGTCATCACACCTCCAATTAAGGTGATTCCAATTGAAATGGAAATAAAATTCAAAGGGTCGTATTTTTGTTGAATATTATGTAGATTTTCTTTCATCAAGGGAGATATTGAATGAGAAAAATTCAAAGAAGATTTTTGGAAATCTTGTCCATAAAAATTCATCCTTAAAAAATATTCCATATCTTTCTCTAAAAACTTACAATTAATTTTATATTTGGAAGAAATAAAGGAAATTATATTTGTAACATCTTTCAATAAGATATTATTCTAATATTTTTCCATTAAATTGGCCTACCATGATCAATATTTTGGTGGATAGAATCTGTAGCAGATCGTAAAGGGAGATTTCAAAGATCTTGAATTTGAAGCCTAAATGATGACACCCCTAGGCCTATATAAGGAGGAGTTAACCCATGATGAAGGAGATTTTGATACCAACCATGGAGAGGAGTCCTAGGGACATGTTTTTGATTTAGTAATTATCTTTTCTTTTCATTTTAATTTTAGTTTTCTTTTCTCATGTAATGCATTCATATTTTTATTAAAGTGATTCAATTTTCTTATTCTATCTCTCTTTATATTCCAATATTAATCTCATTATCTCTCTTACATCTTCAACTATGATCTCTTTTCACATTGAAATGGAAAGTGACTAATCCGAGGCTTGGAACTAGGGGAGGTTTCACAGTATTCTTTATTATTGAGCTTCAATTCAAAATGTTTTAAATTTATTTGTGGTGGATGAAGTAGTATTACACGGGTGCGATGATCATCCAATGCGACACTATTTCAAAATCTATTCCTTTCCATTGATTCATTATTTTTACCTCTATTCTCTCAGGAAAAACCTTCATACAGTGGATTTGGGGTTTCCTAAAGGGATGAAACGACAAACGGTGGAGCCAGATCTTTTAGGAATAACTTTCTTGGTTGAGGTGTTACCCTACTTCACTATTGGAGGAGGTGTGGTTTGGTGTTCTGGAAACATACTAAAATCACAAACTCTTTAAATAAAAGGAAATTAATTTATTAATGAGTTTTCATAAAATGAATTATCAAATTGAATTTAAATAATAAATAAATAACAAATGAACCCGTGTTATCCAACCATAGGACCAAGTTCTTTCTTCCCTAATTTCATTCTGTCTTCATCTACTTCTGCATTTAGATTTAAAGTTTTTATTTAATTATTTTAATTTTACTATTTTACCAAAACCATTGAAACCATAATTTTCAGTAAATTATTAAAAAAAATAATTAGAATAGGTGAACTAGAATAAGTGATTGAACTGACTATGACACTCTTCAAGTGAGATGACCCTGGTCAGCTACTATTCTGCATTAGGAAAATAAATTAGCTTTTTTCCATGCCCTGCAAAAGGCATGCATCAAAACTGGTGTCGTTACCTGGGATCTAAACATTTATTTTTATCACTTTTTCTAAATTCACATTTTTGTAAATATTTTTCATTCTTTAACAAACTTCAAAAAACCCCTTTTTCCCATGATGTATTCATATTAAAATTATTATGTATAGAACAATTACTCACAGGTGCAGGAAGAAGAAACAAAATACACCGAGGAGGCCCTCCAATGAAGGGATGATACTCTAATGATAAGGGTAAAATATAATGAAAAAGGAATAGCAACATGGATCTCACTTGAAGATTTGATGGTCATGGCTGATGAACTCCAAACTAACATTCAAAGATTCAAGGCCAAGAAATAAGTGCCACCAGTCTTCCCGGATTTTACTAAATAAATCCATGAAGTTAAATCCAAACTCGAGGTGGAGGATCCTGACTACCTATCTCCATCTAGTGATGATCGACTCTAAGAGGCACTTTCAATTGAAGAGGAGATTAAATCCAAACCAACTCAGGAAGATGATAAAACCTTAAACTCAAAATCATTTGATTTTATTGAAAATAATTTGAGTATTAATACTAACTATTTTGAATTTTTAAATTCATACAACTCATATTATGCTCTGGAGGAATATGATAAAAAAGAAGATGCACCTGTTGAGAAACACTTGGAGCTCCCTAGAGACGTTGAAAATTTACTGGAGGGAGTACAAGAAGAGATCCCAATGGCTCTTCCTGAAGAACCAAATCTACAAGATGCTTAAAATAAAAGGTAATATTTTGAAATTAATACATAAAATTTAAATTTTGAATCTATCTTTGATTATTCTTTTCATGCAACACATCTATAGGAACCACTATATTTTTAAGAAGATGTTGCACAAGTATTAACAAAGGAGATGGAGGCGCCATAATTCATCTTACCCCCAATATGAAAGCTGCACCACATTGCGAAGGGGGAATATCTAGTGTACTTTATACATGGAATTATCTTCAAAAATAAAAATGAAATACAATCCATGAAAAACAACATGTGGTGGTTCAAATTAAAGAAGCTACATCCACCATCAGACTTTTGGTAAGATCTGGTACTTCCCACTGGAAGCAGTAAAAATTTAGGGCCCACTTGGGGGATCATACCAAGAGTTATCTTTAAATTATTTTTAGGAATTTAGATTTCAATTTAATTTTTTATTTGAATAGCATGGACCCATCCCTCTTATCTTTTTGAGATTTAATGACATGATCCTTGTGCTTAATTGAGTTTTTTTTCTTTTATAGGTTTATGATAGCATAAAGAAGCCTAAAATAGTGGAAGATAAGGGCTAAGATTCATGGGAAAGGGAGTTCATTTTTATTTTTTAAACTTTTAAACTCCTTATATTTTTTAGTCCAATACATATTTTTAACTTTAATGATAAGAATTGTATTCTCACACTTGAATTATTGCTTTATTTGACTTATCTAGGAGACTTGAGTTTCTTAGAAATCCAGTGATCCCATGTTTTAGAATTCAATGTTAATGATATTAAATGATTTAAATGAAAAATTTAATGTTTAAAGTGAATAATATATATTGAAATGGTGAATCATTATTTTAAGGAATTAACTGATTCATGTAAATTAATTTCCCCAACTTTTTTTCATGCCTTGAATTTATTAAATTCATGTGAATTTATTTATTATTATAAATCATGCCTTGAGTGATTATAAAATATCATATGTCTCATTCCTGAGAGTATTTCTAGACCAAGTAATTCCTATTTTATCTTGAACATATTTCTTTAGTGATCTTGGGACATGTCATCTGCTATAACTTGTATTAAAACATGTCAAATCTATAACTATGAAAAAACAAATTTATAATGATTGAGGAATCTTTTTAAAATCCATTATCCTTAAATACCACATTTATAATAATAATTATTTATCCCATAGAGACTATGTATAACCTTTATAGGGATGATACATTTTTCAATCCATTTTTATCCGTTCCTACCCTACTCTTGGTATTTGCATGATATTTTAAAGTTGAAGTGTAGGGGTGAAGAGAATAATGGTGGAAGGGATGATTTACATTGTAAGTATGAAGTTATAGGGTACTTATTGTGGGAATAAATAAAGGCTTTTGATTCATTCATTGTACTATTTATTTCTTTTCCCCTCTTGAATGACAAAAAAATACAAAACAAAAAAAAACAAAAAAAAAAAGAGAAAAAAATGAGTTTTGATTTGGGAAAACCAAAAAATCACTATTTTTTATAACAACAATCTTATGATTGTATGTGGTTAGTTTATGGATGTGAGGTTTTATCTAATCATAACTTTTGAAAAAAATAAAAAAATTATAAATGTAAAATTATTTAAGAGGGTGTATAAATCATTCATTATGCTTATTTGATCATAACCTTTACTTTGAATTTTGGGGGAAGTGGGTGTTTATAATTTTAAGGGGTGTACTTCATTACACTTTTTTATATCATGCATTTTACTTAAGTGATAAACCTCCTCCTTGAGCCTTAATTTTTAAAACATCAAATCCTACCAACCTTAAGCCTCAGAGTTATTTGAACCTTTATTGTAATTCCTCATGATTTTATGTGTCTTTTGTCTTTATAAAGTGGAGAAAGTAGTTCCTTTAAAATCCTATGGATAAGTATCATCTTCTCATTATATGAGAATAACTCCACTTGAATTGTATCATGATTGATGAGAGAAAATATTCAAAAGAGGTAAGTCATGACTTGACATAGTTGATAATAATGAATTGAGGAGCATAAATGAATGAAATGAGAAGTTCTATAACTTTTAAAAGGGAAAAAGTAAAATGAATGAATTTATTATTTCTTTGAAAAATTGGAAATTAAATTTATATTTTTTTGTGGATTTTTGAAAATTTGATTTGACATTGATTTTTTTTATTTTATTGCTTTGAAATTTGAATATTGGTAATAATGGTGCCCTTTGAATTCCATGTTGAGATTTTATGCTTGAGGAAAAGCATGGTTTAAGTATGGGTGAATTGATAAAGATAATATTTTCATCATTTTTTTATATAAAATTAAATGATTTAATCCCTACAAATTTATCAATTTTTGTTATTTGCATTAATTTTGGGTTTATAGGGTGTTTTGGGATTAAATGAGAAAATTTCTTAATTTAGAAATATAGAAAGATTTTAATCACTTTGGTAATTCAATCATAAATTTTATAATTTAAATCCAATTTATTTTATTATTTTTTATTTTATTCCTTGATTTATTTTCTAGATATTTTTCTCCTGTACTAGGAGCTAATTCTACCATCCAAGGGTCCAAAAAATTCAATCAAGTTGGAAAATTTTCCGATCGGACCACATGGACCCTACCTTAGTGAATTAATCACAAATAGGTTATAAAACCTCCAATTAAGGTGATTATAATTTTAATAGAAATAAAATTAAAAGGAACTTATTTCTGTTGAATATCATGGATATTTGATTTCATTAATGAAAATATTGAATGAGAAACATTCAAAGAAGATTTTTGGAAATATCATCCAAAAAAATACATCCTCAATAAATATTCCATATCCTTCCCTAAAAAATTCTAATTAGTTTGCGATTTTGAGGAAATAAAGGAAATTATATTTGGAATATATTTCCAGAAGACATAGTTCTAATATTCTTCCATTAAATTGGCCTACCATGATCAATATTTTGGTGGATAGAATCTTCAGAAGATCATAAAGGGAGATTTCGAAGATCTTGAATTTGAGGCCCAAAGGATGACACCCCCTAGGCCTATATAAGGAAGAGTTCAACCATGATAAAGGAGAGTTCAACATCACCCATAGATAGGAGTACTAAGGACATGTTACTGATTTAGGACTTCTCTTTTCTTTTCATTTTTTTTTATTTTCTTTTCCCATGTAACACATTCATATTTTTATTAAAGTGATTAAATTTTATTATTACATCTCTCTTTATATTCCAATATTAATCTCATCCTCTTTCTTCCATATGCCACCATGATTTATTTTCAAATTTCAATGGAAAGTGGATAATTTGATGCTTGGTCTTGGGGGAGGTTTCACGATGTTCTCTATTATTGAGATTCAATTCAAAATGTTTTAAATTTATTTGTGGTGTATGGAGGAGTATTGCATGGGTGCGGTGGTCATCCACCACGACACTATTTCAAAATCTATTCCTTTATGTTGATTCATTCTTTTCCCTCCCTTATCTCGGGAAAACCCTTTATACAGTGGTGTTGGGGTTTCCTAAAGGGATAAAATGACATATGGTGGAGTCAGGTCTTTTAGGAATAACATTCTCAATTGAGGTGTTACCCTACTTGACTATTGGAGGAGGTGTGGTTTGGTGTGCTAAACGCATCCTAAAATCACACACTCTATAAATAAAAGGAAATTAATTCATTAATGAGGTTTCATAAAATTAATTATCAAATTGAATTTAAACAATAAATAAATAACAAATGAACCCATGTTATCAAACCCTAGGACCAAGTTCTTTCTTACCTAATTTCATTCTATCTGCATCTACATATGCATTTAGATTTAAAGTTTTCATTTAATTATTTTAATTTTTCTATTTCCCAAAACCATTAATACCATCATTTTTAGTAAATTATTAAAAAAAGTAGAATTAGAATAGGTGAACTAGAATCATTGATTGAACTGACCATGATGCTCCTCAAGTGAGATGAACCTGGTCAGCCACTGTGCTACATTAGGAAAATAATTTAGCTTTTTCCATGCCCTGTGATAGGTGTGCATCAAAACTGCACATTCAAGTATTGATATCTCCTAGTTGGATCCTTGTATGAACATTATATCTTCGTAGTTTGACTTAGGACAAGGGGTTTGACATATGGGTGGGGTAATTATTGTTTGGGTTTTAGGATGCTGATTAGACCCATCTTGGTATTTTAATTAAAACATCTGGTTGATCTAATTATTGACTATATATTTTAACATAACTACTATAAGTAATAGGTATCCTTATTTTTGATAAAAAACCTAATAAGAGTTATATTGGAGCTTTAGGGATTATTATTTTAGTAATAACCATAAGATCATGGAGGGAGTGAAAGTATCAAGGCGGAGGAGAATAAAAATCCATAAAAAACTCATTGATAGAGGCAGGGTAATAATTTTTTTCTTTATAACTCACTATTTATGTGTTCTTGCTTCATTCTTTAAGTGTTAAAATCATCAATGTTATGATATAAAATTTTTATTATAATTTTATTCATCTTAATTATGTTATGAATTGATGGTGAATCTTTAGTGTATTTAATACCTAGCAGTTGATTGAACATGGACACCCAAACCTTCCCATTCATCTATGTTTCATGCCTCTCTAAATGGAAAAAATTCACTAACTATGGTTGGTGGTTCTATGTGAGGTGGTTGTATATCTAATTATTGACTGTGTCTCCCTACCTCCTCTCCACCCACCCCGATCTGTGTCCCCATAGTTTTAACACATGATGGTCGTTGGCCCTAGTGGTGGTCAATGGTGGAGATGAAATATTAAGTATAACAATTGGTGAATCAACCATGTATTTAGATTAATAGAGTTGAGTGGAGTGATCTAGGGCAAACAAGGTCAGGCTATGTCCTAGTGGCATGATGATAGTATCCTAGTAGCTTAATGAAAATGGTAATGGAAAAAGAAATATGATAGATTTGAAACTCTATAATGGTTAGATATTAATCAGTTTGTGAGCGGGAAATACAAATTTGATCCCAAAAATTAGATTACATAATATGAGATGATTATATAATCACTTCATGGTAGGAGTTTTAGCTAAAGATGGTGGGTTTCCCCACTAGTGGGCCAACTAGAGGAATGTCCCCACTCAGGTTGAGCAGTACGGGTTGGTTGAGCACCTCAGCTTACCCAAAATGGTCATGCATACTATTATTCCTATCCCAAAGGGTATGTGGGATGAAATCCATACCAATAAAACTATGATGTAAGGATCATCCCTACTGATATGACTCACTCATCGAGTCTTACTGATCATTCAATCACCCCAGGATGGGTCCACTTAACTCCCACATGACACTATACACCATGTGATTCCCCAGGTGTGGAATAAAAATGTTCTGCTAAGGCACCCCACCCCCAGGATTTCACACAATATGGTAAACCCTAGGGACCACCATGTGACCTTGTGTTTTCCTTTTTTGGAATATTTTATATCCTTATGATAATGTTTCAGTATTATGAATTTTAACAGTCCATTTTAATCATTTTCCCTATATAACATAATTTCTCAATTAGTTTGAATATCAAGAACTGTATAAAAGTAATTTTATAAATATTTATTTCATAAGTTTTTTAGGGATAATGGTGGGTTTTTGTTCTCCCCTATAAATGGGTTGATGATAGGTAATGAGTACTCTTACACTCTATAGAGATAGATACCATCTCATAGACCCAAGGAATGGGTATTCTATACCAATCATGGGGTCATGTACTCCCTTGATCACTACTTCCATGACAAGGCATTGTTTCCCCAATATAGACTCAATGATATGGTGTTATTTTGTAAAGATAAAAAATATGAGTCTTTCAAGTATATTAGTTTTTAAGGAATTCCCAGTGTACCTATTTTTATAATTTAACTATGGGAATAAAGATAAGTAATGTGTTCATTTTCCATTATCATTAGAATTATATATAAGTAAGAGAGGGTGAAACTCAACCTAAATTAAGTCTTGATGTTATCATTCCAACAAATCATAGGATTTTGTGATCTTGATGAAAAGAGTGGTGAAAATTCAATATTAGGTACTCCATTAGTTTTTCTATATTTGATGAGTTTCATTTTTTTCATACATTTATGGTGTTGGTACACCCCTATGAGGTTATTTTATCTATCATCAATGTAAAACATAGGGTTTAATGACCCTACCTTGGTTTTTATGCAATAGATAGGTCCTGGTTTCACTATACATTAATTTGGGTAGGGAACTTACCCACATGGTGGGTGAGGGTCCCACATCTGTAGGGCCAGTACTCCCTTGACTGGTGTATAACTTCCCAGTGATGTGTGAGTCCTCTATTACTGACATACATTCAATATGATTTCCTTGAAGAAAAGTGTATTATTGGATTCTCATTACTTAGGAATCATTCCATATATAATGATGCACTAACCCATATAACTAAATGAAATATGTGTCGAGTAAGATATGGTTCAGGAGAAGTTTTATATTATATGGATTTGCTTTGTTCTTGAGCATGGATCGTACTCTATAGATCAACCCTAAGAAATATACAAGGTTTTGGGGTTTTGGTTTCATCACACCATAGAGTTTATTTGTAACTTTGTATTGAAAAGGGTGGGTGGTGAGGTACATGTATTCATTTTAGGTTTTAGGGTTTCAATTTCAAGGATCATTCTATGATGAGATGGGTTATTTATTAGGTTCTTCTTCTCAGCTTCATTAAAAGTAAGGGCATTGTTTTTTAGGAATCTAGATAGTTCAAATATTGTAGGGATTATGTTTCACTTGGTATCTTTGGTTACCTATGGATGAGAACTTTATAGACATGTGTTATGTACTTAGTACTTTATTACTTATTTTATTTCCCAAGTCCTTGAATTATATCCAGTTATTAGATTCCTACTTTTTCTTTAATATTTAACTGAATTGTAGTTCAATACTTCCATTTCTTATGGGAAATCCTATTGGATGTGTTTATACTCACCCCTACATTGGCATTCCACCCATATGTTTTTGATATATGAAGATTATGTGTAGTTTAAAGATGATCATAGAGGACATATAGTTTGTGGAGATTATTCTTTATGGAATTTGGTGTAAAAAATACTTAGATATATCATAAAGAGAGTTATAGTGATGAGTAGTCTTTCTATCTATTTTATTCTAATACTTTGATGGTTTGGTATATTGTATTTTCCATTACATCTTAGGTCTGTACCTATTTCATTATTATAGATTGGTATATGTCACAAGAATATTATTTTATAGTTGAGTTATTTCATATATGGTTGTTGGATTTATCTAAGATATAAAGATGTATGGTTTTATTGTAAGTTCATAGGTTATGGACTCCAATAGTTTATTATGATTTCATGGTGCTATTAACTTGACTCTGTCCTTCTAGAGGTGGTGTTGGGGTGGCACACTCAACTTAACTGCTGGGCCAAGAAAGGTCCCAGGTGCGAGGTCATGTGAAATTAGTATCTGAGTAGATCATGTCCCACAGATAGACTTTGGAGTTAGGAATATTGTATGAGTTTGGTTTAGGAAAATATGGGGCAATAATTTTTGGGGTATTTGATCCCATTTGTCAAACCAAAGAGACCAGCTAGAGTTTGTGTCTATCAACTCATTCCTATGTAAGGACTCTGATAATTCTCAGTTTGAATTGAATATTTAGATCATTTTTCACTAGGTATGGTTGTGTTGGGCCATGAATTATATAATGTTTAATGCATCATTGATTTAATGATGTGTCATCCTAATAGTAGTGTTGTCATTATAAATGAAAATGTTGGATTCCCCATGGAAGTATATGGACTAAATGTACAATATGAACCTTCTATGGAAGGTATGATTGATGGAATAATCATGGTTTTGTGAGTTTTCCTTAAAGTATTTTCTTAATATTTTAGTCTTCCATAACCTAGAGGATTTTCAAATCACAATACTAGAACTAAGATAATGAGACAGATGTCCATGAGTTCTTAATATAAGAATAGGGTAAGGAACTACCTTGTTTAACAATCTTCAATAAGGTATGAGTCCCCTATATATATGAAAGGTTTGGGTACTCTCTTAGTTTTGTATTAAAGACAATGTTTAGGTACCATTTTTAATGGATAGAGTCAATTACTCCCCTATTGATAGGGAACAAGTCCTCTATTAGTAGGAGTAAGTACTCCCCCAGTGGTAGGGGTGTGGGTCCTCCATCAGTAGAAGTAGGAACTCACCATGTGATAGGGTTGTGGGTCCTCTATCATTATAAGTATGTAAAACCCTAATCATATGAATGTGGGTCCTCCATTAGTAGTAATATGTACTCATTCATTGATAGGGTTATGGGTCCCCCATCAGGAGAATTATTGATGTGAAGGTTGTCATATGCCTTATAATCAAACAAAATTTAAAACCTAGAATATAACATAATGGCTGACCAGAGTCATCTCTCAAGGAGCTTGGATTGGATACTCACTATCCTAGAAATTTTGATTCCTTTTACTTTTTTTATTTTATTTTTATAGGACTTAAGTGTGGGTTAAAGCATGAAATAGGAAAAAAAATTAAAATAATGAAAAAATGAATGCAAGAGAGGTATATTGTATTAGGGTACCTTACAATGGGTTATATCATCATTTACCTATGTTATAAATCATATAATATTATAATTAGACTTAATACCATGCATCTACTTATCCTTCAGTATTATTATGTATGAAATCACTAACCTCTCAAGGAATACTCAAAGAGACCAGTAATCTAATTTTTTCTCCTCGATGAATAGGAATGAACACTCCTCCACTGAGTGGATGAAATTACTCAAAAACTGAGAAGAAACCTTCTATAATTCATCCTTTAAATCCATAAAAATACACTAGAATAAAGTATGATCTAATAGTAGAGAGTCTATGGTGTACAAATCATGAAATAATATAGCAATGTTAATGGAATATAGAGTGATCACCACCTCCTCTACACTCCGATTTTACTATCCCACCAGAATCAGAGAATAAATAGAGAATGAATTAAATGCATAAATTCAAGAAGACCCAATTTAATTCCCCTTGGTTCACCCAAAATTAGTTATCTCTAAAAAATAATGTAACTCGAGATCATTATAACTTCAAATAGGATGATAAAAATAAATAAAAACGGGGAAGATAATAACATAGCATAGAAAAATGAACAAATAGACTAAACTATATTAAATTTCAAAAATATAGTAAACCTACACTACAATAATCCAAGTCCAAATACCATGATTTTAATTCTCTATAAAATGGTTATAGGAATACATTTATAGGAATCACATCATTTTATTCCATTATCCACCATAATTTTTAGTGCCAACTAGTGACCACTTAACCTTCTTCATATGAATTCCACATGTCCAGGATGAGGGTTTGGATTTCTTCAAGTGGGAATCACTCAAATATTCTTTTTGAAACATTCTATTCCCATGATATCCATATTATTCTTCTCATTGAATGATCTCCACTTGAATATTATAGAGGATTTATTCCTAATTTGGGATTAAATAAGAATGAAATCCGATTTTTTGTTGATCCCTAAATCCTTTCTGGGAATCATTGATTACCATTACATAGCATCAGTGCATCATTAAATGACCTTTACATAGCTTTTTGGTGACCTTTATACAACATATGGACCATGGGAGTTACCATTACATAGTAATTTATGAACTTTTCAAAGGCTTTATAACTATGGTAGTGCCTTTATTACCATTAAACAACTGAGGGAGCAAGGGAGTACTATACGTAGCTCCCTGATTATCCTTAAATTGCTTATATAGCATGATCTTCAGCTATATATAGATACATTTATTACCTTTTCATATAATATTTTCATGTGGAAAATTTTATGCTACATCTTTGTAACCTTCCCATAGTGGCTTTGTAACCTTTTTATAACATATTGAACACTGAGATAACCCGTTATTTGAATATGAATTTTATGTAATGGTAGTGCATTGGTTACCCTTACTTGGAAAATATTTATTTTCACATGGGTAACTTAAAACCAACATAAACATGAAATTTTTTTCAAAGGATAATTCGTCTATATTAATTATATAATAATATAAACAATTAAAATCATGATAATTAAACTATTAACATTTCAAAAAAAAAATCTAAAAATCAATGCATGTATTTCTCAATTGATTCCAAAAATGAATAAAACTACTAAAACTAAAGATTAAATTAATTTAGAAATTAAATTAAAGTTTTTTAAAATTATAAAAAATTAATTGTATACATGGGTTTTATCTAAATTAGGGTCTAATTTTCATTTAAAAATAGTAAAAAAATAAGGAAATATCTACTCTCATCACTCTGCCACACTTAATCTATTGCACTGTCATGTAATACAAAGAATTAAACCTATTAAAATGATTTTTTATACTTAAGTTAAAACACACAAACTATAAAAGAGATGATATAAAAATTCATATATTATTAAAAATTTCATGAATCCTCTATGAATTTATCTCACTATATTACTTCAATTCAAGTCAAAGTTCTAGTTCCTAGAGTAAGATAAATTAAATTAGAGTGGAATTAAATCATTAACAAGGTGAACTTTCAATTATCACTCCCCCTTGGTTCTTTATACCAATGTTCCATTTTATAATTACTTAATATCACTCAAATTATATTCTTATATATAAATTTCCCCTTCTTCATTTGGATATAATATTCCCCTTAACTAAATCCATTAATTTTTGATTATTAGGTACTTAATGTATTTTTCTCAACCTTTTTTTGTGCAAATAACCTTTTGTATTTACAATGAAATTTATTACTCACACACTTAGTGTCTACATATCTCATATTTTCATTATGGGATTCCAATTTCTCATTTTAATCCATTTTCAAAGGACTTATATAAATATATATTGAATTTTCTCCATGATGCATTCTTTTACACAAAGGCTATGTTACCTTGGTATAAGTTCAAATATCTAGTTGTGTCATGTTATAATTTTGATTCCACTTATTTTTTTCTATCATACTAATTTTCCAAGTTTAAAAATATAATTTCCATGAAAAGAGTGGGAAAATCACTCAACAATCATCTTATTACAACAATTTTAGAATACTTAAAATTATCCAAACTAGATTTAATTCATCAACAGGCAGGACAACAATTAATCCTAAAAACTTTTAACTAAAAATTACATGAAAAATATTAAATTGAAAATAAAAACCTCAAGTAGAAATTATTTTCAAATTCTAAAAAAAATTATAAAAATAATTCTAAACTAATCTAAAATGAGTTAGAAACTACCCTTAAACTGGTTCAAGACTACCATTTTATGTTCAGGAAAAATTCACAAAGAATATTAGTAAATAAAATTTTTTAAATTAATATAGAAAACATGATTTTTATTGATCTAGTAGTTTTGAGTTATCATATTCCCTAGGTTCTTTATAGATAGATTTTTTCTATCCACATAAGGTGTTTCCCACGTGGATAATATATAGAGAAAGAAATTTAAAACATTATATTTTTTTTGGAAAGTAGTTAATAAAAATTGAAAAATTGCTTTGACCCCCATGTGGGTACTGGGTTTTGACTGCACATAGTGGGAAGTTCCAGTTATTAACCCCAATCTGATGGTGGGTTTGGTTTCCTTAATAGGAACCACCACATATTAATTTTTCCAATTATCATGTGTTTAAATTGGTATTAAAAATCCCCATGAATAAATTAAAATGTTTCCAAACATAAAATATATAAAAAAGAAATGAAAATCAAGTGGTAAAATAAGGAAAGGTTCCTCCTTATTTTAAGTTGTATCCCCCCCAATTATTGTTGATGGTGACATAGAGGAGGTAATAACTTATCTATAAATCCCAAATCTTCTTCTTCATAATCATCAACTTATTGGGTGAACTTTTGTTCACTATCCTGGGATAGTTGTATATAGTTTTCTTTAAAATTATTAGTATATAGTTCTATTATAGGTTTTATAATCACTGGTAGGTCTTCTTATTTAAATTATTTTATGGAAGATTTGAGCTAATTTTTAATTCAATCCTCATCCATACCTTCTTCCTCATTTTGGGTAGCCTTTTGTTCTAATTCCAACAACAGTTGTTCTTATAAGTTGGTTGACTTAGGTTATTATCCACTATCTAGGGCTATATTTATCTTATAAAGATCTATAATTTAAAGATATAGGGAGTTATATTATAGTTTAAACAATGAAAAATCAAAATAAAATGAATATAAAGATAGTTTCATTCCATTTAGTGGCTCAACCATGATCTCATATACTTTAATGAGGTGCACTAGACTAGTTTCTTTAGGATAGGGAAATATATCTATCATTTTTTCCTTAAATCCTAGTATCCCATCTTCTGTTACATCTTACAAGGTACAATTCAGTAGTATTGAATCTATATCCCGAAAGAACGAGGGATTATATTTTAAATGAATTTGAGAATAAGTAAAAACAAGTGATTTCAGGGTTTGTTAAACCTCATTTAATGATTCATCTAATATCAATTTTTTTTTATTGAGTGACTCGAGAAAAATCTATAAAATGATTGGGAGAGATGTTTATTCATGTTTTCCTTCCACCTTAATAGTTGATATTATTATAGGCTATACTTAATGTTCTTATTATTCAATAAACTCTTGATAATTTTCTTCATGTTGTTGTTTTCCTTATAATATAAATGTTTGGAGGGTGGTGGTTACCATATCCATGTCTTCCTTTATCTCTCCCAGTTCACTTTGTTTCCCTTTTAAATCTTCATCCACTAGAATGGAGTTGTTAGTGTATGCTTGAGTCTCCTCTATTCTTGGTTCTTCTTCACTCAAATAGTAAAGGGACCTATCCAATTGATGTTTATTAGTTTCAATGATATAATAGGTGTAAAAACCCAAACTATATAATCACATAGATAGTAGTAAAATTACATTATTTGTAACAACCTGAAATTTTAAAAAGAAAATTATTTTCTATAATATATATGTCACACAACATCGATCCTAAAAAACAATGAAATATTGTTATTTAAATATGTCTATTATAACCTATCCATTAAATTTAAGGGTTTGAATATGATTAATTTCTTTATAAAAGTTATTTATTTTTCTAATTCAATATAAATTTACTAATAAATTATTATTAAATAATGATTCATTTTTAGAAAACTCATTTTATTCATCAAAAATACATTTTCTTAAAAAATGATTTTTTACTAATTTTTGTGAAAAATATTATAATTAATTTATAGTAATTTTAGAAATTTTATTTTATAAAAGGTTTTTATTTTTTAAATCATCCTATCAAAACTGTATTATGGTAAAAAATTGAGGGTTTTTTGTAAACTTTTAATGTCACAACCCGTCCCCCAGGGCCCGTGTCGTGACTACCCCAATCCAGCCTTCCATAGAACAGGGGCTGGTGACTAGCACCAAAGGCGCAATTCCCTAAAATTAGGAAGGCATTGCCTTTATAACCTATAAACGCACACTACAGAGCACACAACTGGATACAAAACACTAGTTAAACTATATAACAAAAGAGTTATGTAAAGTAAAAGGGGCCGGAAATACAAGCCCAACTGTAAAGTACAAGGAAATGGAAGTACAAGTACAACTGAAGAAAGGAAAAACAGCTTCTGGGTCATCCTCTGGGATTCCTACCTGAAGGGTAGGTACAAATACCCTCCTCAGCACTCCACGTCCACCAGTCTCCTCCATGTACTGAATCGTCGTAAGGTCCACCTCTGGGTTTTTTCCAGTCCTGGTACTCTCAGCCTCAGTCAGCGTTGTCCATCATCTGCATACAATACAACGAGGTGCGGGAATAACCCATTCATGGTTGAGTATAAAGATACTCAGTAGGGACCCCAAGACTGTCAATGTCTCACAAAATCCAACAAGTATAAACCACAAAGTATGAAATCAACAGATAACCCTACTTAAGTATATTCCCATACATATACCTAAGTTATGAAGTGATCCATCTCAATCATGAGGAAAACACAAAATAACTGACTCAGATCAACCAGGATTTTATTCACATTATCGAAACCTCAACTGCTGGAGAACTCTTGCTCAATCAAGTACAGTGGGCCTTCCGTGACACCAAGCACGCTTCCCACTAACCTTGGACTACTGAGTTACTCCTCTTGTCAAGTATCGTGGGTCTGCCGCGTCACACAGAGGCGCTCCCCACCGTGGGTCTACCGCCACAACCAGACGCTCCCCCTCATAGCCTATAGAGGTACTTCTCCTGTCGAGTGCCATGGGTCTGCTACCACAACCAGGCGCTCCTCCACCGTGGGTATGCCGCCACAACCAGACGCTCCCCACTGTTCTATTCGAGTCACTCTGAGTCAATCGGTCAGTAGTCGTCAAGTCTCAGCCAGCTACTAGGTTTCCGAACTCTGCTCGCTTGTCACTGGAAGGATCCACTCCATGAGCTACTGGTCGATACTCCAACTATCACGAAGTCCCATGAAGAAGTATCTCAAAGGTATTCCATATCATTGGGGTCTCAACGCAACAGACGACGCGTCAATCGGACGCACGGTCTGTGAGTTATTAGCCTTTTTATCCTAGGGGCCTGGTTGGATTCATGCACGATCCAACCTGAAAATATCTCAAATATACCTCAAACTCTAGTGGGGTATTCTCAAAGGGACCATCATGCTCCAAGATTACCAGCGCCGCAGACAGTTCATCAAACAGACGTTCGATGCCAAATATATGGCCAAAAGAAAGTAAAGGGGCCGTAGTGGGCCTGGGTCCAGTCCGACCCGACCCGAACCAGTTTGGGAAAACCTAGTTCGGGTCGACCCGACCTAACCCATTGAGTCTGGCTCAACCCGTTGGGTGGGCCAACCCGTTAGGTTCAGCCCAGCCTGCTGGGCCCAGCTCAGCAGGCCGCGAGGGAAGTTTGGCCTGGAGGGCGCTGCGTGGGCGACTTGGCCCGTAGGGCACCACGAGGGTGTGAGCCATTTCGGACGGGGCATCGCGAGGGGCGCGAGAGGCCAACTTGTCCTGGGCGCCACGAGGGGTGCGGGAGGCCAGCTCGAACGGGGCGTCGTGAGGGGCACTGGAGGCCGGCTCGGCAGGGGCGCCGCGGGAGGCGCGGGAGGCCGGGGTAGCTCGGGAGGCCTACAGGCCGTTTCGGCCAGCGGTGGCGCAGGGCGCGTGGACGGTGGAGCCGCGGGGTGCATGGGGGGCATGGACGGCAGAGCCACAGGGTGCGTGGAGGCCGCGGGTGACCGGGTCCGGCTCGGCCGGGGCGTCGCGAGGCCGGGGTGGTTGGGGCTGGTTCGGTTGGTGGTGGCATGGGGACGGTTCTGCCAGGGCGCCGTGAGAGGCATGACCGGTTCAGCCGGGGCACTGCGAGAGGGGCGCACAGGGCCGGTTGGGCCGACGATGGTGCGGGACGCCATGGGGGCAGCACAGGTTGCGGAGGCCGCAGGTGGCGCAACCATAGCCTTCATCGCTGTTGTCACCTTCCTCCGTTTCAAAGAACACCACAAAAGAAAATAACAGATGGGTTGGGCCATGTTGGTTTGGTCCGTACCCTCCGTGTTTAGGTTGGTAGAATTTGGATCACAAGAACGAAGCACAAAAACCCTCCCGCAAAGATTAATCCCAAAACCCGCAAAAGAAAAACATGTGCGGATCAACAAGTTAGAAGTTGATCCGCATTATTTGTTTTAGAATGAAAGAATCATGTGAATAATAACATATTAAAATATAAACCCTACCTTGTTCTTTGCTCGCCGATGGAGTTGTGGGGAAGAAGATGGACCGTTGGGAAAAAGACGGGCGTCGATTTTCCGTGGATGAGGATGTCCCATGTCCGAAGGAGTCCGTGGAAGAAGGTCAAAGGAGGTCGTTCTTCATAGTCGAAGGAATTCCTCGTCACCGTTCTTCGTCGGTGGAGCGTTCTTCATTGGGAGAAAGAGTTCTTCATTAGAGAGTTTTCTCTCAAGAGCTCTAATCCTCCTTTTCCAACCTTTTTCCAACAAATGAATAGATAGCCCCTCTAAATAATAGATTATCTATTATTTAGTTTGATGGGTTTAAAATTCAAATTGTAGCATTTAATTAAATGATATGGCTCAATTAATTAAAGGGGAAGGGTTGACACCATTAAAAGAGGGGGGGGGGGGGGGGTGGCACCATTAAGTTAAGGGAGTTCAATATACTCTCCCTCATTTATGAGGGAGTTGATAGGTTTTCCTCTCTCACCATTATTACGGGGTTTACTCCCGGGTTGTCCCTACATCGTAACCTCTCGTGGGTGGTTAGGTTCGGGTGAGCCCCACCACCATAACCTATCATGGGAGGTTAAGGTGTGGTGGTAACCACCTCCAACTTCCACATGGGTGGTTACAATAGATAAAATAAAATAAAACATGTGTTTATTTTATTTTATTGTTTCCAAGAAAAACCAAAAAACTAACTTTCACCTTCGACCAACTATCGTCGAGGTGAAAGTCTTATTAAGCGAATACCGGCGCTACGAGTTCAACGATGCCCTAATATTTCAATTTCGAGTACCGATTCAAAAGTTATAAAAACCCACTCGTACGTTTACTGAACGTACCCGAAAAAAACTTCAGAAATTGATTCCAGGCACACTGGGCCTCAGAATCACGCGCCGTCAATTTTCGCAGACTAGTAAAATTACCATATATTTTAAAAAAAAATTACATAGAAATTCTGGGTCTTTAAATTCTTCCCACCTCAGGGTTCTACGTCCCCATAAGCCATAACTCACAACTAGGTAAACAAGTGGGGGTAATGAGCTCACATCTGAGCCTCCCGCTCCCATGTTCTCTCTTGGAGGTTCCCGTGCTGCCAATGAATGTGCACCAGAGGTATCGAACATCCACGAAGGACCCGATCCTATCGATCCTCAATCTCTATTGGAACTTTTGTAAAAGTAACCCCATCGTCAACGTCCAGATTTCCATGGTCGATGATGTGAGAAGGGTCATGCACGTATCTCCTCAGCTGGGATACGTGGAAGTCGTCGTGCACCCGGTGCAAATGAGGTGGAAGTGCTAAGTGGTATGCACCTCGCCAACTCTGTTGAGGACATGAAAAGGTCCAATGAACCTCGGAGATAACTTTTCGCCTTGACCAAATCTCCACAAACCTCGTCGAGGTGATACCCATAGAAAGACGTGGTTTCCATCCTTGAACTCCAGAGGTCTCTGTCTCCTGTAATCATACGATTTCTGCCTACTCTGTGAGTCTTCATTCGCTCTTGGATGATCTGAACCTTCTCCGTGGTAGCTCATACCATCTCTGGTCCCACTAGTGCTGACTCTCTTGGGCCAGTCCAGCACAAAGGTGATCTGTAAGGTCACCCGTACAACGCCTCGAAAGGTGTCATCCCTATGGTGGAGTGATAGCTGTTATTGTACGCAAACTACACCAAAGTAAAGTGATCCTCCCAGCTGCGATTGAAGTTGAGGACACAAGCACACAATATATCCTCGAGGGTATGAATGGTCCGCTCAGTCTGACCATCTGTCTGAGGATGGAAGGCGGTCGTCAAACGAAGCTGTGTCACGAAATCCTCCTGTAACCCCTTCCATAGTCGATAAGTAAATCATGTATCACGATAAGAGACAATCGTCATGGGTACTCCATGTAGCCGCACAATCTTCTGCCCATAGAGGCGTCCCAAGATCTCTACTGATCCTTGATCTCTGATCGGTAGGAAGTGAGCCGACTTGGTGAGTCGGTCGACGATCACCCAAATAGAGTCATGACCTCTGGATTTACGTGGAAGTCCTGTCACAAAATCCATGGATATCCCATACCACTTCCACTCTGGGACCTCTAAAGGCTGAACCAAGCTTGCTGGTACTTGATGCTTCTCCTTCGCTTGCTGATAAGTGAGGCATCGAGAGACAAACTCTGCTACTTCCTTCTTCATTCCCGACCACCATTGTTATCGTCGGAGGTCCTAGTACATCTTTGCCACTCCTGGATATACCGCTATAGGGGATGTGTGAAACTCCCTCAACACTTCCTCCTGAAGTGACACCGGTACCATGATATGTCCCCTGAAGAGGATGACATGCTCCCCACCTTCAGAAAATCCATCAGGTGCCTGTCCTGTGGATATATGATCATGTCGAGTCTCGCAGTCAGCGTCCCCATGCTGCGCCTCCCTGACACGCTCAAGAAGTGGGGGAGTGACCGTAAGAGACTGAAGAAAAGCTGCTCCATCTCTATCTACAAAGGATATCTGCAAAGCGGCCAGCTGCTCTATCGCCTCACCTAGAAGATGTATACTAGATCTCCCACTGAGTGAATCTGCAAAAACATTCCCTTCCCAGGAGTATAGACTATCTCGAAGTCATAGTCTTGGAGGATATCAAGACAATGTCGCTATCTCAGGTTCAGGTCCTTCTGAGATAAGATATACCTGATACTCTTATGATCAGAGTACACTGTAAAATGCTCACCCATCATATAGTGTCACCATATCTTTAAGGCAAATACCACTACTGTTAACTCTAGGTCATGGGTAGCGTAGTTCTACTCATTCTGTCTCAGATTTCATGAACCATAAGTGGCCACTACTCACTCCTACATCAGGACACATCCGAGTCCGGTCCCTGATGCGTCGAAGTAGACTACCTACCCTACACCTTCATCTGGAAGCCTCAATATGGGGAACTAGTAAGCCTCTTCCTCATCTCCTGAAATCTCTACTGACATCTCTCCAACCACACAAAGGGCTGCCCCTTCTTCGTCAAGGCTGATAGTGGTGCTGCAACTCTGGAGAAGTCTGGTACAAACCTCTGGTAATATCCATCCAAACCCAGGAAACTTCGTACCTTCATTACACTCCTGGGTGGCTCCCAAGCAAGTACCACCTCAATCTTCATTGTATCTACTATAACTACCGCCTCTGAGATGACATGTCCCAGAAAATGAAACTCTTGGATCCAAAACTGGCACTTCAAGAGCTTACCATAAAGCTAGTTCTCTCGGAGTGTGTCCAGTACTACCCGCAAATGATAGGCATGCTCCTCCTCAGTAGTCGAGTAAATCAGAATGTCGTCAATGAAGACTATGATAAAGCGATCGATGTATGGCTGGAATATCCTATTCATGAGTCCCATGAACACTACTGGAGCTTTGTTTATTCCAAAAGGCATAACCAAGAACTTGTAGTGGTCATTCCGACATATGAAGGTCATCTTCTGAACATCCTCTTCTCGAACTCTGAGATGGTGATAGCCTGATCTGAGGTCTATCTTGGAGAACCACCGTGCTCCCTTCAGCTGATCAAAGAGGTTTTCAATCCTCTAGAGTGGGTACTTGTTCTTCACGGTCACCTGGTTCAGGTGACGGTAGTCGACACAAAGCCTCAAGCCCCCATCCGCCTTCTTGGCGAACAGAATCGGGGCTTTCCAAGGTGAAACACTAGGCCAGATGAATCCCATCCCCTGCAAGTCCTCTAGCTATACCCACAGCTCACGAAGCTCTGTGAGAGCCATCCGATACGTTGGTGTAGATATCAGTGCCATGTAGGGGCACAAGTCAATATAAAAGTCCACCTCTCTGTGAGGTGGTAGACCTGGGACATCCTTAGAGAAAACATCAGCGTACTGGTCCACCACTAAAGGATATTTCGGACTCCCCACATTAACTGCTCTGAGGGTAAGGCTAGCCAACTGATGAGTAATCGGCTGAACTCTCCTCCGAGTAAGTCCATCCTGTGCTACAAATGATCCCTTCTCACCGATGAAGGTAAACCTGGTCCCATACGTGCGGACATGCCGCACTTTGTTCTTAATACAGTCGATCTAAGCATAGACTTTAGATAACCAGTCCATACCCAAGATGATGTCATAAGGCCTCGACGCCGCTACTAGGCAATCCCAGCCGAAGCTCTCGCCTCCTAGAGTAATATCACACTGCCAAAACTAGTGTGTAATCGTCGAATCCGCTTCTGTAGGATTCTCTAGCTGCAAGGATCGATCCAACGACTCTGTCGGAATCTCCGATCTCTGAATGAGGGTAGTGGAAATGAAAGAGTGAATGAAACCTGTGTCTATAAGTACTGCAGCTATGGTGGAGTAGACACAGATCGTACCTCAAATCATCTCCGAAGCATCATGATCGTAGGCCTCAGCTGCCTAGAGCTGAGCTCTCCCCTGTCCACTAGCTCCCTGCAGTTGGGGTGGACCTCCTGGTGGTGGTGGCGGTAATACCTCAAAACGTCACCCACCACCAGCTGCTCGACCAACTCCTATGCCACGTCTGCCTACACCCTGCAGACCGCCTCGATCAAATCTTTGTCTCTGACTGGGCAGTCCTTCGACCGTCTTCTGATCATCCGAACGGCGGGTCAGACAGTCACGGGCCTTATGACCCTTCCCGCCACATGAGTAACACTGCCCGCTCTGGTCCACTTGGACCTCTACGACATCTATCTACTTCCAGCTGCAGAAGACTCTGCTACGTGTCATTCGGTGGTGGATCTCGCTGTTGGAGACTACTCAACAAGGAAACTCTCCACTAGGAGTTCTCTATTTAATACCCCCGCCTGCGTCGGGATGCTGAGTGAGATCACTGAAGCTCTGATCTCCTGCCTGAGTCCCTGATCGAAGGTTCAGGCCCTGAATAATGGGTCCCGCACCATATCAGTGGAGTATCGTGAGAGGTCTGTGAACCTCACTGAGTACTGAGCTACAGTCATGCTACCCTACTGTAGATGAAGTAGCTCCTGAATGTGCACTGCATGGAGAGTCACTGGGACAAACTCTACCTAAAATAGGCTCTCGAAGTCTGCCCAGAGAAGCGCCATCTCATCATGAACCTAGAGCATAAAGCTCCACCATCTGCCCACTACTGCCTGTAGAAGGATGGCATCAATAATCACCATGAGGTATGCTGGTGTCCCTACCAGTCATAAAACTCTCACCACAGCCTCCAGCCAATCCTCAGCCACCTGTGGGTCCATCTCTCCCCTGAACCTGGGTGGCCTCTGGCACTGGAGCTTGTGCAACATGCTCAAGCGGTGTGCATCGTCTACTGCTGTGGCTGGTGGCATCGGTGGCCCAAAAGGGAGTGTTACTACTGGTGCCTCCGTTGGAAAAGGGCCATGCACCGAGGCCTCGTCACTCGGTGGACTATCTAAGCGTACAACTCTCGGAACTCTAACCGTCTGTCTACGGGGATGCATCCTGAAATAAACAGACATGGCACAGTCAAAAGACTAAACTTGGTGAGTTGACCTGGTTGATATGACTTAAAGAAAACTTTTTAAAACACACACGCAATCAGTGTTTTCGTGCACTGAGTTAGAAATCAGAAGTTAGGATCCCGGTGTATGGATATGTCAGCCGCCACACCAACACTGGACTCCCTACACTAAAAACCACACTCACTACACTTAACACTATTGATTCAAAAAAAATATCAGAGTCCTAAGTTCTATGGTAGAACCGACTCCTATGATACCAATTTGTCACGACCCGTCCCCCGGGGCCCATGCCGTGACTACCCCAAGCCCGCCTTCTATAGGCCAGGGGTTGGCGACTAGCACCAAAGGCGTAATTACCTAAAAATGGGAAGGCATTGCCTTTATAACCTGTAAACTCACACAACCAAGTACACAACTGGATACAATACACTAGGTAAACTGTATAACAAAAGAGTGCTAAAAAGTAAAAGGGACTGGAAATACAAGCCCAACTGTAAAGTATAAGGAAATAGAAGTAGAAGTACAATTGAAGAAAGGAAAAATAGCTACTGGGTCATCCTCTGAGATTCCTACCTAAAGGGTAGCTACAGACAACCTCCTCAGCACTCCACGTCCGTTAGTCTCCTCCGTGCACTGAATCATCGTAAGGTCCACCTCTGGGTACCATCCATTCCTAGTACTCTCAGCCTCAGTCATCACTGTCTGTCGTCTGCATCCAACACAACAAGGTGCGGGCATAACCCGTGTAGGGGTGAGTATAACGATGCTCAGTAGGGACCCTGAGACCCTCAAGGTCTCACAAAATCTAACAAGGATAAACCAAAAAGTATGAAATAAACAGATAACCCTACTTAGGTATATGCCCATACATATACCTAAGTTATCAAGTGATCTATCTCAATCATGAGGAAAACACAAAATAAATGACTCAGATCAACCAGGATTTTATTCACATTATCGAAACCTCAACTGCTGGAGAACTCCTACTCAATCGAGTATAGTGGGCCTGCCGCGACACCAAGCGTGCTTCCCACTAACCTTGGACTACTGATGTACTCCTCTTGTCGAGTACCGTGGGTCTGCCGCGACACACATAGGTGCTCCCCACAGTGTGTCTTCCACTACAACCAGGCGCTCCCCCTCATAGCCTGCAGAGGTACTCCTCTTGTCGAGTACCTTGGGTCTACCACCACAACTAGGTGCTCCTCCGACGTGGGTCTGCTGCCACAACCAGGCGCTCCCCACTGGGCTAGTCGAGTCACTCCAAGTCAATCGGTCAGCAGTCGTCAAGTCTCAGCCAGCTACTAGGTTTCCGCACTCTGCTCGCTTGTCACTGGAAGGATCCGCTTCATGAGCTACTGGTCGATAATCCAAATATCATGAAGTCCCACGAAGAAGTATGTCAAAGGTCCTCCACATCATAGGGGTCTCAATGCAACAGATGACACGTCAATCAGACGCCCGGTCTGTGAGTTGTTAGCCTTTTTGTCCTCGGGGCCCGGTTGGATTCATGCTCGATCCAACCTTATTGTATCTCAAATATACCCCAAACTCTAGTGTTGTACTCTCAAAGGGACCTTCATGCTCCAATATTACCAGCGCCGCAGATGGTTCGTCAAACGGACGTCTGGTGCCAAAGATATGACCAAAAGAAAGTAAAGGGGCCGTAGTGGGCCCGGGTCCGGTCCGACCCAGTCTGGGCCGACCCGGTTCAGGTTGACCCGGCCTGACCCGTTGAGTCTATCCCGGCCCGTTGGGTGGGCCAGCTTGTTAGGTTTGACCTAGCTCGCTGGGCCCAACCCAGCAGGCCGTGAGGGCAGTTCGTCCTGGAGGGTGCCCTGTGGGAGACTCGGCCCGTAGGGCGCCACGAGGGGTGTGGGGGGCTGGATCGGCCGGGGCATCGCAAGGGGCGTGGGAGACCGGCTCAGCCGGGGTGCCACGAGGGGCGCGGGAGGGCGGCTCGACCGGGGCGCCGCGGGAGGCGCTTGAGGCCGGGGCGGCTCGGGAGGCCGACAGGCCAGTTCGGCCAGCGGCGGCACGGGGCACGCGGGCGGCGGAGCCGCGGGGTGCGCGGTGCATGCGGAGCGCATAGACAGCGGATCCGCGAGGCGCACGGAGGATGCGGGTGACCTGGGCCGGGTCGATCGGGGTGTCACGTGGCCTAGGTTGCCGGGTCCGACTCAACCGAGGCCGATTCGGCCGGTGGCGACACGAGGTCGGATCGGCCGGGGTTCCACGAGAGGGGCACACGAGGTTGGTTCCACCGGCGGCGGTGCAGGACGCCGTGGGGGTGGCGCGGGTTGCGGAGGCTGCAGGTGGCGCGACCATAGCCTTCGTCGCTGTTGTCGCCTTCCTCCGTTTCGAAGAACACTGCAAAAGAAAACGACGGAGGGGTCGGGCCATGTTGGTTTGGTCCTTACCCTCCGCATTTAGGGTTATAGCATTTGGCTCACAAGAACAAATCACAAAAACCCTCCCGCAAAGATTAATCCCAAAACCCTCAAAAGGAAAACATGTGCGGATCAACTAGTTAGAAGTTGATCCGTGTTCTTTGTTTTAGAATGAAAGAATCACAAGAATAATAACATATTCAAATATAAACCCTAACTTGTTCGTTGCTCTCTAACGAAGTCATGGGGAAGGAGACGAACCATTGGAAAAAAGATGGGCGTCGATTTTTGTGGATGAGGACATCCCACGTCGGAAGGAGTCTGTGGAAGAAGGTCGAAGGAGGTCGTTCTTCGTAGTCGAAGGCATTCTTTGTCGGCGTTCTTCATAGGTAGAGCATTCTTCGTTGGGAGAAAGTGTTCTTCATTGGAGAGTTTTCTCCCAAGAGCTCTAATCCTCCTTTTCCAACCTTTTTCTAACAAATGAATAGATAACCCCTCCAAATAATAGATTATCTATTATTTAGTTTGATGGGTTTAAAATTCAAATTATAGCATTTAATTAAATTATATGGATCAATTCATTAAAGGGGAGGGGTTGACACCATTAAAAGAGGGTGGTGGTGGTACCACTAAGTTAAGGGAGGTCAAGAAACTCTCCCTCATTTATAGGGGAGTTGAGAGGTTTTCCTCTCCCACCATTATTAGGGGGTTTAGTCCCAAGTGGTCCCCAAACCATTAACTCTCCTGGGAGGTTAGGTTTGGGTGGGACCCACCACAATAACCTCTCATGGGAGGTTAAGGTGTGGTGGTCCCCACCTCTAACTTCCACATGGGTGGTTACAACAGATAAAATAAAATAAAACATGTGTTTATTTTATTTTATTGTTTCTCTGAAAAACCCAAAAACTAACTTTCACCCTCGACCAACTGCCATCGAGGTGAAAGTCTTCTTAAGCGAATACTAGCACTGCAAGTTCAACGATGCCCTCATATTTCAATTTTGAGCACCATTTCAAAAGTTATAGAAACCCGCTCGTACGTTTACTGAACGTACCTGAACAAAACTTCAGAAATTAATTCCGGGCACATCGGGCCTCGGAATCACGCGCCATCAATTTTCACAGACTCGTAAAATTCCCATATATTTAAAAAAAAAAATTACATGGAAATTTCGGGTCTTTACATTGAATTTTCAATAAATAGTGAAAAATACTAAATTTTATTGAAAACTGTATTTTCTTTTAAATTATTTAAAAAGTAAAACTCGATTTTTTATTTTTTTTAAAATTTAATTAGTTTATTTTGATTAAATATAATCCAATTATAATATTTCAAATGAATTTTATATTTTAATTTGGTATAAAAATATTTTTATACATAAAAAGGAATTTTTCTAAAAAACTATTGTCCATTGTTTTTTTAATTTTAATATTAAATTAATTTCTTACACTTATAGAAATTTAATCTTAGAAAATGGAATCCATATTTTTAATCAGGGGGTCTAAATTTATAAAACATGTCCCCTTTTTTCCGTTATTACGAATAGTAGCCATAGTAAATAATTGTCACAACGGTAAGGGTAAATCGGGTAATAAATAATATGATAAGAACAAAAAATGACCCTAAAATATCACTTTATCCTATTGTATGAGTTTATTTTTTCCATTTCCATCCATGTTTCTAAAATATGGAATCTTGGTTCCATATTTCATTGATTTTGACCTTTATATAATTTTTTGTAAATAAAAGTCAAAATCATCATTCTCTTTGCTTTAATCTCTCTAAATTTTTAAAAAATGGATAAAAATAGGATATGTTCAGTTAAAAAATTATTATTTTAAATATTAATTATTTTTTATTATGTTAATTTATTTCTATTTTTTAGTGATGAAATAATTACTTTAAATGCTTACACAATGCCGACATAATATTTATTCAATTAATGGAAAAATAAAATAAATTATTATAAAAATATTATAATTATTATAATTTGAATTAATTATCATGTTATAATAATTTTTTTTCATAAATATAACATTCTATGTACTTTTTAAAGGATTATATTTGAATTCCATTTTTTTTCATGTTGTTTTCGAAGAAAAATTAAATGAATAGTTCCAAAAATGATATTAATGTTATTTTATAAAAAATAAAAATTTATTAAATGATTTAAAATTCCTAAAATACTATATTTAGTATATTGATTGGTATATGTTTCAAAATATCAACTGGGATACATTTATGTACCCAATTTCCTTTTATAGTAACTATAATGACCCCTAATAAGTAAAATCATTGTGATCATGGTAATTGTAAAAAAGGGTTAACCCAAGTTAAAACAAAGAGAAAAGGGTAAAAATGATCTAAAATTGTCCAAATTTTTTTCAATGATATTATCTTGACCAATACTCATCATATATTCAAATTATATAATTTTGGTTTTTTTAACAAGAAAATTAATTCCTATTAGTTTAATACTTTAAGAAATTCCAAGAGTGTCCCTCCCCTCACTTATAAAAGACCACCTCCTATCCTATTTTATTAAAACTTAAAAATCCTTTTAACTCATATGATACCTATCAAAATACCTTAATAACATCCCTTCACATGTTATAGTGGCCTTGGTTTGGGTAGAATACCGACCTTATAGGGTTTAAGGTGTAAGGTAAAGGAAATTATCTGAAGAAGATGTATAGTATTTAACCAAATGTTTTATTTTTTTTATTCTTATACCTCCTTCAAATATTATTAAAATAGACTAAATTAATAACATTAGTATCTTTTATATAATTATATATTGTTTTTTTAATGTAATAACCTCTATCCATCTCATATTCTATCAGATGGGAAAAGAACCTATAGTTCATGTGTATGGAGAACTATTGTCTCATGAACTAATGTTATTCATTTTCTATCACCACCTATCACAATTGGTTATAATGATGTATTTAATGTATATAAGTGATATTAATAAAATTATTAAAATTCTTTAAAGATAATATATCATCTATTTTCTTACCTTTACATCCATTTAAAAATGATAATTTCTTTCGTGTGTACGTGTGGATTACCACCTTTACAAAATTATATGGTTAATTTTTCATAACCACAACACATGGATGCTATATATAAGTGTATTTAAATAAATAATACAATATTTATGATATTATAATCATTTTTTAAGTATAAAATAACACTTACATTCTTTATATCATGATAGTTGAAAAATTGATACATCACTCACGCATACATATGAACTACCGCCTCCATGATTATAACATAGTTAATTTTTCATAACCATATATTAGGGTTGATTAAAAATTAGAATTTATGCATAAAAATGATAATTATTTTATTATAATTATTCTGGATATGATGAAATATTGACCTCATTGACCATAGTCAACCCACTGATTTCATTTTTACATATGAGCCAAATATCATCAAAATATCCGACATTAACATAAATAATTAATTAATTGAATATAAAATTTTAATAAAATAGAAGGAATAATAAAATTTAAAAAGGATCTTATGAAAGTAAATTTAAAAATATTCTTAATAAAGTAAGAAATTAAAAAAAGTTTATTCTTAAGGAAGATAATAAACACATGTGTGGAGAGTGAAACTTGAGGTAAGAGACACTATATCTTAAAACCTTGTTTTAAATGTTTTAATGATTAATTTCTTAAATATTTTTCTCCCATATCCATATTCATACAACTATTTTATGCATGTATATATATGGAAAAAAATTAATTATAAATCTCATTTCATGTCTCATTTTAATCTCTTAAAAATGTTTTCATAAGGAATTATTTTATGTGTTTTATATGAAACATTTTGACTTTCTTTACAAAAATAAAAAGATGAATATTTTATTTTAATATATAGGGAGTCAACGAATTTTCCCACAACTATAATCATTATTTTCTATTTTTTACTTCCTTTAAAATATTTCACATTTTATTAAAAAAAATTCCTTCCCTTTTTTCTAGGATTAAAAAAAAATTAAATGGAATGAATATTTTGATATCTGGAATTTTTTTGATTATGGGTGGAAAGAATATTTTTATAATTCTACAGGATTTCATTTTTTTATCATTATTTTATGGATATTGGTAATTTTTTATGGTTATAGGTGGTTCCGTTATTAACCAAGGATATGTGATTTCCTTAAAAACCAAGGATGGGTGGTTCCATTACAAACCAAGAACGGGTGGTTATGTTATAAACCAAGGATGATTGGGTCCATTATAGCCCTCAAATGCATTGGGTAATGGTTATGTCTCAAGAAACATTATTTATGGGATATGGGAGTAAACCTAATCTATTATGGGGTCTCTATCCACCATGTGATGCTATCCAGGTAGTTAGCCTTGAATTATTCTTATGTCATGTTTTCTGTTGCTTATAAAATTCATTTATGAGTTTTATTTTTTCCTTAAAGAATTATTATGAAATGTTTTATGAAAATATTTGGGTATAAAAGTTTATTTCTTGAGTAATAAAACGTTTATTTTTAATAAAAATTTTAATTTTGAAAAATGAAATTTTTTTATCAGTATTCATGAACTAACATGTTTCTTTCATTATTTTTATGTCCCTTACTTAGATTTTGTAGTCACCCCATAATTTTAAATGTTTTTCACAGGGTTTTAAGGATTATTTGTATAAGGATGAGTTCAAGATGAAAATTTTGAAGATATAATATATATTAGGTAGTTGGGGTATAATTACAGTGAAACACACATGAACCTACACCCATAAGGCCATAATGGTATGTCATAGCCCCCATAGGGATAAACCACCTATAAATACCCCTTATTTATTTATTATTATTATAAATAGGCCCATAGTCCCCCTCACAATTCATGGCCCTGAAGACCCATTCCTCCTACTTGGTATGACCATTTTTTGATGGCCTGAAATAATATAATCTACTTGGCCCAACACCTGTTGTGGCGATTCATCATCACCCTACCCTTGTAAACACTACCACCTATCACAGTACTTCCACAAATATTTCCATTTCCATAAAACTATGCATCTCTGTTTGGGATCCTTATCTGTCACTAGAATGTAGGTATTCCTTTCTTCACATTTCACCACCAGTATAACCTTGCCACTCACCTGCATACGGCCACCGTCTGAAGCTATCCATAAATACCTTAGTTGAGGTCCCTATATTGTAACTAGACTCCGCTATCAGATCATCAACCCACATCATCGCATCTGATGTGGCCTTACACCACACAAGCTCATTGCCAAGGCCCATAATGATGGAAGATAGCCATAGAGTATCCTCTCAATGGTCAATGAGGGGATCACAACCCAAGGTATCATGTTGAAAACCATCATTGCTTCCACTGGTTCATCCTACCACACCATATCCATTGGATCCATCTGTGGATTCAAATGGATTCTAGAGTACCACCCATGAAATACTCCCACCATCTAGTGTAGGTTTCTAATCCCATCCACATACATAGACCTTTTTATCCGATCTTGGTATGCCTCCAACACCTTAACTATTAGAGCGTTGATCACCACTGTTGTGAAATTCCATGAAAATCCTGTCTCCATGGATCACCTATGCTTACTTTTTCCATGCCCACATGCATTAGAGGCTTCCTACCCTCCAGCCCACATCGAAGACCACCTTTCCGCCCTAGCCATGCACATCATCATCGAAGACTACCCACCAATTTCCCATCAAAAACAACCACAAGCACCCCAATTGAATGGGGTTTAGTCAGTACCATGAAATTATATTCACCCATCCAATCCACTAGAATCAGTTATGCCAGCCCCACTGAACACAACACCCACATAGTAGGTCAAATAATTTGTAGGCTGGGATTTGAACCCTAGACCTTCTAGATGTGGTACTACTGTGGAAATATTTTTTTTATATAAGTTTTATGTCCCAATATTATAAAAATTTAAACCATAAAGACCCTAAAATACAATGGAATTAATTATTTATGTAAAAATTTATATTATATAATGTTTCCAATTGTGTCCCTAAAAGTTGGTATTCAAGTAATGGTTTATATAACATTTTAGATTATGATTAGAGACCATTGGTGAAAACTCTGGGGATAGGCCTAAATATAGGATAACATCTTAATGTTTTGGTAAGATATAGATTATGTGGTTTTCCTAGAAATACATCCATGTTTGGATACTACAAGTGGATATGGTTTTAGCATAGATGCATCTAGGGGAAATATATCTAAAAATATTTGGTTGAGTATATCTCAACCAACATTATAGTGTATAGTGTGAGTTAAATTATTGTGTACTTAGCTTGACACTCCTAAGGGATATGCATAGTTTAATTAATATTTTATTTATAAACCATCATAATGGATTTGATAAGATAATGGTCATGGATAACCTAGTTTAAACCTAAGGTGACAAAGATTGAAATAAAGGGGTCACAATTTAGACATCCTATAAATGATTTTTCATGATTGTGATTATTATTTTTCACACCATGATTTTTGGTTTTAGTAAATGGATGGAACTAGGAGGAATGATGTTAACACTGAATTTAATAAACAATATGGTGATTATAAGCAACCAAATGGGATGACGACTGAAGTGAAATATAATATAATTACAACTAATCAGTTATCATGATATATTATTAACAACATATAACATAACCAACTCCCAGACTCACCAATGAAGAGAATGATATATTTTTCTAGGCACTTAGGCGGGGGAGAACCTAGAGGAAAGAATTCTCAATTTTCTACATGTTAGAAATATGGAAATAGACACCAAGGAGAATTTATCAAATGAAGAGGAAAATGTTTTCTGTGTGAAAAATAATGACATATAGAAATGAATTTTCAAGAAAAAAAATGAGGAGCTCAATGGAGAGAAATAAATTTTATTTTAGATATCCACTTATAGTTCATTATATTAAATGTGGGGAACCTGGACATTATCCGACTCACTTCCCGCTTCTAAAGGTTAAATCCTAGACTAATTAAGGACCAATGTTATACTAATCATTGAAGTGTAAGGATTTAAGTATTTATGTATTGGGATTCTAGAATTATATCATAGAAGTATTTTTAGCAATGTTATTTTAGTTATAATAATCATGAAACATCTATGAATTATGTTAACTTTTGAAAAAATATATGTCTTCATGTGATATTTACTTAATAGTAATAGATACTATCATGGGTTTATAAGTTTAAGGTTTATCATAATTTCAAAGGCTTAGACACCCCTTTTGAGGTATTAAGTGATGATATTTTAATGTGACTAATGATTTTTTTGGGAGATGTTTTATTTGGTTGAGTCATATATAAACTTTAGGGTTAACACGGAGGATTATTTCTTAATAATGATATTACATTTTTGGGGATGTAAGCTAAAAGGTATGTGATAACCTTTTAGGTTAAAACATTATTTAATGTAGAATTTATTAAGGTTATTTTTGAGGATGTTCATCATATTTTGGGGAAATATGTTTTATCATATAGATAACCATGAGATTGAAAGTTGATTCGATGATTAGGTGATTAATGTTATTTCAAAAGACGATCACTATAATTTCAAGGAATATTATATGATTAAGTTAAATTGAATATTATGGAATTTTATTTGAGTAATAATGGTTGAACTATATTGTGGTATCATATATGATTTTAATTTAGCTTTATGGTGATTTAAGTTATTTATGGAAATGATTATCATATCTTGGATATTATATGATCATGGAATAAAATTTTTGTTATAAGACTTTATAAGTGATTGATGTTATTTAGAGATAAATGTTACATTTATCTAAGAGGAATATGTTATCAAATCCATCTAATTTTTTGGGTTTTAATCTTAGTTTGGAATATTTTGAAATTTTTTAAGGTTAATTATTTATTGAATTATCTAAGTTGAACTTTGAGTGTTATTATTGAGACTTTAGTTATTAATATTTTATTTCTTCATAGGATGAGTTATCCATTTTGAGAATGATATTCTGCTAACCATTTTGGTTTTAGTTAATGTCAAAAGATAGGAGTAATAGATTATTATCCCTTTATGTATTATGTGATCCATTAGAATTTAATTTAATTGATTCATGCATAAAAAAATAATCTTGAATACTCATTATTTAGAGAAAAAGATGATATTGTTGTGAAAATTTATTAAATGATGAAATTATACTTATAAATTAAGTATATTTACTTATGTTATTAATAAATATGGTAAAATATTTCCTCAACTTTAGTAAAAGGACCCTGCTTTTTTTTATCCTATTATTTCCATTTCTAATGAATTAATGGCCCTTTTCACATCTCTTTAGTTTATGGTTTTATGGCCAGTAACATTCTAATGGTCATTCACTTTCTTATGATCAACGATCTCAGTCACTCCCCATCATTATCTGGAGATTACATTTTTTTCTCCACATCCATATTTTCACTTAACAAAAATTTTCAAATATTTGGAGACCAAGTATGCGTTATTCTAAATGTCATTCACACTTCCCTTTTCCCTCTTTTCAAAAGGTGGTTTTATTAACCCTTTTTATGGTGTGATATTTTAAAAAAGGTATTTCTAAATTTTAATACCTTGATTTATGAGATCAAGTTCAAATTTTGAGGATGTAATTTATTAAAGGGGGTATAATTTAAAACAATTATATTTTAAAAAGAAAAACTATGTTAGGTAGCATATACAACATGTAATAAAGAGCCTAAATAAACCATAAAATATTATTATTTAAATGTGATTGTTATAACCTATCCATTAAATTGGAAGGAATGAATAAGATTAAATACTTTGTTAAATATGTATAAAGTTATACTTAATATAAATATATTGAAAAATTATTTTAAAATAATCACTTAATTATTAGTATTTATTTTATTCAAAAAAAATATGTTTTCTTCAAAAATGGTTTTTATTATTTTTTTGTGAGAACATATTAAAATTAACTTTTGGAAATTTTAGAAATATTATTTGATAAAAATGATATCATTTTTGAAATAATATTATCAAAATTATCTAATGGTGAAATTCTAATATTTTTATGAAAAGTTTGATTTTCAATGAATCGTGTAAAATACTGATTTTTATTTGAAAACTATATTTTCATTTAAAGTATTTACAAAGTAAAATTATATTTTGGATTTTTTTTAAAATTAAATTAGTTATTTTTTATTAAAAATAATTCAATTATAATAATTTTAATTAATTTTATACTTTAATTTAGTATAAAAATAAATTTATGCATTATTTTGAAAAACAGTTTACGTTATGTTTTCATTTTATTCTTAAATTAATTTCTTCCACTTACAAAAATTGAATCTTAAAAATTAGATTCTATATTTGGAATCATGAGTTTTAAATTTGGTAAATAGGTCCCATTTATTTTTTATCATTATGAATAGTAATCGTAGTAAATAATTGTCATTATGGTAAGGTTAAATTGGGTAATTAAGTTTAAAAATAATATGATTTGAAAATAAAATGACCCTAAAATTTTCCTTTAACCTATTTTATGAGTTTATTTTCATCTATTTCATTGAAAGTTTCTAAAATATGGAAACCTGGTTCCATATTTCTTTAATTTTGACCTTTATATTATTTTATGTAAAGTAAAAAACGTGGTTCTCTTTGTTTTATTATTTCTATATTTTTGAAATAGGGATAAAAAGAGGCTATGTTCAGTTAAAAAAGATTTATTTTAAAGATAAATGATATTTTTTTCATCATGGTAATTTATTTCTAATTTTTAGTGATGAAATAATTACCTTAAATTCTTATGCAACATTGACACAATATTTATTTATTTAATAGAAAAATAAAATAAATAATTTTAAAAAAACTAAAAGTTATATAATTTAAATGAATTATTGTTTTCCCTAAATTTTGTGGATAAATATAACATGATATATATGTTTAAAATGAATATATTATAATTACACTATTTTTATGTCATTTTCATTGTCAAATTAAATGATTAGTTCCAAAAATGACATTAATGATATTTTATAACAACTAATATTTTATTAAATTCTTTAAAATTCCTAAAAATACTATATCTAGACAAGTGTTTCTTTTATGTTTAAAAATATAAAATATGGTACATTTATCAACCTATTTTCCTTTTATAGTAGCTATATTGACCCTTAAAGAGTAAAAACGTCATTATCACTATAATTGTCAAAAAGGGTTAACACTGGTTAAAAAAAGAGGGGTAAAAGCATAATATAAACATGTAAAAATTTTATTATATGATATTATTTTTACCCATAATCATACTAAATTATAATTGTAAACTTTTGGATACTCTTTAATATAAAAATTAATTTATATTAATTTAATACTTTAAGAAATTCCAAGAGTGCCCCTCACCTCAATTATAAAAGGGAACATCCTATTCTATTTTATTCACACTTCAAATAACTTTTCTTAGAAAATAACTACACCAATACCTTCCTAAAATACCTATACATGTTATAAATGTATTTTTTTAGTCATAACACCATCCTTATAGGGTTTAAGTTGAAAAGAAAAATAAGTTTTCTGAAGTAGAGGTATGGTCTTTAACCGAATGTTTTAATTTTAGTTATTATTATACCTCCTTAAAATATTATTAAAACATTCTTAAATAATAAAAAAGTCATAAATATAATGATATGTTGTTATGTTAATTTTATAATCTATATTCATCTCCCATTCCATCAAATGGTAAACTAAATCGTCGTTCGTGTGTACGACGTATTACCGCCTCGTGAACCGATGTAATTTATTTTATATCATTACATATCACATATGGTTATAATGATAGATTTAATATATATATATATTGATATTCATGAAATAATTACCATTATATAAATATAATACATCATCAATTATATTCTTTTCCCATGCATTTAAAAATGATAATGTCTTTCATGCATATGTGTGGATTAACATCTCCACGAAGCGATGTGATTCATTTTTCATAACCAAAACACATGGCTATTATATATAAGTTTATTTAAATAAATTATAATATATTTATGATATAATAATAAAATTTTAAATATAAAATAACACTTACCTTCTTTCCATAATGATCATTGAAAAATGGAAATGTTATCGATGCGTACATATGACCTACAATCTTTATGATTGTTATGTAGTTCATTTTTCATAACCATATTTACTAATTGATTTTAAAAGTTTTTTTGATGTATAAAAATGATAATTATTTCATGATAATTATTTTGGATATGATTTAATAATGACCTCATTGACCATATTCAACTGACCAATTTCATTTTGAAATATGAGCCAAATATCATCAAAACGTATGATATGAACTTAAATGATTAAGTAATTAAATATAACATGGTAATAAAATAAAGGGAATAATAAAATTGAAAAAGTGTAACAACCAATTTTTAAAAAAAGGCACATATCATTTTTTTTTTAGTTTAATTCCTTGGTTTTTACCTAATATTGATACCTAGTGAAGTCATGAAGGAAAAAAGGGTGTCTGGGACTTGTTCAGTGCCTAGAACCCCGATCGGTGGAAGAAACAACTGGACTGTATGGTTAAGAGAAACCATAATGACTAGTCTTTAATGTTTGATGAAACTTTGTAGGGTGTCTCAGTGGAATATTCAGGGCCTCATGGTTTGGTAAAACCATGCAACCCAGGATGCATTCCTGTGTGATTTTCTATAGACTTTTAACAGAGGGAAAACACATAGTCAACTTATAGTTTGTCTAACCATGCATCATAACCCTACGAGAGTGGTCTTGAGGCAGTTTTAGGTTTTTTTTTGGTTCATGGGTTGTCCAAACATGTGGCTAAACAATGTGACCTATTAAAATTGTGAAAAAAATCACCATTTCTCCTTATTTCCTTAAAACACATCACACCTCTTTTATTATCTCTCCAATGGACAACTTCTCCTCCCATTTGAGAACTTCATCATGCCTTGAGCTAGGATTTGGTGTCATTTCACCATCTAGAATCTGATTTGATTTTCAATCTTCTCATTGGATATCCACTAGTAATTTCTTCAATACTTAGGATCTTTTCATCGTTTGTCTTTTTATCGATGACATTATTTTAGTGTAGGATATTATTCCCTATTTTCAGGATGTTCATACATTATTCCATTTTCTTTTGATCTAGATCAAATCAAAGGATTTTACTATATGATTACTCCTTTACAAGCATAAGGTTGGTGATATATACCTTTTCCATCAATGTATGGTTGTTTATACCTTATTTCTATTGTGTCGCATACCGAAATTTTTGATGTTTCTTCCTAAATTAATGAACCCTTGAGTTAAATGTTATATTCATGTGCAAGACATGTCGTGAAACTTTTATACAAGGTTGTAGGTTGTTGAACTCAACCTAAACCACCCATGGGGTGGGTTTTCCCCCTTTTCCATATAATTATCACTCTTGGGGTGAGTTGATCTCACTATTCTTTATGAGAATTGAATGTAGTAATTGATTGGTTTGTTAAAGGTTGTAAGTACCTTAAAAAAACTTTTAATTTTTATATAAAAAGTATGAAATGGATAATAACATGAATTGTATATAATTATAAAGGGATTAATGAAATTATTAATGAAATGTTGAATGTATTGTTTATGATGATGATTAAGGGTTGTGGTATGACACCGACAACCTTCTAGTATACCTTGGACATTTCTATTCCTTGGATTCAGTTTACTTAACCTATTAGAATGCCTTGGAAATTTCTACTCCTTGGATACGAAGACCCACTAGGATTCTTTATAAATTTACACTCCTTGGATCTGATGACCTATAATGATTACTTGGAATTATCAACTCCTTGGATTCGACGACCCACTAGGATTCCTTGGACATTTCTACTAATTGGATTTGGTTTACTTAGATTATTTGTATGACTTGGACATTTGTACTCCTTGGATCTAGTATACTAAGATTATTTGGATGCCTTGGAAATTTCTACTCCTTGGATCCATTTTACTGAGCTTATTTGGATTTCTTGTACATCTCTAATCCATGGATCTAGTTTACTAAGCTTATATGGATGCCTTGGAAATTTTTACTCCTTGAATCCTTTCCCATGTTGGTATGATACTTGACTACATGGTGTATCCCATTGAAGATTCTTTCCATGATTTATAGCTAGTCATTATGATTTAATTTCTTGATCACAATGATTCTTTATAGAATGGACAACATCACTTCTACTTTTATTACTCTTATTCCTGTTATACATGCACACTGCTTTAACTTAATGCACATACTAGACATGTTATAGAAATTTTTGGTGTTGTCCTAGTCAGTGTTATATCAAACCCTATTTGGGCCATTGTTTGGTACCTAGATATATTTCATGGATACAAGTAGAGATATAGGAAAGAACTTTCTTGGTGATGCTTGATTTATTATTGCATAGAAGTAGGTAAACACAGGTCTGGTCTATGGCTCATGATGCTAACTAGAGATAGTCTATTTTTGGTCTCTTTGTACTTTTGATACATGTATTTTCATGGATTCCTATTTATATGTATTTCATATATTTTATATAGCTTCATGGCATACACATGATTTTGTATATAAATCAGCCCTTGGATTTGATTATTATTCTTATTGTCTAGTTTATTTGTCTTTTATTACTAATTGATATTATGCTTCAACTTATTATTCATTTATGATAATGCTATGTTACTCTAATTATGTGGGTATAATCTCCCCACTATACCATCACCGACCCTCACTACTAGTCAAAAGCCTCTGGCATAAGCCATGTCATTTAGGATGCACTGCTTGACTATATGTCATTATTATATGTGCCTTGAGTGATATATCTGTTATTCAACTAATGTTTTTGTAGGAAACTAAGAAACATAATTGGTTACTTAAATTTATTACATCAACCTAATATTTATTTCCTATATATATTGATGCATACACCTTAAGTTTTCAATTATGTAATGTTGAGTCATGGACCATTGGTCATATGTGATGGATTGTGTTTGGTTAGGATTAAATGGATTCCATAGTTCAATTTAAAAAGTGTATGGGACTTTATATATTTTAAATGACAATCTATATAATTCAACCATTTAAGAATATTTTTATATAAAATAATACAAATTTAAATGAATTTATAATTCTTAAATGAAAAGGTTCTTATTAAATAGAGGTTCCAATTGAATCTTAAAGAGAGTTTTCCTCTATAACTTTCAATTTAAAATATGTATGCTAGAAACCATGGATTATAGAAGAGAAATTGACCCTAACATGATCTTAGTGGTGGGAAGTGGACAATATATCTTATGTTCTTGTGATCTATATGCCACCCATACCTGGATTTAGGAGTAATAAGAGGGGTGTGACTCATTTAGAGGAAGGCTTATACCTGACCTATTCATATATCTGTGATTACTAAAATATGACTGCTATGTTTTCTTGGAATTTATAGAGATATACCACTATTATGGCCTCCATTCATGCACTAGGAGGGTAGGGACTGCCATTCTCTAGAGGTGGTGGGACCTGGGCCACCTACAGAACCTCTAGTAGAGACACTTATGACACCACCTGTTATACCTGATATGGGTGATGATTCCAAATTCTGAGAGGGTTTCTGATTCTTTATGATACTTTTTAGGCAGCCTAGTGACCTACCCCATCTATGGAATAATTGATGTGTGAGTTTCAGTAGTATCATATGTCCACATTTTTGGAGGATGGTGGGCCACATGCTGCGGAGTAATGGTTAGAGGCCATGCTATTGATTTTCAAGTATCCCATGACACCTCCTAATAGGATAGAGAATATTACTATGTATAAGATTCAGGAATCCACCAAGTTATGGTGGGATGTTATTAATAAGGAAGATAATCATCAGTATATATATTGGAGATATTTTCAGATGGCCTTCTATGATTATTTTTATCCCAATATGTTGAGGGATGATATATCCAGAGAGTTTATACTATTGGAGTTGGGAACATTATCAGTTATGAACTATTCTTCCCATTTTATGGAGCTCGAGTGTTTCACACCTATTCTATTAGGTGAAGAGTTATCTATAGATAGGAAATTTGAGTATGGTCTTAGGTATGACATCTGATCATAGGTGAATATATTTTGGCATCCTACCATAAATGAAATAGTAAATCTAGTATTGATTACCGATCTTAATATGAGGAAAGATGGGGGCATAGTAGGGTAGTTCAGTTTCTTGACCCAGTGGAGCAATGTCAGGTGGTAGAAAGTAGTGCTTTGACACCTCACATGAGAGGAATTCCAAACAGATCATGACTATTGGAAGTTATATTTTCTGTCATTAGTGTGGGAGGCAGGGACACATGGGGATCTAGTGTGATAAAAACCTAGTTTAGTGTCAAGGATGTGGTAGGATGGTCCATATAAAATTGTTTTGTAGGAACTTTTCTCCATCATCTAGTGAGAGAGGGTCTGCACCAACTCCACATTTAGGATCTGGGTGAACAACTTTTCATCAGGAAGGGATATGGATTACAACTGGATGAACAGGCTGAGTGTTGGTCATGGCTAGGTAATTCAGACACCAAATTTCTAGTGATAACAGAGTGGACCTACTCAAGGGAGTCAGGTTGTATCATAGGGTCATTCTTTATTCCTAATGTTTTTAGTGAAACCGATACCTAAGGAGAAGAGTGTCAGACATTCTACAGTGATAGGTACTATTGTGGTATCCTTTATGTTAGTGTATTTTCTTTTCGATATAGGTGATTCTAATTCTTTCATATATGTTACTATTTTGTAAAGAATCAGGATATATGTTTAGTTTTCTTGTGGTGTGATGAAACTCGATACTCCATTGGAGATTCGACCAGAGAGTGTATGTCACGAACCGAATCTGGTCGCCTTCAAAATCGGCACCCGACCCGGTCCATGGCAAGACCCGAAGAGCGTTCCCGATCCCCACGGGCTGGCACAAGTGCACAGGTATCATAAAATGATGTTTGGGAACGATTTACCCAAGTTTATAAACATTAAACAACAAACAAACTCAATAAAACGAATCTGGATTTTTCAACTAAAACCATCTTTTACAAAATTCAGAACTGAATTACACAATTTTAAACAAGGTTTGAAGACCATTACAAAGGTACAAATCATGAAATAACATCCCAAGAACCTCCACATGTAAAGAGGCACCGCCCTCATGCCATCTCCATGACACTGCATCACGATGGACCTCTAAACACTCGAACCAAAGGCATACAACCTATACCCAAACCTGTGACATAAAATAATCAAGTCTAATTACACCCAAAGGTGTAAGTAGGGTGTGAGCGAAAGCCCAGTAGGATACCACCACTAAGCGATTCCCTGTGATAAACATTCAAAGACGAAAAGCATGCAAGTTTTCAAAAACATGTAATTTCTAGTTACAATTTCTAAAAGATGCAACTTAAAAAAAACAGTTTTCAAGTGGGCTAATTTAAAGAACTAATACTTTTAAAATAAATTAAAAAGACACTGATTTTTCCAGCCAAATATACCGTATGCCGACGGTAAGTATAAAAGATCTAATGAGCACAACTAATAGGAAATAACCCCTAGGCACTAGCTAGCTGTGGGTCCCAGGTACCTCATATCTCGGTGAGAGTAACCACAAAAATTATCCGTTCTCGTGCACGAGCCACTAGTAGGGAACATACCCATAAACTAGTGGTCCCCAATCATTATCATCATAGTTTAGTTAGAGTTGTAAGCGTTAATCCTGCTAAGTGAAACTGAGGCCAAACCTCACAGATTCACTAGCATACTAGTACACGTCCACCCACCTAGATACCCGGGTTTTCCCTTTGTGCTCAAACAAGTTCAACAATCCAAGAAATATACTTTTCACATGAAAATATCACATCCACATCACACATTATCCAAACAGCCCCATGAACATCACACAAGTCACAAATTTAACTTTTCATTCAAATTCATTTTGAAATCAAACTCACACCAAAATAGCCCACAACAATTTTTCATAACTTTCACAATCCAACACATCCTTTAACAATTTTATGAAGTCCCTAAAAATATGATAAACATCACATAACAGAACTATTCACATTTAAAATGGTTCATTTGAATGTATAAACAATCCAAAACAGTTTTCCAATATGGTTTCACCTCTTACATAAATCATTAAACCACTCAAAACTTTCATAAAACAATTCTAAATAGTGTACCAAAGCTTTTCAAATAAAACCCATTTCAAAACCATATTTCAAGGACAAAATCACATCAATACAAATTCAAAACAGAATTTGAAGCTCTAAAAATATTTATTAAAAAAACCCCATGTGTTATACAAACACCTCAAACAACAGTACAAAAGATCCACATGAAACACACATGTTTTCAAGATCACTTTCAAGAAGTACAATAATGTTTTACACCTTAAACCCTTAAAAAACCCTCTTTAAGACCTAGTGTCACACCAATACCCCACCAAATCAGAATTTTCATCCCGAACAAGATTTATTAAACAAAATTTATATGTTATAAAACAATCCCAAACAATACCCAAAGGGTTGCACATGAAAACACCAAATTTAAAGCTAAAATGAAACTATAAAAACAAATGCTTTACTAAATCCAACATAAATAGTTCACGCACCACACACATCATATTAGGAACATTAATAATAAGTAATTCAAGCAAACTAACTCATCTATAAATGTTTACACATGGAATCACCTACCTTTTATGACGAAACCCTCAAAACATGGTGCGAAACATCAACCGCACCACCGCCACACCTCAAGGAATATAAATCCAACCCTAGACCAAAATATTTGACCAAAATGACACCAAATCAAACCCTAGTTTCGAACCTCAATTTCTGGACATGATGAACTTGTTGAAAGGGTGAAAGAAACCCTTAGGAAGGGGAGGAAATCAAGGAAAGAAACACTTACTTGAAACATACTGAATAAAACGAACCAAAATCGACCAGAATCTGAATTTTAAAACAGATAAAAATTTAATGGATATTATAACAATAATGATAAGGTCATGTAGGAATTGGAATTGGGGAAAAATATTAAGAATAGAAGGAGTTATGAAAGGATCAATTTACCTCTCCAAAATCTGGACGATTTCTGAAATCCAGTGAAGTTTAGACTATTTTCGCGATTCTATCGAGCTCCAAATATGGGGAAAATGAATGGGAGCACGGCTGGGCTCCTTAGGGTCTAGGGGGAGGTGGAATCACAAAAAAAACTCAAATAGTGAAGGAGATATTAAATAATTAAAATTTATTTTTAATGCAGAAAATGGGCTTTCGGGCAGGCCCAATTCCTTAAATAAATACCCATATCCCCCATGATTATGGATTTATAAAGGCTCCAAATTTAAATGTGGTGTTAATATATCCGGGGAGGACATTTAGGAGTTGTAATTACTGAAAAATATTAAAAAATGAAAAAGTTATAAAAGAAACAAAAATTTATTTTTAAATCTGGAATTGGGCTCACGGTTTGGCCCAATTCTTGAAAACTCACATATTCTCCATAAAACCTTTGGAAACCCCCAAAACAAAGAATGAATGGAAAATAACTTAAAAATAACTTTAAAATAAGTTATGTATGTGACAGTGTATGAGAGTTCAGGAAGTGATCCATTGAGATAGGTGGGTGTTTCTTTATATAGTAACTCTTTGAACTTGACTTGATAGGGTTTGGTGTCATTCTCAAGATGGAATAGTTGGTCCCCTATCATATTTCTATTGAATTTTATCACTAATGGGTGAATTTCACATCACCAGAGGGAGGTATTTTTATTCACAAGGAAGAATGGGATTTCCAGCCAAGTTTAGCTAAACCCAAGCATCGTGGGTTGGGTAGGATGATATCCTAGATTTCTAGATTATATCTAGTTGATCAGGGAATGCGCTAGTTAGATTTCCCTCTAGTGGTAAATTGTTTCAGGGAAAATTTCTAGGAGGAATTTTCATACTACCTCCCAAGAGATAGGTATGGTTTTCCACAAGCTAGTTACTGAGGCTGCACTGGTATCTATTCCTCCTTACATGGTGTCTAATACTGAGTTTCAGGAGCTCAAGAGGTATATAGAGGTCTTGGAAGAAAAGGGGTTTATATGACCCACTACTTCTCCATGGGGTTCTCCAGTCATTTTCATCATGAAGGTGGATGGAACCCTTTATTTATGTGTGGATTACTAGAAATTGTATCAGTTGATGTTTAATAATTGATATCCTTTTTCCCATATAGATGACCTATTTGACCACTTTTGAGGAGCTTGAGATTTCTCAAAAAATTATATGAGATCAGTTTATCATCATGTGTGTGTTATACCATTAAATATACCATGTACAAAATTATGTAGTATATATGGCTTATAAAATTATTAGTTCATTTTGTTATGTCTCATGAATACACCAACAGATTTCATGGAATTGATGAACTGGGTTTTCTATCCATATCTAGATTTTCTTGTGGTGGTATTCGTGGATGACTTCTTAGTGTATTGTCACACTCGAAAAAACCCTGATAAACATATTGAGATCATACTGGATACACTGAGATAAAATCAATTATTTTCTAATCTCACAAAGTTTCACTTTTGGATGGATAATATTCATTTCCTAGGTCTTATTATCTTAGATACAGGAGTATCAGTTAACCCAGAGAAGGTGAGATCAGTAGTTTCCTGGGAGCATCCCAAGAATTTATTTTATATATGGAGTCTCTTGTGGATATATGGTTATTATAGGTTCTTCATAAAAGACTTATCATGATTATAAAAACCTTTTATGGGATTGTATAAGAAGGGTGTGAAGTTTATATGGTCATAATCCTATGAGATATCCTTTTAGAAGCTAGAAGGGAGACCGACTTCAACACCAATCCCGATTCTACAAAAGACGGGTAGTAGCTATAAAATATATTATGATTCATAAAGAATTAGGCTAGGAGTAGTTCTAATGTAGGAGGAGAAAGTTGTGGCATACAGTTATCTTCAGTTGAGTCCACATGAGAGGAATTACCCAACACACGATCACAAGTTAGCCACTATTGTTCATGTATTATGTTTTTAGAGGCATTACTTAGTGGGAGAGAATTTTATAGTGTTTATGAACCACAGAATCTTCAAGTACATATTTACACAACATTAATTGAACTTAGGGAATAAAGGTGGGTTGAATAACTATAATATTTTGAATTTTATCCTACTTATATGCATGTAAAGAGCAATGTAGTTTCCAATGCTCTGAGCAAGAGGACTCAAACATAAGCGGTCCAGGAGTCCAGTTGTCACACCCCAACCTTGAAATATTAATTATTTAATTATTTAATCATCTTTAGCCTCTATTTTGAGTTTTGGTGGTCAGTGGATTGTAATTTAAAATTTTGGAGGCTTTCTAACTATTTCATGGTTGGACCACATGATTAAGAGTAACCGTGCAATGCTCGTGCGTGTTCCCAGGTAAGTCAGCGGTGTGGTGTACGACTTCCGCACAATTTATTAAACCATGCGACAAGCATGTGGGTGGGATCTATGAGTTGGTAGTGCCAATTGGTATAGATTGAGAATATTTTTCTCAACCTTATGTTTTCTTAGGTGTAACCATGCAGGGGTTCCAATCCTTGGCAGTGGCTAACATACGGTTGGAACACAGTTTGGTAAACCATGCTGAAACCATGCGGTTTTCCTGTTTTCTTTTTAAAATTTGGGTTGTATTTTATTTTTATTTTTTCCTATTTCCTATTTTTTTATTTTCTTGCTCCTCCACCCTTGATTTTTTTTCTATCCCCATCGCCCCTCTCATTTTGGATGAACCCTAGGGTGTGGGTTGACCTAGTTTTTTCTGTTTTCGTCCATTTTTAGGGTGTGCAACAAGTCTCTCAGGTCGGTTTTGGGAATGTTTCAGCATCTTCCACCAAAGGATAAGCATTTTAGTCTTCCCACCACTATTTTGAGATATGTTTTCTTTTATTTTTTCTTTTACCCCAATTTTAATTAGGTTTTTTTAATGTTCGGGTCCCTAATATTATTGTTTTTCATCTTGGACCTCGTTGGAGTGGACTCGAACTATTGTTGTTAAAGAATTATAGGCATATTAATAGGTAGTAATGTATATATTCAAGTTCCCCCTTTATATATATTCACCCATGGAAGGATTAATATATATAATGGGGCTAGGTGTGCTTATATGTGTACATGAAGATGCATACATGTGTAAGTGTAAATGAGTATATGCAAGTATAAGCATATATTTAAGGATACCCTTGTACATATTTGGCCATGAAAATATGTAGATAGAGGATAGGTGTCTATATATATATATTTTAAGGTGCATACATGGGCAATCAGAAAGGGAAGATTTTAGTTTCCATCATCAAAAGCAACACACCTTGAGTTTGAGGTAGGTTCCCTATGCCCAGTCCTTTAAAAGTGAAATCTATAATTTCTTGATGTTTTAAAATGTGTTTCCAATTTATATGAAATGTATGTGTTATATATATATATATATAATTTATTGTGGTTCTTGGAATGTGGATTATTTCTTGGTTTCTAATAATTCTCTTAAGCTTTTGAAATGGATTGCTTTGATTTAAGCATGTTTTCAAGATTATTTTTAAATGTGACATGACTTAAAGATTAAATTAGAATTTTAAATGGTTTTGGAACTTAAAAGTGTTGGGAAATTGTGTTTTCTAAAATTAAATTATTCATTTTAAATTAATGAGGTTTGTTTGGCACTTTGATAATGATTTATGGAAGTGGAAAACCCATCTTGAGGCACCCCCTTGTTTTAGAAATTTGATGTATGTGTTAATGTGTGATCTGTGACATGTGCCAAGTGTTGAGGATTGTGCATTGTAGTGTGACTTGGAAAAAGGGGGTGTGATAAATGAGGGAGATCGGTGGTGAGAAGTTAGATGAGTTTTTGGGTAAAGAAAATTATATGTACATATGTGTTTTCTTGATAAAAAATTACCACCATTGAAATTGAGCACATGGGAAATCTAGGTATCGGGAGGGGGGGGGGTAGGAGAGGTCTAGTATGTTAGGTGGATCAGAAGTCATGAGGCCAATTTCTCTTAGATAGATTGATTCTACAACACTAACTAAACATTTTATGATGATTATAAACCACTAGAACTTTTTATTGACTCATCTCTAGTGGCTCACGCATGAGTACACTGTGGGTTATGGTTTCTATACCATGTCAGCAAGGTATGAGGATAATAGGTCCCCACTAACCTAGATTCTTAGGGTTTTCCCATGGTTATTTCTATCATTTATCCCTATTTTTATATGGTATTTCTTTATTAAATTCTTTGATATCAGATTTCCTTCCATTTTTAAAATAATGAAAAACATGTTTTACCTACCCATGTTTTGTAGCACCTGATATTATTCCTTCATATTGAAATGTTTCCATTATTGAATGGTATTTCTTACAAAGGTATTATTGGAAGTGTATTATTATTTATGAATGGTTTTAAAAATAGAAAGGGGGGAAATAGATTTTAAGAAATTTCAGCTTGTTTCTTGTTTTAAAAAGAAATGGAAAATCCTATTTTTATATACTTGTATTTTTAAACTAGCTTGAAATGGTTTTCATTTTAAAGGCAAGGCATAGGGAATAGTTTATCTGAGAAAACCTACTAATTTTTAATACTCACGCCTATAGATTTATTTATGTTTTTATCTTGGGTGCTGCTTCTAGCTCGATCCCAGTTGCTGTGGGGTGATGTTGGTTTAGTGGTTGGTGGTGACCCGTAGGGTCACATAGAGGTATGTTCAGTTTTCTTTTCTTCTGCTGTTAGTGTTTGTTTTAATTATTCAATTTATATATATATTTTTTATTTTTCATTTTTATGGTCAAAATTTTTCTCAATTAATTTATTTTTGATGCCTGGCACTAGTTTCCAACCCAAGAGGATCGGGAATGCCTCTCTGGCCTTGTTGTGTGCTGAATCAGGTGACTGGTTCAGGGTTGATCCAGGTCAGTTCATGGAAAAATGGAATTAGATAAGTCCCTTGTTATTTTGGATGTTTGGAAGATTGGGGATATGATTTTCAAAGCTCAGAAGGTAGGTCATGGGTCAGTGCCTAATCAACACCACTCAAGACAAGACCTGAGTCACCAGGGGTAGTTGGGTTTCAAGTCTTTATTTTTGGTTTTAGGTTATGTTGTTGGTGTTTTTTTAGTTTGATGATCTTTTTTATATTGGGGGATGATAGTAGAAGTGATATAGTGCTACACGGTGAGCTTACATGGCATATAAAACCATCTGAATCTCATGTGAATGGTTCAATATGCTTCCAGTGGTTGGTGCGTGATCAGTGCATGGTCTGCTAAACCATGTGGTTGGGGTATGCATGACCACTAGTTACCTTTTCCAGTTAATTTGGTATTAGTGATGCTTCAGTTTGATTTGGGTTGGTGTGAGTGGATTTTTAAAGGAAAATTATTTATACAAGTAGTTTACATATTGAAAAAATGGGTTTTAAAAGAGAAATTGATTTGTAATTTTGAAAAGTTTGGTAAAATGTGGAGGAAAAGTGAATTGGGAATTTGGAAAATTCTTCGTTTTATTGATAAAATGGTATGTATAACCCTTGGTATTCCTTATGTATGTTCACATATGTGTTTTTTATGGAAAATATATTTTGGTATGTATGTGTGTATGGTATAAGAGGAAGTGGGATGCACACATATGTGACAGTTCATAGGATGTTTACAGTGATTATATAAAATCAAAGGTTTGACTTGGTTTTTCAAAAGTTTTTTTGAAAAGAAAAATGGATTCCATTAAAAAGGGGATTCTTTTCTAATGGTATTTGTGGATTTAAAGGGAAAAGTGGAGTGGTGTTTTGAATTTTAAAGCAGATGTGCTGGAATTATTTTGGAAATAGAAAATGATTTTGATTTCAAAATGGGGAATTAAATTTTAAAACGGGTGAATTTGGAAAATGGTAATTTTTAAGAGGTTTATTAGCTTGTTTTGTGATGTTTTTATGGTTTTTTGGTTTATATTTGTTTTTTTTGTGGTGTGTTGGTCTATGAGCTTGGTTTTTGGTTTAAAATGTTAATTGGTCAAGTTTTGATTTATGTTGATTTGGTTTTGTGATTTATATTATTTGGAGTATGCCACCTAGAAATACATAGAAGGTTTCTAAAGAATCTATTTTAATTATTTTCCTTGACCAGACTCCTAAAGGAGTGATGGATTCAATCTATTTTCAAGCAGTTCTTATTGTATGTAGTCATTGAAGTCCGTTATTGGTTGTTGAGTGGGTTAGATAAATTGAGAGTTTCTTCAAGTTTTTGGGTACTCTATATTCCATGAGAGTGCAAGTTGTCCTAGATATGTTTGAAAAACTGGGTCAGGAATAGTGGAAGGTGATTATTCCCTTCTTGTTGCAAGTTGGGATGTCTTGGATGATCATTGAGACCACTTTCATCCAATGGTTTATTCTTGAGGAAGTGAAGGAGAGGAAAGTTCCAGAGCTTGTGGATGTTTGACAAGGTCAATAGATGATAAAGGGGTATTTTGACCATTTCAATCAACTAGATTTATTTTCTCCAGATATACTATCAAGTGATCAGTTAGAAGTTCCACTTTTGTGGGGTCTTTGTACAGGGTTCAAGGATCACATCCTTTCATTTGAGAAAGTCTCAGAAGGAAGCTCATGGTAGTTTGTGGTCCGGTTTCTTTTGGTGCTCGTAGAGGTTCGCCATCTAGTGAGAAGTGTGAACTAGAGAAACATGTTTCGAGAAAGTATCCTTGTCAGTTCATATCTTTCATTCGTCGGACCACTTGCTGGTTTGATCCAAGTGTGGTTAGTTAAGGAACTCTAAGATGTCTTGTTTTCATCCTCTAAAGGCTTGCTGTCGGTGTGACTATTTGAGTCACCTGGAAAATTTTTGCAAGTTGTGTCGTCCAAAGAGGAAGCCTTGGTTGGAGGATGTCAGCTATTGACTGCGAGGAAATAGATGTTTCAAGATATAAGGGATCCATCCACAGGTCTCAGAGTGAATATTGTACGTATTCAAGAATTGTAGGAGTGTATCAGACCTTGGTCCAACTTTTGTCTCTGATGTTTCAGTGTAAATAGTTCAAGTTTTATTATTTTATATTTATTCAATTTTAAAAGTATATCTTTATTATAAAATTTTGGTGGTTGTGCCTGGTGTTTCAGAAACTATGTGGTTATCATTCTTGTGGATTGATCTTGGTATGCTTTGTGTTAGGTTCTAGATTTTTTTACATCTCGAGGAAGTTTTTTTCTTTAGGTTCCTTTAAGTGGGACCCCTTGTATTGGTTAGTTTGTGATGGGGGGGGGGGGGGTGGGTTCTTTCTATGTTTTTTGGACTGAGTTGGGAATTCTCATGTGGGTGACGTTGTGCTAGTCAGTTCCTTAATGGTGGGGATACCTATCTCTTTTCTCCATGTATCTCATTGTAGTTTTCTCTATAGTTGGTTAAGTGTTACTTGGGGAGTTGAAATTTCACACTAGATTTCATGGTTTCATTTGGTCTTGATTAATTATGAGTCCGGATTTTGTTCATCATTTGGTTGGGTGACTTTCTAGGGGTAGAAATTGTTAATGGTGAGGAAAATTTTCACACCCCAACATTGAAATATTAATTATTTTAATTATTTAATTATATTTAGTCTCTCTTTTGAGTTCTAGTTGTTGGAAGAACATAATTTAAAATTTTGGAGGCTTTCTAGCTATTGCACAGTTGGATCGTATGGTTAGGAGTAGCCTTATGGTGCCCGTATGGGTGCCCAAGTATGTCATTGGTGTGGGGAATGACTTGCACAAATTTTATTAAACTGTACAACAAGCATGCAGGTGGTCTATTTCAGTTTACATTACCGTGTGGAATGGGTTTAGCATTGTTTTCTCAGTTGTGCGCCTGCCTATGGGTAACTGTAAAATGGTGATTGGCCGAGGCAGTGGCCAACGCACGGTTTGGTAAACCATAGGAAAACAATGCGGTTGCCTATTTGTTTTTTTAAATTTTGGGTTTTATTTTATTTTTCTTTTTTTATTCTCTTTCCACTTTTTTTATTTTCTTTATTTTTCTCCCTTTATTTGGGGTTTTCCTCTCCCCATTTCCCTTATCATTTCGGCCGAACCCTAGGGTGTGGGTTGACCCAATTTTTTTAGTTTTATTCTATTTTTAGGGTGTGAAATGGGTCTCTTAGGTTGGATTCAGGAATGTTTCATCATCCACCACTGAAGGCGAAGAATTTTAGACCATTTCATTCCACCCACCAATGTTTTGAGATATGTTTTCTTATGACTTTTCTTTTAGCCCAAATTTAATTAAGGTTTTTGTAATGTTTGGGTTCCTAATATTGTTGTAGTGCGTATTGGAACTTGTTGGAGTGGATTTGGGCCATCGTTGTCAAAGACTTACATGCATATTCATAGTTAGTCATGTATATATTTAAGTTTCCCCTTTATATATATTCTCCCACGGAAGGATGAATATATATAATGGGGCAAGGTGTGCTTATATGTGTACATGAAGATGCATACATGTGTAAGTGTAAAGGGGTATATGCAAGTATAATTATACATATAAGGATTCCCTTGTACATAGTTAGCCATGAAAATATGTACATATGGTCTAGGTGTCCTTATATATATGTAATGGTGCATATTCAGGCAAAAGGAAAGGGAAGATTCAAGTTTCTATCATCAATATAATCACACTTTGAGTTTGAGGTAGGTATGACTAGTCCTTTAAAAGTGAAATATATAATTGATTGATGTTTTAAAAAGTGTTTTCCATTTATATAAAATGTATGTGTTATATATATAATTGATTTTAGTTCTTTGAAAGTTTCTTATTTCTTAGTTTCTAAGCATTTTCTTAATATTTTAAAATGTATTTCTTTGATTTAAGCATAGTTTCAAGATTGTTTTTAAATGTGAGGTGCATTGAAGATTCAATTAGGATTTTAAATGGTTTTGGAACTTAAAAGTGTTGGGAAATTGTGTTTTCTAAAATGAAAATTTTCCTTTTAAAGTAATGAGGCCCACTTGGCACTTTGATAATGATTTATGGCAGTAGAAAACCCCACTAGAGGCACCCCTTGTTTTAGAAATGTGATGTAAGTGTTAATGTGTGATCTGTGACATGTGATGAGTGTTGAGACTTGTACCTTATTGCATGACTTAGAAAGAGGGGGTGTTCTCAAGGAGGGATATCAGTGGAGAGAGGTTGGATGGGTTTTTGGGTAAATAAAATGATTTGTACATATGTGTTCGCTTGATAAAAACTCAAAACCATTTAAATTGAGCACATGGGAAACTTCGGTACCTAGGGGGTGAGGTTTAATATGCCAGGTAGATCGGCATGGATGAGGCCTAGTTCCCCCTAGCTAGAATGATTCTAAAATACCAACTAAACATTTTGTGATGATCAGAGACCACTAAAACTTTAGATTGATTCCTATCTGGTGGATAATGCATGAGGACACTATGGGTTATGGTTTCTATACCATTTCATCAAGGTACGTGGATCCTAGGTCCCCACTAACCTAGATTATTATGGTTTTCCCATGTTTATTTCTATAATTTATCCCTATTTTTCTATGGTATTTATTTATTAAATTCTTTAAGCTCATATTTCCTTCCATTTCTAAATTAATGAAAAACATGTTTTACTTACCCATGTTTTTTAGAACCCAATATTATGCCTTCATACTGAAATGTTTCCATTATTTCATGATTTTTGTTACAATTGGATTATTGGAAGTGTATTATTATTTTTTAATGGTTTTCAAAATATAAATGGGGAAATGGATTTTAAGAAATTTCATCTTATTACTTGTTTTAAAAAGAAATGGATAATCCTAATTTTATATAGATGTATTTTTAAACTAGCGTGAAATTCTTTTCATTTTAAAGGAAAGGCATAGGGAATAGTTTATTTAAGAATTCCTAATGAGTTCTAATAATCACTACTATATCTTTATTTACATTTTTATATTGGGTGATACTTCCATCTTGGTCTTGGTTTCCATGGGGTGACGTCGGTTTAGTTGTCAGTGGTGACCGATTGGGTCACATGGAGGTATGTTTAGTTTTTTTTCTTTTCATTGCTAGTGTTAATTTTATTATTCAGTTTATATTTATTTATTTATAATTTTTTATGGTAAAAATAATTCCCAATTACTTTATTTTTGATGCTTGAAACTAGTTTCTATCTTAGGATGATCGGGAATGCCTCTCAAGCTTTATTGCAGGCCAGATCGGGTGACTAGTTTAGGGTCGACCATGTTTGGTTCATGACACCAGTGGTGAGTGGAAGATTATGGATTTATTTTCTAATATGAACTTGGAGGTGTAGGATGGTCATAAGAAAACTTTTCTCTCATCCTTGTAAGTGACTTAAACACTTTTGAATAGGTTAAGGATGAGACAATTATCATATTCTAAGGGATTAATACTTGAGGAGAGAATGAAAGTTGATGACCCTCTACCTAGTTGGACCATTAGAGAGGATGAAATTCTCTAGATACTTGAGAATGTTTGGGTTCCAATAGACATTTGAGAGGATTTGATATGGGAATTTCATTCCTCAATTTGTGAAGTACATCCCAGCATCACAAAGATGTATTGATACTTAGGTTTCTAGTATTTGTGGCCTAGTATGAAATGAGATATAATGGGATTTATTTTTCATTGTTCCACATATCAACATGTGAATGATAAACATCAGCAATCATAATTACTTTTATATCCATTGTTCATTCCTGAGTGGAAATGGGATGATGTCACCATGGGTTTTATGATAGGTCTTCCTAGATCACCTCGAGGCAATGATATAGTCTTGGTAGTTATTGACTGGTTGACAAAGGTCACCCACTTATTACCTATCCAAGAGACCTTATCAGTAGACTATCTAATGAGGCTATACATTAGGGAGATCATACTACTTCATGGAGATCCATGTTCTATCATATCTGAAATGGGTTCTCATTTAACATCATGGTTATAGAAGGGGTTATAGAAGGCCTTGGGTACATTGGTGCTTCTGAGAATGACCTATCACCCTCAGACCAACAGTCAGATATAACATATGATTAAAGTATTAGAGGAAATTCTATATGAATGTTTCCTTGAATTTTTGGGTTCTTGGAAAAACCATATACCCCTATTCGTGTTTTCTTAAAATTTCTGCTTTTAGGATACCATCTAGATGGCCCCTTATAATGCCTTATATGGTAGGCCATGCTGATCACCTCTATGTTTGTTGGAGGTAGGGGAGGGAGTACTTCCTGGACCATATCTTATGTAGGAGACTATAGAGTAGGTTCAAATAATAAGAAAGTGCATGATGACCACATGATATAGGTAGTAGTCATATGACCACCTTCATAGAAAACACCTTAAATTTGATGTTGGGGAATGAGTTTTCTTGTCTGTTTCACCTAGGATAGGCCCTTTATGGATTAAATGATAGGGTAAGATATCACCTCAATCATTGGACCCTTTGAGGTTCTAGAATGAATTAGTAAAGTAGCTTACTAGATATAAATTCCTCATAGATATTGACTATGTATGGAATTTTTCACATATCTCAGCACTATCGGTATTATCCAGACCTGATGCATGTTTTACAGCAATAGGAGGTTGAGTTAGATTTGGATTCTTCTTTTGAGTAGTACCTAGTGGATGTTATTGATCATAGCACAAAGGATATCCAAGGCAGGTTAGTTCCTTTAGTGCAGGTGTTGTGGCTAGATGAATGGGGTACAAGATGAGAACTAGGAGCTAGAAGATGATGTACATGCTCAGTGGCCGGATATTTTCTTAGACGATCCCTTACTACCCTCAAAAGGACAACTCGATGACAAGTTTCTTTAAAGAGGGGAGGTTGTAACGACCTGAATTTTTATGAAGGTATGGAACATTTGTTTTTCGATTTAATTCCTTGGTTTTAACCTAATCTGAATGCCTAGTGAAGTCATGGAGGAAATGAGGGTGTACTATAGCAACCCTATCCTTTTGCATATAACATTACATGATTTTAAGCATAATTATACAATAGAGTACAAGCCAAGGATCGTAAAGTCTAGTGTCTTGGAAGACTAAGTACATAAATCTGAAAAAAATGGGACTAAAAAAACACTTATTTATTTAATCTTCATAAAGATCTCCTAAATTCCTTTGATCCCTTATATATGCATAGGGTACCCTGGGGATCACATGAATGAAGGGTTGAGCTAAAATCCTAGTAAGGTAATAAACATAAGAATAAGGATTTAGCACAAGGGTTAGATATCATGACACAATGATATAAAATGGCATATATAATCATAAAATATAAAAATGGGATCATATAAAAATTAATTCATAGGAATGTGGAAACAACATAAATCATGAATTTAGAACGAGTCAAGGCTCTTTGCACATAGAGGACCACAAGTCAAGGTTAACCACCAAGACCGTTGCACATGGAAGCACGAGTCAAGGCTAACTACTGAGACCGTTGCACATAATGTCTCATGAGACTAAACTTTACCCAATGAATTGGAGAGTTATCTGGCCACACCCATCTTAACATGTTCATGAATATGCTTTTTACATATAAAATCATACATAAAAAATCATAAGCATAAGGGAACCCATAGAAAGAAATGGGTATCTTAATCATGTCATAAAACATAATGAATGCGTGTATCATAAAAGTTTCCATGAAAGAAAAGAAATAGAAAATACATGGTCATTCATAAGGTAAAATAGGCATATATCATGGTAATTGATTTGAAACATAAGTGACAACATGTAAAAATATTATTTAAGAATTTTTAGCATTAAAACATTTTAGTGCGGTTTTAAGGAAAAAACTAACAAGAATTTAAAATATAAGAGGGAATAATATTTTGTATAAAAATAGAAGTGATCCAAGTATGTTTTCATAATAAAAACACTGGTTTTATAAAAATTTTTTTGCTTAAAACATATGGTATAGTGCACTTGAATTTGGTTACATATTCGAGAAGTTCCCTTAAAACTAGTTTTCTTATCGGGAAGTATTGAGGAGGAAATAACTTAAAAACATGTATATCCACAAAAGAGAATAATTAAAGGGTATTATTAAATAAATTTGTTACATGTACACAAAATTTATATTGTGCACATAAAAAGATAAGATAACTTCATTTTGGAAAAAGGAAGATAAGGCAACTTGAAGGAACAAAGGAGGTCCGAGTAGAATCCCTTATGGATTATCGGTATGGTATCAGGTGTACTTAAGAGAGATTAATGAGAGATAAAGGAGTTTCTCATCAATTATAAATCATTATGGAAGTTTGGGGGAGGTTCTAAATCATACCCCATCATTAGGGATTACACATAAAAGGTCATAAAATAGATGGCATTGTTGAATAAAAGTGAAATAGAGAGGATCCCTTACCTTAAGTCCGATGGTGTTCTCCACTTGATATTAATGACATGAATAATAAAATTAGGTCTATTAATTAATAATTAAATAAAACATTTAATAATTAAAATATTTATTATAACCTTTTTAAGTTCATTCATGACATTTTTGATGGGTTAAGTGGTTCAATTTCATTGTTTGGGTCTGTTTATTTTCTTGATTTTTACGACCAGTTTACTTATTTTCATGAATGGAGAATCATGTAAAATGGGGATGGTTGTACAGAATTGGAGTTATATTTTATTATTGAAAATCCATAATGTTAAATGGTTGTAAATTTAATTTGGTTACTTGGAGTGAAGTTGAATTATTATATAAAACTTTGGTGATAACCTTTTGGGTTTATTGGCGGTTTTTGATCACTACGAACTCATTTTTCATTATAATTTAATACCATGTTTAAAAAAAGATTATAGAACCTTACATAGGATATATTAAATAATAATTTGGTTCAACTATAAAAAAAATGGTTTCATGACCAGAAATTAAGATGGTAAAAGAAATTGAAAACCCATCGTCCTTGAATGTGGTAAATTAACACATCTCGGATGATGTATTTACTACCAGTATAAAAGAAGAGTAAAGGAGAGATGAAAATAAATTATTCAATTACCACAAAAAATTATATTAAATTTAAGGTACTAGAGTTGTTATAACATTTGTATGAGGATAGGTAAGGATATAAAATAAAACAAATAAACTTGAAAAGAAAGAAAAATAATTGAAAACATGAATTTACCTCTTAAATCAATCTTCCTTGAGAGCCTCTTAAGGGGAGAGGATTTTGTATTTTGAAGAGACTAAGGGCTGTTCGACGTGGGAAAGGAGATTGGGGATGGATTTGGGAATAATTTAGGGAATTCACAAGGCTTGATAGGAGTAAAGAGAAGAGGTAAGGAGGGGTGGTATTTATAGTGGAGGAGAAGAGGGTTTTCATAATATTTAATTCCTCAGTTTATTAATTTCCCTCAATACCAGAAATAGTGACGATTCCATGACCAAAAATAGTAATAAGTTCATGTGAATTCTTACTAAGGTTTATTACATCATCCATGATTCTAGGAATATTCCATTTAGATTATAATGTATATATACGGTAAATTACTGTATTTCACTATTCATAAAAAATTCAAGTATTTTAGAAAAATACCAAAAATTAACCCTAACCATTTTTTAACGTGTAGAATAAAAAAATTAACAAAATTTTCTAAAAATAATTTTCTAAAAATAATTAATTTAATTTTTAATTAAAATAATAATTTACTTGAAAAATACATATTTTAAAACTATAACTAATTTTATAATGTTTTTAAAAATTACATAAAGTCTTATAAAATTATCTTAAAACCAAAAGACATAAAATTGATAATTTATGAACAAATTTTAGGAAAATAAATTTTCTTTAAAATTAATTAATTAATTTTAATTAATTATTTATGACTTACAAAAATACCAATACTTTTACTATGGTTATATTATCACCTATAAGATACCTAAATTTTATTTATACAAACATGGGTGAGGTTACTATTATTTTAAATGATTTACTATTCATAAAGGTGAGTTACTATTCATAAGGGTAGGTTTCTATTTAACAAAAATTAATTTTGTCTTATCAGAATCCAAACATCTTACTGATCGCAACAGTGTATGTCAGATTTTCGAAATTCAAAACACAGAAGTGTAAAAATTATGTTTAAAGGTCACATAGTACTTAATAGTTCATTGTGTTGTGATTTCATATGATTATATGACATATTTATAAGAAATTTATTTTCATTGATAAAACATTGGGTCATTACATTATTCCCCCCTTAAGAAATGTTTCCCTCAAAATTTCGTTTTACATTCTAAGCCATAAACAGGTTCGAGTACTTTTCCTTTATTTCCTCCTCCAGTTCCCATGTTGCCTCTTCATACTTATGGTTACACCATAGTACTTTTAATATTTGATTAGTCTTATTACGTAGAACTTTATCCATAAAATCCAAGATCTTCAATGACTACTCCTTATAAGAAAGATCATTCTCCAACTGTACCACCTCTGAAGAGAGTACATGTGAAGGGTCTGGTATTTACTTCCTTAATAGGAATACATGGAAGACATCGTGTACTTTGACCATGGTAGGTGGAAGTGCTAGTATATTTTCCACAACCCCGATATGATCAATAATCTCGAAGGGGCCGATGTACCTAGGACTTAGCTTTCCTTTCTTCCAAAACCTCATGACCTTCTTCCATAGGGATATGCGTAGAAATACCATGTCTCCAAATTTTAGCTCAAGTTATCATCGATGATTGTATTCATAACTCTATAGTATAATTTGGGATTCCTTGATGTGCTAATAAATTGTTTTCACCTTCTCCACCATTTCTTTGACCATTTCAGGTCCTAGAAGCTTATGCTCATCAACTTCATCCCAATACGCCGGTGTTCTGCACCTTTTCCCATAAAGGGATTTGTATGGTTCCATTCAGATGCTTGAGTGGAAAGTTTTTTTGTAGGAGAATTAAACTAATAGAAGATTTTGGTCCCATCCTCCTTTGAATTCCATAGAAAATTATCTCAACATATCTTCTAGTGTCTGAATAGTTCGCTCAGATTGGCCATCAGTTTAAGGATGATAGGCTGTACTGAAGTTCAGTTTAGTGCTTAGATCATATTGGATACTTTTCCAGAACTTCGAGGTGAATCTATAGTTTTGATCAGATATAATAGATAGTGTTACTCTATATATATCCTTACCACCTATTTTATATATATCCACGAAATTTGATCCAATGAGAAGTCCTCTCGAATTGTGATAAAGTGAGCTGTCTTTGTAAGATGATCCACAATGACCCATATAGCATTGTTTCTTCTAGATGTCTTTGGAAGTCCAGTGAAAAATTCCATGGTGATGTTCTCCCACTTCCATGTTGGTATGGGTAGTGGATGAATCATCCCCTTATAATTATGTCTTTCATCCTTCACTTGTTGACATACCAGACACTTTGATATATACTCAGCAATATCCTTCTTCATATTGTCCCACCAAAATTTCTCTCAGAGATCTCGATACATCTTTGTGCTCCCTGGGTGGATAGAGAAGGTTAAGCTATGTTCATCAATCAAAATCTCCTTCTTTATCTACAGATCATATGGTACACATAATCGTGACCCAAATATTAAAACTCCTTCCTCATAAATCTTGAACTCTATGGATTTCCCATTTTTAATGGATTCCACCCTTTTCTGAATTTCCACATTTTTTCTTTGAGCATCCCTTGTTTTCTCCACGAGGTATGGTTAATAAATCATTTGAGAAAGTATTGATGATGTTACTACCTTAATGATTCCCACATCCATCCTTAGAAAATATAACAAGATTGGATCCTTTTCAACTCTCATTATTGATAAAGATGCATGATCCTTTCTACTCAGAGCATCCTCCACCTTATTTGCCTTACCAGGATGGTAGTGGATTGATTAGTTATAATACTTGATGAGCTATATCCATATTCACTGGTTCATATTAAGATATTTTTTGTGTGAATATATATTTGAGACTCTTGTGATCAGTATATATCTCACACTTCTCCCCATAGATATAATGCCTCCAGATTTTTAAAGCAAAGATCACAGCCGCCAACTCCAGATCATGCATAGGATTTTTTTGCTCATGGATTTTCAGCTACCTCAAGGTGTAGGCTATAAATTTATCATTTTTCATCATCACACATCCTAACCCCTTCTTTGAAGCATCACTGTACACCAAAAAGAGTTCTCCACTTGTTGGGAGTGTGAGTACTAGTGCAGTGATTGGCCTCCTTTTCAACTCCTTGAAGCAGTATTCACATTCTGGAGTCTAGAAAACTTTACTCCATTCTATGTCAGCTTTGTAATTAGTTTTGAAAATAATGAAAATTTCTTAAAAAATCGTCGATAATACCCAGATAGACCTAGAAAGTTGTGGATCACCATTACAGATGTTGTCCAGGGCCACTCTTCAATCACCTTTATCTTGGAAGGGTCCACATATATCCCTTTGCTGGTGATAACATTCCACAAGAATGATACTTCCTCCATCCATAACTCACATTTACTATACTTTTCATACATCTTATACCTTTTCAAAGTCTTTACCACAATATTCAAATGCTCTTCATGTTCCTCCTTGATCTTGGAGTATATCAGAATATCATCGATAAATACTACCACAAATTTGTCGAGGTAATCTATAAAGACTCTATTCATTAAATCCATGAAAATTTCTGGAGAATTAGTGAGTCCTAAGGGAATCACTATGAACTCATAGTGTCCATACCTTGTTCAAAAGGCAGTCTTGGAAATATCTTCCTTACTCACCTTTAATTGGTTATATCTCGACTGAAGGTCCACATTAGAGAAATAACTGGCCCCACAAAGCTGATCGAACAAGTTATCTATATGTGGTGGGGGATACTTGTCCTTTATCATGATTTTATTGAGCTCACAATAATCAATGAAAAGGAACATTGATCCATCCTTCTTCCTGACGAAGAGGACTGGTGCACCCCACGGTGAAGCACTCGGGCATATAAAACTCTTCTCCAGATTCTCCTATAACCACTTCTTTAGCTCTTCCAGCTCTACGATGGACATTATATATGGTGTATTTGATATAGGAAGAGATCCAGGAATAAGTTCAATTGATAACTCAACCTTTAGATCAGGTGGAAGACCATGAAACTCTTATGGGAATACATTAGTGTAATCCCTCACGATGGGCATGTCTTCAGGCATGATTATCTCCTTTGTCAAAATCATTTGAGCTAGAAATACTTGCTCATAAGAAATTAATATCCACAATTGATATGATGATTCTAAAGGAGATTTATATTCCTAATTTCAGTTGTAAAGAATTGAATGATGCTTCGGTATGCGAAGAGTGATCTACCTTTCCTGACAGTTGATGTTGTCTTTGTATAAATATATCCAATCTATGCCCAAGATAGCGTCGAACTACACTAAATGAAGTATGATGAGATTTTCTCGGAGGTTCAGTCCATAAATGTTAACTGGGGAGGAGTTATAAACCATGGATTCATTGATTTACCCATTTTATTTTTTTCACAGATAACTTATCCTCCAAATTTTGAGTTGGTGTTTGAATAGTTATACTAAAATTGAAAGATATGAAAGAATAAGTAGAACTAGAATCAAATAGTACATTCACTATTCTTGAATGAATAACCAGCATACATGTCACCACATAGTTTTCCAGATCCACCTCAGTAGTAGTGATAACATAATATTTTCCTTATTTCCTTAGAGGTTGTTGTTGATTTCCTCCAACAACCCTTGGCATAAGGCAATTGTTCTCATAATGCCCATGCTCCTTGCAGTTTTAACACTGCACTACAAGCTGAGTGTTGATATGAACCATCCTTTATTCTTCCGCATTTGTGGGAATCTTTATATACTATCAGTAGTTTTTAGCCAGATGTCCCAACTTTTCACATTTGAAACAATTCCTAGTTCCCTTTAGACAGTTTTTAGGATGCTTCTTCCCACAATTTTTACACTTGGGATGATCGGGATTTTTTCCATCATGGAATTTATTTGTGGGACCGCCCACATTATATTCCATTTTCCTATTCTTTTCACTGGGACCATGATACCACTAAGATTCTTCAATCTTCATTTCAACCTTGAGGGCACAATGAACAATCTACTCATAACTGTCAATATCTCAAATTGCCAACACTTTTCGTAGACTTGGTTTTAGTCCGCTAAAGAAGTGATCCACCTTTATTTCAGTGTTCATGAAAAATCTATAGGCATACCTTGAAATCCTTATAATGTTTTCTTTATACGCCCCGATTGACCCATCTTCCTTCTACTTGAGTATGAGGAACTCTCTTTACATCCTGAGGAGGGTTTGGGGAAAATATTTATTGAAAAACATTCTCTTTAATTCCTCCCAATATATGGAATCAATTTTATCCTAGGTATTTTTATTCTTGATCAGTGTACACCACTGATCATCTTCCCCATAAAAAATATAGACCACCAATATGACTTTCTCTTCTTCTGAGCACTAGAGGACAGAGAATATCTTTTTAATGGAGTTAACCCACTCTTCTGTGAGGAGGGGATCAGAAGATCCACTAAACATGGGATTTCTTTTCCATATGAAATATTCTATGGAAACTTTCTCTTTCCTTGGAGGATGTGGGTGTTCTACATGATTTAAGTTATTATTCACAACTTGAGATAGCTGAGCAAGTACTGTCATGAATATTTGAGCACCCATTCCTACCATATTAGGAATATCATTAGGGTAATCTTCACGTTAACTATCACATTTATTGTTGGAACATGTTCTTATATTTACCTCCATTAACTAAGAAAAATAACATATAATTAGAGGGCTTGAATACTTAGATATTGATCATAAAAAAGGAAACTTGAACATAAGAGGATAAACTTGTAAAGGAGAAGTATATACTAACTTGTGATTCCCTAGGTTTAAATCTAGGTTATCCTTAATATATTTCTTAACTTATATTATTATGGTATTTTTTTATTCCCCTAATAATGGTTTGTACTAAGCTCATGAATTTTACAAAGAATATCCCCTGAGAGTGTCAAACCAAGAGTGCAGTAAGGTCCGTTGTCATGCAACAGTTCCCATTCAAGTCCAGCTCAAAGAAGTGTTTTTGGGTTTTACCCCTAGATACATCTATTCTAGAGCCACCTATACCTGTTTGTATCTAGAAATGGATGTATTTTCTTGATAAATCACTTACTCTATACTTACCAAAATTTAGGGATGTTTTCTTATACTTAGTCTCATCCTTAAGGTTCTTACTAAAGTGATCTATTTATAATCTCCAAAAATAAATAGACCATACTATGATGACAAATATAGAAACCCTAGCCTTTTACATATAACATTACATGATTTTAATCATAATTATACATCAGAGTAAATGTTAAGGATCATAGAGTCTAGTGTATTGGAAGAATAGGTACATATAATTGAAAAAATGGGACTAAAAAAACACTTATTTATTTAATCTTCATAAAGATATACTAACTTCCTTTTATCCCTTAAATCTTCATAGGGTACCCTGGGGATCACATGAATGAAGGTATGAGCTAAAATCCTAATAAGGAAATAAACATAAGAATAAGGCTTTAGCATAAGGGTTAGAGATCATGACATAATTATATAAAATGGCATATAGAATCATAACATATAAACATGGGATCATATAAACATGAATTCATAGTAATTTGGTAGCAAAATAAATCATGATTTTAGCATGAGTCAAGGTTCATTGCACATAAAGGAGCACAATTCAAGGTTAACCACCAAGACCATTGCACATAGATTCACGAGTCAAGGCTAACCGCTGAGACCGTTGCACATAACGTCTCATGAGAATAAAATTTACCCAATGAATTTGAGAGATATCTAGGAACACCAATATTAACATGTTCATGAATATTCTTTTCACATATAAAATCATACATAAACAATTATAATCTTAAGGTCACCCACAGAATGAAATGGGTATCTTAATCATGTCATAAAACATAATGAATGAGAATATAATAAAAGTGTCCATGAAAGAAAGGAATTAAAACATACATGGAAATTTATAAGGTAAAATATGAATATACCATGGTAAGTTATATCAAACATAAGTTACAACATGTAAAAGGAGTATTTAATAATTTTTATCATTAAAATATTTTAGTGCAGTTTTAAGGAAAACACAAAAAAGAATTTAAAATATAAGAGGGAATAATATTTTTTACAAAACCAGAAGTGATACAAGTAGGTTTTGATAACAAAAAAATTGGTTTTATAAACAGAATGGTGGATTAAAACATATGGTAGAGTGAATTTGAATTTGGGTACGGATTTGAGAAGTTCCCTTAAAATGAGTTTTCTTATCGGGAAGTATTGAGGAGAGAATCACTTAAAAACATGTATATACCTGAAAGAGAATGATGAAAGGGTCTTGATAAATGAATTTGGTACATGTAAAAAAAATTTATAATGTTCACATAAAAAGATAAGATAAATTCATTTTGGAAAAATGAAGATAAGGCAACCTAAAGGAACAAAGGAGGTTTGGGTAGAATCCCTTATGGATTATCGGCATGGTATCAGGTGTACTTAAGAGGGATTAATGAGAGATAAAGGGGTTTATAATCACTTATAAATCATGATGGAAGTATGGGGGAGGTGAAAAATCATACCACATCATTAGGGATTACACATAAAAGGTCATAACATAGAGGACATTGTTGAATAAAAGTGAAATAGAGAGGATCCCTTACCTTAAGTCCGATGGTGTTCTCCACTTGATATTAATGAACTGAATAATAAAATTAGGTTCATTAATTAATAATTCAAAAACATATTCATATGTAAAATATTTAGTATAACCTTTTAAAGTTAATTCCTGACCTTTTTGATGGGTTAAGTAGTTCAATTCCATTGTTCAGTTTCGTTTATTTTCTTGGTTTTTACGACCGATTTACTTATTTTCACGAACAGAGAATCATGTAAAATGGGGATGGTTGTCCAGAATTGGAGTTATATTTTATTATTGAACATACAAAAGGTTACATGGTTGTAAATTTAATTTGGTTAGTTGGAGTGAATTTTAATCATTATATAAAACTTTAGTGATAACCTTTTGGGTTTATTGGCAATTTTTGATCACTACGAACTCATTTTGCATTATAATTTAATACCATGTGTAAAAAAAGATTATAAAAAATTAAATAGGATATATTACATAATAATATGGTTCAACCATAACAAAAATGGTTTCATGACCAGAATTTAATATGGTAAAATAAATTGAAAACCCATCGTCATTGAATGTGGTAAATTAACACATCTCAGATGGTGTCTTTACTACTAGTATAAAAGAAGAGTAAAGGAGAGATAATAATAACTTATTACATTATCATAAAAACATTATATTACATGTAAGGTATTGTATTTTTTATAACATTTGTATGATGAGAGTTAATGATATAAAAGAAAACAAATGAACTTGAAAAGAAAGAAAAATAATTGAAAAGAGGAATTTACCTCTTGAATCAATCTTCCTTGAGAGCCTATTAAGGGGAGAGGATTTGGTATTTTGAAGAGACTAATGGATTTTGGATGTGGGGGAGGAGCTTGGGGAGATATTTTTTCAGAATTTATGCAAGGCACAAGTCTTGAGAGGAGTAAAGAGAAGAGGTAAGGAGGGGTGGTATTTATAGTGGAGGAGAGGAGGGTTTTCATAATATTCAATTCCTTAGTTCATTAATTTCCCTCAAGCCCAACAATAGTGATTATTCCATGAAAAAAATAGTAATAAGTGCATGTTAATTCTAACTAAGGTTTCTTACATTAGCCATGATGCTAGGAATAGTCCATTTAGCTTATAATGTATATATACGATAAATTACCGTATTTTACTATTCATAAAAAATTCAAGTATTTTAGAAAAATCCCAAAGATTCACCATAACCATTTTCAACATGTAGAATCCAAAAATTAACACCATTTTAAAAAAATAATTTTATAAATATAATTAATTTAATTTTTAATTAAAATCAAAATTTACTTGAAAAATACAGACTTTAAAACTATAACTAATTTTATAATGTTTTCAAAAATTACATAAAGTCATATAAAATTATCTTAAAACCAAAATACATAAAATTGATGATTTATCAACACCTTTTAAGAAAATATATTTTCTTTTAAATTAATTAATTAATTAATTTTAATTAATTATTTATGACTTACAAAAATACCAATACTTTTACCATGGTCATATTATCACCAATAAGATACCTAATTTTTTTTTGTACAAACATGGGCGTGGTTACTATTTTTTTAGATGATTTACTATTCATAAAGGTGGGGCACTATTCATAAGGGTAGGTTACTATTCACCAAAAATTATTTTTTTCTTATCATACTCCTAAAATCTTACTGATCATAATAGTGTATGTCATATTTTTGAAATTCAAAACATATAAGTGTTAAAATTGTGTTTAAAGGTCACATAGTACTTAGTAGTTCATTGTGTTGTGATTTCATATGATTATATGACATATTTATAAGAAATGAATTTCCATTGATAAAACATTGGGTTGTTACATGTACCTGGATTTTTCAAATCCTAAAACCTTGACCAGTGAAAGAAATATCTAGGCCACATAGTTAGTATAAACTGTATAGCCCAATCCCCAGTGCTTGATGAAACCGTGTGGAGTGTCTCAGTGAACTGTCCAGGGATGCATGGTTTGATGAAACCATGCAACCTAGGCTGCACACCCATGCGATTTATTGTATAATTTTAATAGATGTAAAATATATGGTCAACGCACAATTTGTCTATCCGTTCACCATGACTATGCAATATGGGTCTTGAGGTAGTGTTGGGAACACAGTTGGCACACGATTTTGAAAACCATGTAGTCAAACCATGCGACCTCTTGAAATTGGAAAAAATTACTATTTTCCCCACCCCATGACACTTCCCCTCTTTCTTTGCAATAGACATATTCTCCCCCTATTTGAGAGCTTTCTCACACCTTGAACATGGATTTTTTACATTTCACCATCTGAACTCCAATTAAATTTTCAATCGTCTCTTTGGATAGACATCAGTAAGTTCTTCGATCCTTTCCCCCCTTTCATCGTTTGTCTTTCTATCAGCAATGTTATTTTGGTGTAGGATCTTATGACCAATTTTCCGGGCATTATTATATTATTACATTTTATTCTAATCAATACCAAATCATAGGTTGATACTATATGAGTGTTCCTCTATAGGCATAAGGTAGGTGGTCTAAATCTTTTCCCTCAATGTCTAGTTTTTTCTACCTTATTGTTGTTATGCATACTGGACTTCCCAGTATTGCTTCAAAAATTAATGAACCCTTGAGTTAAATGATAAATTCACGTGAAATATATTTTTTGAAACCCTTATATAAGGTTGGAGGTTGTTTAACTCAACTTGAACCACCCATAGGATGGGTTCTTCCCTTTTTCCATATAATTTTCACCCTTGGGGTGAGTTTATCTCAGTATTCTTTATGAGAATTGAATGTGGTAACTGATTAGTTTGTTAATGGTTGTAAGTACATTAAAACAACTTTTAATTTGTATATGAATGGTAAGAAATAGATAATACTTTCGATTGTATTTTATTATGAAGTGATTAATGAAATGATTAATGAAATGGTGAATTTATTGGTTATGATGATAATGGATGGTTCATGGTATGGTACCGAAGACCTACTAGGATAACTTGGACATTTCTAATATTTGGATCTAGTTTACTTAACCTATTAGGATGTCTTGTAAATTTTTACTCCTTAGATCCGAAGACCTACTAGGATTCCTTGTACATTTCTACTCCTTGGATTAGATGACCTACTATGATGCCTTGGAATTTTCCACTCCTTGGATCCTATGACCCACTAGGATGCCTTGGACATTTCTAATCCTTGGATCTAGTTTACTTTACTTATTTAGATTACTTATAAATTTATACTCCTTGGATCCATTTTAATAAGAATATCTGGATCAATTGTAAATTTATACTCCTTGGATATAGTTTAATGAGTTTATTTAGATTACTTGAACATTTCTACCCTTTGGATCCAGTTTACTGAGCTTACTTGGATTACTTGGATATTTCCACTCCTTGGATCCTTGCCCATGTTGGTCTGATACTTGACTACATGGTGTAGGACATTGATGATTTTTACCATGATTTTACAGTTAGTACTTATGATTTAGTTTCTTGATCACAATGATCCTTGATATACCGGAAAATATCACTTCTAATTTTATTACTCTTACTCCTATTATACATGTACACTACTTCAGATTATATGCATAGACTAGAAATGTTATAGACAACATAGGTGGTGGCCTATTAAGTGTTATCTCACACCCTATTCAGGACTCTATTTGGTATCTATAAATACTTCATGGATGCAGGTAGAGACAGGGGAAAACACTCGCTTAGTGATGCTTCATTTATTATTTCATATGAGAAGGGAAGCACATGACCGAGCTATGGCTCATGATGCCATCTAGATATAGTATTTTTTTATATCTTTTCTTAATTTTGATACATGTATTGTACTAGATTAATATAACCATGTATTTCCTATCTTTTTTATAGATCCATGACATACACATAATTTTTTATATGACTCCACCATTGGATTTGATTATTTGTATTATTGTCTGGTTGATTTTTCTTTTTTATGCTGATTGATATTATGCATCCAATTATTATTCATTTATAATACCACTATGTTCGTATGATTATGAGGATATAGTATCCCCACCATACCATCATAGACCCTCATTGCTAGTTAGTAGGATCTAGCGTACGAGGAGGCACACTTGAGACCTTGTGACCCACGAGATCAAGGCACCGTTTAGTGGATCTTAGGATAGGATGTTACAAAAAGTTTATTAAGTAATTAAATTAAAAAAATTTATTAATAAATTAAATAATTAACATATGTTTATTATTAAGGAAGATAAATAACATACATGTATAGTCAGACTCGAGATAAGGGACACTTTAACATAAAATCACATTTTAAACGTTTTAATGATTTATTTTTTAAATCTTTTTCTTCCATGTCCATATTCTTAAAATTAATTTATAGATTTATTTATATGAACATAAATTAATTATAAAGGTAATTTTATGTCTCTTTTGAATTTCAAATAAGTGTTTTCAAAAGGAATATTTTTATGGATTTTATATAGAACCTTTTGAATTTCTTTACAAAAGACAAAAGGAATGTTCTATTTTAATGTATACAGTGTCAATGGATTTTCCATCCACCATAACTATTATTTTATATTTTTAATTCCATTATAATATTTTATGTTTTATTATAATAAAAACCTTATTTCACTTTGTTATGGGTATTTTCAAAAAAAGTGTTTTAATTATAATGGATATTTTGATATCTTGAAATATTTTGCTTATGGGTGCAAGGAATATTTTTATAAGCATGTAAGATTTAATTAGTTATGATTATGATATTTTCTTGGGCATTTTTTATGATTGCATCTAGTTCTTTTATAAAGCAAGGATGAGTGGTTCTATTATAAACCAAGTACGGTTGGTTCTGTTATAAACCAAGGATGGGTGGTTACGTTATAAACCAAGGATAGATGGGTTCATTATGTCCCTCTAATGCATTGGGAAGTTGTTATGTATTATGAGACATTATGTATGGGATTAGAGACTAAACCTAATAAATGATGGGACACTATCCACCATTGATTTTGTCTTGTTAGTTATCATTGGCTTCTTATTATTTCATGTTTTGTATTATTTCTACATTTCCTTTTGGTTTTTTATTTTTCCTTCAATAATTTTTTGAAATGTTTTATAAAAATAATTTAGGAATAAAAGTTAGTTTCCTGAGTAATAAAATGTTTATTTTGGGCCTAAATTTTATTTTTGAAAAAGGTAATTTTTTTAAGTATTCATTAACAAATATCTTTCTTTTATTATTTTTATGTCCCTTACCTATATTTTATGATCATCCCACATTTTAAAATGTTTTTCACGGGGTTTTAAATATTACTAGGTATAAGGATGAGGTAAAGATGAAAATTTTGAAGTTTTTAATGGAATTTTTTTTGTTACATCATTTTTTTTGAAAAATGAATACTAAGTGTAAGTGAACACTTTGTGATGTAATATTTCTTTATATAAGGGTGATGGAATAATACTAAAAAATTCTAAACCATAAATATCCTCAAATGTAATAGAATGAATTATTAACTTAATAATAAAGATTATATAATGTCTAATGATGGTTTCTAAATATTTTCTATAGAATACAAGAGTTCCCATCAGAACTAATAGGATTGTAGTCTTAGAATACTAGATATACACATGTTTTTCACATTACATGTAACGCCCCGACCCCAGCTACCCAGAGTCGGTGCATTACTTCGTAACATTGGCATGATCACAAAAGATCAAGTCTCGAAAGACCGATTAGTTTAGTAGCCTTGGAAACACTAGATACATTCGTAAACATTACATTACATCATAAAGTGAAAAACTACAATAACAAAGTCTCCATAGTCCACTCTCATATCCTCTTCTGACAATCCCTGCAGGTCATTCATAAAATACTTCTTCACATCCTGGAAAATATTAAAACATTGAAAGGGGTGAGCTCAGATGCTCAGTAAGTATAACAATATTGCAGAAGCCTTCATAAATAAACATAAACATTTAAGGCAATGTATAACTAAAACAAAAGCCTTTTAAACTTGAACTTCAACATAATATGGAAAAAGTAAAATGAGATAATGCCATTTACTTCTTCACATGGATATTCTACTGGTCGAATAATCACATGCAATATCAATAACCACTTTCATAATAATGGAATGCATAATGCCAGACTATCATAACCACGTAGTCAAGGCCTCGTGCCAAGACCACAAATAAGATTTTGTCAAGGCCTTGTGCCAAGACACTAGTTTGTCTCATGAGACCTGCCGATGCATCGAGGAGCTATAGCGGGCTCCACCCGTCACTTATTAAGTCCAATGCATTCCTCATATGAATAGGTTTAAATATATCATAAACCATAACATAATCGTATCACATAAAACATGCATAAAGGAAACATAACATTTCCACATTTCAATCACAAGATATCAATACAACACATTGATATAATAAAAACGTTTTCAAAACCATTTTCAAAACCAAAATAAAAGAAAGTTAAAACTTTGTATTTATTTTTCATTAAAAAAAAGCGATGGCTTGTAGAGGAAGCCGAAACTCAAATAATGGTCACGGCGGCGGAGAAGTCGTTGTTGCCGCATAAGTACGGAAATAAAAACATTCCCTTTTTGTCGTTTAGTAAAACGGTTCGTATAAAAAATATTCCTTTTGAATAAACGTAAAAGTCAAAGGGGTTTATACACTGTATAAAAGAAATTTGTGTATAAAACAAAATATGCCTCAATGAATGGAGATTGAGACAAAGTCCCTTAAAAAGATCATTTTTAAATAAAATATATCTATTATGTGTATTCACTATATGTACACATAAATAAAGTATAAATACAATATACAACATAATAATATCATGACATAATTTGAAAGTAGGAGATTAACCCAAAGAATGGAAGTTGGGTTATGAAATTCCCTTACCTCGTGTCTGACTTGACTCAACCGTTCTTTAACCTCCTGAATAATAAACTAGAGTTAATATATACCTTATTAAGAACCATTTTAAATTTCATTATCCTTATTATATCACTTATTACAATGATATGAACATTATGTAATTATTTAAGTTAATAACGGTTGTTTTGTCGATCTTTGGTACTTGAGTCAACAATAAACTTCTTATAATTACAAGTTGTTTATGTGGTAGAATATCCATTATCTCCAGAATTATATTCATGATTTAGATGTCATATATATCTTATATATCCAGTATATACATTCATTTATAATATTACGTAACATTTAGAGGTAAGAAATGAAATGCACCGTTCATGGAGACGGTAAGCCGTACGTACGCATGAACGCTACTTTCATTTCAATTTAATATTTAATGGAACAAAATCATAATGATATAAATGTATAATATAATTCCAGTATAATATAGTGTATAATACCATTTACTCCATCCTTTATACATCCCACATATGGCATTAACGATTCAAATCACTTTGAGGGGGCGGTAGTCCGCACTTCCTAAAATGAAATTATCGCGTTTTACCCATAATGGAAATCATAAAGTATGCCATAAATGAGAAATACAGAAGCATAAGTAAAATATAAACATATTATATATCATATATAAAAATAGTGACATCTTAATGGCCACCTTTGAAGGTGTTATATGAGTGTTGAACAATCATCGTTTCGTGAGGCAGAAATTCGCCATCCACAGAAACCGTATGTTCTTTAACCATTAGATGTATGTGTGTGTAAGTGTAGCTCGAATCCTTCTTATAACAACATCCTAGTATATTGAGGATACTGGTGTTGTTACAAAAGAAATGAATAAAAAGAGTTTAGGGGGTTGGAGAAGAAAAATAAAACAAAACAACATTAGAGAAGACATTACCTCAAAATCGGGTAACTCTTTTTGATTTGAGCCAAAGGCTTCCTTGGGAAGAGTTCTGCCCAAAGTGAGGCTTCTAGGAGTAAGAGGGGGAAGTTGGGAGAGTATTTGGGCAGAGTTTGGCCGAGCCAAATGGCTTGAAAGTGTAAATTAGGTGGGAGAGGTGGGGGCCTTTTATAAGTGGAGAGGAGGGGCACTTTTGGAAAGATTGAAATGTTACATTATTACACAATGCTTTTCGGATTCTAAAGGTCCCACACTTATATAATTCGAGGCTAAGGTGATAAGGTTTCGAAATCTCCTCATCCAATAGTCTTTGGACAAGTGTAAGCCTTGGATTTTGCATTATCTTCTCATTTTATTTAAATCGTTAAATAATGAGGTCATCGCTGCATCATAATGATGTCATAAATAATTTAATTTATTTAATGTCTAAAAATTATAAAAAAAATACTATGATGTAGGAAATCTTTTTATATTTCTAATGAATATTTATAATCAAAATTTGGACTTGTGTAACCCCACTTAAAAACTGTTTTAGTAAAATAACTCATGTTTGTGTCAATTTAATTTTAACATTAAATAAATATATATTAATGTCATTTTCCAACTAAAGTGGCTTCATGGGGTCCCCAAGTTGACCCATGGGTTGTCTTGGTCGGCCATGACTCATCCAATAGGATTAGGACAAGTTTCATGCTCATCTCATATTATTAAAACAATATTTTTACCTTAAACTACACTAATTACCTCTAATCGCGATTAAGAACTTAAAAGTTACTATTCACCAAAAATTATTTTAATCTCATTGAACCACATTTTACTTCTTAATGACAACCATGTATGTCGGATTTTTGAAAATCAAATAACAGAAGTGGTAATATTTCATTTAAATGAAAAATCAGTTATTTAACTACCACTTAGTGGTTTCACTATTCATCAAAAATTGAAGTTTTTCAGAACAAAGCCAAAATTTCACCCTAAGCTATAATTGATATTCCGAATTCAAAAATGATGTCTATTTTACAAAATTCCAAACATATAAGTTTCATTAATTAATTGTATTATTAATTCCCGCTGTTACAACAAATAGCGTGTTTTTAAGAAACAATTTATATCAAAAGATTGGCAATTGTTTATGTCCAATTTCAATGTTAAATTAATTCTAATGACCACCATTGGATAAAATGGTAAAAATATATTATAATTATACTTTAAAACCAATAAATAGTATAATTTATCACTATAAATTATTTTGATTAAAAAAGTTGTTTTTAAGTAATTTTCACTATTCATAAAAAATTAGAAGTTCTCAGAAAAATACCAAAAATTCAACATAGGCTAATTTCGATATTACGAATACAAAAATGAAGTCCATTTTGAAATATAAGATTTCTATAATTTTAAAAAGTGGTTATTACTATTCATAACGGCTACTTTGATTAGTCACGGTGTTTTAGAACTCGAACTTGCGTACAATGCAAGCTATTGCATTATTGAAAGAGAGGCGTATCATGGAAGCTCGGGGTGTTACATTACACTTGAAAACATAAAATATATCATTAAAAATCTTTGAAAACATTATTATACATGCTAGAATATCCTTGAAAATTACACAGAGTTCTATTCTATGATTCTTAGGGAAATGAAACAAAAATAATGGTGATATCAGATTCTCAGTAAGTATTAGTGTATAGTGGAAGCTATCATAACACAATCTAGTAATAAATAGTATGGAAAAAATTAATTATCTAAATAATGTTATAATAAAATGAAACTAATGGAATACTATATCTATGATAATAAATAAAAAGATGGATAATAATGACTGATCTTATACTAATATAATGCATAATGTTTAACATCATAAATATACTGTCATTGCCTTATGCGAAGACATAATACTTAAACAGGTAAGGAATATTTCAATACTGTAGCTATTTTATATCTATAGACCTACTAATGCATCGAGGGGTCATCTATACTGAGCCTCAACCAACATTAATTAAATCCAATGAATTCATCAAAATGGGATGACAATAAATTTCATAAAATTAAGGAAACTCCAACTTATTCATTAGTAAATAAAATAATGGTTATCCATATAATGGAAATACGATCAAGAAATATTTCAACATTCAATGGAATAATGTGGCTATTTAGAAGAATATACCTTAACAAACTTGAAACCTATAGGGTATTCTTAATGAAATAGAAAGTATACTTATCAAAAAAATATAGATAAGGTAATAGAAAAGGGTACTTTCAAAGTGTTGGGTTGTCAATAGAGGATAGTAATTGAGTTTAATAGTTTTAAATGGAAGGAGACCAAAACAATGGTTAGAAATCCTTCATTATGGTTTATAAAGAGCTTGTGAATTATCTAAACCATATGCACCAGGAGTGTATAGACAAGTGAATAGTCTAAGGCCCACTCATTATACACTAAGTGAAGATTGTTTTGAAACTCAAAAAAACTTTATCAAGGTGATTTACCCTAGTAGAATCTATTCCAGTGCCATATACAATTTCTCTCTCCCAAACAATGATGTAATTTCAAGGAAAACCACACACATTTTAATTTGTTTTGGTTTTTTATTCATTATGAAGGCTTAGGAAGTGGATAAATTAATAATAAATAAGTAATTTATCATTAAAAACTTATAAATGGGTGATAATAACATGAAATTAAAATCAATTAAATATGTGAAAATGGTATTATAACAAAATAATATTAATTAAAATAGATATGGAAGGATAAGAGACACTTAATTCTTAGGTAACATTTCAATAAAAACCCATTTGAAATATAGAGAATATAATTTAAATTTTAATACTATGAATAAAATATAATTCATGATAAACTAAATTAAATAGTATTTATATTCAATATATAATTGAAATTGTATGATTAATACAAAACTTATCTCAATGAAAAGGAATATGAGATAAAATGTCCCTTACCTTTAGCCCTGCTTAGTCAAACATGATCCAACATCCTATATAAAAAAATAAATATCTTAATAACCTATTTAAAAACATTTTTCATAACTGTAACCTTTTATACACTTCAAACATATTAGTTAGTTATATTTTATTTTATCACCATATGTTATCAGTTTCAATTAGTTGTTTAGTACTAGTTTTGTAAGGGCGATGTTGATTTTTGTACATAGATTCAAATATAATCATTATGAGATAATTTTAGGTATTTTAATAGATATTTTAAAATGATTTATAATTTTATAATTTTATTTTATATGTATTTTAGTTATTATTAGTAACAACAAAGTCAGTGAAAATCTTGTTTGGTAATTTTTATTGAACAAAAGGGTGGTACATTAAAAATAAGATAAATATTAATATAAAATTTTAAAACCCATAAATAAATAAAAATTACCATTAATTTATAATATAACCATTATTTATGTTTCCATAATCATCCATGATATAAATTTACAGCATTGTTCTTATAGGTGGTTAAACCGACCCAAACAAGCTATAATCAATGGGTGAGCATGGTTAAGAAAGTGATTATTTTTGTAATGATATCATTATTATAGAAGTATTATAATATTATTTAGATTTATTTAATATTTTGAACAATATTTTAATTTATATTTATAAATAGTAAAAGAATATATGAAAAATGAAATGTGTCACTTTCGTGGAGGCGGTAGTTCACACATATGCATAGGTGATGCGTTCATTTTCACTAGAATGGGAGAAATATAGATAATGGTTTATAATTTTATAATATTAATAAGTTTTTAAATACTATATTTATCCATTACATATCTCTTCTGAACTATCCATGCAAGTTGGTGATGAAAAATCAAACATGTCGTTCCCGAAGGTGGTAGTCCGCACATGCACATGACAATGTTTTTATTGTTCTAAGTAAAATGAAAAGGGTAGTTGATGATTATTCTATAATTATAACAAAATTTAATTATATTAATAATACTTATTTAATTATAATATAATTTATAAAATATAACTTTATGAGGTGGAACAAAAAAGAAAATAACTGAAGTGGAAAATGAGTAATTAGGAATTTTTTACATTATTCACTGGAAAACTCCTTCGTAAAAATAAATATTCCTTTAAAGTGTTGTATATTCAGAATACCATATACAATATTATTTGAAAATGATTTTTTTAGGGATATAGGAAGGTTTTTTTTGAACTATGTGGATTTGGGTGTGAGGAGAAGTGGGGTGGTGATGGCTCCTTTTATAATTGAAGGGAGTGACATTTTTATAATAATATAATAGGAAAAGTCACTTTTCAATGGTCAAATGGACCCAATAATGGAAAAAAATTGAATGGGGGGATATTTAAGTTTGAAAAAACTTAATCCATATTTTTTAACACATGTTTTAAGTCTTTTATTCTTATATTTTTTACATTTACCCTTTTTGGTTTTTACCGTGGTATCTAAATTTTAAATGAGTAATTTAATTTTAATGACTAAAAATAAAATGGAAATTAATAAATATTTTAAAAATATTTATTACAATATTAAATCCTTTGTATCAAATAAAATTTTATTTTTTGATAAAATTTCATTTTAACATTAGCACATGGAACATGTAAAACCTATTTAGAATAAGTACATTTTTAAGCTTAAAATTTAAGTATAGGATAAAATTAATTTTTTTTATTTTCATGATATAAATTGGTCTATTATGAACCAAATTAATTTTATGTGTCTTTAAAATCATTCCAAAACCATATTTTACATAAATAATATTTAATTAAAAGAAAATACAAAAAATAATTTTTTTATCGTAAAATGTTACATAAGTCCTTAAAACATCAATAATAGGTTTTATAATTTCACAATTTTATTTTTAGAATTTATATATTTACTTATTAAAAACATATTTTATCAATTAAAAGGTTATATATACTTTTATTACTTTATTATATAATGATAAATTCATAAAATTTACAGTTTTGGTAAAAACTGTATTTTTCACTATTCACCCAAAAATCAACAATTTTATAAAAGTATGAAAAATTATCCCTAAGATAATTTTGGAAGAATTAATGTTAATATTTCATAATTTTTATAAAATAAAAAATTCTATAAATTTGGAAATTTAACTTCTAAATATATTCATGAATAAAGGCTTTTTAGAGTGCACATTGTGCAATAGTTTTGAGATGTAGTGTTTACCTCATAGAGTAAGGTCTTAGTTATTACATCCCCCCATAATTAATTTCATTATCCATGTTAGGATATATCATATGTAAGAACCCAGATCTTCATTTCAGGTATGGATCTTGATTTCGGGTTGTTTTTGAGGAAAAATGAAAGAAAAAGGTTTTTCTAAGTACACGCTGTGTACTTCTGTGTACATGTCATGTACCTAGCTTGCCATGCATAGCCACACCTTGACCGTGTAATGGCCGAGTACATGAATGTGTGGTGACCTGGTAGAACCTCTAAAGTTGAGGACCGATTGAGGCTAATACATGTCGTGTAGTTTTAATGAACATGCTGTGTACTTTTTCTTTTTATTTGATATATTGGAGTGGGGTCACGTCTCATGTCCGGAAACACCTTCTTCTTCCCGTGTTTCATACAGGCGCGCTACAGAACGATCGATGAACTCCGAACCCCTCCCGATTCTCCATCCGAGCTCCGATTGAGATACTGTCAGGTGCATTGGAATACCACCAACGAGTTCTCAAAACCTCTAGATCATCTCTTCATGATTCATCATCTCTTGAGAGTTATCAAGGGTTGATAATTTTCCCCCTTTTTATAGATCTATGCTGTTTTAGGCCGATTAAAGGGTTGAAGTTCAAGAATATTGATCGTACGATATCGAGGTAGGTGGTTTGTGCCTTTTGTTGTTTGTCTTTGGATTATATGTGCTAAAAGTGCCGCATACCCACATTTTGGGTATTGCATGATTTGGAGTTAAACCTTGTTTATTACCTGCTATGGTTTTATTGATTGATAATGGGTTTTTTCTTGTGCATAAGGTTAGATACCTTTTCTAAGGGACACCCCATGGGTGCGTTTCCCTTGTTTGACTGTTTATGGATGTTTGGTCTAGGTTTCCTGATAGGATTACCTTTTCCATGCCTTGTTTTGTTCGGATGGAGTTATTTATTATATGAAATTCTTGGGATATGCATTGTGAATGTTCGACCCAAGGGTTAGACTGTGAAAGAATCTGAGGTGGTCAGTTATAATTAATTTAAGGACTTTTGATCAAGGGGGATTGTATTGTGAGAGCTTCCCAAAGGGTTCATTTATGTTTGTTTTACTATAATGTTTAACCCAGGGGTATTGATCGTGAGAGCTACCCAGGTGGTCGTTAATATTTTATTAAGAAAATATTTGACCTAAGGGTTTAGACTGTGAGAGCTTTCCTAGGTGTTCATTTATAATTAATTGATGCTATGTTAGACCGAAGGGGTTAGACTGTGAGATATTCACAGAGGTTCGTTTGTGGATAATTGAATGATTGTGACAAGTCTTCCAAGCCAAAGTACAAGCTTAGATTCTGTCTTACTTAATTATTTAGATGGTCTTATAAGATGTCTATTTTGGTTACCTTACATACGGGATCCAAATCTTAGGCTAGATCCCAGGGTTACATGATTCAAAGGATGAATAATAAATGTTAAATGAATGTAATGGAAAACTGTAAGATTGTTTACTTTTGAGTACTTCCTAGTTTATTGGTTCATTTTTGTGTATTATCTACTATATATATTCACTGAAAATTAGGCACAGATATTTTGGTGGTTGCCTATTGGGATTCATCTCACACCCTGTTTGGGTCATGCTTTTGGACCCAAACAGATTATGTGATTCCATGTATAGATAAGGGAAACCACCCTTCTTCATCAGGTACTTGATTCTTGTTGGAGCTGGAGAGCATGGGAACAAGATGAGGCTTACGTTGCTGCTAGAGTTTACTTGTTTCTTTTGTAATTTGGTTTCCACATTTCTTTCTAGAATTGTGAATTGTTTGATTATTTTCATAGATACATATTCCATGCATCATATATATATATATTGTGGATTCTGTTGGATTTACTTTCAGTCTTCTTCTGGTTATTTCTCCTTGGTATTATTGCTTCTGCTATTATTTTCTATTTATATTCTACTGTGTATACTCTGCCAATGAGGTCATAGTTTCCCCAATATGTCACCTTGGCCCTCACTGCTAGTCGGCAACCTCTGGCATTTTGGGAAATGCACTTGAGGTCATGTGACCAACCGGATTTAGGGCACCTTTGGGTGGAACCCGGATCCGAGACGTTACAAAGTGGTATCAGAGAAGGTTTTCTTTTTTGTTTTTTCTTACTAGTTGGCAAAATTAGAAAGGGATAGGAAGGAAATAGAGTTTGGTAATTAGCTATGCCTGGGAGTACCTACCCCATGTATAGGGAAAAGAAAAATTACCTTGAATTGAATTGTAATTTTTGGATTTTGAACTATTACAGTTAATTTTATTTCACCACTGGGTGACACACTTATTTTGTGTTGTTAATATTGACGTCATTGTGGTTCTATTTTGTTGAAAACTGATGAGATGAGGGTATTCTATCTCATGAATCATATAGACACTTGTTAAAAATCACATGTCATGCATTCTTAATATGCCATTTAGAGATCAATACTGATTTTATGTTGTTGTGATATATGCCATGCTATATATTCATGATGTTATGATAAATTATGTGATAGAATACCTTCTATTTTGATAGGGTATTGGTATATGTAAAGTTTCATTTGTATGGGTGACAAGATTTATCCCCTAAGGTGTTATGGTCCCTCTTGGATTGGAATTTGGTGGATTATATTTGAATTTTAATTGAATTATGTTAAGTTATGACATGAATATGGATGCCAAACTTTGATTAGCGGGGAGTATGGGCTCTCACAGATCAAAAATTGGCATGCCTTGGCCAAATTTTAAGATTTTTGGGGTTCTTGAGAAGTTTCAGGGGCTTAATATCTAGAAAACCCAGAAAACATGGCGTTTGATGTTATGAACACACACCATGTGTTCTTCTATTCTAAAAGAAATGAATTTTCTTAATTACATGATATGTACCATATGTACACACTGTGTAGTTGTTGACCATGTGACTAAATGTGTGAGTAGAGACACAGGGTTGGTAAACTCTTGGTAGAATACGCCGTGTACTGGGAGTACACGCCATTCTATAGTCGACCGTGTATTCAGCCATGTGACTAACAACACAGGTGGATAGAACTTTTGAGTACATGCCGTGTCTAGTGTGCACACGCTGTGTAGTGTTATACCAGCAGAAATGTGTAGTTCTAGCCATGTAGAATTACTTGGGTAGAAGGGGATATTAACGTACATGCCATGTCTTATGAGGAATACACCATGTGTACGGGGTGTTACACGACCAGGTTGGCAGAGGTACATGCCCATATTAAATCTTAATGGAACACACTATGTAACCATATTTTGGAAAACGTGAATGATTTACTTTTCATATTTCGTACTTAATATTTTGAGTTGTAGTTACTTTAATCTCATACTAAGGTGTGTGCTTTACCTTGAAAAGTTATGCCACCGAGACGTCCTCTGGTTGTATGATAGGTATATACTGATGATCAGATACCAGAAATGGTAGATCATGGACTGCCAACAGATCCTACCATCTGGACCATCTTGGCACTAGCTGTTATACTAGATGTAGGTGCTAATGCAATGTTCATTGAAGGATTTATAAGGATGATATAGACCTTTTAGGGAGCACCACATCCTGCCCCAACTATGGCAGAGTTGACGTGGGTGTTCTAGCAGCATCATCCTCCCACTTTTTTAGGGGATGGAGGACTATAGGCTGTAGAGTCATGGTTGGAGTCCATCCTTTCTATCTTCAAGTATCTGGAGACACATCTTGAGAGGAGGGTGAAGCTCGCGACTTACATTATACGTGATTCCGCCAAGAGATGGTGGGATGTTATCTCACAGGCAGGACATCATCGGGATATAGCTTGGGAAGAGTTTCATAGGACCTTCCATGATTACTTATACCCTGAGACGTTGAGGGCCGACTGAGCTCAGGATTTCATGAATTTGGAGCAGGGCACTCTTTTAGTGATGGATTATTCTTCTCACTTTACAAATCTATAGTGATTCACACCTATTCTGGGGGGGGGGGGTGACGAGTTATCACTGGATAGGTGATTTGAGGATGACCTTATATATGAAATCTGATCACAGGTGAATGTTTTCAGGTTGACTTCAGTGACTACTATAGTAAACTGGATGCTGATTATCGAGCACAATATGAGAGGGTTTGGAGCTGCGAGCCAAGGAGGTTCAACATCCAGAGTTGGTAGTCATTCGACTGATAGAAAGAAGAACCATAGGGAGATTTTGCGTGATGTTTCTATAGGTAGCTGAGTGGTGTGCTAATAGTGGGGAAAGAGTGGGCACATGAGGCTATAGTGACTGAGAGACCCTGTTGAGTGCTGATCTTGCGGCAAGATGGGTCATATTTAGTGTTTTTGTAGGATTTTATCACCAGAATTGAGTGAGAGGTGATCTGTTATGAATCCGTGTATAGGAGTGGGACCACCAGTTTCTCATCAGTCAGAGAACTAGAGTTCATTAGGTTGTTCAGGACGAGGAGGTGGTCATGGTCATGGAAGCTAGATGACAGGTTTTTAGTGACAATAAGGTGGATCAGCTCAGGATAGCCAAGCAAGGTCACAGGGCTACGGTATCGGTTAAACTTTTTTGATGGAACAGACCCATCGGGAGCAGGATCCCGAACCCTCTACGGTTAGAGGTAAGATTTTAGTTTCCTCAGTTTTAGCTTCTACTCTTTTTGATATAGTGGCTTCCCATAGTTTTATATCTGTTGCCTTTATGGAGAGCCTCAGGATTTGTATCTTTACTTTTTATGATGTTATGATGCTAGAAACTTCATTTTGGATTAGGATGGCTAGTGTATGTTAGTGAAAGGAGTGCCCTCTTGAGTTTTGTGGGTGTAACTTCTTATTGGACTTCTATGTATTAGAGATTACAGGTTTTAATTTCATTCTTGGAATATACTGGTTGGTCTCCTTTTAGGACTTTTTTTTACTTCTATCACCACAGGGTGAGTTTCATGTCACTAGAGGGAAGATCCTTTCTACACAAGGGAGAATGGGATGTCCAAGCAAGTAGAGATGGATTCAAGAATCATGGGTGGGTTGGGAGGAATTATATCCCATATTTCTAGTTTATATCTGGATGACCAGGGGACTTCATAGATGGACTTTCCTCCATTGGTGGATCATTTTAGAGATGTCTTCCCAGATGAATTTTTAGGTTTACCTCAAAAGAGAGAGGTGGATTTATTTATTGAGCTTGTTCTGGGAGTGGAACCAGTGTCCATTCCTCCATATATGATGGATACAATAGAGTTACATGAGATCAAGAAGAAGTTAGAGGAGTTGTAGGAAAATGGTTTCATCTGACCCAGTACTTCTCCTTGGGGTTTACCTATCCTTTTTGCGAAGAAGGCGGATGGTACCCTCAGACTTTGTGTGGACTATCAGAAGCTGAACCAATTGACAACCAAGAATCGATATCCCTTGACAAGGATTGATGATATCCTTGATTAGCTTCAATGAAATCAGGTGTTATCAAATATTTAATTGAGATTTATTTATCATCAGTTGTGTGTTAGACCATCAGATATACCTCTTACAACCTTTTGGAGTAGGTATAGTCTATACGAGTATTTTGTTATGCCATTTTGTATCATGAATGTGCCGACAATTTTTATGGAACTAATGAACTGAGTGTTCCATACTTACTTGGATTATTTTTTGGTAGTATTCTTGGATGATATCTTGGTGTACTATCACACTCGACACGACCATTCCATCCATATTGAGATCATATTGAGTACACTGAGAGAGAATCAATTATATACTAAGCTCTCAAAATTCCACTTTTGGATGGACCAAATTCACTTCTTGGTCATGTAATATCATAGATAAGAGTATTATTAGACCTAGAGAAGGTGAGAACAGTAGTTTTTTAGGAGCAGTCAAAGAACATCTTTGAGGTGCAAAGTTTTCTAAGGCTAGATGGTTACTATAGATGCTTTATTCAAGACTTTTCATGCTTAGTAGCGCCACTTATGGGAATGACTAAGAAGGGTGCGAAGTGCTTGTGGACACATTCCTGTGATTCAGCCTTTCTGGAGGTGAAAGGGAGATTGAATTCATTACTGATATTGATTTCGATGGATCTAGGAAAGAGTTACATTGTTTACTGTAACGCATCAGGTATCGGGCTGGGAGCAGTGCTTATGTAGGGGGAAGGAGCCATTGCATACGGGTCTCAGAAATTGATGCCACATGAGAGGAACTACCCTACACATGATCTCGAGTTAGCTGTAGTTGTTCATGACTTGCACTATTGGAGACATTATCTTTTTGGAGAGTATTTCGTGGTGTTCACTAACCACAAAATCCTTAGGTATATCTTTACTCAACGAGATCTGAATTTGAGATAGAAAAGGTGGGTTGAGTACCTTTAGTCTTTTGAATTTGATCTTGCCTATATGACTATAAATGGCAATGCAGTGGTTCATGCGTTGAGAAGGAGAGCTCAAATACAGGAAGTTCAAGAGGCCAGTAGTGAGTGGCATCTTGTGGCTCTGTTCTCTAAGATGCATTTGGAGGTGTACGACAAACAGGGTCAGATGTTTCTTTCTTATATATTTGTTACCTCTACTCTACTGAATCTAGTGAGAATGAGGCAACTATCAGATTCCAAAGGCCTAGTCCTATGGGAGAGTGTGTCAGGTCAGGACCCTACTCCTGGGTGGACCATAGGATAGGATGAGGTTTTACGTTTTCATGGGTGAATATGGGTGTCATCATACATACACGAAGAGATGTTTCAATATTTTCATACCTCCGTATGGACAGTTCATCCCGGTGTCACCAAGATGCATCGAGATCTACATCGTTAGTATTAGTGTCCAGGAATGAAGAGGGATGTAGCCATTTTTATGAGATTTTTCACCTGTCAGTAGGTGAAGGTGAAGCATTAGTGACCGATAGGTCTATTACAGCAGTTACCCATTCTTGAGTGGAACTGGAATGATTTCGTAATGGATTTTGTGACAGTTTTACTGAGGTTTCCTCAAGGGAGTGATACAGTTTGGGTTGTTATCAACAAAATCATGAAGGTTTAACATTTCATGCTGATCAAGGAAACCTTCAGTGTGGATGATCTTGGAAAGGTGTGAATCCAAGAGATAATACATTTTCATGGGGTTCTGTACTCTATCATTTCATAAAGGGATGCCTAATTTACTTCTCATGTCTAGAAGAGACTACATATGTCCTTGGGTATACAGGTACTTCTATGTATAGCTTATCATCCTCAGAAAAATATCCAGTATGAGTGAATGATTCAAGCATGCATCCTAGATTTTGGGGGATCTTGGGAGAGACACATACCCCTGGTGGAGTTTTACTACAAAAATATTTTTTAGGTGACAATTCAGATGGAACCTTATGAGACTTTGTATGGTAGGCCATGCCAATCACCCCTTTATTGGCTGGAGGCAAGAGAGGCAGCTATGCTAGGACCTCATCTTTTCTAGGATACCACTGAGCAGGTTGAGTTGATTTAGAAGAGGATGACTACTACACAATCTCAGTATAAATCTTATGATGATCGATGGAGGCGACCTTTGGATTTCGAGGTTGGAGATCAGGTTTTTCTACATGTCACACCGAGATTGGGACACAGGAGGATTATGAGACAAGGGAATATTTCCCTGAGATATGTTGTGCCATTTGAGGTTTTTTAAAGAGTCGGTTTGGTTGCCTATTGGTTGTAGTTACCCCAGAGGTACTAGGATATGCACGAACTACTTCATGTTTCTCATCTACGACGTTACTTTTCAGACTCGTCTCATGTTTTTCAACCTGAGGAGGTCGAGTTGGAGATATATGTATCCTTCTTAGAGAACCTTGTTTGGATTTTGGATCGCAGCATGAAGGTTCTATGTGGATATTATGTTCCATTGGTACGGGTGCTATGGTAGCATGAGAGACTGTAGGACAAGAATTGGGAGAGGGAGGTCGATGTGCGATCGTAGTGGCCAGATTTATTCACAGATTCTTTTTCACCACCCTTGGAAGTGAAATTCAGGGACAAATTGCTTTAAGGGGGGAAGTTTGTAAGAACCCGGATCTTCATTTCAGGAATGGATCTTGATTTAATGTTTTTTTAGGAAAAAGGAAGGGAAGAGGTTTTTCTAAGTACACACTATGTACTTCTATGTACACATTGTGTACCTTGTTTGTCGTGTATAGCCGCGCCTTGACCGTGTAACAGTTGAGTACATGTTCGTGTGGTGACTGGGAAGTCTCACTTAAGTCAGAGACTAGTTGAGTCTAATACACAATGTATAGTTTTAATGAACACGCTGTGTACTTTTATTTTTATTTTATATGTTAGAGTGGGGTCGCATCTCATGTCCATAAACACCTTCTTCTTCCTGTGTTTCATAGAGGAGCACTGCAGAATGGTCAAAGAACTCCAAACCCCTCCCGATTCTCCGTACGAGCTCCGACTAAGACACCGTCGAGTGCATTGGAATCCCACCGGTGAGTTCTCAAAACCCCTAGAGCCTCTCTTCATGATTCATCCTCTATTAAGATTTATCAAGGGTTGAAATTCCCCCCCTTTTTGTAGATCTATGCCATTTTAGGATGATTCAATGGTCAAAGTTCAATTATATCGATGGTATGACATTGAGGTAGGTGGTTTGTGCCTTTTATTGTTTATATTTGGATTATATATGATAAAAGTTCCGCATACCAAATTTTTGGGTATTGCGTGATTTGGAATTAAACCCTATTTATTACCTACTATGGTTTGATTGATTGATAATGGGTTGTTTCTTGTGCATAAGGTTAGATACCTTTTCTAAGGGACACCCCATGGGTGTGATTACCTTGTTTGACTATTTATGGTTGTTTGGTCTAGGTTTACTGCTATTCTTGCCTTGTTTTACATGCCTTGTTTTGTTAGGATGGAGTTGTTGATTATATGAAATTCTTGTGATATGCATTGTGAATGTTTGACCCAAGGGTTAGACTGTGAGAGATGACCAGGTGGTCAGTTATAATTAATTTAAGGAATGTTGACCAAGGGGGATTGGACTGTGATAGCTTTCTAAAGGGGTCATTTATGTATGTTTTAATAGAATGTTTGACCCAGGGGTATTGACTATGAGAGATTCCCAGGTGGTCATTAATATTTGATTAAGAAAATTTTTGACCCAAGGGTTTAAACTATGAGAGCTTTCCCAGGTTGTCCTTTATAATTAATTGATGCTATGTTGGAACGAAGGGGTTAGACCATGAGAGCTTCCTAGAGGGTCATTTGTGGATAATTGAATGATTGTGACGAGTCTTCCAAGCCAAATCACAAGCTTGATTCTATCTTAATTGATTTTTTAGATGGTCTTATGAGATGTTTGTTTTGGTTACCTTACATGGGGGATATAAATATTAGTCTAGATCCTAGGGTAACATGATTCATAGTATAAATAATAAATGTTAAATAAATGTAATGGAAAACTATAGGATTGTTTACTTTTGATTACTTCCTAGTTTATTGCATCATTTTTTTCATATTACCTAAAATATATATTCACTGACAGTTAAAAATAGATATTTTGGTTGTTTCCTACTAGGATTCATCTCAAGCCTTATTTAGGTTATGCTTTTGGACCCAAACAGATTATATGATTGCAGTTATAGATAAGGTAAAACACCCTTCTTCATCAGGTACTTGATTGCTGTTGGAGTTGGAGATAATGGGACCAAGATGAGGCTTGTGATGCTTCTTGAGTTTACTTGTTTTTTTAATTTTGTTTATGTATTTATTTCCATCATTGTGACTTGTTTGTATATTTTCTTAGATACATATGTCATCCATCATATATATATTTTGGCTTATGTTAGATTTACTTTCAGTATTCCACTTTTTATTTCTATTTGGTATTGTTTCTTCTACTATTGTTTACTATTTATATTCTATTATGTATACTTTTACAATGAGGGCATAGTTTAACCAATGTCACACCTTGAACCTCGTTTCTAGTCAGCAGCCTATGGTGTTTGGGAAAATGCACTTGAGTTCATGTGACCAACTGGGTTTGGGTCACCTTTGGGCGACACCCAGATTCGGGACATTACAATATAGCTACTAATATAAGGAAAGTTAGGTTGCAAATATATTCTATTATATGTGAGTACTTGTGTTATCCATGGAATATATTTCCATAATAATGGAACTTAGAAGACATCATATACTTTAGGAAGGTTGGGTGACATATCGAATCGATAAGCTATAACTCTAATTCTCTCTATAATTTCAAAAGGACCAATATACCAAGGGTTTAATTTCCCCATTTTACTAAATCATAAAACTCCCCTCTATGGGGACACCTTTAACAATACATGACCTACCACTTGAAATTCCAATTCTTTCTTTCAATTATCAGCATAGTTTATTTTTATATATTAAGAAGCATTGGTATGATTCTGAATAGTTTGTACTTTCCTAGTTTTCTCCTCTACAATTTCTAGGCATACTAGATTCCTTTATCAAAATTCTTCCTAATATCCTCCTTCATAACCATTAATTGATGATAACCAGAGTATATATTTATCTTTTAAAAATATTAAGATCCTTCATTAATTACATTGATATCCTTGTAATTGATGTAATCAATGTAATCGATTCACAATCTCAATGAACCATCCTTATATTCACAAATAAAATAGGGGCTATCCATAGTGAATAAATTGGATGTATAAATACCTTATCACACAACTCAAGTAGTTTCTTATTAAAATCTACCAAATCCACTGGTTCTATTTTATAGGGAGTTTTAGGTATGGGTCTTTCATGAGGAATGAGTTTAACGAAAAACTAAACTTCACGCTTAGGTGGACGACTGGGTAATTCCATTATAAATAAATCAATGTATTATTTTTATAATGGGTATATCATCTCTCTTTAATATGACTTTCCTATACATAGATCATGTTTTCTCTTCCTCTTCTCCCATAAAATCTTTAAGGTGATATACTAGAGGTGGTTCTAGAAAAGACTTGGGAGATGAAGTCTCCCCTTGAAAACAAGGGATTTTATAGCCCCTTCACAAGTAGAAATATCCTTATCCTAGAAATATAATCATACATTATGCATTGAGATCCAATACTTACCAAGGATTAAGTAAAAATAAACCATAGTTATAACAATAATGTTTTATACCAGGTAATATCTATGCATCTTAATAGAGACTGATTAGTAAACCTTTATCTCAATAAGATTCCCATAAGTTGTCTTAACCATAAACATATTTATAAGAGTATTAGGGTATGATTCAATTTTCTCAGTAATCATGTATGATATATAGAAGTTAATAGATCTATAATCGAATAAATAATTAGCTAACTTCAATTTTAAGATCAATATACCTACTATCTCATTATTTTGGACTTCAACCTCAATTGTAGTGATCACATAATCTTATCCTTACTTCCTTGACCTTTTATAAGGTAAATTCCCATTAATATTTGGGGAATTGATTCTAATAATGCCTCATATACTTACTGTTAAATCATTGAACATCAGTAGATTCTACCTTAACATTGCATTCATAATATTTATGGATTTTTTCCATAGTTAAAACAAACTCCCATTCCCTCTAAGAAAGTACCACAATGTTTCTTTCTATAGAAATTACATGTGGTAAACTCCACCCTTCATTTATTTCCTTCTCCACACTTTTATTTACATGATTCTAAGTTGAAATTTTTTTCTTCTAATTTTATTTTAAGACATAAGTCTTGGAGACCTTATTTTTTATCTCAACATAACTTGATACTATATACTCATATGCTAAAAATTTATAAGATACTAATTCCCTTTGAAGGATCAATTTTATCCCATCAAATAAAAGATCAATCTTTTTTTGTCTATATACATAGTCTTCATTATATCTAGATAAACCCATAAACATAGACACATACTCAGTAATATTTCCTCTTACTTTTTTCTAATATTGAAGAATTTTCTTTCCATTTTAGATTTTTTCTCATGAGGAAATTATTTTTTGTAGAATATCTCCTTAAAATTTCTCCATCACACACACTCTATATCTACTTCCTCATTAGTGTTATGAATTAGTGACCTCCATTGTTCTAAACCACCATTTAGATGATATATCACCATGGATACTTTTGTCCCTTAAAATACATCCAAAGGTTAAAAATAACTTTTATATGGACTTGATCTATTATTCAACCAACAATGGATTAGCAGTTCCATTGAATAATGGAATTTTTTATCTCATGAAGTGTTCCAACATGGTCATACCATGTTTCGGATCATCAAGTTTCTCTATGATGGTGAGGTTATTTTTTATAACATGGGTTAACTTCCCTAATATGGTTATGATCTGATCATCTCAAACTTAAGCCTCATTAAACTTCTTAGGAGGAAAATTCCTATATTGACTATAGTTATTGATAATATTTCCATTACTTCTGTTAGTCACCATCTCTAAATAATAGTTTATGCACAATTAGTGTATGTTTTTTAATTATAAAATACAATTATAGTTTGGTTTTCTAGAAAAATTATCAAAAATATTAATGGATTTTAATAATATTTGTGCATCTAACTAGGTTCCTATAAATCTAGTCATCTATAATACTAGTTTTTACAACCAAGAATCTATAAATTCAGAGTTAGAAGTAATATTACATTATTTTTATAGAATACAAGAGTTATTTTAGGTCTAATGACCTAGTTTTCTTGGAATACTATATATATATATATATATATATATATATATTTCACATTACCCATGAAAAATACACATAGTTATCTTCTAGGTTTCATGGGAAGAGGTAAAAAATAAGGGTGATCTCAGATTCTTAGTAAGGAGAAGTGTATAGTAGAAGTTATCACAACACAATCATGGAATAAATAGTATTGATAAAATAAATGAAAGAAATAATTCCATAATCTAATGAAACCAAGGGAATAATATATCCATGAAAATAAATAAAAACATTTATAATAATTAATGATCTCATACTGATGCAATGCATGATTTTGGGTATCATAAACATACCGTCAAGGCCTACTTATGAGTCATAATATGTAAATAGGTAAGGCATATTCCAATACCCTATAAATTTTGTCTTATGATAACTACCAATTATTTGACGAACTATTTATATTGGGCCCCAACTATAACTAATCAAGACCGATATTTTCAACATATAAGTTAAAAATACATTTTATAACATTAACCAACTAACCTCTTACTTAATCATTACTAAATAAAACAATGGTTATCTATATAATGGAAATTAAAATAAGAGATATTTCCCCATTAAATGGAATAATTTAGCAATCTTGGAGAATATCCAATAATTAACGTAGAACCTATGGGGTATTATCAATGTAATAAGAAGTGACCTTATCAAATAAATACATATAAGGTAGTGGTGAATGGTAATTTAAAAGGGTTGGGTTATCAATAGAATATGGTAATTGAGTTTAATAGTTTTGAATGGTAGGAGACCAAAGTAATGGAAGGAAAATCCTTTATTATGGTTTGTAAATTTTATGTGAATTATCTTTAGAATATCCATCAAATTAAGGCAGGGGGGGGGTTGTTGACAGAATCAGGGTTGCAAAAATAGAGTGTCTGTGGTGGAGAAAGTGAAGACTGGCCCACCACGAAGAAGGCTGTGGAAAGACTATTCTCACTTGCCAATGCCTATGACTACGAGAGCTTCTAGTGGGAAGGTTGGACGGATTGAAAACTCTTTTAAGGAGATCCTTTGTTTGGAGAAGCTCAATCTTAGAAGGAAGTATGCCAAGATTCTGAAACATTATGAAAGTTCGGAGTGTGAATCGGTTACTGCGGAGGAAATGGCGTATCAGGGATGTGGCGATGGGTCTGACTTTTATGATATGTAATTGTTGTTCTCACCTTTTTGTGCCTGTCTGATGTACTTTTACTTTTCTTTTATTTTTGAATTAATGGACGGAGGTTTGCCTCTGACTAAACTTTTTGGTATCTTTAGAATATCAACCTGGAGTGTCTAGTGAGGCGTTCAGTCTTAGAACCACTCACCATTCACCAAGTTAAGATCAAGTTGATACTCAACCACAATTTTTTAGGATGATTATCCCTATGTGTATACATTCCACAACTATATCCACTTTTCAGTATCCAGATAGGGATATAATTTCTAGGAAAACTGTACACACTTTACATTCTAAAATTTAAGATTTTTGGGCATTATAATGGTTTAATAAAAGGATATAAGGAGAGAAAATAGTTAATTTATCATTAAAAACATATCAATGGGAGATAATACAATGAAATTACAATCAAAGAAATGTGTGAAAATGGTATTTTAGAAAAATAATTTCAATTAAAAAGGAAAGGGAAGGATTAAAAACCCTTACGTCTTAGGTAGCACTTAAATAAAAACACCTTTAAAATATATATATTTAATTAAACTTCAAATAACATGAATAAAATATAATTTATGATATAATAAATTAAATATATAGTATATATATCTTAAAATTTAAATTATGTGTATAATAAAAAACATGTCTCATGGAAAAGGAATTTGAGTTGAAAAGTTTCTTACCTTTAGCCCTACTTAGTAAAAAGTTATATAAACTAATATAAAATATATATATATATATTAATCACCTATTTAATAAAATTATTCATACCAATAACTTTTTATAATCTTAAAATATATTTGTTAGTTATATTTTATTTTCATCATTGGATGTTATTAGTTTTGATTGGTTGTTTAGTACTATTTTTGTAATGGTGGTGAAGATTATTGTTTATAGATTCAACTTTCATCATTTTGAGATAACTATAGGTACTATAATAGATGTTTTAAAATTATTTATAACGTTCTAATTTCATTTCATATGATTTTTTTATGATTAATGATGATGAATTTGATGAAAAACTTGTTCAGTGATTTTTAATGAACAAAAGGGCGGAACATTAATAATAAGTTAAATATTAATATAACCTTTATATAACCATAAAAATATTATTTTATTATTAATTTATAATAACACTATTATTTAATTTTCCATAGTCATCCATGATACACATTTATGTCATTGTTTATGGAGGTGGTTAAACTAACCCAAACAAGAACATGATATGATCTATGAGTGAGCATGGTTAAGAAAGTGATTATTTTGGAATAATATCACTATTAAAAATAAATAATGATGTTATTTATAAGTTTTTAAGGTTGTGAATCAGATTTTAAGTGTTTGATAAATAATAATAGACAAGATGAAAAATGAAATATATCATTTTTGGGGAGGTGGTAGTCTGCACGTACGCATGAGTGATGCATTTTTTTCCATAGAATGTGAGGGATATTGGGAATGGTTTATAACTAAAAATTATTAATTATTTTTTAAATACCATATTTATCCTTTAAATAATACTTTTTAACCATCCATGCGAGGTAGTGATGAAAAATCAAACATAACCTTCATGAAGTTAGTTGTCCACACGTATGCATGATGACATTTTTGTATTTCTATGAAAAAGGGAAAGAGTAGTTAATGATTATTCCACAATTATAATAATATTTTAGTATATTAATAATAATAATTTAATTATATTTTAATTAATAAATCAGATCTTAATTATGCGGAAGAATAAAGAAAATAATTGAAATGGAAAAGGATTAATTAAGAATTTCTTACCTTACTCCTTGGGAAATTCATTGTAAAAAGGATTAATCCTTTTAAGGGTGGTATTTTGAGAAGACCAGAACCTCTAGGATGTGTATATGAATGTTGGGGGGGATTGGGGTAGGTTTTTTTGTTAAACTAGATGGGTTTTGGTGTGAGGATAAGTGGGGTGGTGAATGCTCCTTTTATAAGTGGAGTGAGTGACATTTTTGTAATAATATAAATGTTAAAGTCACTATTTAACGGTAAAATGTATAAATAATGGATAATAATGGATTAGATAAAGGTTTAATGACTATAAAACCTAATCCAAATATTTTTACACTTGTTTTTAACATATTTTAAGTATTTTACTCTAATATTTTTTTACCATGGAAACTAATTTCTACATGATTAATTTAATTTTAATGGATAAAAATAAATTTGGACTTATTAAATAATTTTGACCTAAGTATTGAAAATATAAAATCATTTTTATCAAATAATATTTCTTGTGTAATAAAAATTAATTTTAACATTAGTTCATGTAACGTGTAAAATATTGTTTTTAGAAAAGTGTATTTTTAGGCTCAAAATATAAAGACCCAAACCCTAGTTGCCCGAAGTTAGTTTTTACTTTATTACATTGGTGCTAGATACAATAGATCATATCCCAAATGATCAAATAATTTACTCACCTTGGAAACTAGATGCATAATTTAAATTCAAATTACAATTGAAAATATAAAATACATAAAGTGTTTTATTTGAGAACACCGTATTTCCCCCTATCATATCCATGCATATCAATTACAGAACACTTCTTAACACCCTAGGGAAAATAAAACATAAGAAATGGGTGATCTCAGATGATCAGTAAGGGTATGCTTATGAAATAATATATCATTAATAAATAATCATACTCAATATGGAAAGTTAAACAACTAAAACATATTTCATTCAATCAATTACTTGAGTATAATATGGAAGGAATAAATGATGATCAAATAATTCCATATAAATAATCACACGAGCTTGAAACTTAAAAATGGATATTCTAAATAATCAAATGAACACATGAAACATTAATAACTAATATTATAATGAGAAAATTCATAACTTCAGACATTATAACCATACCATCAAGGAATCATTCCAAGACATCTTACATTAATGGGTAAGGCCTTAGCCAAAAACCTAAGCCAATTTGTCTCATGAGACCTACCAATGTATCGAGGGGCTATAACAGACCCCACCCATCACATAATAATTCTAATAAATTTCTAATATGAAAGTGATGAAATATAATAAAGATAAAAATTTGTATTTAAAAAATGACATAAGAAATGTTAATAATTACCCTAATCAATAAACATAATCATAAACCATCTAAAGTAATATGAATGGATTCAAAGTGGTACATCACTAGTAAAAGTAATCATAAAATATCTGTAGAAATAATAAAAATGGTATCTTTAAAATATATCTCATATGTAACATAAGTAAAATAAAGGGTTTATGCCGTTGATGAATAGTAATACAATAAAAATATCATTACAAACATTCTTGAGGAAAATAACCTTTTTTAATTTGAAATTATTTTTAAAACTAAAAGTTCAAAAAAAAAATAAAATAATTTTATTTTAATATTTTATTTTAATATTTTATTTTAAAATTATAAATTAATCCTTAGAATATTTATTGGTCATGATGGTAGAAATTTTATACATTTCATACATATAAAACAAATATTTTGTTCACATTTTCTGTAAAATCCAAACGGGCCTTGTTTGGAAAATGACATGAAGATTCCTTAAAAAAAATTAAAATTAAAACATGGGTAAATATATATTTAATAAATAATTTTTATAATTTTAAAAACATTTTTTAAAACATTTTTAGAAAACATTGTTTTTGAATAAAAAAGTATTTTTTTCCAAAGAGAGAAATAATGTCAAAATTTCTTTAAAACATTTTCTCAATAATTTTAAGTTACAAAGAGAGTGAAAATGGTAATATTACTTAAAAAAAGTCATGAATAACCAGATGATAATAAAATATATTTATTTTACTAAATATGAAATAATTCCCCATGGGATACTTAAGCATAAACAATCCTGAATAATAATGAGATTGTGAAATACACCCTTACCATTTTGGTAATGTTTGAATCATAAGACACATTAGAGGAATAAATTAAAATTAAACATAATAAACCATGAATATAAATTGATTCATGATATAAAATATCAAAAGGGAAATTATATACACCACACTATAAAAAATAGTGAATATGGAATATGTATCATGAAAGTAAAAGTGAGACGAGAAACCCTTACCTCAAGTCAAATTTTCTTCATATTCATATTTAAGTACTTTATAATAAATATATATTTATTATAAATATATTATAGAAATATAATAATATATTTAATACCATACATGATTTATTTATAGTCTTTTATGACACGTTTATCAACAATTATTTGTTAAAATCACTGTTTCAGGTGATAATTGATCTGTTTTTCATATATATTTTGATTTAGTATTTTTAATCCTTTTACATTGATCATGGTTCCAAAATTTACAAAATATTAAGTATGATATAAATTTAATATATATTAATTAAATATTTATTTATACTTATATATAGAATACAAAGATAGAGTATAAATTACATTTTTTGTAGAGATGGTTGGTCGTACATACACATGAATGTTATTTCCATTTTTTATCAATGGATTAAATAAAAGGAAAATAAATATTAATTCACATTTAAAGAGTAATTATTATTTAATTTATATCATTTATATTAATCAAATACATCATTATTATCATCTATTCAAAAATATAATGAAAAACATCTCACATCGCTATGTGGAGGCGGGAGTCAACACATACACATAAGTGACATTATTGGTTTCCAAAAGATTAGAAGGTAAGAATTTATATGTAATAATATGTTTAAATAAGTATGGTTTGGTCATAAGTATCACATATTTTCATGAATTTTAACCTTACATCCATTTATGTAAAGCATACATGAAAAATGAATCACATCGATTCGTGAGGTGGTAGTCTGCCGTACACACGAGAGATGTTATTGTATCCACAAAATAATAGAATGTGAGAAGGTAAATGTGATATAATAATTAAATAAGTATAATAATGTCATTAATATCATATAAACATGTTTAATACATCATTATATGAAAACTTTAAAGATGATGATGCAAAATGAATTACATCATTTCGTGAGGCGGTAGTCCGTTGTACAAACGATCTTTGGTTTCGTTTCCCATTTGATAGAAGTGGAGATTTATTTGTGTTATTCCATTAACATAATAAAATATCACTATATAGGGTATAATATTTTTATTATATTATCATATTTGAATAATATTATAAGGATTTATAATAAGAATTAAAATGAAAACATATAGTTAAAAACTTTACCTCTTCTTCGGGAAACCTCTTTAGGTTTAACCTAAAGCCTTTCTAGATTGGGTTTTTGATCCAAAACATGCCTCTAGAACGTGTGTATTTAATTAAGTAATATATTTGGGTAGTTATTTTCCTATAAAAATGTATTTGGGAGTGTGAAGACTAGGGGAGAGTGGGTGGCCTTTTATATGTTGGGGAGATGACACACTTGGAATTTTTGAAAAAAAAGTGATACCAATATTTGTCTCATTCCAAAAGCCTCTAAAATGGATCCTTATTGACCCTTATAGGTTATAAGGTCTAAATATGTTTATAAAATATATTTTTTTACAAGTTTGTATCATTTTAACTCTTATATTCTTAGTATAACCCTTTAGTAAACCCATTTTTACCTTAACTACGGTAATTAATTTTTACGGATTTCACTATTCATCATGGAAAAAAATTAATTCAACATTATTAGATAATATTAATTATTTTTATTAAAATTATGAAATCCATTTTTTCAAATTAAATTCACATAATTGGAAGAATTAAATTTAAAATTAAACCCACACATGAGTCGAAAAAATGGGTTTTCCAAAAAAAACATTCAAAATTGTAAAATGTTTTGACATTAGAAATCAAAATGAAATTTTTTAAAATTAAATAAATTAGTTAAATTTTAATATAATTTAACTAGTTTTACTTTAAAACCAATTTAAAATATAATTTATATTTTTAAATAATTTAAATGAAAATCCAACTTTCAAAAAAAATTAGTATTTTCACTATACGTCAAAATATTAATCTTTCAGAAAATTCATAAAAATTAACCAAAAGATAATTTTGAAATGTTTATTTTAAAAATGAAGTTTATTTTTTTAAATAAATTATCTAAAATTGGTAAAAATTAATTTTTATATATGTGCACAAAGCATGACAAAACCGCTTTTAGAAAAATACAGTTCTTTAGAAAACATTTCTTTTTCTTTTGAATGATTTTTATTTCCATTTATAATAAAGTGATAAACAATTTGATTATTTTATATATGTGTAAATAATATAATTTTTATAATTTATTTATCACTATTCATACCTGCCAATTTAACGACATGGTTATAACTGTATATTATATTATGGTTCATTTAGACTTCGAGGTTGCATGTTCTGCAAGCTATCAAAGAGTTTGAGTTTATTAAAAATTAAATATATCATAAAGTCTTAGTGTGATGAATTATATTATAATCTTGTTGTTTCATTTCACATATGCTATCGAATATTATTTTCTTATTTTAAAATCTTGGGGTGTTACATTCCACCCCCCTTAAATAAATTGTGTCATCACTATTTAATCTTGATATCTATTATAAAGGGTTTGAAATTTAAAAATAACTTTTTCAAAAAACCACATCATAAATAGGGTAAATAAAAATAACTCTTGATAATATAGAAATATAAGTATGAAGGTCATATAGAATAACACATCACTAGGTTTCTATATAGAAGAATGTTGGTGGGAAGTGAAAATATGGACATGGAAGAAAAGCATAAATAATTATGAAGAGTGATAGAGATAATTGATCACATAAAAGTAAATGATCAATTTAATGTTAAGGATCTATAAACTATAAATATATGATTATTTAAAATACTATTTGATTCATTGGATATAAAGGTAATATAATAGCATTTTTATTTCAAGATCCATTTTCTAAAGTAGAGGGATACTTTTACTATCTAAGTATATAAGGAAATATAATTACTTGATATATTTATATTTCATAAGAACAATGTCATTCTTTGGTTATTCATTAATAAATTTACACTTAATCTCTTACTCTAAGAAATTAATATCCAAAAATATTTTTTTATTCTTGAAGCACTAAAATCAACTTTTAAGAGATTGTAAGATCTATAAAAGTGTGACAAGTCCTTCCTCCAATATTTTTCAAAACCAAAATGGTTAGCATGAGTTACCCAACAAAAAACAAATTTAAAATTCATACATTCCATAAATAGTTAACCATGAAATATTTCCCAAATATGTCTAACCAAATTTAAAGTCCAAAAAATTAAAAGGAAGTTCACTAATCAACATAACATTATGTTCTCCAGACAATATAAAGTGGAACTTAATGTCACATTCTAAAAATGTGAATACTGTGATCACCATAAAATATTAATGAAATCATACATGCTTCCAAAAATTATTTTCCTTTTTATTCTATAAATAAACGCTCAAATTATTGAATTTATTCCATAATTCCAAAGGAATGTAGTAAACTCAAGCAGAGATAAAATAAACCATAAAATCACTAACCTTTTTAAATGTCACCAATACTATCACATAAATATATATTTATCATTATTATCTCAACATTGAACACATATTAAGGGTTTTCTGCCCTTAATAATTTATTTTCTGAGAAGTTCAACATTCCACTGAATCACTTTTCTTAGTCATTGGTACCATTCAATATATACTCTAAAATAATTCATGAAAATGTAATATAGTATAAAACTTATACATTTCATAATTCTAATAAACATAATATAATTTATCAAATACTCCTATAACATAATTCTTGAATCAAAAAACAAGCACATTAATTAGTCCACTTCATCTGTAGTAATAACATAAGCCTGACCTTGATCCCTTAGATTCTTTTGAGATATATTTCCTTGATTCTTGGGGTATTAATTTCCATAGTACCCAAATATCCCTAAATTTTAGGCATTTCACATTATAATATTCTATATTTTCCTTTAAATCATAATCATTTTGGCCTTTCTCTCCCCATATGCAGCAAAATCCCATTCCCTTCAAGAAAATACCAGAGTGTTTATTTCCACAATTATCACATGGGAAAAAATCCTTCTTTATATTCTCCCCTTTATCCTTTTATTTACCATAATATTCTTGTTTTACTTACCTTTGAATCCATAATACTTTGAGAATTATTTTTCTGTCTTTATTCTATATGATACTATGTTCTCATATGATAAAAATGTTTAGGATAATAGTTCCCTATGAAGGATTGGATTTAAACCATCAAATAAATAGTCAATCGTACTCTTTGAATTACATATGTAGTTTATAGAATTCCTTGATAAACTTGTAAAATTGGATTCATACTAAGCAACATTTTCATCTTCCTTTAGTCTTAGAATCAGGAATTGTATCTCGATATCTTCTCATTACTTGTAAGGAAAATAATTTTCCAATAAGAGTACCTTAAAATACTTCCACTCCATACTCACTATTTCATCCTCATCCTTAGTATTTTGAATAAATTACCACCATTGATATGCATCTCCTGAGAGATGATAAACTTCCATGATTTTCCCCTTTCATTACTTCCTAGAGTGATAAATATATTCTCTAATGAACTTATCTATTGCTCAAATCAAAATGGTTTTTATTCCCATTAAATGATTGAAGTTGTTGATTAATAAAGTGTTCTAACATTGTTACACCACATGGTGGATCAATAGGATAATCCATATGGGAAAGATTATTTCTCATAACCTAAGTCAGCTTCCCCAATATAGTTATAATTTTATAAGTTCTAGTAGTATCTCCATATTTAGATTTATTATATTTATTTGGAGGGAAATCCCCACATGGGGTATATGAATTGATATGGTTTCCATTACTTCCATTAGGAACTATTTCTAAACAATAAAATACCCTAGATTAGATCATAAAATTATGAAACATAATGTATAATACCAAAAGTACTGAAAAAATTATCATAAAAAAAAATTATGCATGGATAATCTCAAAATCATGAACACGATTTCTTTGGGAAATTTTACAAATAACAATAATATTTTCAAATCCTTAATAATGGTTTGTATAGAAAATTTAAATGACCCCAAGCATATCCCTTGGGAGTGTCAAACTAGGTTTGTAGTAAGGCCCTTTATTTTATACCTGTTAATTCTCAAGACAATCCCAACACACCATTTTTAGGGTTATTACCCATAGGTACATCTATGCTATAACCATATCCACATGTAGTATCCAAATAGGGATGTATTTATAGGAAGAACCACACAATATCTTCCTTAAAAAAAATTTAGCATGTTCTTCTATACTTACCCTCAAATTTAATCTTAAACTTATGTTTTCTAATCTATGTATTCCTAAATCTAGTTACCAAGGTTTCTATTAAACTTTTTATGATACCAAATGTAAATACCCTGACCCTACTGGCCCAGATTTGGTGTTTACTTTATTAAATTGGTGTTGTATACAAATGATCACATTCCAATGGACCCAATAGTATAATAGTCTTCTTAAAATAGATAAATAATTTAAATTCAAATTAAAATTGAATTCATTAAATATAAAAAAGTGTTTTCTTAAAGAACTCCATATTTCCCCTTAGTATATCCCTGTATATCAATTAAAAAACACTTCCTGGTATTTGGGGAAAATAAATCATAAGAAATGGGTGATCTTATATTCTTAGTAAGGGTATGTGTACAATATAAATAATCATGAATAAATAAGAATAATAAACATGGAAATATAAATAACTGAAATATATTCCATTAAATCAATTACTTGAGCATAATATAGAAGGAATAAATGATGATCAAATAATTCCATATAGATAATAACATGAGCTCAAAACTTAACCATGTATATTCTATCTATTATAATAATCACATGTAACATCGATAAATAATATCATATTAAAGAAATTAATAATGTTATACATAATAACCATAACTTCAAGACCTTTTACAAAGACATATTACATTAATGGGTAATTCCCTAGACAAAAATACAATATAGTTTGTCTAATGAGACCTACTGATGCATTAAGGGGATATCACTGACCCTGACCATCACTTAATAAGTCCAATTAATTCCTCATATTAAAGGGTTGAAACATAATCAACATAAATATTCATATTCTAAAACTAACATACAAAATGTTAGTAATTACACCCATCAATAAACATAATCATAAACCATCAAGAGTAATTTGAATGGTATTAAACTGGTACATCCCTAGTCAAAATAATCATAAACCATCTTTATAAATAATAAGGATGGTATCATTACAACATATACCTAGTAAATCATAAGTAAAATAAATGGTTGATGTCATTGATGAATAAAAATACCATAAAAATGTAATTAAAAACATTCTTGAGGAAAATAACCATTTTACTTTGAAAATATTTTTAAAACTAAAAGTTATCAAAATATTTTGAAAATTATTTTCATTGAAAATAACCATTGAAACTTATAGAGTAATATTTAAAACATTTAGTGGTCATGGTGGTGGAAATTATATACATGGCGTACACATTAAAACAAAGATTCCTTTCACATTTTTGGTAAAATAAAAAATTCCCTTGTTTGGAAAAAGACATAGAGATTCCATTCAAAAAAAATTATAAAAATTAAATCATGGGTAAAATTTTATTTAATAAATAATTTGGATAATGTTAAAATAATTGAAATCATTTTTAGAAAACATGGTTTTGGAAGTAAAAAGTATTTTCGACCGAAGAGAGAAATAAAGTCAGATTTTCTTAAAAACATTTTCTCAATAATTTTATGTACCAGTGGGAGGAAAAAGTCACTATTACATAAAAAAATTCATGAATAACAAGTTTATAACAAAATATATTTATTTTATGAAATATACAATAATTATCCCAAGGGAAACTTAAACATAAAAAATCTTGAATAATGATGAGATTTTAAAATACAACCTTATAATTTTAGTAAAGTTTAAATCATAAGCCCCATGAAAGGAATAACTTCAAATGAAAATTTAAATTCAATGAAGAAAAATTTATTCATGATTTAACATATTAAAATTGGTAGTACATACACCACACAAATGAATAAGTGGGGAATATGACATATGTCTCATGAAAGTAAAAGTGAGATGAGAAACCCTTACCTCAGGTCTAATTTACTTTTTACATGTCTGTAACTACTGTATATTAAATATATATTTATTATAAATATATTAAAGAACCATAATAATATATTTCATACCATACATGATTTATATATAGTCTTTGATGGCCTATTTATCAACAATTATTTTTAAAATCATTGTTTCTGGAGATAATTACATCATTTTTCATGTATGTTTTGATTTGGTGTTTTCAGTTATTTTAATTTTATCATGGTTACATAATCTATATAATATTAAAAATTATATAAATTTAATACATATATGTGTATTTATATTAATATATAAATGTTAGAGATAGAATATAGATTACACCGTTCATAAAGATGGTAGGCCGTACGTACGCATGAACGCTATTTCCATTTTTTTTATCGAAGGATGAAATAAAAAGAAAATAAATATTAACTCACCTTTATATATTCATTATAATTTCATATATATAATTCATATTAATCAAATACATCATTATTAACATCCATGTAAAAATAAAATGAAAAATATTTCACATTGCTGCATAGAGGCGGTAGTCCACACGTACAAACAAGCAACAATATTATTTTACAATGGATTGGAAGATAATAAGTTATATTTGATGTTATATCTCCAAAATTATTTTTATGTCATAAATATCACATATATTCATTAATATTAACCTTAACACCTTCCATGTAAAGTGTAATCGAAAAAAATCACATCGATTCATGAGGCAATAATCTTCCGTACACATGAGAGACATTATTGTATCCCCCTAAAGAATAGAATTTGGGATTTTATATGTGATATAATAACTCTATAAGTATAATAATATCACAAATATAATATAAATATGTGAAATAAATCATTATATCCATCCTTGAAAGGTGGTGATGGAAAATGAATTACATCGGTTCGCAAGGCGGTAGTCCTTCATACACATGACCGACAGTTTCATTTTATATTATATGGATGTATATATGGATATGACATTAAAATAATAAAATATAAATATATATGAGATAATATTATTATTATAGTATAATAGTTTAAGAATATTATAAGGAGTAAGAAAAAGAAATAAAATAAAAACATATAGTTAAAAATATCACATCTTCGGGAAACCTCTTTAGGGTTAACGTAATGCCTTCATATATTGAATTTAGGATCTACCAAGTCCTGTAGGATGTGGTTAGGAGATTTTTTATTCTGAATAAGAGGTAATATTGGGTGGCCTTTTATAAGTGGGTGAGAGGACACACTTGGAATTTTTGAAAAGGAAAAGCGATAAACACATTTTTATCATGCCAAAAGCCTTAAAAATGGGTCAATATCGACCCTTAGAGTGTATAATATTGAAATATGGCTATAAAAAGTGTGTTGTAAAATTTTTAGGTCATTTTTTCCCTTAACTTCTTAGCTTGGTTAACCCAATTTTATCTTAACCGTGATAATTAATTTTTAATGTTTTTACTATTCATTATGGTCAAAAATCAAGTTAAACTTATTAGATAATATAAATTATTCTAATTAAAAATATGGAATCCATTTTTCAAAATTAAATTAATGTAAGTGGTGGAATTAAATTTAAAATTCAACCTGATGATGCATCGAAAAAACAGTTTTTCCAATGAAAGACATTCAAAATATAAAATGTTTTTTATATCAAAATTCAATATGAAATTGTTTCCAATGTAATAAATTATTTAAATTTTCATATAATTGAACTAATTTTACTTGAAACCCAATTTTAAATATAATTTAACTTTTTAAATAATTTAATTGAAAAGGCATTTTCCAAAAATAATCAGTATTTTTCACTATTCATTAAACAAATTAATCTTTTTAGAAAAATCTCAAAAAATCACCCAAAGATAATTTTGAAATGTAGATATTAAAAATGAATTTTATTTTTTAAAATTAATTATCTAAAATTAGTAAAAAATATTCTTAAAATACATGCATAAAATACGACGAACCCGCCTTTTAGAAAAATGAAGTTTTTTGGAAAATATTTATTTTTATTTCGAATGATTTTTATTTTAATTTATAATAATTTGATAAAAAATATTTTTTATTTTATATATGTGTAAACAATGTACTTTTCAAAATTTAGTTATTACTATTCATACCTACCAATTTAACTACTAATTTATAATGATATACTATATTACAGTTCATTTTAACTTTGAGGTTGCATGTTCCGCAAACTATCAAAGAGTTTGAATTTATTTAAAATTAAATATATCATAAAGTCTCAGTGTGTTACATTATCTTCTAATCTTTTTGTTTCGTTTCATATGCACTATCGAATATGATGTTCTTCTTTTAAAATCTAAGGGTATTACATAAAACATATGTATAGGGTAAATAATCAATTTTTTTAATAACATAAATTCATTTATTATGAAACAAATGAATTTTGTGTGGCTTCCAAATTAATTCAAAATATAATTTTACCAATATAATATTTAATTAAAAGAAAAAACCAAAAGTTTTTTTTCATTGGAAGATATTACGTAAGTCCTTAAATCATTAATCATAGGTTTTATAAATTGAAAATATTATTTTTAAAATATATATATATTTAATTAATAAATAAAAAAATCACCAATTTAATGTTTTATAAACTTTTAGTCCCTTCTTATATAATGATAAATTCATAAAACTTACAATTTTTGTAAAAACTATATTTTTCACTATTCACCTAAAATCAATTATTTTAGAAAATCCCAAAAACTAACCATAATATAATTTTTTCAGGATTAATATAAATATGAAAAAATTTATACAAAATATAAATATATAATTTTATAAATTTAACTTTTAAATATATTCACGAGTAAAGGCTCTTTAGAGTAATCATTATGCAATTGTTTTGGGATGTAGTTCTTACCTACTAGTGTAAGGTATCAAATATTAGAATAGGATCCATCCTCCCACACATTGAATTATACTAAATCATTTCATATATGTGGAACCTAAATATTCTCCTTCTTAGCCCCTTGTGTAAAGATATGTTTATTAATATTAAACTTTTTGTCCAGGAGTGGTTCCATGATATCAATAATGAGTTTTTCAATATGTATGATATGGGAATTAAATTATCAATTAATTATTCAATAATGGTCACTAAATTATGTCTATCATAGTTAGATAAAATAAATAAATAAATAAATAAAAGATAAAAATAAATAAATATAGGAAGAAAATAAAAACAAAAGAAATAAGAAACAAAAATAAAAAATGTTTGAAAATGGTGAATAACTTAGCCCAACCCCCTAGAAATAATGCCAATTTTATGTAAAGGATTTCATAAGCATTGAAATCAAAAATAATTTAAAACCTAGAATGAATCACAATAGAGAAACAAGGTTTTCTCTCAAGGATTAGGTCTTGGAGAATCATTATCCAAGAACTTATGATTCTTTTTAATTGTTTTTCTATGTTTTAAAATAAGAGAGAAGTTGGGGTTGATGCATGCAATTATAAATAAAATGGAAATGTAGAAAAATAATGAATTAAATAAAGGTAAATGGTTTAAGGGTAAAATAAAATGGGTTGTATAATCATTTACATATGTTTAAAATAACCCAATTTTATAAGTATATTTAATAGCATTCTTCAATTTATCCTTCATTGTTCTCAAGTATTAAATCACTAATCTACTCATGGAATCCTAAAAAAAACCAATAACACCATTTGTTCTCCTTAGTGAATGGGTATTAACACACCTTAATTGAGGGAACAAACTTACTCACACACTTGATAGAAACTACATACCATTCATCCTTTCAAACCACACAAATCCACTAATATGAAGTGTAATATGATTGTACGGAGACTTTGGTATAAAATTAGTTAAAAAATGAATATGTTTTAATGGAATACATAGTGATAACTACCTCCTCTACAATCTATTTTCATTATCACATGATAATCAGAGATGAAATATAGTATTAATTAAATTTATAAATTAAATAAGACCCATTTTTATTCCTCTTAAACCACCCACAATGGGTTGAATCTCTATAATCATGGAGATTGAGATCACAAGTACTTCTCAGAGGCTGAGAAACACAAAGGGAAATGGGGAAGAGAAGAACATAACACTGATATATTAACAAACATAATAAATTATATTAATTTTTAGAAATATATTAAACCTACAAAACATCAAGATAAGGTAGAAGGCCATGTTTTGAATTCTCTTTAAAATTTAAGGAGGGATACGTTTATATACATCACATCATCTTCTGAATCCATTCTACATAGTTTTTAGTGCCATGAAATAACCTCCTCTTCTTCCTCAGATGGGTTCTATTTTTCTAGGTCCAAGGTATGAATTTATTAATGTTAGAATCACTCAATTCATATTATTGAAAAATTCCCTACCTATGATCTTCATTTTATTTAGATCATTATATGACCATTAACTAGATACATTGGAACAGTTCTTCCTAATTTGGATAGATAAATGAATAAATTTTGATTATTCAGTCAATCCCTAAATCCTTATAGGAATTTATAATTACCATTACATAGAATTGGGGTATCTCAAAAGGACCTTTACATATATTTTTGGTGACATTTAGACTACATAGGGAATGTGGTTATATAGTGCTTGATGACCTTTATGTATCCTTTATAACTATGGATTACATTTACACATCACCTTAATTACCTTTTAATAGTTGAGGGACTATTGGATTTCCTATATATAGATCCCTAATTACCCTTACATAGCCTGTAAAACTCAATTTTCACCTTTATATAGCTATGTTGGTTACCATTACAAAGAATATTTGCATAGAGTGACCTTTACAAAATGGATCTATAACCATTAGGTAGTGTCTTTGTTTTCATGACCCTACCCATGAGGCCCAAACTTGAATGCCGATAAGTTGAGAGTGATACCCAAATCCCACCTCCAATAGAATAAGGGATGAAAACTAGCACAAACTAGTAATATCACTCATATGAGAGGCTTCATCCTAAAGAAAATGTACACACACACCTCCAAGTACATCAAAACCATACCAGATAAATAAAACTATTCTAACCCTATAGGAAATAATGATGTAATCACCTCTAAGAATAAACATAGTATAATAATATAAATATATCTAAATTATGAATGGGGAAAAAAATACACACTCAAATAGAAATAAAGGGAGTCACAACCTAACTGCATATGGGGGGGGGGGATTATCCTGCTCAAGAACACAAAATTCAACCACCACCAAAGCTCACTGTTTCTCGATACCATTAAAATTCACCAACACTGGCCCCACAAAGGTCACCATCTAACTTTTTTTTCATCTGTATAAGACATAGTACATGCTATAAAAGCCCATGTAGGGGTGATTATATAAATACCCACTAGGATTCCAAAAAAAACAAACATGGAATTAGTATAATAAAATAGTCTACTTAACCCATAATAAAAATAGGTGAGAAGGACCCAAAAAAATATATGCTCAAAGTTGAAACTAAATGGAGTGAGAGAGAGAGACAGAGATAGAGATAGAGAAATATAGAGAGGAAGCTCTTAGTCTACATAATTAGTTAAGGATAACGAGTCTATTTGCAGCTCCAAGTGCTAGTAGTATCTCTATGCCAATATCCAAGAATAATCCTCATCAAATACAAGGGACTAAACCATTACCAATGAAATAACATAGCCGGGGGGGGGGGGGTGATGACCTGAATAGAGTGTAGGGCCCATGCCTCATTTTCACTTGATTAAAAGGGGGTTCCACTTTAAATATAAAATAATCATGCCCAAGGAGTGTATAATGGGGGTTCACAATACTACCTATATAAGAAATTGGGGACCCAATCCCTAATCAAAGCATTATATCACAAGGTTTTCCAAACCTGCTATAGCTCTAGAGATCATTATTGAGTCTCAAAATCATAAAACCATGCTAGAAAAAGTGAAATGCTTGCACCCACTCATGTTTTATCTCTTATATAAAAATAAAGGTAACCATTGTGTTCTATGTAGAATTATACTCAAGAAGTACTACTCATGGGTTTGATTACAAGTCCCAAAGAATGAGATATAGGAGGTAGAACATCAAAATAACTCTACACAACTTGTCTCTTGGTGTATACAGGGTGTACTCCCATGTTCTCACCTAGTCATGTCCTGCTGCTCGATATGGCATGTGAAAATCCATATACATGGAATGTATCCTAGAGAAAACGATGTGTGGGACCACCCAAGGTCCCATAAATATATTCCCTTCACACATATCATCTTTCTAGGTAGGGTCACATAGAATATGGGACCATTATACAATTTTTTGATATTTAACTCTGTTGGAAAGCCTATCCACCATAAAAAGAGGTCTACAACATGTGTGTCCTTTAAGAATACATGATATGTATATAAGAATTTCACAAAAAGTGTGTCTTTACCCAAAATATTATTTTGTATATTGATCCTATCATATAACTCACTAGTAGCTTTGTCCATTCTTACAAAATTGGTGGAAAATCCTCCAGTCTTTCATTTTTAAACACTGATGGCCATAAATCGAGAATCTCATTGATCCCTACAAAGCATGTCATGACTTTATCATTTTATTAGGGTCTTACCACATGTTGTTCATTTTAAATCCAACATATATCATCATTGATTAAAAAAATAATCATCTCCATCATCAATCGTACAAACCAACATGAATCTTGGGTTTCATCATGTCTTGAACTAGACTGGGTTATCAAATTTTCATCCTACCATAGGAAAAAATAAACATGAAAAAAAACAAGGGAGAAAGGTGCAATGAACCACATTAATATCATCAGTGACCATGGAAATCCAATCCACTGATCATTATTTTGGAAATCCATGGAAGATAAAGAAATCCAGTGTAATGAATAAATTATTAGGCCAAAGAAAATAATAAATCAAAAGGGCCATGATATCAATGAGGTGGTGGAAGAACTTAAAATAGAATAATAATCTATGCTTGAAATTAGATATAATAAGGAAATATTCAATAAATAAAAGCCCAATATCATCATTAGATTGATCGCTGATGCAGTACATTTATACATTGATGTTGATGATGAGTTTTTTTTATTCCATTCATCAATTCATGGATTTACCTTTGTGTTATTCATTGAATATTTCTATTGTGATGTATCCCTCTATCATTGTTGATTCTATCTTAGGGTTATGAAATTTACCCTAAGAATTTTCCATAATGGGGATTAAATAGGATATAGATTAGTTTTATCCATTTATAAAAATTAAATTAATTATTTTATTTATTTAATTAAATTACTCTAATATTGACCCATGACTACACAATGACCAGGGTTTCGATGTGAATAAACTTTATTTTATTCCTAGGATAAAACCTACATTTTGAAAATAAGGTTTAAATTTCTCTACATGAATACCCATTGAATGAGAAACCATTATTTCCAAAAATATGTGTGCATGGGTATAAATATATTTATTATTTTAATATATCAATTCTGGGGCCTCGTGACACCCATAACACCATGATAACTCCAAATAAAAATCATTATAATATATGAAAATATCCCAAGGGCCTAGAGACCAAAATATGAGTCATTAATATTTCCCCAATTTGAATTATTATCTACCAGAAAAGTAAAACCTACTTAAAAAGTTTAGGGTATTGAGCCTACATCTTACTCTCATGTTGTCATGATCTCTCCTAGAGTTTCCAATGATACCAAAGAACACATACCAATGTGATGGATAACTCATGAAGAATCCTATACCATTGATCCTTGATCACTACTGGGTACTCTAAAAAGGTAGACTAATCCTCAACATCCAGTTCTCCACATTCAATAACATGTGACGGGATGTGCACGTATCTCCCTAGCCACAACATGTTGAATTATTTATGCACTCAATCCTATCATGATGGTAAATCCAAGCGGTAAGTGAGCTCTACATCCCTATGTAAAATTTGGAATAACCTAACTAACTTCATGGATAAATTCTTACACTGACCAAACCTTCACTAACCTGGTCGTGGAGACACTCTCAAGAACACATTTTATCCCTTACCAAACTCCAAGGACCTAGGATGTTAGTTTGAACATGATTTTTTTCAACTCTGAGAAGTCTACATTTGATCCTAGATCACCTGATATTTCTTCCTTTTTCCTACACTAGACATGGTCCTATAAGTGATGAATCACTCATTTCCATCCAACATAAGGGTGAGAAGTAGAGTCTCTCATACATATCCTCAAATGGTTCCATATAAATATTGGAGTGAAGGATATTATTATAAGTGAAGTACACCAATGTTAGGTGATCCTCCAGACTCTGACCAAAGTCTAACATGCATGATCAAAGAATATCCTCCAAAACATGGATGATACATTTTTTCTGGCCATCTATTTGGGGGTGGAACAATGTTTTCATCCATAACTAGGTCCCAAAGGCCCCACACAAATATCTCAAAAACTATGATGTGAACCAAGTGTCATGTTTAGAGAAAATTGACGAGGGTACCCCATAAATCTGGATGATCTCTTATATATAATAGAACCCCAAATTATTCACTAAAATCTATATTCAGATGTAAAGGAAGTAGGCTAACTTGGTAATTCTATCAATAATCACCAAGATATTTTTGTGGTCTCTCATTATCCATGAAATCCCTGGAACAAAATCCATTGATATTCCATATCACTTCTAATTGAGAATCTCAAGAATTTGAGTCAAACCATCTAGAATCAGATGCCCTATTTCCACCTATTGATAAGTGAGGAATTGATAAAAAAACATGGAAACACTCTGCCTCATGTATTCCCACCAAATATACCATCAAATGTCATGGTACATCTTCCCCACCACAGGATATAATTCCAAGGGGGAGGTATGAAACTCCCTCAGAAACTCTGCATGTATTGCAACCAGTAATACCATCCATCCATGGAAAATAACAACTTTCTCCCTTACTCATAAAATCCATTTGGTTCTTCTCTTGATGATACTTGGTCATGTAAAAATTTTCAATCAACATCTCCCACTTTTTTTAGCTGTAATGAGGACAAATAATCTATTTTACTCCTCTTCAAAACATGAATGTGATTTCATACTAAGAGAATATTCCACCATGTTTCTATTCCATAGAGTATATACTATCTCAAAGTCATATTCCTATAATAAATCCATCTAATTCCTCTATCTTAGGTTGAGGTCTCTCTTGAAAAATATATACCCAGGACTCTAGTGATCTGATTATACCAAAAAATGATGACCTATAATATAATTCCTCCACATCTTCAATGTGAAGATTACTTCTTCCAAATCCAATTCGTGGTTCATGTAGTTATTACTATGGGGTCATAACTTCCTAGATCTGTAAGAATTCACCACCCACCTTCACATCAACAAGCACCCAAGACCATCTCTAAAGGCATCATAAAACACCACGTACTCAACACCCTCTTCTAGAATCTTCAAAATAATAGAACTAGTCAACCTCTACCTCAGCTCCTCAAAGGAATTATGATAATGGTAAGTCTAGATGAATGGTTTTTCTTTTCATGAAAAATAATTCAAAGGGGCCTTAATCCTAGAAAATTATTCCACAAACCTCCAATAGTACCCGGATAAACCAATAAAACATTTCACATCAATTAAAATATTGAGTGGGTTTTAAGATAGAAATAAATTTATCTTTTCTAGATGTACATCTACACCATGTTTAAAGTTGAAATTACCTATAAATTAAGCCTCTATAATTTAGAACTTAAACTTATAGATATTAACATATAACTAGTGTTCCTGGAGTAAGTCCAAGATCATCATCAAGTGCATTATGTGCTCCTCCTTTGGTGCAGAGTAAATGAGAATGGAATAGATAAAGTAAATTATAATGTAACATCGAAGATCCAGATGCCACTAAAAGGTGCCCCAAGCCCATTTGGCCACATGGCCTCAAACACATATCCCCAAATGCCAGAGGCTACTAACTAGCAAAGTGGGCCTAGGTGTGTCCATGGAGAGATTATGCCCACATCAATAGACTGCATCATATCAAAAATATATTAACAAATAGATATTTTAAGAATTATAAAATATAAATACTATAGATATGAAATGGAAATAGATAACTATCTCAAAATAAAGCTCATATATGATGACGACGATGATACATGTCATATGTTTCTAATAAAATAAATAAAAAAATGAATACATAGTAGGTAGAAAATACATGCAATAAAAGTAAAAAAAGGACAAAAGTTTCCAGCTAGAATCGCGGTCCTCAACTCGGTCCCATGATCCCTTGATCCTAAGAAGTAATAAACAACCTATATTAGGGTACTTACCCTTATCAATAATTGAAACCATATAGTCTGTTTGGGTCCCCAAATTTTTCCCAAATAGGGTGTGAGATATAATATCCATTGGAAACCACCCAAGGTCTGGTGCCAACCAGCTAGTGAATATATATATAATAGATTTTGTAGGAAACAAAGCTATAAGTGTAGGAAGTACTCAAAAGTAAACGTCCTATAGGTCCAAGTTCTCATTTTATAACCAATTAATTTAATTAGTTTCATTAAAAAGGTAAATATATGATTTAATAGTTAGGCCTATGTCATTTAATCAAGTTCATTAAACAACTCAATCTCATTTAAATTATAAGTCTTGAGACTCAAAACAAGCCCAAAGTCCCCCATATAATCATAATCATAGCATATACCTAAGTAGTCCATCTAAAAGGTATAAGTTAAAGACATACTCCAAGTTTGTGATTTATCTTGGAAGACATGTAATAATTCATTTCATTCATTAAAACATTTAGAACCTGTATTTTTTCCTTAGAATTCCTAAATTGGAATCAAAATCTCACTCCAGGTTTAATATGAACCAACGCCCTATGAGTCCATCCATGATGATCCTCAAGAACCCAGGTATCACTCTAGGCATGGTATAAAGTCACAGCCTCTCGAGTCTGTCCTTGTTGGTCCACTAAGGGATCCCCAAGTATCACCAATGGCTATATAATTAATTCCTTTGAGTTTATCCATGGTATTTTAATATGAATCCATGTATCCCTAAACATATAACAGTCAAATCCCCTATGAGTCTATCCTTGGAAACCAAGTATCACCCGAGCATAAAGGTCAAGACCCAATGAGTCCTTCCATGACATTCTTCATTTAAATTCATGTATCAACCATGGATTATAAACATCCAATCACAATTTCATTTAAAAAAATCATTTATACATTTCATGGTCAAAACCAATGACATCTCATTTCAAAACTCACCCAAAGGGGTGGCTAAAGGCACAAGACAAGTTAATAAGGCTTGGATCACAATTACTCACATGGGCATTTCAATTAAAAGAGCAAGGCATACTTAATCAAGCCACTCCATGGCATAGATATCACTTAACTCACATGGAAATATCGTTATAAAGATCAATTCATGCTTACTCAAATAATTTAATTACATAGGGAAAGGGTTATGATCACCAACCCTTCCCATTAATCACATAAATATGCAATTCAATTCATAATTGAAAATTCATTTACAATTATCAATTTAATATTCAAAATCCCAATACATGGGGTAAAATCACACCTAAGGGAATTCAAGAGTGAAGGCCACCCATGGTGGTCCACGTTTATATCCAACACACCCAAAGGGGTGGTTCTATTTAATTCAAGGTATTCAACCTATAACAACACCAACAAGCCTCTTTTAATTACCCAAGACATGCCTAGCAATTCTTGGGTTAAATTCCATTTTAAGGAAATTCCTGGAAATTGGGTGCATGAAATAATGGAATATATAAATAGATTGAATATTAGTGAAAGGCACGATACCAACTATCTTAGGTCCATAGAGGATAGGTAATCTAGTCTTATCCCCTGATTCAACTTCAATTGGGAGAAAATCGACGAATGGATGAAGAAATTAAGAATAGGGGAAATAATCTTGCATCTAAATAGCATAAATGATATCCAAAATAATGGTGAAAGACTAAAAATGAATTGAGATATTACCATTATGGATCTAACAAGATGAAAAACCTTATATTTGGAGATTATATGGAAAAGTTATCTCAAATACAATAATAACAAAGGAGGATATCTTCCCAAGGGTTGAGATGCTGTGTAGGAGAAAATAATGTGAATTAAGTTTTAAAAGGATTTTTATTTAATTAAAAATTATTAAAATTTTACAAATTTAAGGGGTCGCATAGTTTAGGTGGATGGTTTGATAAACCATTCTCCAACTATGCATGGGTACCTATAGGAAGGGGCACAACACACAATTTACTCACATGGTTTGACTAACTAGGCACAAACCGTGCCAAAAGCTTTTGTCAAGATTATAGAGCTGGCCATACGACCGTGTGACCTGAATTTCATAGTTTTCTGAAACTATGTGGCATATTACTACTCTCTTCCCCTTCCTCTCATAGTTTTATAAACCATGCATCCTGCCCCGCATAGTTTAAACTAACCATGCACCAGACTATTTTCACCTCAAAGCTCAGGTTACGAGCTTTAAACGATCTCTGGACACCCCTGTTACCTTTATAACCTCAAAGGGCTATCATATTAGTCCATATCTAAACATTTAAACTGAGAATTGATGAAAAACATAAGATCCATACCTCAAAGAAGAACCGGGTTCTTACAAACTTCCCCTTAATGAAATTTATCCCCAAATTTCCATTCTAAGGGTGTTGAAGCATGATCTAAGAAAAAATATAGCCACTGTAATTATACATCAGCCTCCCACTCCGAAGTCTTGTCTTGTACTCAATCGTGCTTCCATATCAACTGTACTAAAGGAATTGACTTACCTTAGATAACCTTTTTTCTATAATCCACAATATGAATAGAATTATCCTCAAAGGATGAATATTCATGTACCTCAACCTCCTCAGGATGAAAGACATGAGATGGGGATGAATAGTAACATTACAATTGAGAAACATGGAATATGTTGTTCATGGACTGGTACCTATTAGGTAATTACATCTGATAGGCTACTGGCTCGACTCTCTCCAGAATCTTGAATGACGCGACATATCTCGGTGAAAGCTTACCCCGTATCCTAATCCTACCATGACCCAACCTTGTTGAGACATGTAAGAAAACCCGATCCCCGACCTTGAACTCTAGAGGTCATCTATGGAAATTAGTGTATGATTTATGATGAGACTGTATAGTATCCATCCACTTCTGAATCAACTGAACCTACTCTGTGGTCTCCTAAATAAGACAAGGTCCAAGCATAGCTACCTCTCCCATATCTAACCAATATAGGGGTGATCGAAATGTCCTATCGTACAAGGCCTCATAATGTTCCATATGAATAGTATCATGAAAGTTATTATCATAGGAAAACTAAACTGGGGGTATATTCCTCTCCAAAAATCCCCCAAAATATAGGATGCATGCCCACAACATGTGCTCAAGCACTTGAATTGTGCACTTTGACTAGCCATTTGTCTGGAGGTGGTATATTATTCTCAAAGGCACACATGTACCCAATGCGCTCTATAGCCATTTCTATAATTGTGAAGTAAAACAGGAATCCATATTTGAAACAATAGTATATGGGACCCCATGAAGTCGTACTATCTCTCAGATGTACATCCTCCCAAGATCATCAACACTGAAGTTTTCCTTGATAGGTAAGAAATATGTAACGTTTGTTAACCTGTCAATGGAAACCCATACAACATCATTACCTTGAGGTGACCTCAGTAAACCAGTCACTAAATCCATCATGACTTCATTAAATTTCCACTTGGGAATAGGGAATTACTATAAAATTCTAGTTGGTTGCTGGCGTTCCGCTTTCACCCACCGATAGGTGGAACACCTCCTGAAAAAAGTAGCCACATCTCTTTTCATACTCAACCACTAGTACTGGTGATGTAAATCCTGATACATCTTGGCGATGTTGGGGTGAAATTTTCAAGATGAAGCATGAAAGTCTCACATAAACTCTTCCCACATGTTTGAAGAGAGCCATTCGTGACCATGTACTTACAGAATCTCATCCACGCTTACGGTCCGACTAGGAGGAGGGTCCTCACCTACCACACTCTCCCATAAAACTAGGACTTTTGAGTCTGATAGATACCTCATCCTAACTCTATTTAAAAGGGTAGAGTAAATAGATAAGGATGATATAAAAGCATTCCCCATACTATTATTCACCTCTAAGTGCATATCATAGAACAATTCCATGAGCTACCACTCACTGCTGGCCTATTGAACTGCCTGTATCTAAGTCCTCCCACTCAGTGTATCGGCCACTGCATTTCCTTTACTAGGAGTATAGGAAAGGTTGAAATAAAAATACTGTAGGTATTCAACCCAACTTCATTGCCTCAAATTTAGATCATGCTATGTAAATATGTACTTGAGGCTTTTGTGGTCCATGTACATCATAAAACGCTCTCCCAGTAAGTAATGACTCCAAAAGTTTAATTTTTGAACAACCAGAGCTATCTCAAGATTATAAATCAGGTAATTCCTCTTGTGTGGCCTCAAATACTGAGATTCAAATACCATGACTCTATCTTCCTACATAAGAACTAATTCTAGCCCGATACCTGATGCATCACAATACATAATATAACTCCTAACTGGATCTGAAAAAATTAGTATCAACACTGAATTCAATCTCCCTTTCATTTCTTGAAAGGCCATATCATCGGAATATGACTATAAAAACTTCACACCCTTATTAGTCAATCCCATCATGGGCGCTGGTAAGTGTGAAAATTCCTGCATGAAACACCAGTAGTAACTAGCCATCCCCAAGAAACTTCATAACCCAAAGAAATTCTTGGGATCCTCCTAGGAAATCAAATCTCTCACTTTATCTAGGTTGACTAATACTCCTGTCTCTGAGATGATGTGACCCAGGAAGTGAATTTGATCCATGCAGAAGTAGAACTTTGTGAGTTTAACATATATATGATGCTCTCTTAGTGTATTCAATATGATATCAATATGTTTTACATGTTTGTGTCGATTATAATAATAAACAAAGATACCATCCACAAAAAAAACTATAAATGAATCAAGAAAAGTATGTAACACTTGGTTCATTAGTTCTGTGAAGACCGTTGGTGTGTTTGTGAGACATAACGACATAACCAAATATTAATATAGACCACACCTACTAAGGAAGGCTATGCGAGTTATGTATGAAGCTCTAAAAAACACCTAATGATAACCAGATCTCAAATAAATATTTTATAAAACCTGAGATCCTTGTATAAGATATAAGATTTCATCTATCCATGGAAGAGGATAATGGTTCTTAACCATCAGTTGGTTTATATTTCAATAATCCACACATATACAAATAATTCCATATGCATTTTTTGCAAAAAGATCCAGAAAACCCTACAGAGAAGTACTAGGTCAGATGAAACCCTTTGCCTCTAAATCCTCTAGCTACCTCTTAAGCTCTTGTATATAAGTAGTATCCATACTGTAAAGATGAATGGATACAAGTGAATCTCTTGCCACTAGCTAAATAGACAACTCCAACTTTATATCTATAGGTAATCCTAAGAAGTCTTCTATGAAAAAATCACTAAAATGATAAAAAACTGGATGGAAATCCTTATGATATGTTTCCATATCATCCAGATACAAACTATCAATCTGGTCTATCATCCTGCCCAGACCACGATGCTCTGGTCCAGCTCGTCTTGCCTGGACATCCCACTCACCCTTGTGAGTGTGAACTATTCCCTCTGGTGATGTGAAAGTAACCCTACAATGATAGAAGTCAATTTAAGGTTAATAAGATACTATCCAATCAATCCTGAGTATGATGTTAAACCCAGTCATAAGGGGGGCACTCCCTACACCAACACACTTTCTCTATTCTAATCCCCAATAGAGTGTCAAGAATCATAAAGCCATAAAAAGTATAAACATTGAGCCCTAGTCTCTCCACAACGGGCACAAAGATAAATCTATGTAAATACCCTATATCAAAAAGTACAGAAGCTAAAGTAGAGGCTACTAGAATAGTACCTATATGGTGGTTCTAGGAATAGTGGAAGCATGCAGAGGTGGGCGATATATTAAAATTTATTTTAATAATTTTTTCCTAAAACCAAGAGAGAGTACCTTGAACATAAAATTTATAATTAATTTATTTAATATTTTAAGAAATAAATACTTGGGCTTAGGAAATTTATTCTTTGGTAAATGCTGATCATCCGAAAAGACCCTTTTAGATTACCTTAATTACGTTGTAAGGATCCAAGGATAGAATCCCTCTAGCGGTGATCCACACGTTCTCTTATGATCTCTGAGAAACACCACTCGATCTTCGAGTGATAGCACATGATTCGAATGTCTTTCATTGTTTTTTCTTTATCAATCATTCTTCAGTCTTGAATAAATCTCTCTTGAACTTCTTTTTATTGAGAGGGGAGAGGATGAGGAGTTGAGAGATAATTCATTGTACACAATAATTCTCTATTCTCAATTCCGGATGCTCTACATAATAAACGTAACTGTGTATTTATAGAGTTATGATTTGAGTTAAAATATTATTTAATTTCATACTAGACATTAGATAACATTTATCACTTTTAATAAATCTCATACTGCATAATAATAATTATATAATTTTTATTTTGTGGCTCGTGCCAACTTACGCAATAAAAAATATTATGTAAAAGTATTGTTAATTAATATTTTTTACCATACTCGGTCTTGGTCCATTCAAACTCCTATAGCATTTATTGAATAACCAACTAAATATTTTATTCATAAATAAATATTTTATTCACAATCTTGCGAATAAATATTTATTAAAATACTCAATAAATAAAATAAGTATTTTATTTACAATATGGCGAATAAATATTTATTTAATTTATGCGATCAATATAACTTGAATAAAATTAATACTCAAACTTGAGAATAATATTTATTCAATTAATTAAACTCAAATAGAATTTAATTAAGATCAAATGAAATACTTAGTGTGCAACCCTCTAGGATTCTTTCTCATTAGCATCATACATACTTTCTTAAAGTCCAAGATTACTATCTAATAACGGGTCAAGGAACCCAAGAGAAAGAAATCAATATTGAAAAATTGACAACCACATATGAATGCTCACTGTATAATATAATACCTTTGTCACAATATCTCATCAAGCATGTTGTACATCTGTATCTCCAACCTATATGCTCGATATGTCTTTCTTTGACTATCTGAAATAAAAACATCATTACACCATAGCCATGAAATTTAATGTGAATGTTATATTCCAATAAAAGTACTGAGATAACATATTCCATAAAAATGGAAGATACAACCATTCCTTGACTTATTCCTTAATGAAATGTCCCTCGTGACGCACCCAACATATCCAACTTATCCATGTACTGTTATCATCATGGTTTACAAAATACCTCTAAGTACGTAAGTTGTAACATGAATTAATAATAATCGTAAAGTATAAGGACCATCAAACACGCTTCTAGATAGGAATATTCAATGACACCAAAACATGAATAATTCCAACCAGTGGGTCTATTCTCATAATCTCCTATCCTGAAGATTAGAAAGTGCGAAATTCATGAGAATATCCCTAATCTGATTATGAGTACTCTCCAATGATAGCCTATGTACTATGTGTCCCATCATAGTATATTATCCAACCACATAACATTATTTGAGAATATCATCATAGAACATCAAGGTTCTCATCATGTAGGGGAACTACTATGACCTTATCAATGCAATGTATACTCTAGAACATTATTACATTAGAGTCATTTATAACAAGAAATATATATAATAAGAAGTTTTATTATATTAAATACATCGAATATTTATGAAATCAAAGTACAAACAGTTAGTCCTAGGACACCAAATCCAAAAAACTCCCACTTTGACTATAGACAACTGCTTATGACCTTTAGTCTACTAGACCTCAAATGATAGTCATTTTTCTACTGAGTCAAGGCTTTAATCAAGGGACCTTCCATGTTGTCTTATATGGAAACACTGTTCACTACAACTTCACCTCTATGATAAAAATCCCCCAAGAGATGATACTTCCGAAGTATGTGGTTCATCTGCTGATGTGATATTGAATCTTTTTCAAGATCCACCACTATATTATTATCAAAATAGAGTGTGATAAAATATTTACTTCTAGGTACCACATCAAGAACTTGGAAGAAATTTCACATCCATACTACTTCTTTAGCTGCCTTAGAAGCAGCAATATACTCAGAATCTGATATAGAATCTGCAACCACAACCTTCTTTGAGATCTTCCTTCTCACAATACCTTTATTCAAAGAGAATATGTATCCAGTTTGTGAATTCATGTCATCTTGATCAGTTTAGATACTCACATCTGTATATCCTCTAATGACTAGTTCATCATCTACTCTATAAACTAAGAACATATTCTTAGTAAGCCTTAGATACTTAAGGATAATCTTGACTTCCATATAATGGAGGTCACTTGGACCAACTTGATAACTTCCTATAACACTTAATGCATAAGCGACATCTATCCTAGTACATAGCATAACATACATGACTGACCCAATCACTGATGCGTATGGAATCCTTATCATTATTTTTCTTTCATCAAGTATACGAGGACATATTTTCCTTGAAATATGAATGTCATGTGATGTTGGAAAAAATACCCTCTAGAATTATTCCATATCGAATCTCTTTAGTATCTTGTATATATATATAATTTGACTTAGGTTGAGAAATCTCTTGGATCTATCAAGATGAATCTTGATCCCAAGAATATATATTGCCTCGCCTAAGTCCTTCATAGAAAATAATTTATTCAACCACACCTTAACAAAGTATAAGACTGATATTTCATTTCCAATGAGTAATATGTCATCAACATATACTATTAAGAAAATGACTACACTCCCACTAAACTATTTATAGACACACAATACACATTCATTCTTTATGAATCAAAATTTTGTTATATCCTCATCAAAACAAATGTTCCATGACCTGGATGATTTATTTAATCTATAAATGGATCTTTTCAACTTTCATAACTTGGTAAAATCCTTTGGATTCACAAACCCTTCAGACTATTCCATATAGACATCTTCTTAAAGGTTCTCGTTAAGGAAGTCTATTTTGACATCCATTTTTCAAATCTCATAATCATGGAAATCCATAATGTAAAGTAGAATTCTAATGGATTTTAGCATTGAAAATGCTAAAAAGGTTTCTTCGTAGTCAATCCCTTGACACCATTTAACCCCTTTTACAACTAGTGCACCTTATAGGTACTGAATTATCCTTCCATGTCCAGTTTCTTCTTGAATACCCATTTTCAACCAATAAGCTTGAAATCTACTAGAGGGTCTACCAAAATCTAAACTTGGTTTTGGTACATGGAATCCATTTCAGAATTCACAACTTCTTTCCACTTGGAAACATCTATGCCACTTACTGCTTCCTTTTAGGTTAGTGGATAATTATTATAAAATAATAATGAGTCACCATCCTCAGTGACTAGAAAACCATACCATCCTCAGCATTCATATGTAGTAATTATGTGTCTGGAATAATTTATTCTTCCACATGGATTTGTGGAATTTGTCCCTATGCCAACTCTTGTGTATATTGAGCCTGGACTTTATCAAAGTCTCCCTCGCTCCCATTATCTATTTTAGAGATAATATCATCCTCAATAAATGTGGGACGTCATTAAACCACAACCATTTTTTCTAAAGTATTTGTTAGGTAGTATCCCTTTACTTCTTTGGGATATCCTATAAATATACACTTTGTGCCTCAGGGTGCAAGATTGTTACCTGAAGAGGCCTTAAAAAAATGCTTTGAAACCCCACACATATAAGTAAGACAATACAATTTTCTTTCCATTCCATAATTGGTATGGTATAATGTTTGTTGGTTTAGTTGGCACTTGGTTTAGTATGTATGCTGCTGTTTGTAACACGTATCACTAAAAGGATAATGGAATACTCACATGAATCATCATTGATCTCACCATGTCCAATAATGTGTGGTTTTTCTTTCACTTACACCATTCCACTGAGGTGTATAAGGAGGAGTGAGTTGAGATAAAATCCCAAACTCCTATAGATAATCAATGAAGTCTTTATTAAGATATTATTCACTACAGTCTGAGAAAAGTTTCTTAATATTCTTACCAAGATGATTCTCAACTTCATTCTAGTATTCCTTGAATTTTTTAAAAGAATCCAACTTATAGCTCATTAATTATACATATCCATATCTACTCGATCATCAGTAAAAGTTATGAATTATGAGTAACCAACCATTTATTTAACAAGAAATAGTCCACACACATCAACATGAACTAATTCAAGAAGATCTTTATCCCTTTCAACTTTCCCACTAAATGGTTCTTTGTTAAATTTTCCTTGTAAACATGCATGACATACACAAAGTGGTTTTAGTTCAAAAGAATATAAATATCTATCTTGATGTAATTTAGTAAATTAATTTTCATTTACATGACCTAGCAAGTGATTCCAAAGTTGGGTGTGGTATGAGTCATGTGAAATAACTTTTTTATTGATCTCTATTATTTGGTTCATGTAATCCAATACATAAAGACTGTTATTTAAATGTGTGTTACTATAAAAAATTATATATTTATAAAATAAGCAACATTTATTCCAAAATTTGAAAATAAATACATCCATATCAAGTATAGATTCAAAAATAATGTTTTTAATAACTGAAGGCACATAATAACAAACCTTTAAAACATAGATCATTCCAATTTCAACATGAGGTGGTAGTCCCTAATAGCTAAAATAACAAGTTTGTCTCCATTGTCTACTCAAAGATCTACCTATCCTTGGTAAATCTTTCTAAATCACCTTAGTTCCTTTATTTGAATACATATGTGAGTACCAAAAGATCTATCTAATAACTAATTTGTAGAAATAGATAAATTTCACTCAATAACAAATGCACCTGAAGCTTTCCCTTTCTTCTTTGGATGGGTGTAGTTTTTCATCCAGTGGCCCTTCTTTCCACATGAAAAATAGACAACATTATGTTCCCTTGCTTTCCCCTTGATCTTCCTCTTCTTTTAAGGGTGTGAAGAACCTTTGGGCTTAAATATCATCTCTTTCCCTTTCTGTTTGTTCACCATAAGGATGGAAGTTTTTTCACACTTCATGTCATTATCTACTTGGAAAAGAAGAGTAAGAAGATCTAACAGAGACTTCTTAATATTGTTCATGTTAAAATTCACAACAAACCTAGAGAATCTCTAAGAGAGTGATTCCAAAATGAGGTTGGTTCCCTATTATTTGGGGAGTTTAAACCCTAGAACCTCTAATCACTCAATGTATCCAATGATCTTGACTACATGAGGCCCAGCTAGGGAACTCTCTCCAATATTGATCAGAAAGGGAACCTTAGAAATCTCAAATTGTTCCTATCTAGTTCTATGTTGGTAAATACCACATAGGTTCTTATGAATTATATAAAAATCCATGTTTTCATGATACTTCATTAGTTCACTAGAAATCGATTAAAGCATCAAACATTGAACAGTGACCACATTCAACAGTGACCACATCACTAAAATGTTTTTCACAGACAAGGATCTCTTCATCACTCATCTCTTTATCAGACAGATATAGCATTGAGGATTCTAGCATGTAAGATTTCTGTTCATGGAATAACATAACCTGAAGGCATCCAAACCACTCTTGGAAGTTACTACTATTTAGGAGGTTATCTTTCTCCAATATTTATCGTAGGGATAACATGGATGATGAAATTTTTCATTTTATTCTAAAATTAAAAATATATTATTATTATTACTTTTATTTATTACAAAATAAGTGATATATAATAAATTAAATGTTATTTATTTATTTACTTATTAAATATCCTACTATTTTATCAAGTCTCAATAGCCCTCAATATTGAAATCAGAATGTCTAGTAGATTTAACATTCTTGTGTAAAGGATCCCCATTACTTTTATTAATGATCCAAACTTTGGCCATGAAAACCATAATAAAATAATTAGGTAGGCGGTCTTTCCAACTACAGACTTGAAACTCCTTGATCCATTGAGTGGATTCCATTATCCTGAAATCCTGACTTGGATTTCCTCAACACTTGCCTCCAAATTTTCATTGAATAGACTTTGGCCATTAAACTCAATAAAATTTCAGTTAAGTCAACCCAAAACTCTCATGATAACTCCCTGATAAAAGTAAGTGTCTAGACTTTGGCCATGTACTACACTTAGTTCTATAGTTTAATTCCCAATCAAGTAATGGAAGACTTAGTCTGAATTAATATTTAATTGAGGTATTTTAATTTATTATGCATAAATTTTATTTTGTTTTATCCTTTATATGTCTTGTTAATATTAAGTGGATGTTACTTAATTAATTAACCATGTTAGATAAAACATTTACACATGATTTGTTTATTTAATTTACATATTTGAACATTAATTAATTAATTTATGTGACCATGACCTTGCATCCATAAAATAAATAATTACGCAAAAAGAAATAAATAATTAATTAAACGAGTCATTCATGAGCTTTATCTAACAGTTGATTTAATGAGTATACATTAAATCAACCTTTGACCCAGGGGAAATAACTCTTATTGAGGGTCTTGTCATGAGTTACATCATTACACTAGTCAACCTATGTATCACCTGGATTTTCATCATTATAGTTCAGTCTTGAACTACCTCCACGTGCCTTGGGACTCTCCATTAATTAAAAATATTTATTACTTATATGCGGGTGAGGGGAACCAAAGGATTGGTTAAAGGGTATTACATAAATAATATTGGACATGCAGGTCCTATATAATAATATAGGGAGAGATGAATCACAATTCAATATTTAATTTAATATTAAATAACTGAAAAATCATGCAATAAATTAAATTTAAACATTCAACACATACAAAGGGATTGGTCAAGCACATGAATTGTCATACATGCAAGGAATACAAAAAATTAAATGGCTAGCATTAATTTCTTTATTCTTTCTTTTATTATTTAAGGTAAATATGATTTCATTAATTAATTAATAAATAAATAAATTAATTCCCTTTCATCTTAATGATAATACAATATTATTTAGAGATACTCATCATTAATGGAATTCCTGTAAAATAAAGGGAATAACCAATAATGACATATTAATTATAATAAATTAATTGAGCATTTAAAATTCTTTAAAACCATTATTAAATTGGAAAACACACAATGGTGTGTCAATCAATAAAATAATATTTTAATGCTATAATTTCAAATTTAATTTAATTTTAATTTTTTACATTAATGGGAGACTACACGGAATGTACATGCAGCTACACACTATGTACCTCAGTTGCCGTATATCTAAGTGACATGCCTGGGGCTTCGATGTGTTGACTTAGACAAACTACATGGTGTGTACATGTCAGTTACAAACCCTGTATCCACTTTCTGTGTTCCAAGTTGACCTATTCAACATGCGATTTGCAATAAAATCACTACGTGTAATTAAATGCTTGGAGCATCTAGATACAATGCGCATAGGTATACAACTTGTGCTCCTACTGGATGCCGTGTAATCTAGTTTTACCAGCCAATGATTTGACACTTCTTGAGGGAATCTCCAGTCATTCTTCATTTTTTCTTAAACCTTTAAGAAAATGAAACACTGAACAAACATGATTAATATATACATATAACAAGTTAATTCAAATTTTATTAAAGAATGAATAACATGAAATTAAAATCTAACCCCAATTGTGCATAGATAAACAATCAAATAAATAATTATAAATTTATATGTGACCTTTATGATACCACTTGATGGTTCCGAGCATAGCAGAAGCCTGCGTAGGTGGGAGATATATTAAAATTTCTTTTAATAATCATTTCCCAAAACTAACAGCGAAGATCTTGAACATCAAATTTATAATTAATTTATTTCATATTTGAAGAAATAAATATCCAAGATCAGGAACTTTCTTCATTGGTGAATGTTGATTATCTGAAAATACCCTTTCAGATTACCTTCATTACGCTGTAAGGATCCAAGGGTAGAATGTCTCTAGCGGTGATCCACACGTGCTCTTATGATCTATGAGAAACACCACTCAATCTCCGGGTGCTAGCATGGTGAGTCAAATGTATTGTGTTTTTCATTCGTGATCTCTCATTCTTCAGTCTTAAAGAAATCTAAAATGAACTTATTTTTCTTGAGAAGGATAGAGGAGGTGGAGTTGAGAGAGAATTCGTTGTGCACTACAATTATCTATTCTCAATTTCAGATGCTCTACACAATAGACATAATCGTCTATTTATAGAGTCAAGATTTGAGTTAAAATATTATTTAATTGAATATTGGACATTAAATAACATTTATTAGCTTTAATAAATCCCATTACGCATAATAATAATTATGTAATTATTATTTTGTGGCGCATGCCAACTTGCACAATAACAAATATTATGTAACGGTCTTGTTAATTAATATTTGTCACCGAAATTGGTCTTAGTTTGTTTGAACTCCTCTAGAATTTATTGAATAAATGAATAAATATACTAATCCTCAATAAATATTTTATTCACAATATAGAAAATAAATATTTTTTAAAATATTCAATAAATAAAATAAATATTTTATTCACAATATGGAGAATAAATATTTATTTAATTTATGCGATCAATATAAATTGAATAAAATTATTCCTCGAATATGAGAATAATATTTATTACATTAATTAAACTCAAATAGAATTTAATCAAGATCAATAGAAAAAATTAGTGTGTGACTCTCTAGGATTATTTCTCATTGGCATTAGGCATACTTTCTTAAAGTCCAATATTAATGTCTAGAAATGGGTCAAGGCACCCAAGAGAAATAAATTAATGTCACAACATTGAAAACCACATAAGAATGATCATTATGTAATATAATCCTTTTTTCATAATATCTCATCAAGTAGGTTTCACATCCATGTCACCAACCTATATGCTCGATATGTCTTTCTTTGACTATTTGAAATAAACACATCATTACACCATGGCCATGAAATTTAATGCAATGGTTCTATTCCAATCAAAGGGCCAAGATATCAGCTTCCATAAATATGGAAGAGACAAATCCTTCCTTGACTTATTCATTAATGACATGTCACTCATGACACACCCAATGTATGAAACTTATCCATGAACTATTATCATTATGGTTTATGAAATACATCTAAGTACATGATTTGTAACATGTATTAATAATAATATTAATGTAAAAGGACCATCAAACATGCTCTTAGATAGAAATATCTGATGTGACCAAAACATGTGAAATTTCTACTGGTGGTTCTGTTCTCATAATCTTCTATCTTGGAGTTTACCAAGTGAAAAATTCATGCAAATAAGCTGGACCTGCTTATTATTACTCACACCAGATAGTCTATGTACTATATGTCCAATCATAGTACATTATCCAATCATAGAACATTATTTGAGATTATCTTCATAGAACATCAAGGTTCTCATCATAGCGGGAAACTGCTATGACCATATCAATGCGACATATAATCTTGGACATTATTACATTAGATTCACACAAAACAATGAAAAATATACAATAATAATTTTTATTAATATTAAGTACATCAAATATTTATGAAATCAAAGTACAAATAGTTGGTCCTAGGACACCAACTCCAAAGCTATAAGAGTATGAGGTCCAGCATCTTTCTATTGATATGTCTGTTGCACTACGTACATATGGCATGAACCACATACCTGTGTTACTTCCTAAATACCCTGAGAAGATCCACCATACTGTCACTGTAATTCTGAAGTCTAACTACCACAACCACAGCCACCACCTCAGCCTGATCAGTCGAATGTACTCCAGATCCCTTCCTAATGAGAAGCCGCTGACCCTAATATTAAACATGGAGTTAGTGTAAACCCTATCTCACTGGCTACATAGTGGAAATGTTCTACAAGGGCGCTGTATATGGCCCTTATTTCTAAAATATTATCACTTGAATGGGTCCCTCGTACACTGTGGATTCGTATGTCTCGGCCTACCACAACGGTAAAACCTAATCTGACTACCTGAGTATGATATATGACTGCTAATATCACCATGAAAATTCTCCAGATGAATATTCCTACTATTGTTCAATGCAGTACCATATCTTGGTGCTGAACCGCCCTAAATCACACCTCCAGCCTCCCTCAGGTTATGTTCTGTGATAAGTGCATGATTCACTACTCCAAAAATGGTACTCATCCAAAAAACATTAACCTGTGATCATATTTCATACCTGATACCATACTCGAATTGAAAACTTTTGATAAATCATCACCCATCATAATAGGTAAAAAAATGTAGGATCTTAGTAAAAGGGAATGAGTAATCCATAACTAATAGTGTTCCCTACTCTAGATGCATAAAATCCCAAGCTTTATCAGCCCTCAACATATCAGGATAGAAGTAGTCAAATAAGTTCATTTGAAAATACCTCCAAGACATCTCTCTATGACTTTACATCTGAGTAATAACATCCCACCATATTTTGGTGGAGTCTCCCATTATATACGTAGTGATTTTGACCCTCCTCTTAGGATGCGTCTCTAGATGCTCAAAGATAAAAAGTATGACCTCTAGCCATGAATCCACAACCTATGGTCGGCTATCCCCAGAAAAAGTGGGCAAATGCTTCTAATAAAGAACACATTCCATCTAATACATAGATGTGGTAGGCTGTGGTGCTCCCTGAAAAGTCTGCATGAAGTGATAAAACCCCTTGAGGAACTGTGCCTCAGCACCTGTGTCTGAAACAACTGTTGGTGTCACAACTGACACTACTGGAGGATCCACTAGTATCCCATGGACCAACACCTTCAGAGTGTGGTCATCACCACCCTCTTGGAGTATGACTGGAGCATTTCACTATGACATACCTCTACAAATGCCAAGCTTATGCGTTAGATCAAGATTAATTTAAAATTTATGAGATCAAAAGAACATATATAGAAATAAGACAGGTACATTACTTCCTATATAAGAACACATCCCACTACCTGCTCCATGATTCGGGTTTAGATGTTAAAAAAATAGGTATAAGTGAGAGACACTACAAATATCCCACTACTAAGGTCAAATTTGGTCAAGTTCTCAAATATAAGCATTTCAGTTTCCATTTGAATTAATAATCATTTAATATCATATCACAATTCAATTTAAAGGTTGAACCAATGGTTCGAAAAATTATGATTCATGAGGTCCCATACTCCCTAGATACCAAATATTGGAATCCATTTAATCCATACTATAACACATCCCAATATACCTATCAATATAATAGACATTTCTATCAAAACACCTATCACATCAACATGAAACAATTAATTCATCCTAAATTTAATGGCATAATTCATATAATGTGAAACCTATTAGGTTCCTATATGATGAATGAGATAGAGTAACCCCATATCATCGAGTTACAAAATAGTATAACCGAAAATCAAATCAATAATAACATCAAATACAAGTGCATCACCCAATGGTGGAATCACATAAACTATAATAATCAAATCCATAAAACAAAAATTGAATTTGAGGAAATTTGACTTTTACCTATATACGGGGTAGCTACTCTCAGGAACATCTCTTTACCAAAACCCTATTTCTTATTATCCCCATCTATTATTACCAACTAGTAAAAAAACTAGAAAATAATTGCTTTGATACCACTTTGTAACATCCTAGACGCAGATGCCACTAAAAGGTGCCCTGAGCCTGGTTGGACACATGGATTCAAGTGCATCTCCCTAAACGTCAGAGGCTGTTGACTAGAAGTTAGGGAATAGATTTATCCATAGGGAGACTATTCCCTCATCACCAGAGTCTATTATAATGGAAATAGATTAACAAATAGATATCAAAAGTAGTAAAACATACAAACAATAGAAATTTATCATGGAATGGATAACAATCTCAAAAGAAAGCTCATATACAATGATGATGATGATACATGTTATATGTTTCTAATAAAATATACAAAGCATGAATACATAACAGGTACACAATACATGTAAAAAAGTATGAAAAGGATAAAAGTGTCCAACTAGCGTCATGAACCTCAACTCGGTCCCATGATCCCTTCTCCTAAGTAGTAAAAAATAACCTGTATTAGGGAACTTTCCCTTATCAATACCTACAACCATATAGTCTGTTTATGTTCCCAAAGGTGGCCCAAACAGGGTGTGAGACATAATCCTAGCAGGCCACCACCCAAGTTTAGGTTCCAATCAGTCAATGAATATATATATAACAGAGTGTGCAGGAAAAAAATATGTAAGTGAAGGAAGTAATCAAAAGTAAACATCCTATAGGTCCAAGTTTTCATTTTATAACAAATTCATTTAATTAGTTTCATTAAAAAGGTAAATCTATGATTTAATATTTATGCCTATTTTATTTAATCAAGTTAATTTAATAACCCAATATCATTTAAATTATAAGTATCAAGACCCAACAAAATCCCAGAGTCCCCCATATAATCATAATCACAATAGATGCCTAAGGAGGACATCTAAAAGGTATAAGTCAAAGACTGACTCCAAGCTTGTGCTTTGTACTAGAAGACACATCATAATTAATTTCATTAATTAAAACATTTAAAACCTAAGTCCGTCCCTACAATTCCTAAATTGGAATCCAAGTCTCACTCTAGGTGTAATATGAACCAACACCCTATGAGCCTATCTATAGAGATCCTCAAGAACCTAGGTATCGATCTAGGTGTGGTATAAAGTCACAGCCTCTTGAGTCTGTCCTTGGCATTTCACTAAGGGTACCCTAAGTATCACCCATGGATATATAATTAATTCCCTTGAATCTGTCCATGGAATTCTCATATGAATCCATGTATCACTCAACATATAATGGTTAAATCCCCTATGAGTCTTTCCTTGTAAACCAGTATCGCTCAGGCATAAAGGTCAAGCCCCAATGAGTCCATCCATGAAATTATTCATTTGAATTAATATATCACCCATGGATTATAAACATCCAATCATGATTTCATTTAAAAAAATTATTTATACATATCATGGTTAAAACCGATGACATCTCAGTTCAAAACTCACCCAAAGGGGTGGTTAAAGGCACATGCCAAACTAACAAGGATTGGATCACAATTACTCACATGGTAATTTCAATAAAAATATAAAGTCATACTTAATAAATCTATTTAATGGAATAGAAATCACTTAAATCACATGGTAATATCACTACAATGATAAAGTCATGCTTACTCAAACAATTTCATAGCATGGTTCAAGGGACATGCTCGCCATTCCTTCCCATTAATAAAATCAATATTCAATTCAATTCACAATTAAAAATTAATTTAAAATTATCAATTTAATATTCAACATCCCAAGACATGGGTTTAAAGCACACCTAAGGGCATTCAAGAGTCAAGGCCACCCATAGTGGTCCATGTATATAACCAACACACCCAAAGGGGTGGTTCCATTTAATTCAAGGTATTAAACCTATACAAATACCAACAAGACACTTTTAATTGCCTAGTATATGCCTAGAAATTCTTGGGTTAAATTACATTTTAAGGCAACATTTAGAAATTGGGTGTGCAACATGACATCATATATAAATAGATCGACTATAAGTGAAAGGCACGAGACCACCTAACTAGATCTGTAGAGGATATTTCATCTAGTCTAAGCCCCCTATTCAACTTTTATTGGGAGAAAATTGAAGAACAGATAAAGAACCTAATTATAGGGGAAAAAATCTTGCACCTAAATAGAACAATAAATATCCAGAAGAATAGTGAATGACTAAATAGGAATTGAGATCTTACCATTATAGATCCAACGAGATGAACGACCTTTGATTTGAAGATCAGATGGAGAAGTTAGCTCAAATATAATAATATCTAAGGAGGAGATCTTCCCAAGGGTTGAGATACTATGCGGGAGAAAAGAATGTGATTAAGGTTTTTAAAGGTTTTTTATTTTATTAAAAATTATTAAATTTTACCAAATTTAAGGGGTCGCATAGTTTAGGTGCAAAGTTTGTTAAACCATGTGCCAACCATGCATGGGTACCTATAGAAAGGGGAATAGAACACAATTTACCTACATAGTTTTACTAATCGTGTGCAAATCATGCCAAAATACTCTGTCAATATTGTAGAGCTGGCCACATGTCTATGCAGACTGAATCGCATGGTTTTCTCTAATTGTGAAACCTATTTCTGCTCTCTACCCCTACCTCACATAGTTTAAACTAACCATGCACCTAACCATTTTCACCCCTAATATTAGGTTCTAGGATTTTAATGAGCCCCAAACACCCCTAATACCATTATAACCTCAATGAAAATTCATATTAGGCTATATATAAACATTTAAACTGATAATTGATAGATAAAATAAGATCCATACCTCAAAGTAGAACTGGTTTCCTATACATGAACTGATCCATGAAAATATGGAATATCTGGTTCATGAGTCCCATGAAGATAGCGGGAGAATTAATCACACCAAATAGAATCACTAGGAACTCATAGTGTATGTAGAAACATTAGAATATTATATTTAGAATGTTCTTCTCATAAACACTCAATTGGTAGTAGAAAGACCTTATGTCAATCTTTAAGTTCCATATCACACAATTTATCTAGCCAAATAGGTCATTGATCCTTATAAATGGGTACATGTTCTTAATTTTACATGTTTTAAGAAATTATTCTCAAATAAGAACCTCAAGATCTTATATACCTTCTTGGAGAACAACACTAGAGTTGCTCAGGGGGACACACTAGGTTTGATGAAACCCATTTACTAAAGGTTCAAAAACTATTACCTTAGATCCCAAAGCTCAAAAAAATCCATCTGATATGCCACAAAAGATAATAGTCTTTTCCTGGGGTTCAATTCAATGAATAATTCAATATCTAGACACAAAATTAAACCCATAACATCCTTAGGGAGGTTTTTTATATACTCATCTACTACCTATATAACCTAAGTGTCTGAAGAACCAGCTGTACCAAGGGTTAAACTCAAAAACTTATGGGAGATATGTTGCACCTTTATGATCATAATCCCCACTCATTCCTTCAATAGGTCCTTATCCCCATTGAAGTAGAATCTCATCCCATCCACCCATAGGAAACTAACTCCCTTATAGTGACAGTCTATTTGGAACATACTGTGGATAACCAGTCCATAGGAATAATTATGTCATATAGTTTTATCGAAACTACTAAGAGGTTCCACATGAAATTCTATCCACTAAGTATAAATTTACACTGTCATAAAATGTGTGAGATAGTGGAATCACTTCCCATAGGAATATATATCCACAACTGATAGGAAAAATTACTAACATGAATCTCATGCTCTAAAACAAGGGACAAGGTTATAAAAGAATGATTTGTTCTTATGTTTACAAGTACTGATGATAAAATAGAGAAGTCACATATTATACCTAAAATCATCTAATACCCATCCTAATCATATCTATCCATATCTTACAACCAACCATGTACTCAACCACTATCCCTCTCATCTTGGTGTAGACCACCTAGGGGTGGTGGGGGAAGTAGGTCATAGTGTCATCCTCCATCTACAACACCTCCTATTAGGGATCTTCCATCCCCTCTATGAGCATCAAATCTCTTTCATCCTCCCTAACCACCCCTATGAGATCCCTAATGGCGATGATTCCTTTATTGTGGAGTTTTTTCTAATACCTATCCAACATCTACAATACACAAGGTTGGGTAATCACACACCATATGACCCCACTTGTTGTAAGTATAATATCTCATGCCTCTAAGTTGACTATATCCATGGAAAGATCCATGTGTTGTTGATCCCTGTGTCTGGGCATTCTTTCTTGAAGACCAACTACGTAAAAAACCTAAAGTCTGATTCCCATTAGCTGCAATAGATGAAAATGATCCATGACATCCACCACCAGCTTTGGTTTTTTGAAACTCCTCTTTTAGGATGATCTTTGTCACCAAGGCCCACTCTAACACCCTTATATAAGTGGTAATTCATAGAGATACCATGCTATCTCATATATCCCTATAGAGGCCCTATACAAAATTCCATGATTGGAAGTATCCATCCATCACCATATCGATATAGTAGCATGTGATGTTAGTAAACATCAATACATACTCCAATTTTTTTTATCACCCTACTGTAACTCCATAAGCAAATAAATCCACTTAGAGTGGAATTTTGAAGTGTAGTACTCATTATGGAATAAGTTTTAGGACTCATTCCACGATACCTTCACTTCATCATGGGTCTCAAAGACCATACCCCACCAGTGATATACTACTCCATGAAGAATACAAGTCATGAGTTAAACAATCTAATAATTTTGGGGTTCATATGAGTCAGAATAATTAAGATATGGACTAATTACAATACTCTTATACCCATATATTTAGCTCACTATGAATTATATTTAGTCACTATCACTAAAAATCTTGTAGTGAACTCAACCTATGTGCATCGTTATCCTAGAATATATGGAAAATTTAATTCTCTATGTGCAAAAAAACATCAGTCTGAACTGCTAAGGGTAGAACCATGCGTTACTCAATGGGTGGAAGTAATGATCTTTTCTCTCTAAGAGGGAACACCTCATGAACATGCCCCTGACCTAAAGCCTCATTACTTAACTAGTCATTGTCATGACCCTGTCTTTGTATCCTAGCTTTCTATCATCATGGAGGCGTCATAAAAGTTAACAATATGTACCACTATTACATGAGAATATCATAGTAAAAAATTAAATAAGTACAAGGAAGTCAAAAACCTATTCCTATATTATGCATGTACCACTGGTTTCCCTACAATTGATGTCTCACCATGCTGTATTGACAAGAAGGTTATCAGAGTCCTAGTGTACGGATATGTCAATAATTGAACCATCACCAGGTTCTGTGGAATGAAAACCAAAATTGAGGCACCTTAACAATATTTCCCTATGTTTCTAAACTAATCATAAAAAAACATATAACTCCAAACATAATTCCTAGTAAAAACTACTCTGATAACACTCTCATAGGACTTGACCCTCTAGGGAACCCCTTAGACCTGCGATATACCAATAGTGACACCCCAATCACACCTCTAATTGGCTAGGTAATAGTCACTAGTATCTATTAGGAACATCACACATATGAGAGGCCTTATCCTAAATGTACAAAACACTTACACACACATCTCCAAGTAAATCACAACTATATAGGATAAATAAAAAATTACTAACATAAGAGGAAAAAATAGATGTATTAACATCTAAGAATAAAAAAGTACAACAACATAAATATATACAAAGTATGAAAGGGGGAAAATAAATTCTAAACCATAAATAAAGGGAATATAAAACTAAAAATAGATGAAGGGGGGGCAATCCTACTCATAAACACTGAATCCAAACACCACCTAAGTTCATCGTCACTCGGTACTTCTAAGATCCACCAATAATAGACCCACTAAGGTAAACATATAACTATTTTTATCTATATAAGATATAACACATATGGTAAAATACCATATTTGTGTGAGTATATAAATACCCAGTAGGATTCCCTAAAAACTATAAATGGAATTTGTAGAATAAAATAGTCAACTCAACCCATAAGACGATGAGGGGAGAAGAAACCCCACAAATAGATATACTCATAGATGAAACCAAACAAAATAGGAGGGGGGGGGGGAGAATCTCTCAATATTCACGGACCATTAAGGATGATGAGTCTATCTATAACTCCAAGTGCTGGTGTTTTCCTAATGCTAGTCGCCCAATGTAATCCTAACCAGGTAAAGGGTGACCATACCTCACTGATGGTAGGCCTTGTTTAAGGGGGTTCAGAACCTAATAGGTTTGAGGAACCACCCATCATTTTTACTTTTTGAAAAGGGGGTTCCAATCCACAAATATAAAACAAACACCCTGAGCGTGTGTATAGGGGGGGGGGGGTTCCAATTCTAATTATATATGAAATAGGGGACCACTCCTTAGCTAACACAATTCATCAGGGGGTTTCCAACCCCTGATATCACTCCGAAGATCACTCTCGAGTCTCAATATTATCTAACCATATTGGAGGAAGTAAACCTATCATGTCACATTGTATATTTGATATAAAAAAATGTCACCATCTCATTTTATTAAAAATTTTACTCAAGAAGGACTACTCATGGTTATGATTATATGTTCCAAATTAGAATATACGAGAGGTATAACACCTGAAGAAAAGTACATAACATGTCATTGGGTGTACACTATGTGTACCCCTAAATCCTTTTATAGTTCTGTCCTGTTGTTCCACATAGAATGTGAAAAGACATATAAATAGTGTGTCTCCTAGGGAACATAGTGTATAGAACCAACTAAGGTCCCAGGAGTGTACTCCCTATAAAAGTATTGACTGACCCGATAGGGTTACACGATGTTTGGGATGTCTGCATGGTCATATGATATTTTACTTGGCTGGAAACCCTACCCTTCACAGAGAACATGCTACATGACATATTTTCTTCTAGAACACATAACTCATAGAAGATAATTTCATAGAAAGTGAATCCTTTCCCTAAAAGCTAGTTTTATCCATCTTTCTTACCATTAATATCATAGTATGATTTTTCTTTGCTATATAAATCAAATGAATCTCCTACGATCATCAATTTATAACCTTTGGTGGTTGGAAATCAGGATTCCTACCGATCCCCATGAAGCTTGTCATGCCATCATCATCATATAAGGATCTATGCCTTCGTTGTTCATCAGAAACCCACCATAGATCATAATTTCTTCTAAAAATCACAATCTTCATCATCAATCACATGAACCAACAAAAATACAAGGTTTGAATTAATCTTAAAATAGATAGGGTAGTCTAATTTCCTTCTTGGTGGAAGCCAAAAAAGAATTCATGAAGAAACAAAGGAGAAAGGAATAATAAAGCAAGGTAAGATGATTGGTCTCGTTTTAGATACTAGCCACTAATTTTTATTGTAGAAATAGAAGGTAGGTGGAGATAAATAGAAAAAAATAAATTATAAAGCCTAATAAAATAATAAATTAAATCAATAGGGTATGTGAATAATTTAAAGTAGAAAAATAATCAATGCTTGAAACCAGAAATGATAGGGAAAGAATCTAAACAGAACAAGTCCCACATCATCATTGGATCTATCATTGATGAAGAATGGTTATGTGTTGATGTCTATGATGATTTATAATGATTCTATTCATTGGTTAATAAACTTCCCTTTTCATTATTCAGTGAATATTTCTCTAATGATGGATCCCTCTATAATTGGTAATTCTATGCAAGGGTCATGAGGATAACCCCAGGTATTTTCCATAATGATTATTAAATAGGCCATGAATTAGGTTTATCCATTTAGAAAAATTAAATTAATTTTTAATTTAATTAATTTAATTCCTCTAATATCTGCATGTAACTACTCACCGACAAAGGGTCCAATGTTAACAAACATTATGTTATATCTAGGGTAAAAATCCCATTTTTTAAGAAATGGTAAAATAATTTTCTCCATTTGAGACTCAATTCAAATGGAAGACCGTTATTTATGAAAATATCTTCACATAGGTATAAATATATTTAATATATTTAATATATTTAACATATCAATTCTGGGGTCCCATGACACCCATAACACCATACTGACACTGAAGAAAACCCCAGTATAATATATTGTAATATCCAAAGGGTTAATACATGAAATATGGATTTTTTACATTTTTAACCTTTATACATCTCATTGAACACTATAGTTACCCTTTTACTAGCTGAATTTGACCTTTACATTGTGGTAGTGCAATAGTTACTCTTATGTAGATAATATTTATTTTCATAAGGGTAACTCAAAACTGACATAAAAATGAAAAAACACAAATTCAAAGTAGGATTTTTCTAGATTAATTAAAAAAATAATATTAATTATTAAAATAAATAATAGTTTTTCTATAAAAAATTCAAACACAATGTCTAAAAAACAATTTAAGTCCTTTTTAATTAATCTATTATAAATGAAACTAATAAAACTCAAGATTAAATCAAAATTTCAGTTCAAATATAGATTCTCAAAAGTATCAAAAATAAATTAATATCTTATGTTTTATCTAGATTAGAGGGGTAATTATCATTGGAAAAAGTAAAAAAATTGAGAAATATTATCACTCATCATGTAGGTACTCCCCCAATGAAAAGGATTAGGTTCCTACAATATTAGGAGTAGGCACACAATTAATGACAATGAAATGAGTCCTCCATCATTGTAGAAGTTACTCCCCTAATAATTGGGACATGGTTTCTCCACTAGTGGGGCTGTTCACTCCCTTGATCGATACTCAATTCCCTAATAAGGTGAAAGTCCTCCACAAAATCTCAATGATTAGTGAGATATTAATAGAAATGTAGAGATCATTTATCATCTCACGGATAATGGTTTATTTCCAATATTCTCATTGTTTTTATATATGTATCCAAAATAAATTTTCTGATTCAGAAGTAGCGTTCATGTTAATCTTAAATCCAAGCTCAGGAGCTTCATCCAATTAGTTTTTACAGGATGTATTTATTTTTATAAGAAAGATATGTCCCCTATTTTTTGAACTTAATCCATTATTGATAGGTATATGATGTTCATAGTAGAAAATAACACTATAAATTCAAATTATTTTTAATATTTCAATCTTATTATCCTTAGAATTATTTTAATTACTCTTAGGTGATTGAGGATAGAGATACAATGGTTAGATATTAATCAATGCTTGTTTATCTTCATAGAGGTTCTGATTAGACACTAAATGAGGCTAATATTAATTGTTAATATATATAATATTCATGTGATTTATTATTCATAAAAACCATTTTAGTGCATTTTACACTTTGAAAATCATTTCACATTATGATTGTAATTCCTTCTTAAAATGCACTATTATGTGGTACATTTTTGAACATCATTTAAAGTACCCAATGATTCATCTGATTTTAAGTAATGTAATTATCCATATTTTAATTTTATATTTTTTAAAATTGATCTAAACTTCAATATGAACATGTTTCATTCAGGGATCAATGGGAAATTCATGGAAGAAGATGGGTATATTTTGTGATGAAAGGAAGAAATTCTGGAGAAGGCATATTGGACACCAGCCCACTGATGAGAATATGGGACCCACATTAAAAACCCAATGAAGCCCAAATTTCGTGGGATTATAGAAGACATATATAGGAACAAATTAATTTTCAGGAGCCAGTTCTAATTCGTAATTCATGGTAGTCATTAAGGCGGACAATATTTGAGATAAAATTATGGGCCTGATTTTAAGGCCCAGAAAAAATTCTACCAATATGATTCTATCTCGGAATACACAACTTCAAATGGGCCCAAATTTTACAGAGGTTAAGGAGACATCCGGGGATCCATTTTAGTCTTTTATGGTACACTCTGATTCGGCCATAGAGAAGGTCTTATAAGCACGTCTATTCGGTGGATGAAAGCTGGATGCCACCTCGGGTCAAGTGTGGAAAAGTCCAAGTTCCACAAGCTTTCCATCACCCTAGGCCTACCATAATCAAGTGGGATGATTTGTACTATTGGAGGATCAACCCAAGTCTTCTCAAATTCCTATTTAAGGCAGTGTTGGTGGAGTATTTTTTCATCTTTGAGCTTTGTTTTCATCTTAATGTTATGCTGCCAATTTGTCTTTGTAACGTTCTTCATTCACATGTAAGTTGTTTTAATTCATCCTAGTTTCTTAATAAAATTTATTCTTCTAATATTATTATATTTTTATCCATCTCAATTTGATACCATTTCCTCATGGTGTGAATTTATTCACACCAAATCTTGTGAAATTATTCACACAACGGTGGAGTGATCATTTTATTTTTATTGTTTTCTTTACTTCTCCATTTCCTCCATCATGAGTCTACTTTCTGCTTCCATTGAAACCATAGAATCAATGGAGGGATAACACAATTATGGTTTGATCCAAGGGAGTAGAAATGGTCTGGATTGGATGTTATTTATCACCCCATTAATGTTTAATCACTTCTTTTAATTGAGATTTTTATTTGATGATTTTTAAACTCCATCGTCCTTATTGAATTTAAGGCCACACACTTCAAGTGCTAATACAAACCTTTACCTTGAAGTGCCAAAACATTTTATCCTTAAAGTGTATAGGTAATTAGTATTAAAGTGTGTAGGTATTAAACCAGTAAGTGAGGATGTTTTTTGATCTTCTTAAATGAACTCATCTCAAATATTAGAAATTGAAATAGTTGAAAAAGAATTTCATCCAATCCACCCCAACCAATAACCTATGATCAACTCATTATTTTAAATTGAATTCACTTTAATCTGTTAGTTATCCTTTAAACCCATATAAAATCGACACAATTTGACCACTTTATATCAAAAAATTGTCCATATAATGTACGTGTCTAGAGGTTTCTTCTTAGGTCTCTGATGATTCGATAACCCAAACTAAACTATAAGGACCGTTCTACCTTCATATCTTGGGAAAATTTGAGCATGAATCAAATTTTGGCGCCCTCTCTAGGGAACCAAGTAAGTTACCTTAGACACTATCATCCTCTTCTCACCCCACATTCTCTACTCTCACCCTCATCTCCCTTATCTTTACCCCTTTTTATTTGTGTGTGTCCTATGAATCTAGAATCCAACTTTCTATCTTCTCCAATGGTTTATCTTCCAAATTATCATGTCACAAAATCATTATGGAATCAAATGGAAAATCAATATTGGGAATCCCCTAAATTTGAAAATTTATTTGATCAACCCTTGATTAATTACCACACAACTGGTGAGATGTACAATCAATGGGATGATGATTGTTTAAAGGATCAATTTCCAGCCCTCTCAAGGACGATTGAAGAGATCAAACTAAATGAAGGTCACGATTTAGAAACTCCCATCCAGCCTAATCCTAAAAAACTGATTGAAAAGTTGTGTAATCAAATGGAGATAATGAGATCCGAGGTATCATCTTTGAGATTAGAACTACAATGCATTAATACTTGTGAGGAACTCATCTATACACCAACTGTACCTTCCAAAACCTTATGTGAAGTGTCTAGTTTCCCACAAACCTCTCATGAATTTATTGAAGAACCAACCTTTGAATTTGGGGTAGGGGAAGTGAATCAAGAAATTGTTAAAGGGTCTTTAAATCAGGAAGAAATTGATGTCATGTATTCACAAGAGGGAAATTTGACATCGTTGATTGAGTCTCCCAAGTATAACTCTATTGACGATTTTTAAAAAACACCAATCCCTAAACCATTAAGTGAAATAAAAAACATTGAGTCCACACCCATTCCTAACACTATTCTTTCAAATTTTGTGGTTGAATATTTTGTTCAAAATGAAACAATTTTGTTGAGGAATTTGGAAAATGAAACTGAGTTGGATTTAAATTCTCAACCTGTGTCTGAAGGTCCTATCCAACCCGAGCTCAAAATAATTTTCATTACTTCAACACTCAAGTATCCCTTAATAGGATATAATCATAAAATTTCAATTATAATTCACCCTTATCTTGAAACCAAAAATGTTTAAATGATCATTGATGTCTTTGGAAAGACTATAGTGGAAACTGGATCAACCATTTTTGATATTCCTTGGATTTTCCCACTCATTGTAGAACATAGGTTTGTACATGACACAAATTATAAACAAAGAATCAATAAAAATAAAGTGGAAGTGGAGAAATTTGGGGTCCTTAAAATGTTGAAAGTTGGTATTGGGTAAGTTAGGGGGTTCATGTCAAGCTAGTGACGTTAAACAAAGTGCTGCATGGGAGGCAACCCATGGTTTTCAAGTTTCCAATCATTTTGTTGTTTTAATCAACTTTATATTTTAAATAGGATTAATAAATAATTTTTATATTTAAAAATAAAAAATTAGACTGTTGGCCAATTCTTCTATAATGAGTATGGATGGGTACGAAAGGGGAGCACCATATTCATCCGTGTCACGTGGTGTGATCCATGAGTAATACCTTACCCAGAAATTTAAAAAGAAGACAATGTATCATCAGTTTATTTTATTTTATTTTTATGTGTTTGTAGGTTAAAATAAAAATACAAAATAATAATAATAATAATAACAAAAAGGGACACACCATGGGTCATGGGGAAAACCCCTTCACAACCGGCAAAGCCGTGGGGATTCGAACCCGGGACCAAAGATAGATAGGGGTGCATGCTTACCACTGACCTATGACTTTTTGTGCTTCCTTATTCTAAAATTTTTATATATATACTTATATTTTACTTTTTTTATTATATATATATATATTGTTTTTTTTTGTTTTGTTTGTTTTTTCTTTTTTCCTTTTTCTACTAGGGAACTCTGCAAGTGACCTGGATATCAAAGGACTAAATAAGAGTAGCAAGAACTTCAACTTCAACCACCAGGTGAATTCATTCCATAATCCGCATATTTCAATTTCTTTTTTAAAATTCCCTTATCTGCCTCTAATACTTATAAATTTTCATTTCTTGAAACTCTAGGGACATTGTTGTTTTAAGTTGGGGGGGAGATGAAATAAAAAAAAACTGATTTTGTGAAAAAAAATGATTTGAAAAAATGTGTGTAAATGGAAGGAAAAATTCCCTTAACTTTGAACATGGTAATACACATTGAACAATTTGAAACTAAATATCAAATAATTTAGCATGCCCCGATTCTAATTTTAATCCTTGTATAATTTATTGAGCATAGATTTTGGAAAGTGTGGCTGTCCAATGTGATATTTCATCGTTTATATTTTAATCCAAATAAAAAGAAGATCACAATGCACATCCTTTGGATAGTGGGGTATTAGTTTGAGTTCATGGGGTCCCCCAAATAAATAGCATAGGTTTGGTGATAATTTTGGTTTTAATATGAGTACTCAATAAAAAAAATTAAAAAAACAATAAATTTTCACGTAGAGCAATGAAATGACCTAATGCGCGGCTTTCAACACTTGGGGATAGTGACTCCATAGTTGTCTGGCCTAGAGTTACTAATTTTTTCTCTATTTTTGGAAATTTGAATTTGTTTTTGACTAAGTTAACTTGAGATGATGCTCGAGTATATGGGATTCACTTGGTGCCCTAAGGTATTTGAGCCTGGGAGTCATCGGCAAATTCTCGCTACAGGGCTTGATTCTTTTGAGTGCAATTTCAATTACTATGGAAAAATTGCAAAAAAAAAAACAAAAAGAAAACAAAAAAAAACAAAAAAAAATAATACAAAAAAAAATGAATACTCATCTTAATATTGAAATGTGATTCCACTTAGCGCTTCTGTCATTTCCCCCTTGAATAAAGATGAACCCCCATTTCTATTATGATGCACAACACATCCTCATACTTAATTGATATTGGATGAAATATGGAAATGAATTTAAACAAAGGAATGGACTTGGGATAGATATATGCTTATAAAACTATCTTGTATTAAAATATTTTGATGGGTTTCATGATTTTTTGGTATAAGGGTTTCTAGTGATGATTTTGTATTAAAATGTTTTTGGAAAAGGGAATTCGAATTTCATATTGTTGAGATATATTTTGCTCAGGACTAGAAAAAATCAAGTTGGGGGGTGTGATTATCCACTAAATGAGGATAATATTAATTGTTAATATATATAATATTCATGTTCTTTATTATTCATAAACACCATCTTAGTTAATTTTACACTTTGAACATCATTTCACATTATGATTGTAATTCGTTCTTAAAATGAACTATTATGTGGTACATTTTTGAACATCATTTAAAGTACCCAATGATTCATCCGATTTTAAGGAATGTAATTATCCATATTTTAATTTGATATTTTGGGAAATTTATCTACACTTCAATATGAACATGTTTCATTCAGGGATCAATGGAGAATTCATGGAAGAAGATGGGGATATTTTGTGATGAAAGGAAGCAATTCTAGAGAAGGCGGATTGGACACCAACCCACTGATGAGAATTTGGGACCCACATTACAAACCCAATGAAGACCAAATTTCGTGGGATGATTGAAGACATATATTGTAACAAACAATTATTCAGGATCCAGTGTTAATTCGACATCCATGGTGGTCATTAAGGCGGTCCAATTTTGAGATAAAATTATGGACCCGATTCTGAGGCCCAGACAAAATCCTACCAATATGATCATATCTCGGAATCCACAACTTCAAATTGGCCCAAATTTTACAGAAGGTTAGGAGACATCCGGGGCTCCATTTTCTTCTTCTATTTATCACTATTATTCGGCCATCTAGAAGGTATTCTAAGCGTGTCTGTTCGGTGGATGAAAGATGGATGATACCTCAGGTCAAGTGTGGAAAAGTTCAAGTTCCACAATCTTTACACCACCCTAGGCCTACCATAATCAAGTGGGATGATTTGTACTATTGGAGGCTCGAACCAAGGCTTCTAAAATTCCTATTTAAGGAAGTGGTGGAAGATTGTTTCATCTTTTAACTTTGTTTTCATCTTAATGTTTTGCTGCCAATTTGTCTTTGTAACATTATTCATTCATATGTAAGTTGTTTTAATTCATCCCAGTTTCTTAATAAAAGTTCTTCTTCTCCTCTTATTCTGTTGTTCTCCATCTCACTTTTATACCGTTTCCTCAAGGTGTGAATTTATTCACACCAAATCTTGTGAAATTATTCACACAACGGTGGAGTGATCAATTTATTTTTATTGTTTTCTTTACTTCTCCATTTCCTCCCTCATGAGTCTACTTTCCGCTTCAATTGAAACCATAGAATCAATGGAGGGCTAACCCACTTATGGGTTGATCCAAGTGAGTAGAAAGGGGATGGATTTGATGTTATTTATTACCCCATTAATGTCTAATCACTTCTTTTAATTGAGATTTTTATTTGATGATTTTTAAACTCCATCGTCCTTATTAAATTTAAGGCCACACACTTCAAGTGCTAAAACAAACCTTTACCTTGAAGTGCTAAAAACTTTGATTCTTCAAGTGTATAGGTGATTAGTATTAAAGTGTGTAGGTATTAAACCAGTAAGTGAGGATGTTTTTTGGTCTTCTTAAATGAACCCATCTCAAATATTAGAAATTGAAATAGTTGAAAAAGAATTTCATCCAATCCACCCCGAGTGATAACCTAGGATCAAATCATTATTCTAAATTGAATTCACTTAAATCTGTTAGTTATCCTTTAAACCCATATAAAATCAACCCAAAGTGGCCACTTCATATCCAAAAAAGTCCATATAATGTACGTGTCTATAGGTTTCTTCTTAGGTCTCTGAGGATTTGATAACCCAAGCTAAACTACAAGGATCGTTCTACCTTCATCTCTTGGGTAAATTTGAGTGTGAATCAAATTTTGGTGCTATTGACGGGGACCCATGTAAGTTACCTTAGACACTAGCATCCTCTTCTCACCCCACATTCTCTATTCTCATCCCCATCTCTCTTATCTTTACCCCTTTCTATTTGTGTGTGTCCTAAGAATCTAGAATCCAAATTTCTATCTTCCCCAATGGAGTATCTTCCAAATTATCATGTCACAAACTCATTCTAGAATCAAATGGAAAATCAATATTGGGAAGCCCCTAAATTAGAAAATTTCTTTGATCAACACTTGATTAATTACCACACAACTGGTGATATGTACAATCAATGGGATAATGATTGTTTAAAGGATCAATTTCCAGCCCTCTCGAGGATGATTGAAGAGATCAAAATAAATGAAGGTCATGATTTAGAAACTCCTATACAACCTAATAATCAAAAAATGATTGAAAAATTGTGTAATCAAATGGAGATAATGAGATCTGAGGTATCATCTTTGAGATTAAAACTACAATGCATTAATACTTGTGAGGAACTCATCTATAAACCAACTGTACCTTCCAAAAATTTATGTGAAATGTATAGTTTCCCACAAACCTATCATAAATTTATTGAAGAACCAACCTTTGGATTTGGGGTAGGGGAAGTGAATCAAGAAATTGTTGAAGGGTCTTTAAATCAGGAAAAAAATTGATTTCATGTATTCACAAGAGGGAAATTTGACATCGTTGACTAAGCCTCCTAAGTATAACTCTATTTAAGATTTTTCAAAAACACCAATCCCTGAACCATTGAGAGAAATAAAAAACATTGAGTCCATACCCATTCCTAACACTATTCTTTCAAATTTTTTGGTTGAATATTTTGTTCAAAATGAAACAATTTTTTTGAGGAATTTGGAAAATGAAACTAAGTTGGATTCAAATTCACAACATGTGTCTGAAGGTCCTATCCAACCCAAGATCAAAATCATTTTCCTTACTTCCCGGCTCAAGTATCCCTTCATAGGATATAATAATGACATTTCAATTAGAATTCACTCTTATCTTGAAACCAAAAATGTTGAAATGGTCATTGATGTCTTTGGCAAGACTATAGTGGAAACTGGATCAACCATTTCTGATATTCCTTGGATTTTCCCACTGATTTTAGAACATAGGTTTGTACATCACACAAATTCTAAACAAATAATCAATATAAATAAAGTGGAAGTGGAGAAATTTAGGGTCCTTAAAATGTTGAAATTTGGTATTGGGTAAGTTAGGGGGTTCATGTCGAGCTAGTGACGTTAAAAAAAGTGCTGCATGGGAGGCAACCCATGGTTTTCAAGTTTCCAATAATTTTGTTGTTTTAATAAACTTTATATTTTAAATAGGATTAATGAATCATTTTGATATTTAAAAATAAAAAAATATACTATTGACCTGTTCTTCTATAATGAGTATGGATGGGTGCGAAAGGGGAGCGCCATATTCATTCATGCCACATGGTGTAATCCATGAGTAATACCTTACCCAGAAATTTAAAAAGAAGACAATGTATCATCAGTTTATTTTATTTTATTTTTATGCTTTTGTAGGTTAAAATAAAAATAAAAATAATAAAAATAATAATAATAAAAAGGGACACACCGTGGGTCATGGGGCAAACCCCGTCACAACCGGTGAAGCCGTGAGGATTCAAACTCGGGACTAAAGGGAGACAGGGGCACACACTTACCAAAGACCTACGGCTTTTTGTGCTTACTTATTCTATAATTTTTATATATATACTTATATTTTACTTTTTTTATTATATATATATATATATTGTTTTGTTTTTTTTTCTTTTTTCCTTTTTCTACTAGGGAACTCTGCAAGTGACATGGATATCAAAGGACTAAATTGGAGTAGCAAGAACTTCAACTTCAACCACCAAGCGACTTCATTCCATGATCCTCATATTTCAATTTCCTTTTTGAAATTACCTTATCTGCCTCTACTCCTTCTAAATTTTCATTTCTTGAAACACTGGGGACAGTGTTGTTTTAAGTTGGTGGGAGATGAAATAAAAAAATTGCTTTTGTGAAAAAAAATGGTTTAAAAAAAAAGTATGTAAATGGAAGGAAAAATTCCCTTAACTTTGAACATGGTAATACACATTGCACACTTTGAAACTGAATATCAAATAATTTAGAATGCCCCAATTATGATTTTAATCCTTGTATAATTTCATGAGCATATATTTTGGAAAGTGTGGCTATCCAATGTGATATTTCATCGTTTATATTTTCATCCAAATAAAAAAAAAGATCACAATGCACATCCTTTGGATAGTGGGGTATTAGTTTGAGTTCATGGGGTCCCCCAAATAAATATCATAGGTTTGGTGATCATTTTAGTTTTAATATGAGTATTCAATAAAAAAAATTAAAAAAACAATAAATTTGCGCATAGAGCAATGAAATGACCTAATGCGTGGCTTTCGGTACTTGGGGATCGTGACTCCATAGTTGTCTAGCCTAGAGTTAGTAATTTTATCTCTATTTTTGGTAATTTGAATTTATTTTTGAATGAGTTAACTGGAGATGATGCCCTAGTATGTGGGCTTCACTTTATGCCCTAAGGTATTTGAGCCTGGGAGTCATCGGCAAAGTCTTGCTACAGGGGTTGACTCTTTGGAGTGCAATTTCAATTACGATGGCAATATTGAAAAAAAAAACAAAAAACAAAAAGAACAAAAAAAATATAATACAAAAAAAATTGAATACTCATCTTAACATTGAATTGTGATTCACCTAGCGCTTCTGTCATTTCCCCCTTGAATAAATATGAACCCCATTTCTATTGTGGTGCACAACACATCCTCACACTTAATTGATATTGGATGAAATATGAAAATGAATTTGAACAAAGGAATGGGATTGGGATATGGATATAATTATGAAACTATCTTGTATTAAAATATTTTGATGGGTTTCATGATTTTTTGGTATAAGTGTTTCTGGTGATCATTGTGTATTAAATTTTTTTTGGAAAAGGGAATTCGAATTTCATATTGTTGAGATATATTTTTCTCGGGACTAGAAAAACTCAAGTTGGGGGGGTGTCATTAGAAAATAAATGAGGATAATATTCATTGTTAATATATATAATATTTATGTGATTTATTATTCATAAACACCATTTTAGTGCATTTTACACTTTGAACATCATTTCACATTATGATTGTAATTCCTTCTTAAAATGCCCTATTATGTGGTACATTTTTGAAAAACATTTAAAGTACCCAATGATTCATCTGATTTTAAGGAATGTAATTATCCATATTTTAATTTGATATTTTTGTAAATTGATCTACTCTTCAATATGAACATGTTTAATTCAGGTATCAATGGAGAATTCATGGAAGAATATGGGGATATTTTGTGATGAAAGAAGGCAATTCTAGAGAAGGCAGATTGGACACCAGCCCACTGATGAGAATGTGGGACCCACATTACAAACCCAATGAAGCCCAAATTTCTTGGGATGATATAAGATATATATAGGAACAAATACTTCTTCAAGATATAGTGCTAATTCGGCATCTATGGTGGTCATTAAGGCGGTCCAATTTTGAGATAAAATTCTAGTTCAGATTCTGAGGATTCGATAACCCAAGCTAAACTACAAGGACCGTTCTACCTTCATCTCTTGGGTAAATTTGAGAGTGAATCAGGTTCAATAAAGGGGTCAAGAATATCTCTAAACCTATTTCTATAAAAAAATTATTTTCTTATCATGATGTTCAGTTTTATTCATTCAAATTTTTAGTGAAGCCTTACCCCTGACATGGAGGGATGGTGTAGTTCCCATGTTAGGTAGAGTAATGATCATTTTATAGAAAATATAGTTAATTTTTTAAAGATAGTGATATTCCATTATGATTACTTAGGTTAGTTTCATAGTCACTAGATTTATGAAGGTGTTATAATGGTGTCTAAAGCTAATAGATCAAGGCCATTCTCTTTGGATTGTGTAAAAATGGGACACCAATAAGATAAGATTTGGAGGTTTTGTGGTTATCAGAGTGGTGCAATGTAAGTGTGTTAACTTGAAGAGGCTAAGGACTTCCTTGATGAACGCATTAGTATCTTTCTTGATAGAGTGATTACGAACTAAAAAAGTTATACACAATGGTGGATATGAACCTATCTAGAGTCTAAAGTGTAGTTTTGATTCTCTATAGAGGTTGGAGAGAAGCTAAAATGTGCGGGATGGTATTATCCTTGTGTTTTTTTCAAGTAATAATTATATATAAACCTTATAAATAGGAGATTAAGAGTAATTATAGACCTAAATAGATATATAAACTTGAATATTTTTTCATATTGTCATTAATTAATTGATGTAAGAGTCTAGTGTGATTAAATCTGGAATTATACATCAATACTTTGAGCCACTCAAAAAACATGCGGAGTATGATTCATTCTATATAAGATGCCTTTGTTAAAAAATCATTTCAAATTTTATGTTGAAATTCCATTGTTTTGGTTCATGCTATAAAAGTGGAGAATTCTATGGATGAGAAAGGCATTAGTTGAAATAACCTTAACAAGGTTCATTAAGCACAAAATTATGTGCATTTCAAAGAGTTACCTTGAATAAGGATAGATCTAAATGGAAGTCTATGGTGTAGAATATATTAAAAACAAATGTGCAAATGAAAATGATTGAAAAAGGATGATTTTTATTGTGTTCCAAGACTACAAGGATCCTTGGATCTCTCAAAATATAGGAAACATGTGCAAAAGAATACATTCCTTTAAATAGGGTTGAAGTATCAACTTTTTAGTTTATCGAACATAGTTGATTTCTTTTCTAGGATAAAAAGTTTAAAGGTGTATAGAATAAAATGACCCAGAATTTTCCTTGGGAATGACATAGCTCATACTTGAGTTTTGGGGTCCCTAATCCCCTATAGGAAAAAAATTATAAATTTAACTAAATAAATTACCTTGAAAAAATTGATGATAGTTCTGGTGAACTTTAGGCACAATGTCTACACCTGGGTTGGATTTTGGAGATATTATGAGGTAGATAATTTTTAATAAATTATTGACTATTTATTTAATTAAATATTTTATACTTTGTATGTGAGTTTCAATATCTCCTAAGTAGAGCCCTAGATGTAAATTTGGTCACAATATTTTGACATGATAGAGAGTTTAACCTAGGGGTGATATAATTAGTGTTTAGGTTTTAGGCTTCAGATTGGGATCATATTTAGATTTTAATTAAAACATCTGGTTGTCCTCATTATTTCCTATATACTCATGATTAACTCCTATAATTAGGAGGATCGATATTTTTGAATAAAAATAATTAGATAAAGATTAGAGAAGTATGTGTTGTTAATTGACAAAGAGTCACTGGATCATAGAGTAAGTGTGGGTAACAAGGTCAAGGAGAATAATGAGCCTTCAAGAATGTATTGATTAAGGTAGGGAATTAATTTTTTCATTATGACTCATTATTTTTGAATTCTTACACCATTCTTTATGTGATAAAATCATTGAAGCTTTGGTCTAGATATATTATTTTTTATTCTCATCTTTATAATGAATCAATGGAAAATATTTACAGAATTTATGACTGGTTGGTTATTCAAAAAAAAAAAAAAATACCAAACCCTCCCCCCTTAACCAATAGAGTGTGACTTTCTATGTGACACAAATTTGTCAGCCATGGCTAGTGGTTCTACATGGGGTAGTTGGACCTTTGGTGGTTGAACCACTCCCCCTTTCCTCTCTCACTCCCCCTCTTTAACTTTATGGTTCAGAAATAATATTTCCACTAACCCTAGTGGTGATCTATGGAAATGATAACATGATATGTGTAGTAGTAGGTGCCTTATATGTGGCTATGGGAGAGAAAATCAGGGTGGAGAAACCTAGTCTGGTGGTTATATGAGGAGGTAGAAACACTATATAGGGAAGATATGGACATGTGGTATCCTGATTATATGATGGTACCAACTTGGTGGAACTTTGGTAGTGGTGATGGAAAATACTGATAGAGGGATCTAAAATTCTTTCATGGCATGAGTTTTATTTTGGGGAGTTTTAAATCGCATTTTGATCCAAGGTATTGGATTGGTCATGTCCAGGGAGTCATCCGCCCACCTTGTAGTGGGTGATGTAGCTTAGGATGATAGAATCACACCCTAAGTGAGTCAACTAGAGGCTTGGCCCCATATTGGCTGGGTAGAATAGGCTATCCCAATGCCTTTTACTACCCTAGTTGCATGTTGGGGGGCACCAACGAACTAATCACACTAGTTCGACCCATCTAAGGAGGCATGTTGGCTATCCTAGTAGACTGTCCCCATTTAAAAAGGTTTACGAGGTGCAATTTGGCACCACTAGGTCATCTACCTCATTAGGATAAACCAACCATGTGTTCAAGTGGGGGAACCACCCATAATTGGGTCATACACACTCAACCCATTAGGGTAGGGTTTGTGTGGCACCATATATTAGGATATACCCTGCAAGTGGTATTTCACATGGTGTATGGACCCATTATCTCTCAACCCCACTATATTTTCATGTCATATTGCATGATCCAAAGTCTTCGATGAGTCTTGATGATCATTTTTTTTGGTATATTTCATATATGTTTGACAATTTTTAGGTTTTGGACAAGTATATAGACATTCATAATATTTCTTCCATGTACAATGTGATGATGGAATTAGTTTTTCTATACAAAATTTTTTAAGAAGTTTTTAAAAATATTATGTTCATTAGTTCTATAGGGTTGGAAACGGGTTTCAGTACTCCCATAGCGATAGGATAATAACTGGGTGTGGGTCCATCATATTATTTATTGAGTTCAAAATTCCCTCACATACCTAGGTTGTGGGTTCTCTATATGAATCATGGTTCCAACTAATCCCTTGATCACTAGTTCTATGACAAGGTTTAGTTTCCCCAACCACAAACTCAGAGAGGTGGAATTTTTCTATAATTTTGGAAAATATGAGTATTCTAAGTAAAGTTTTTTTTATACAAATTCCTAGTGAACTCAGTCATAAAATTCGAATGGGGTCTAAAGATATGTAATTCTTTCATTTTCTTGAACTTTGGAATATTTTGGAAGTAAGATAGGATAAACCTTTTCCTAAGAATAACCTCAATGTTATCCTTCCACTGAATCTTAGGCTTTGATGACTGTGTGGTAAAGAACAATGTGTATTCAAGTTTAGTTACTTCTCTAATCATTATATCTTTTATAATGAGTGATTTTTTATACATTTATGGTGTTGATACTCCCTATGGTGTCAGGGTGTGGTTCATTGATGTTTGACATAGGGTTTAGTGACCCACACTTGGTTATTATGATATAGATAGGGCATGGTTTCCCTTTACTTGTATTGGGTTAGGGACCCCCCCCTTTGGGTAGGATGAGGGTACCCAATATGTGGGTTCAACACTCCCTTAACTAGTGTATAAATTTCTAGTTATGTGAAGGTCCTCCACTATCGATAAACATTTTATGTGAATTTACTGGGGATAAGTGTTATATTATATTATCATCTATTAAAATTAATTATAGAATAAATGATGAAATGAAATATCATAATCAATGATTTAAATGTTGAGGGAGAGATAGTTTTAGTGAGGTGATCATAGTTTTTAGCTTTAGTGAGTTCTTGCATCTGGATCATACTCTATAGATTACCCCCAAAGAAATTTTTGTGGGTGCAAGGTAGTTGATTCACCTTAACATAGAGATTATTTATAACCTTTCTTTATTAAGGGTGAGGTAATGTTTTCCCCTTTTGGTATAGGGGTTTAGTTTTAGGGATCTTGATACAATGAGGTGGTCTATTTATCAGGTTTCTTCTATCTTCCTCCTTAAAAGTAATGGAATGGTTTTTTTGGAAGTTGGATAGTCCATATATTATGAGTCTTATATTTCACTAGGTATTGTAACATACTGACCTTGGTTCCACATGCCGATTCCCCAAGAAAGTTAGTTACGCGACCTTAAGTGCACCTCCCTATATGCTAGAGGCTGCCGAATAGCATCGAGGGTCTAATTTTTAACATGGGAAGACTATACCCTCTTTATCAAAGTAGCACAACAACGAAAATAAATAAAAAATAGCTAAACAGTAATCAATAATAACTAAGAAAATACAATAACCAAGTATAATACCAAGAATCATATGATGAATCCATAATAGTAAAATAATATCCAAAACAAAAGTGATAAATATGTCATTTAATATTAGTGTCAAGTGTCTAAAGAAAACCCAAAATAAAGACACACCGAAAAATCCCAAGTGGTTCCCAACATCATATCCTATTCCCTCAACCATACTACATCCTGAAATCCCAATTCATACTTCTAACATATTTATATTTCCTTTATCCTTTCCTATAAACATAAAGTCTATTTAGGTACGATCAGGAAAACCACACAAGGTGTGAGTACAACTTAGTAGGCCATCACCAACAATGTCTAAAGAAATATATTTTCTATAATAGTGTATGTAGTTATATAAATAATATGTCCCAAAATATAAAGCATACAATTTTCACATTTAATATCCTTTAATCAACCACCTTGGCCCCTGGGTTCATGATGAAACCTAAAACAAGTAAACCTACTTCATCCCATGCCAGATTCTGAACCATAAACAATAGGAATTTCAAAAATTATCATTTTATGGAATTTCATTATTCATTTAATTATAATTTCACATTCATACATTGGGGACCTACAGAAATAGTTTTTAACCCCCATGAGTATTTATAGAAGTAGCTCCTATCCCACAACTTAGTGATCACATGAAAATAAATATATATAACTTGGGGGACCAGAGAAAAAATTTGACACCCCATGGGTATTTAGAGTAGTAGTACCTATCCCAAAACTCTGTGATTATACCATTCACAAATATCACATACCATGGTTCCACATACATAACTCATTTATCAACCATGTTTATTACTCGTTATTCAAACAATTTAAAAATCCCATTTATCAACCATATTTATAATCTCATTTATTGACCATTCATAATTCATAAATCACCATTTCAATTATATTGAAACACCCTATGGGTCTCCATAAAACCTGATCTCAAAACTCTAACGGGTCCAAAGGAATCTGTGAAGGATTTTGTAATCACATAGGAGATTAATTAATTAATTCAATTCAAAATGAAATTTCCCAATGTGGAAATTGAAATTAAACAATTACATACACCCAATTATAATCAAGACTATAGTAATTGAAAATTAAACCACCTATCTCAAGATTGTTGAGGAACTCTCTCCAATCTGTAACCCTCAATTAGATGTTGAACGGTCCAATTCACAATGGTGGAGGAAATCAAGGATCAGAAGCTAGGAACAGATCCAAAGAAACTACATTCATCAAAAACAATATATAAAACCATCTCCAATAGAGGAAATCATCCCTCCAAAAGAAGTGATAAAGACAAGAGAGAGATAGAAAACCAAACGAGAAGATATCACATACTGGAAGATAGGTTGAATCCTTCCACTGGATATTTGATTTTCACTGAAAAGGGTTTGAGGAGCACTGGAATCCTCCTAGTATCTTCCAAAATCAAAGAAAAATTCTTTAGGTAAAGCCAGAAAATTTAGAGGTAAAAATCAAGGGGTTTACTAATTTTAATAAAATTTTTAGGGGGTTTAATATCCACACACACGGTTTCCTAGACGGAGGCACATGGTTTTCAAAACCACACACCCTAACCATGAGTTCCTACTCCTAGGGTGGATGGTTACTACTAAGTTTGAAAAACTATGAACCCACCATAAAAATACCCTCTGTTTGAGGGTGTACAGTTTGGGGAGGGAGGTTGCAGGGTTTGTCCAAACTGTGTGCCACCTATTATGACTCTAATAAGGGGAACACAATTTCCTAGGGAAAACCCCATGGTTTTCCCTAACCATGAACCAACTATAAACAACCCCACGGGCTTCCAAATTTCTCTAAATTAACCTAAAATAACCCCCAAGAAAAACCCAACCAAGACATAGTCAAAATAAGGGTAAATGAGGACAAGGCATCTCAATAAAGGTTGGGGTCTTACAATATCCTCACCTTATAACAAATCATCCTCAAGATATACTCCCAAGAATATCTAAGCTTATGAGATAAAAAGGTCAGAACACCATTCCCAAATATCATATTCTCTCTCCCAAGTTTCCTCCTAATCACGACTATGCTATCAAAACACTCAGAACATCGACATGGTCTTTCCCTGCCGCAATTCTCACTGCAATCTATAACACGAATTGGATGCTCCTAAAAGGACGCATCATACTCAATATCAACATAAACAACATAGATAAAATGATAAGTATTGGGGTGATACTTCTGAAGTTGTGACACATGAAAAATATTGGGTATAGAACTGTACCTCTATAGAAGAGCCAATCGGTATGCCACCGTCTCGATTCTCTCCACAATATCAAAAGGTCCAACAAACCTAGGCACCAACTTTCACTGCCTATGAATCCAAATATGAACCAATATTGGAGACACTAGAAGGAATAAATGATCACTAATTGTAAACTCAATAGGTCGATGACATCGATCAGTATACAAATTCTTTATAATATGAGCTATAGCCATAAATTTATGAGCCAACTGAACTTGATCTGATGTCTCCTATACAAGACTGGGTCCCAATAACTCTAACTATCATACCTCTATCCAACACAAAGGTGATCTTTATGGACTCCCATAAAGAGCCTCATATGGTTCCATCTGAATAGTTTCATGATAACTATTGTTATAGGCGAACTAAATGAGCACTAAGTGATTCTCCCAAGACCCACTAAAAACAAGGACACATGCTCTCAGAATGTCCACGAGTATCTAGATAGTGCACTCTGATTTCTCGTCTTTCTTTGGGTGGAAAGATGTATTTAGAAAAACCTGGGTACTAATTGCTTCTATAGTCCTTTCCAGAATCATGAAGCAAAACAAGAGTAAGGTTCTAAAACTATACTCTATGGTACCCCGTTTAAATGTACTATCTCTTGAACATACATCTGAACCAACTGTTCCACCGTGGAAGTATCCCAAATAGGTAATAAATGGGATACTTTTGTTAACCAGTCCACTACCACCCAAATCATTTCATTCTTCCGAGGGATCCTTAAAAGACCTACCATGAAGTCCATGGTAACTTCATCCCACTTTCATTACAAAATAGGAAATGGATGTAATAAAACACCAGATCATTGATGCTTGTAATTCACCTATTTACAGGTATAACATCATCTTATAAAACCCACAATCTCCCTTTCCATTCCCTACCACCAAAATGTTCTCTGAATATTGTCGTACATTTTAGACAAACTAGGGTGTACTTCACACTTTGAGGCATAAAACTCACACATCAACTCCTCACACATCAAATAATAACACATAAACATATGAACAACAACACATATCTAGACATAAATTATCTCACCCTCATCTATAGTCTAATCATAAGGTGACTCCCCACCTTCAAATATGTCCCTCAAGGACAAGCACTACAGATCTTCATATTGACTCTCTATGATCTGGAAAAAAAGTGTGGACTCCACTAATAAGGATATGAGGGTCATTTTCTCATACTCCTCCTGAACATCCACATTCATGTTAATAAAAAAATCCATCATCTTCCTCTCAGACTAGATTCATGAACTACCTGAGTTTGTGTCTTCCCACTCAAAGCCTCAGAAACACTATTTCCATTACTAGGTGTATATGCTAGCTCAAAGTAAAAATAATTCATATACTCATCCCACCTCTTTCGATGAAGATTAAAATATTTTTTTGAAAATATATAATTTAAGATTTTTTTCGGTATATATATTAAACTTTTCTCCAAACAGGTAATGCCACCGACCCTTTAAGGCATAAACCATCGAAGCTAAATGGAGATTGTCTATAAGGTAATTTCGTTCTTTTGGACTCAACTATTGTGACCCATACACTACAACTCAACCCCCTACATTAAAACTTCTCTATGTACAATTACATACACATCACAAAACACAATATACTCCTCACCTAGATCAGGTAAGATCAAAATTGGTGTAGTATTCAAATGGCTCTTTAACTCCTAGAAAGAATTATCACATGATCCAAACCATTCAAACTCAATCCCATTCTTAGTAAAGCCTGAAAATGGTGATAAAAAATGGGAAAAGTCTTGGATAAACCTCTAATAATAATCCTCTAACCCCAGAAATATTTGGATATCAAAAATATTCTTGGGATACTCTCAAGAAACCAATTCCCACACCTTGTCTAGGTCCACCAAAACACCTTCCTCTAAGATGATGTGACCTAAGAAATGTACAATATCAATCCAGAATTAACACTTAGATATATTGGAATATAGCCCATTCTCTCTCAATTTACTCAAGATAATGTCAAGATATTTGGCATGATAATCATGAGTCATGGAGTACACCAAGATGTCATCCAAAAAAAACATCCACAAATGATCTTGGTATGGGTGAATGAATCTATTCATCAAGGTCATAAACATGGTCCGAGCATTCTTCAACCCGAATGGAATCATGAATAAATCATATAGGATATAACTAATTCTAAAATTGGTCTATGGTATATCATAATGTCTAACTCTCAACTAATGATATCCTAATCTCAATTTAATCTCAGATAAAATGAAAGATCCTATAAACTATTCAAAGAGATCATCAATATGAATAAGAGGATACTGATTCTTTACTATCTTCTGGTTCAAATTCTCATAATCAACACAGAAACTCAACTTCCCAACATCCTAGAATATCCAGAGAAATCCAAGGTGATGTACTTGGATGGATAAATCCCTTACCCATCAACTATTCTAGCTAAGTCTTAAGTTCTTGAAGCTCTGTTGGTGTAATTTGATAAGGTGGAATAAAAACTGGTTTATCTCTAGGAATGATCTCAATTGTAAACTCAATGACCCTATCTTGTGTAATTCCTAAGAATACCTCTGAAAATACATCCTAAAACTAGCCTACTATGGGTGGAAAGACATCATTCTTCACACCCCCATTATCCAATAAAAGAATTACAACATGGGTGTTGAGCTCCCCTAATTTCTGATGAACTAGCCTCAAAAGACCTGCTTGGATATCCCACTCTTTATAATGCACACAATTTTTACCCTTAGGAGACATAAAGGTCACTTTCCTAGGGTAACAATCAATGTGATCTTGGTATGATACCAACCTGTCCATACCCAAAATAAAATCAAAATATGACATGTCAAGTATGCAAAGATCCCAAAGAAAATGATATTTACCAAACGTGAGAGAAAACCCCTTTCATAAATAGACGTCCCTTGACTATAATCCTAATGGTGTGTCAATCATCACAAATCCACTCAAAAAATATACCATCAGACTCAAAATATACACAAGTTGAGTAGATATAAAAGAATAAGAAGATATTGTATCAAATAAGGCACTGTCAAGTATAGAAGCTACAAGAATAGAACCACTAACTTTCAATGGTCTAGCCTCACTATCCAAAAGTGTAGGATTAAATATATGAAAATTTCTTGTACATATTCCCTATGTTTCAGTTTGAGTCCCCTAAGTTTCATTACTATGCTAAAATGGGCACTCTTTCCCCAAAGTACCACGTCTACTACCTCGATTGACATGACTAGAAGAACTCCAACTACCCAACTGATATGGGGTAGAAGACCCCATTACAGTACTCTAATTCATCCTAGATCCTCCATTATTTTCCATTTATCGAGGGTTTATGAAATACCTATGTATGTGATCCATCTTGTGGTAGGATCGATACTCCACTGGTGGTCATAGACACTGGCTACGAATGTGACCCAACCTACCACACTAATGGAATTATACTCAGTTACTACTATATGTAACTAATACTTCTCCATGTACACTCTGTTTTCTATTTCCCTAATTTAAATTCTCATATAAACACTACCTACTCTTAGAATACATACCTCCTAGTCTTCCATCAGAATCCACCTGTATTCCATTAGAAGCCTCATTCAGGTTCCTATCATAAATGAGAGCCTGATTCACCACCTCATAAAAATTCTTCATCCAAAATATGTAAACATGGGACTTAATATCACATTTTATTCCACCCTAGAAATGTTTCTCTGTAGTGGTCTCATCTCCTACCAACTCTAGAATAAAGTGCTGAAAACTGGTGAAGCGACCAGAATAGTCTATCAAAAACATACCCCCCTAAGTCAATCATATAAACTCTACTTCCCTCTCCAACCTAACTGTCTCTGGGTAAAAGTGTTCTAGGAACTTCTACTAAAAGTCTTTCCATACCATGTTCTAAAACTACTCATCTCGATTATGAATATCCCACTAGAGCTTCACTGATCCACGCAACATATAAGTAGCCAATTTGACTATATTCTCTATAGAAGTCTCTAAATGGAAAAGGATAATTTGTATAGAATCAATCCAAATCTCAACTGCCATAGTTCCACCCTCTCTGGCGAAGTTCAGGGGGTGCTGTAACTGAAACTCCCATTTGAGATCATACATATTCTGCACAGCCCGCTCTATATCTCTTTCCATAAACTACATAAAGAGATAAAAGTTCTCATGGAACTTTTCTTCTCCTCCTTCACCTGTAACTATAGGAGCCTCTGGTTCCACTACTAGAGGTACATTTTCATCCATGTACTCCTATTTTTTTATAAACAAGTATTTTCTTAGAGTAATATATATACAATTCCAAACACACATATTATGACACATAACACATCATCTTCACATTTATATAAGAAGGATTCATATAAGGATATTACAATTCACCCCCCATAACCCTCCATATGGTTAAAACTGAGGCACTAACACTACCCTCAACCATCCATCACCTGGGCCATAGATAACAAGGGGTAAACATCTTTCATAACATAAGTTACCCATTAGAAACCATTTTATCCATTTCGAATTACCAAAATTAGCATCATTTATAATTACCAATTATTCATTAGAACCATTTAATTTAATTTACACAAATAAATAAAATCATTTTAATTTCAAAAATTCACCCAAAACCTGATTTTCTATTCATTCCTAAAATAATTCATGTCACATAAAATCCCGAGTGACTAAAATGATGCATTTATACTCAACTCCTAGGCCATATTGAGCCACAAGAAAAATATTAGAAAAAATAACATCAAATAATAAGTTTTTCAACCAAGGGGAAATAACATTCAACTGTAACAAAAAAATAAGTATAATAATCAGACACTGGGTACTTAGGTTTTCCCATGCACATGGGTTAGAAACTCCCATGCAAGAGCTCATGGCCAAGTCCCAAATCATCCTAATCTCATACTTACCTTTCCCAAATACTAATAAAAAAGAAAATAAAAGAAAATAAAACTCCTTTGATACCAATTTGTGACATCCCGAATCGGGTGCCACATGTTGGTGCTCCAAGATGGTTAGTTACATGACCTCAGGCACACCTACCCATATGCTAGAGGATGCAGACTAGCATCAAGGGTCTAATTTGTAACATGGGGAGACTATAACATCTTTATCAAAGAAGAAAAATAGTGGAAATAAATAAAAAATAACTAAATAGTAATCAATAATAATCAAGAAAATACCACAACCAAAGATAGGACCAAGCATCACATGATGAATCCATAACAAGAAAAAAATAGCCACAACTAAAGATGTAAATATGTCATGTCATATTAGTGTCAAGTATATAAAGAAATCCCTAAATAAAGACACACTAAAAAATCCCAGGCAAGTCCCAACATCATATATGATTCCCTAATCCATGATCCATCCTAAAATACCAAACTCATCCATCTAACATAGGGATATGGATCTTATCCTATCCTGAAAACATGAAGTCTATTTGGGTACCAATAATGAAACCCTAGTGGAGTGTGAGTACAACTTAGTAGGCTACCTCAAATTCCATATAAAGTAACATCAAGTCTATAACAGTGTATGTAGTTGTCTAAAAATAAGACATAAATGATAAATTAAACAATTTTCACATTTAATATTCATTAATCATCCACATAGGCCCTCGGGTTTGTGGTGACACCTAAACTAATCAAACATTCTTCATCCCATGCCAGAGTCTGAACCATACATCATTGTAATTTCACAAATCATTCTTTCATGGACATTAATTATTCATTTAATTCCAATTTTACATTCATACATTGGGGCCCTAGATCAGTAGTTTGGAACCCTATGGGTATTTGGAGCAGTAGTCCCTATCCCAAAACTCAGTGATCACATGAAAATAAATATATATAACTTGGGAGGATAGAGAAATAGTCTAGAACCATATGGGTATTTGGAGTAGAAGTCCCTTCTCCACAACTTAGTGATCATATTATTCACAAATATCACATAATATTGTTCCATATACATAACCCATTTATCAAAGATGTTCATAACTCGTTATTCAACTAATTTCACAATCCCATTTATAAACCATATTCATAATCTCATTTATCAAAAATTCATAATTTATAAATTGTCATTTCAATTATATGGGCACACCCCATGAGTTTCCATCAATCTTTATCTCAAAACTCCAATAGGACCCAAGGGATCCATGAAGGGTCCCGTAATCACATAAGAAATTAATTAATCAATTCTATTAAAATTGAAAATTCCCAATGTGGAAATTGAAATTACACAATTAAATACACACAATTATGATCAAGATTATGGTAATTAACAATTAGACCACCTACCATAATATCATTGATAAGATATCTTCAATTCATAACCCTCAATTTGATGTGGAATAATCCAATTCACAATGGTATAAGAAATATAGGATCAAAACCTAGGACCAAATCCAAAGAAACTAATTCATCAAAACCTAGATCTGAACATAATTCCAATGAAGTAAACCATCCATCCAAAATAATAGATAAATATGGGAGAGAGAGAGAGATATCCAAATGAGAAGAGATCATATACTAAAAGAGAGGTTGAATCCTTCCACTGGATATTTGATTCACATTGGAAGGGGTTTTAGGAGCCTTATAATCCTCTTGAGAGATTCCAAAATCAAAGGAAAATGTTTTCAATCGATCTGGGGATATTAGGGGTAAAAAATGGGGGGTTCATAAATTTTAATAAAATTTTCGAGGAGTTTAAAATCCACATGCATGGTTTCCTGGAATGAGGGACACGATTTTCAAAACCGTGCGGTTTCACTATGCACCCCTACTCATGGGATGCACTGTTATTCCTATGTGGTGCACTACTTGAAAAACTATGCACCCACTATAAAAATCCCTTTTGTTTGAGGATACACTATTTGGAGAGGGAGGGAACATAGTTTGGCCAAACTGCGTGCCACCTAATGTGACTCCAAAAAGGGGCACATGACTTCCTAGGAAAAACCACATGGTTTTCCCTACCCATGCGCCAACTGTGCATATCCCCATGGACTTCCAAATTTCTCCAAATTCACCCAAAACAGCCCCAAAGAAAAACCCAACCAAGGAATAATCAAAACAATGGTAAAATAATACCTAAAATGAGCAAAATTCATCTCCATAAAGTTAGGGTCTTATAGGTATCATGGGCCACCTATGATATATGACCCTTACGATATTAGTTTGTACATTGGGTTTTCACAACTTTTTTGACTACCTAAATCATTAAATCATATTTGGATATTTTATTCCTTATTTTAATTTAGTTTATAGTTTAATCCTACCTCCGTATTTTAAGCATTCTACTAAGTATGTTTATACTCACCACTATATGGGCATTATTCTTACATGTGTTGCATTATATACAGGTTATCTGTTGTTCAAGGATTATTGTGGAGAACATTGAATTGGTAAAGTATGTTCTTTATGAAACTTCATAGTGAAATATAATTCTAGAGATCATATCTATATTTATTGTGATAATGAGTCTTTATTTTTAGTTCCAAACTTTTCTTACTGGTTTTTTCTTCAATATTTTCCCTTTTATACAAGGGTTTTACTTGATTTATCATTATTGGTTAGCATATGGCACATGAATTTTATTTTATAGTTGGGATATTATATATATGTATTTTTTTATATTTTATATATATATACATGGTTTTATTATAGGTTCACATGCTAAAGCCTCCTATGGTGTGTTATTACTCCTAGGTATTAGTCATCAACCCTTGGCCAATTAAAGATAGGCTTGAGGTGGATTACTCACCCCAACTACTAGCCTAGGCAGTGTCTTGGGGTTATGGTCATATTAAACTCATACAACTAAAACATAAAAAACTAAATGAAACAAGATAATAAAACCAAAACACACAACATAATCCATTTTTATCAATAATTAGAACATATTAAACATCAATTTGAATCAACATAATGCTTACTATATACTTGAGTGGGAAGATAAAAACCACACCATCTTCAAGACATCAATATCCACCTATAAAATGATATATAAATGAGAATCAATCTAGATAACATATATTCAAAAGTTCCTTTAGTTACCTTTTGGGTCAACTCCACCTTAAAAATGAGTATGTGGCTCTTTAACCATACCATCTATGAAATTGAATTAGAATAGAAACACCAACTTACACAAATAATATCCCAATAAATATGAGGAATATATTATGGATCTTTAATATATGGGAGAACTCTAGGAAACAGAGGAGGATGACAACTATTATTTCTAATAGGGGAAAACCTAAGAAAAAACTTCCACAAAAAAGAGAGTATGAAAAATAAAACCATGAACATAATCCAACATAGAAAAAAATACTATCATTAGGTTCCAATTTACCTACCCTAATATTGTAGGTAGAGATCATATTTTTAGTGTTAAAATTATCTATAAAGGTTTTAAAAATTTATTATAAACAAAAATATGAATGAATTTACTAAAAGTTTTCCTAATCACCTCCATATATTAATAATGGATTGGTATAACATGGGAGGTCCATGATATGATGATATGGTGAAATTATAGAGTTATAAAAGTTTAATAAAAGATAAGAAAAAAATATAAAAGGTTATAATAGTCAAACTAGGTCATTAAAGAATAAAGAAGATGTAGAGAAGGGAGGAAAATGTTCCCATTGGGTTAATATTATACATTAAATATGCACTTTTCTAGACTATACCTGATGTTGTGTTAGAGACTCCATGGAGAGTCCACATCAAGTAATAATTTTATAAAAATAATTCTTTTATTTTAAAGGATATTTAATTCTAATTTTATATTAAAAAATTATGGTAAATATATACAAGAGTTCAAAAATAAGGATGGATTAAAAAATCAGGAATTTTATATTCAAATAATGTGGTAAATATTTTTACTATAGATAAAATAAATGAAAAAGAGATTTATGGGTTTGGAAATTGTAAAAAAACATATATTTATTATCTCATAATTATTTTAGGATATAAGAAAATATATTTATAAAACAATGGTTATTTTTTAATAAAATTAAACTGTGTTTTATATTTTTTTTATGATTAGATACATTTTATAACATGGTTTGAAAAGAAAGGATAAAGGGATTTGGATATTCACCCCCTAATAGCACATAACTCACCAAGAAACACTCTCACCTTAGGTATCTCTAGGTTTTCTTAAAATGTATCCCTAATAGATGGTAGAATAATATCACTATTTTATAGGTGTGTTTATTTTCTTGATTCAATGGATTCTCCCTTTCCACTGTGGATTTTTATCCTCAATTCATCTGTTTTCTGGTATTTGTTCCCTTTTTACCACTTTATTATCAATAATTATTATCACTATGGTATGCGGTTTCTATATCTAGGTTCAGTCATTTTGTCATTGATTCTTACTATATTGGTTTTTGTTGAAATTCTATTTCTTTAGGTTCCATTCTCCCCTCTTAGTGAACCCTACTCCCTTTGTTTATGAATTTAATTTTCTAGGTATTGTTATTTTTTGATTTAGGATTATCCCATTTGGTTTTGGTTATTTCTTCTACTTGATATGGAATTTATAGTGATTCAAATTCCTTTCCTAGTTATATAGCCTTTTTATTTCTCTTTTTTTTTTCATAAAGTACCCAACCCTATAGAGAGGGAGTACATTTTTTGACTCAGTATAGGAATTGAATTGTTACCCCTATGGAATCATGTGGCATGATGTTCCCAACCATTCATTGATGGTAGTGGCCTTACTCAGTGGTGGCATGGCTAAATGTAGGCGATAAATGAAAGAAATATACCCTAAATCTCATACACATATGATGTGTTATGGGATATATCATAAGGCATGATAGATCTATATCATATGATAGGACATATAATAAATCAATGAATTCTACAAGATATTTGTGAAAATCATTTATTTTGATATGAAGGTATCATTATACACTTCCATGGCCTATCGTATGTTGTTACATGGAAATATCGTAAAACATAGAATTATAGTGTATGATTCATATGGAATCATATAATACAATGATAATTAAAAATTGATATCTTTTTTTATAAATCATTATTCCACTTAAGATATCATTAATGCATGGAGAATAAATGTATATAAGTGTTAAGTGCATTGTTAAAGGGTTAAAAACCGTTATAACCCCATGCCATTTTCTCATGAATTATGTAAAACATGAGTAGATAAATGGAACTTAAGGGGAATCCCCAAGGGCCTTAATAATGAAGTGATCAACATGAGATGGTGATAGTATGATCCCCTACTTATTCTTCCATAATTGTACAAATCTTTATCCTCCTTTCTTTCCCACCTAAGACAATAGCAGGCCATGGAAGGAAGGTTAGTCCCACTTGATCATTGGGTGATTATTTCAACTCAGGGGTACACTATGGATGTGGTAGTCTATTGGATATATATTATTATTTTTCATCAACCATATGAATGAATACAAATGTGGTGGTGATCTTCAATGAAATGTGTGCGTGTTTTCTTCATTATATATTTATACATCATTTTAGGTTTCAACCATGTTAGTTCTTGGGAATGATGTTTATTTGTTTCTATAGTGTCTATTAATTATTAATTGATCCTCAAAAACCCATTAGTGCTATGAAATAAATTCCATTTTGTTTGATTCTTGAAATCATGTTTAAATTGAAGAAAATATGATTTTTTATATTCTCTATCATAAAATTTTACTGAAAAATTGAACTATGGTTTCCCTTATGACATGAGATGTCATAGGCTATGATATGATCACACCATATGATATAGGATATCATAGTTTGTATAAAACTTCAAATCCATTCATTTTACATGAATTTTAACACATGATATGAAAATCATAACCTACGATACCTACGACTAGCTTAGCTAAATATTTATCATCGTATAACCCTAGAGATATTGAGAGATATTATAAGAGGTGATATCCTAGGCACTGGAGGTTTTAATGTTACACAGACCCCCTGTTATATCCTATGATTGCTTCTATGCACCAAGCTTCTCTTACATTGGTTAATGAGGAAATTTGTAAGCAGTGAAAATAATTATTAGTTGTAAAATATGACTAATAATTATTTAAGGATTTAAGACTTTGTGGGTTATAAATCATATCTCATGATTCAATTTATATCACTAAATATGATATATATATAGAAAAAATATTAGTTTTTGATTATGAATTGATTTTTATGGTTTATAAAATATTTAATAATCATGGAAAAAGGTATTTTGAATAATTTAATATTTTATAAAGGGGGTTATAAATTAATAAATTATAAAAAATATATAATTAATTAATTATTTATGAAATATTTATTAAATGAATATTATATAATATTAATTATTAATATTTAAATTCCAATTTCAAGATATATGGAATGAATCATAATTTGGATATAAATGGTTTATATAGAAATTATTAGTGAAATTTATAATTTTTTTATAAATTATAAAATAAGGTAAAAATATAAAAGGTTTTATATTTTAATTATAAATTTTGATAATATTTAATTTGAATTGTTCAAATTAAAAGACCTTACTTAAGAAATTATTTAAACCATATCAAAAGGGGTTTTGACAATTGATTTGTTCAAGGTTTAAATAATATTAAATATAAGATATTTATATTATGTAAATCGTTTACATAATATAATTAGAATATTAATTGTTTATGATTCACTTAATATAAAATATTTAAATTAACATTCCATATAATAATTAATATCAAGAAGTTAATATTGGAATAAATATAAAGTGTTTATATTCATTTAATTATGCATCTCTATAATAAATAGATAAATTATGAAATGTTTATAATTTCTTTATATTTGAATTGTTTAAAAATAGTTTATCTCATTTTTAAATTTATGAATTTTTCATTTTATTTCCTGTTATATTCATGAATATAATTATTATATTATAAATGGTTTTATGATTTTGTTTCAAGTGTTTAACTTATATGATGAATTTTTATGCATTCATATAAGAGTTACTTGCTAGGTGTGATAAAGGATTTAGTTTTATTCTACCTTGAATTTCACTTGTACTAGGTTATGAAATTGAATTAAGAATTTAAATATAGTTTATAAATAGTAAATTTTATAATATTTAAGGGATTGAGGTCTCTCTTGAGTAAAGAATATTTAGGTAGAGGGACTTTGGGTTGAACTACTCACTACCTTAGAGGCTTATGCCTTGTCTAGAAAAGTGGGTGTTGTCCATCTGTATCTCCATGATTAAACTTATGGGGATTTTTGATTTCATATGATTATAATCCTCTACACAAAAGGGTTTCATGTAACTTATTCATTGAATTCATTTGGATATGTATAAATATAATTGGATATTAATTTCATTTAGTAACATAATATACGAGTTTTGTAAAGGGTTACACGTAAATATGGTTTAAAAAATTTGTTTGGTGTAAGGAATAAAATTTGAAAATAAATCAATAGAATCATATATATATATCAATGGGAGTAACATGATATAGGATGGTGAGATTAGATCCCATTTAAAATAACTAAGTGTTAGATTTCTTCCAAGGGAATAACATGTTAATACCCTGATCATTAATCTGGGTGGGTTTTGGCTAATCAAGGTTCCCATGGATTATCTTGTGCAAGTCATGGAGGAAATGGATAAAGTTAAGAGTTATATAATCAAATCCTATTATGATATTTGGGTTACACTTATCTAGGAAACCCTAATAGTTAGGATACTATATTAATGGTGTTGGGTGTATCCATATAATGGATTAGGAAAAGAGTTGTTCACTTAATCAGCCAAGATTCATATATGATATGATTTGGAAAATACCCTACCTAAATAACTAAGTGGTGATATAAATGAAAAATAAAACTCTCTATTTAGTGAAATTTGGATCTTGGACCACTAATGGATATTATGAGTTTAAAATTTTTCATCATTTTAGTGGGATCACATTTATAATAGTCTTTATTAAATGACCAAAAAACATGATATTATGCTAATAAAATTTTATGTCATAAAAAACATTATCATCATTTTCAATATTAAAATTGATATCAATCATAAAATAAGGATAATATTAATGTAATAAAATACATATATTTTTATAAATTTTGATAAATCCTTCTTAATAATGTTTTAAAAAATAAATTTGTTAGATCACCCCCTTCTCAAGTAACCTACTATTGAATTTGTTCAATATGTGAATCAAGATGTTTATGAGAAGAAAAGCGTGATTATCTTAAGTCTTAAAAATAATTATATACATTATTAATAAAGGAAATTTAGACTTCGCTCGTCTATTATATGTTATTGGATATATTAATGATTTGATGAGATTAAAGGATTCATGTAATTCATATTGTAGTTAAGGAATCCATTATATTTTTATTTTGGGAAATGTTCTGAAAATGTGAATGTGTTGAAGAATTTTTTATCATTTTTTTCAAAGTTTTGAAGATAAACTAGTTAGGAATGAGATGTCTAGGTTTTGGTGTTTTATTGATAGTATAAGTGGGTAAAATTTTAAACCATAATAAGAAACATTAATTTTATATTATAACAATGTTTCTTTATAATACCCATTTAAGGTCATTGAAACCTAAATGAGGTGTCAGTAAGGAGGAGTAATGATTCCATGAGATGTAACTTTTTAGAATACTTAAAGGAGTTTGGGAAAATCCATGGAATTTATATGTCAAGAATCAATGTTTTATAAATTTATTCTTTGATTCTGAACGGTATATCATGCCAACTATATATTTTGAAAATTTTATAAACATTCAAAATTTTAGAATCTAGGTAAGATTTAATGAAGTTTGTAGTTTTCATTCAAATTATGAAGAAAACGTTTGATGATTCATACAGTTGAATAAAAAAAATATATCGAGCTTCGATCGATATTAGTAAAATATTTGTATATTTATCTTATTTCTCTTATTTTATAATAGAAGTTGTTTGTGAACAAGGATTTGTTGCAAAAAATATGAGATGTTACATATGGTATATGGTTTATCAGATTTTATAACATACATGAGAATAAGATAAGTATAAAATGAGTTTTATCTAGGATAAAAGTTCTTATCTATATTCTTGTTAAAATATTAGGGATTTGATCCCACCATTAGTGAAATTTTTAATGAATAAATTATTCTTTTAAAAGTAATGTTCTAAACACATATAATACCATATATGATATGAATATAATAGTTTACTTTTTAAAATTTTCATACTAAAATTAAATAAGTATTATTTCATAACACAATGGAGTTTTTGTATCTTAAAATTATATTATAAAATTAATATAGTATCTTAGAGGCTTTTGGGGGTATGTTTGGACATCGTGAAGTTAAAAAAAAGAATATACCAGTCATTTCAAAGTCACTTTATATCCAAAATGAGTTTAGGGTGGATGGTAAAGAAATAATGTAAAGAGTTACATTAGTTACCAAACTTAATTAAAAAAATTTATGGAAAGGGTTGCAAGAATAATAATAATGATATACTTAGAAAGAATTATATATATAAAAATTTATTAACATCATTATAATGAACTGACCTGAATACCCTCTCAAACTGGTACCCAACCCAACCCACCACATACCTGAAGGAAATTCCTGATCCCCATGGGCTAGCGACTAGCTCCCAAGAATCAGAAAAAAAACAAATGGAACTATTTCTCCCAAACTAAAATGATGACATGGAACACACATATATATATATATAAGATAGAGAGAAATAATGAAAGATAAATATATTCCATAACTGAAACTAAACAACTCAAGATAAGAAACAAGCTCCAAGTATAAGTCCAAACTTAAAGTTCTGCTAAAGAAATAAAAAAAACTACCCCATGTGATAGTATGGGAAGGCTCCCACCATCTCACCATTAGCTACCTGTCCAGCTGACAGAAAACCTCACCACCTCACTATAGTGCCTTTTCTTTCACTTCATTAAAAGACTTACAAAGGTCTATGCACTGCCTAAGAAGTGAATAGGGTGTGAGATAATAGGTTTAGTAGGATCCCACCCTGGTGTTCCACAAAAATTCTCTATACAATAACCCAATTATACTCATTTTAAACAAAACATGGAATGATAAGAAGTAAAGAAGTTTTATCAAAGCATGGTAAAAATTTCCCTTTTTTCCACAATTTTAAAACAAAAGGAAGGTATATAAATTTCAAGCATAATTTCCATCATCATTTATCAAAGTACAAAGAATACATATCAAAGATAAAAAAGTAAAAATCCAAGCTCAGGTAAATCATTCCAAGGAACTCAGTAGGTTAGTCTAGTAGACACTCCTACTACAAGAATGACTAGTTCACAACAAATCCCTAGAATAGAGGCCTAACGAGTAAAGGAACACCCTATGAGTGAACCCCCAAAAAATGTCAAGAGAAACTTCCTAAAATGACGGGCTTAAGGAGCATAACAAATACTTATGATCTAACCTCTATATGGTAATATTGATGATATAGCTAATCCAAACCTTCCACCTATGTACCCAAGGCTTCCCATGTGTTGTAATTCATAAATCATTTTACTGATTTGAAAAAACTTTTTTTCTCCATTTACCAAAAAATAGGGAAAACTACATTTTATCAAAAATTCATTTACACACAAAAAACAATCAAGACAAATTTATTTATAAATCAATTTATAAAAATAGGTGTTATATAGTTTATCAACACATGATAGAGATAGAACCACCCACCTCAAACTTTGGGTCACCCACACCCACAAATGATCCACCAACAAGAGAACACAATAATGAAAATGGAGTCCATAGAATAAATATACACACCTTATAATTTATAAAATTATTTAAAATTTTTTTTGTGGAGAATATGAAATGATATATAACTCAAAAAAATATAACCGCCGTATCACAACCAATAAAGGAAACGACCCCCGACACATGATCGCACCACAGATATAGAAGAAAGAAAGAAGAAACATCATCATTGGTTAAAAGATCCAAAAATGAAATTCCATGGTGCTAACCTGGTCAAAGTAATGAAGAATTATAAAGGATTAATTTCTTGGAGAGACACAAAAAAACTTGCCTCACCAGATGGATTAATTCAAATCGAATAGAGACTCCAAAAATCACTAGAGAAGGGCTCTGTACCGAGAGCCAAGAGATCCGTGGGAGAATGAATAAAATTATTTTATGTACGGTTCCCTAAAATTAAACCTCCTGATATTTACACAATTTGTATCCCTTTTAAACGTCATGTAATCCATGTTGCTTAAGTAAACTGAAAAACCTGTCTCATTTTTATTAAAAACTAGCCTTTTATTATTACACATCATGTAATTATTACATGATGTGTACCACTTTCAAAATTTGTAAATGATTCAAATTTTTTGTCTTATGACCAATTAAAAATAATGTAACCTCCTTAAATGCCATGTAATTTCCCATCCCATAGCATAAAACTCGAGGTTCTTATAAAAAAACTCAAAAAAACCTCATGTATTCTCCAAACTCAGGAATAAACCTGAAAATACATTAACACATTTATAACCAGAATCAATTAATTCAAAAAAACATCCATCCACAAACTTTAATTAATTTTACCCAAAAATTTATCTCCATCCTATAAAGTCCCAATGTGAACCCAATTAAGGAGTAAAATAAGAAAAGAAATAGAAAATACTTGAAATTGGTTAATAGGATGTTACAAACTCCCCACCATGCAATTTTCCATCCCCTAGAAGTCATGTGGAAGATTGAAGTTCGGTAAAGAGGTAAGGCCACTAAACCCTCATCAACAATTTTCAATCACAAGTCTCATGAGAATCTGATCCATGCCACCATAACACTATGACCAATGCAATAGATTTCCCATGCAAGAATTTCACATGGGATTCCATGATCTCTATTGGCTTGTCCACTATAGAAACATCTGGCTCTAATTCAATATCTTCCCAACACAGAATGTGAGAGGGGGTAAGATGATATTTCTTGAGTTATGATACATGGAAAACATCACTAATTCCTATCAAATGAATTGGAAATTCCAACCTATAAGAAACTTTCCCAATCCACTCAGTGACCTCAAATTATCACACATATCTTGGAGGAAACTTTCCCTATTTTCCAAGTTGACGGTGACCCAACCGAGGAGAAACTTTCAAGAAAACCTGATCACCTATAAAAAACTCCAAAGGATGATTCCATTGATCTGGATAATATTTTTTTAAATCCACACTATATCTAGATGTCGATGTATATCCTAAATCCTCATGGATGTCTCCTAAACCAAAATCAGTCACACTAAAGAATTTTTACCCACCTATTCCCAACAAAGAGGTGATCTACATGGGTGAACATACAAAGGCTCATAAGGATCCATTCTGATAGATGAATGATAAATAATAATATAGGAAAACTCAACCAGTCCCAAATGGATATCCCAAGATCCACCGAAATCCAAGACATAGATATGGAGCATACCCTCCAGAGCCTAAATAGAACACTCTGTCTGAAAATTTGTATGTGGATGATAAGGTGTACTCAATATGACACGAGTCCCCATTTCCTCTTAGAGAATTCTACAGAACCTCAAAGTAAACCTAGTATCCCTATACAAAATAACATATGAAGTAACCCCATATAACCTCACAACTTCCTACATATAAAGCTTACCCAGATCTTTAACTTTTTATGTGTATTTTATCAGAATAAAACGAGAAGAATTTTTCAACTGATAAATCACCACCAAAATAGAATTCCTCCATCAGCGATTCCATGGTATCCCAAAAACAAAGTCCATGGATACCTTTTACCATTTATAAACCAACACCAGAAGAGGCTTAAGAAAACTAGAAGGTTTCAGATGCTCTGCCTTTATTTTCTGGCAGGTGTAATAGTAGGACACATAATCATCAATGTCATGCTTCATACTCGGCCACTAGAATATCCATCTCATGTCATAATACATTTTCATAGTTCTTGGATGAACGAACCATGATGAAATATGAAAATCAGAAAAAAAATAACTCCTCACTAATAATGGGATGACAAACTGATCCAAAAAAATGAGAATACCATCTGAAGAGAGAGACTAGTCAGAAATGGTCTCCCCAACATATAGGGTTTCTCGAATTCCTTGGAACTTGAAATATTATTTTTGATTCTATAGAATAGACTCATGGGGAGATGATGATAATTTAAAACTAGCCAAAACCATGATTGAAACATCTTCTTGAGTATCCAGATGCAACTGATCAAAAATCCTCACAAGGTTCCACTCTTCAATTCTTAAACAGCTTGTGAGGAAACTTTCCTATTAATAGAGTATACAATGGAATTCCACTTTACTAGGGTGTATGTGATATTAAATTAAAATTTATGACAGTATTACATCCACTAAATCTTTTTTGATATTCAATTATTTCTGAGAGAAGATATAACTCAAACTCTGATGGTCAGAAAAGACTCTGAACCTTTCCCCAAAAAGATAATACCGCCAACACTTAAGCGCATGCATAACTGCAGCAAGGTATAAATCTTGAGTGGAGTAATTCTTCTTATGTATTCTAAGATTATGAGAGACATAATCCACCACATGATCATTCTACATGAGAACACAAACCAAACTAGTGCCAAAATCATTATAAAAAACCACATATCCGTTATCGAGCTTAGTTAAAATAAAAATAGGTTCTAATGTCAGAATTATTTTTAGATAGTTGAAAGAAGACTGAAATTTTTCATCCAATATGAATTTAACCACTTTCATGGTAAGATAAGTCAAAGGTAATTCCAAATTTGATAAATCATTGATAACATTAAATAATAACTAGCAAGAATAAGGAATCTTTGAATCTCAAATACATTCTGTGGATCTTCCCATAACAACAAAACCTTTTCCTTATCAGGATCAATTAATATTCCATGATCAGAAATCATGTGCCCCAATAATTTTACTTCTTGAATCTAGAAATTATATTTTTAATGATTTCTACACAAACAAAAACTCCTCAGAATTTCCAAAACCAAACTCTGATGGTGCTTGTGATAATTCTCTGATCTTGAATAAACCAAAATATAAAATACAAACACTACCAAAAAAGTATCAAGATACTAATTGAATATTTGATTCATCAAATCCATGAAAACTACAGGAGTTTTAGTTAGAACAAATGACATCACAAGATATTTATAATGGACATACCTACTCCTGAAATCCATCTCCAGTATATCAAACTCCCGAACTCTGAGATGATGATAACCCGAATGAAGACAAATCTTTGAAAACCATTTTCCACCTTTTAAATAATCAAACAAATCATCCACATGAGGCAAGGGATACTTATTATTAACTATTACTTGGTTTAACTTTTGATAGTCTACACACAAATGGATTGAACCATCTTCCTTCTTGGAAAAGAGAACTAGGGATTCCTAAGGAAAAATACTAGGGAGAACAAATCCCTTCGCCACCAGATTGTCCAACTGAATCTTGAGCTCTTTTAGCTCCGTTGGTTCTATACAATAGGAAGGTATCAATATCATAATGCATACCTAGAACTAGGTCAATTGTAAACTCTAACTCCCTCTCTAGAGGAAGCAGAAAGAAATAATCTAGGAAAATGATAGTAAAACCAAAAACAATTGTAGGAAGACCAATGACATAAGAAACATCATTAGCCTTAGCTACAATAGCAGAAAAAAAACTTCTAACATCTGGGTGGGAAGGTCCCGCCTGACCAGACCTTGGATCTCAATCTCCCTAAACACCCACAAGCTCCCATATTCTACAATAAATGAGACATTCCAATGATAAAAATCAGCCTCAAATCGATAAGCAACAATCCAACCCATCCCAATGATGATGTTAAACAATTCCAAATTGAGAATAAGAAAATTTCAGACTAGATCCATATATGCTATTGACAGTGAACAATAAGAACACAAAAACCCCTACTCTTTCCTCTTACCTAGAGGTGTCTATAACTCTATAAAAAATTTCCTGAGTTCCATTATAAGGTTAATAACATCAACAAAAAAACAAGATATAAATTGGTGGGAAACACCAGTATCAAATAAAGAAATTTCTACTGAGGATGTAATAAATATGGTCCCTATCACTGTCATTGGGCCCTCATATACCTCCAAAATAAATTCATCTACTAAATGAAGGTGATTCACTTCTAAGGACTATGGATGGAGACCTATAGTCTTTGAAGCATATGACTGTGCCACAATAGCCATTGTAGCTGATGTTCCTTGACCATGCTGAGGAGAAGACACAACCTGATAGAAATGTTGTAGATGACCATAAATTCCACAACTGTTATGCATATTTGATGGTGAAGGAAACAAATTCCATTTGTTTCTAACCTTTCCACACTGATAGAATATTATAGGAACACCACTAGCCCCAAATAGAGGTTTCGAAGAGGCATGATACTAAGAACCCCCTCCATTGCTCCTGTGAGGATCCTACTACTTCCTCTTTTTCCCTGGATTGATATTGAATCTACCACTAGGTGGAAGATAAGGGGAGAAATATCCAATATTGCATGCCATATTCACATCTTCCATCATATCCCTATCGACTTTCTTCACATAGGTCAAAATATTTAGTATAAATATCTGAAATATGATATCCGATCGCAAACCCTATAGGTACTTTTGAGCTTTTACCTGGTCATTCTTTATAACATATGGTGAAAAACGAACCAACTCATCAAACTGATTGGTGTACATCGACACAAAATTCTATCCCTACTTCAAAGAGAGAAACTCTAGATATTTTACCATTATCAATGACTCTGAAAAAAACTGCTGGAATAAGAGTCTTGAAACCCTTTCAGTACAATCCCACATACCTATCTTCCTGTACCATAGAATCCCACCAACAATTTCTACGAACCTAAAGTATGAATGCTACACACTTCACATTGATATTCTCAGCTATTTACAAAAATTAAAAGATTTGATCGATCTTTTCAATCCAGTCCTCTGCCTCTTGAGGTTTATTTGTACCTTTAAAGGATAGTAGATTCTCATGCAAAAAATCCAACGATCAGTCCCTGCCTCCTCCAACTCCTCTCTGTACATCAATAATTTTATTCTAAACTTGTGGAACATTCTGGTCAATAACACGAACTGCTCACATGATAGAACTAATAAATTTATACGACAATGGATGATTCCCTTGAGGAGAATCAGCTACACCCTCTCGAAGGACTCACATAGAATATCTCTGAGGCATACTATTGCACAATGAAACAAAATAAATGATAAAAAAACAAAAAAATACTAGTTCAAACTAGAAAAACTATAATAAAAAATTGATATTAACATTAAGAACTCAAAACAGGAGGCACACATCCCAACATCCCATGGTAACTTGAGTTTCATCATGGCAAGATATGGTTAGGAATTTCCCACCATCTACTTCTCAAGTCCCAACAATCCTATATCCACTCTACCAAACATCCCAAGATAAGGAAAAACCCAAAAAATGAACCTTTGATACTAAATTGTAATGAACTAACCTGAATACCCTCTTAAACTGGTACCTTACCTAACCCAAAACATACACAAAGGGTGTTCACGATCCCCATAGGATGGCGACTAGCACCTGTGCATCAGAAAACAACCATAGGGAATGATTTCACCCAACCCAAAATGATGAAATGGCACACACACACACACACAAATATATACAAGATGGAGAGAAATAGTGGAAGATAAATATATTCTACAACTTAAACAAAACAACTCAAGAGTAGAAATAATCTCCAAGTATAAGTCCAAACCTAAAGGACTAATAAAGAAAGAAAAACCAACTACTCCATGTGATAGCATGGTCAGACTTCCACCATCTCACCACCAACCACCCATCCATCTGATAGAAAACATCAACAACTCACTGTGGAACCTTTCCCTTCCCTGAATCTAAAGTCCTATAGAGGTCTATACACCACTGAAGAAGTGAATAGGGAGTGATCTAACAGGCTTAGTAGTATCCCGCCTAGGTGTTTTATAACAAGTCTCTATACAATAATCAAAGTATTATAATTTTAAATAAAACATGGATTGATAAGCAGTAAAACATTTTTATTAAAGATTGGTAAACATTTCCCCTTTTTACACAATTCCAAAGCAAAGGAATGTATATTAATTTCAAGAATAATTTACATAATCATTTATCAAATGACGAATCATGAATATCAAATCCAAAATATTACAAATCCAAGAACAATTAAATCACTCTAAGGAACTCAATAGGTTAGACTAGAAGAAAACTTGTACTACAATAATGACTAGTGCATAATGAGTCCCTAGAACCCAAGCCTAAAAAATAGAGGAACACCCCATGAGTGAACCCTTAACATTGATAAGAACAAGTCCCTAAAATGATGGGACTAAAGAGAATTGAAAATACCCATGAGATAACCTATCAACAGTAATATGGAAGATGTCCCTAAGCTAAACCTTCCTCCTATGTACCCAAGGAATCCCATATAATATATTTCATAAATCATTTTAATCATTTTAAAATAACCCTTTTTCCCCATTTACCAAAAACCAGGAAAAAACATCCATTTATCAAAAATTCATTTAAAAACACAAAATAATCATTCCAAATTTATTTATAAATAAATTTATAAAAATAGGATCAATGCAGTTCATCAACACAGACTAGAGAAAAAATTTCCTACCTCAAACTCAAGGTCACACATGCCCAAAAAGAATCCACCAACAAGAGAACACAAAAATGACAACGAATATTCTACAATCAATATATACATCTTAGAGTTTATCTTATTTACAAAAAGGGTTGGAAGATAAGAGGAAATGAAATATACATCAATAATTCACACCCACTGCACCACAACTAACAAAGGAAACGACCCTTGGAACAAGATCTCACAACAAATCTAGAAGAAAGAAAGAATAAACATTATCACGGGTCAAAAAATCCAAAAACACAATGCCAAGAAACTACCATGATCAAAGAAACAAATAAAAAGGAAGGTTTAATTTCATAGAGAGATGAAAAGAAATCTCCATGATGATCAATCACTAGGCGAATCAATTTAAATTGATCGGGGTCTCCAAAAATCATTGGAGAAGGGATTTGGGTTGAGATCCAAGAGAGTTGTGGGAGAATGAATAAAATTATTTCCCATATGGTGTCCTAAAATATGACCTCCCGATCATTACATGGCATGTAATCCTTTTACACATCATTTAATCCATTATTCTTAAGTATTTCGAAAAACCCATATCCTTTTTATTAAAAAATGACCTTCTATTATTACATATCATGTAGCCGTTACACGACATAACCACTTTCACACTATGTAAATAGTTCACAACTTGTGTATGGAGACCAAGTGCACATTGTGTAATCTCATTAAAAACCATGTAATTTTCTAGAACACAATAGAAAACTCAAGTTTCTTACACAAAAACTAAAAAAAACCTCGATCATTCTCCAAACTTGGGAAGAACCCTGCAAATAAATTAACACATTTATACCTGGACAATATTAATTAAAACAAACATCCATCTCCAAACATTATGTAATTTATCCCAAAAATTTATCTCCATCCTCAATAGTCCTAAGGCACACCCAATTAAGGAGGAAAATAAGAAAAGGGAATGGAAATACCTGAAAGCAGGTAACAATATGTTACAATCACAACATTTGATGTTATGAAAATAAGAAGATTAAATATTATGTTAAAGGAGTTTAACATGAGGAACATGATTCTCAATTATCACTTGTATTCAAGAATTATTTATTTATATATTTTTCTCACTAAATATGTTTAATAGGGGGTTTTGTTAGATGGTCACATAGGTTTATGGTAATAATTACATAGAGATGTAATGTGTTCGATAATGCTCCTAAAAGTACATTAAACATAAGGTTGGTATTCTTGTATATCATATGTGATATGTAAGATGGGTTCTTATGTATATTTTTATTATAATTATAAAAATCATTTAAGAATATAAATTTCATCATGTTATACAAAAGGAAATATCTAATTTATCATCTTTGAAATTAGTTGTATATACCCACGAAGTGAAATGATAATTGGCCTCTCAAATTATAAATTTGTGGTATCCTTAAACAAATTTTTATGGATTATTACTGGTTGTGATGAAATGTTAAGGTCATAATGAGTATGATTCTTTTATTAGGATATATAATATACTCATAAAGGATAGGAAGTTTTTTTTTTCACTATATGACCCATGAATTATACCACATAGAGTGCGATACACTATGTATTTGTTTTAATAGGGGTACATGGTTTATAATTAGATTTCCTAATATGTGAGATTAGAGAGATTCCTAGTGTGTGAAACTTCATAATTTAATAGTTTTCTTAGGAAATCCTTTAGGATTAGCTAATCAAGGGGTGGTTGGGTATGTTGATGATTGTGTCATTGGTTGGAGATTAACCAATATAGGATTTTACTCTCATATGGTAAGTATGAAATTTGGACCCTCGATTGAGACAATTTAAAGAAGAATATAATAATACCTAAATAATACATACTAATTTCTTATCTATCAATTAAGGGGAATGTGATATGCTTATATATAAGGGAAAATTACATGGGATGTATTCATTGATATGGTTAGTCAACACTAGGAGAATCAATAATGAATGAGTAGTCATGTAGGATTGTGTAACGACCCGAATCTTTGGAAAATGTACGGATCATTATTTTTTCTTTCAAAACTTTCTTTTAAGATTGTTTAATGTGTGTAACATTATAAGGAAGGTCCAGGGAGTGTCCGGAGTTTGTTCGGAGCCCGAGAGTTTGAGAAATGGACTTGCAGATAGGGGCGCATGGCCTGCGCATGGTTTGGGTAAACCGTACGGCCTTTGGTCTGGAGGTAGGGAGGTGCACACAGTTTGCGCACAGTTTGGGTAAACCGTGCGCCTAAATCGTGCGACCCTATTTCTGGAGGCAGTGGGATACGCACAGTTTGGTAAACCGTGCGCCTAAACCGTGCGACCCTATTCTGGGTAAAATTACCATTTTGCCCTTAAGTTGTTTTAAAGGCCTTAAGCCTTTTACTTCTTCTTCCAGTGGATAGAACCAGAGGATAACTCCTCTTTTTAGCACAAAACCCTCCCCTCTCTCAATCTATTTCCATTTCTTCATCCGGAGACCGTTCTTCGATCCATCGAAGGCGTTGTATCACCCTCGATAAGGCTTACCTCACGCACCCCTCTTTCTTGGGTGAATATTGCCTTCCGTCTTGTTATTTTGATGTAGGCTCATATGACCTGTTTTCAGGGCATTGGACTGGAACTCAGATCTCTTCCAACCTACTGCGAATCTGAGGTCAATATTAAGCGATACTACGCCTACAGTTATAAGGTAGGTGGTCACGTGGTTTCCATTTTGGGTTTTCACCTTTTTGAGTTATTATTGTTGTGTCATGGTTTGTATTTCGCCAAAAATCATATTTATAATGATTGCTTCATATCCAAATGACCCATGTGGTATGATATTGATGAATCTAACCTCGTTAGGGTGTTTAGATTTGGTGTGGAGTGGGAGTGGTCAACCATAGGTGGTATGCCTTGATTTTTGGCCCTTTTTCACCTTTGGACCTTGATGATATGTCTTGAAAGGTCATTTTCCATGTTAGGCAAATGAGATGACTTGGTTAGAGGTTGGCTAGGATGAGATATCCTGAACCCCTTGAATGAATTAAAATATATGTATTCCATGCTTTCCTTATGTGATATTGTAAGATGGATATGTCATGATTTGCTTATGTGATATTATAAGATGGATATGCCATGCATTGCTAATGTGATATGATATAAGAAGGACTGCCTTATATATTGTGATGTGAATGGTTATGCCATGCTGTGTCGACATGCTTGTGATAACCCGTGTATGGGTGGGAGGCATTCTTACCCTGAGCCTGATGAATCTCCGTGTGTTGGGAGGGAATCATTCTTACCCCATGCCAGATGAATATTTGTGTGTGGGAGGGAAGAATTCTTACCCCGTGCTAGCTGAATCTTTGAGTAATGGGATGGGAAGCATTCGTACCTCATGCCCATATAACCTTTACGGGTGGGAGGCATTTATACCCCATGCAAGCTACAATGATTATGGATGAGAGGCATGTTTACCTCGTGCCAGTGATAACCTATATCTATATACTTATACCTCTGATGATTGTTCAGAATACCAGCCATGAGATGAAGCAGGTAGACCCGCCATGTGTCCTTTTGGAACCTGAGTGGGAGAGTTGTTTATTACTTTGCTTTACTTACAGTTTACTACACACTATTTATTTTGCGAACACCTATTTGTATTACATGTATACATCGTTGGTGGTGGCCTACTGAGACTTGTCTCACACCCTACCCGAGCAGCCTCTTGGGCACCCATGTAGACTTTACTACTGCAGGTACTAGTAGGGGAAAAGTCCCTACGTCAGGTTTTTGATATATATATATATGTTCTATCTGGAGTTCCAGAGTAGAGGACCGAGCTTGGCTAGAGATTCTCGTGGACAACTTTTGTTCTTTTTTTTGTATTACTAATAGAATGCTTGCCAGATATTTCTATTGTATCAGTAAGTCATGAATCCATTTTGTATCAGACACTACCTATGTGGATTTTGTATATTTATCAGGGTTTTCCTTTTATTGTTGTTTGGTTTGTATATTCCCCCTTTTCTCCTGGTTATCCATTGGTTTTGCTTCCACTATTTTTGTTACTATGCTGCTATACCACTGTGTTCTCTAACATGCGGGTATAGTCTCCCCACTGATTTACCATTACACCCCCGCTGCTAGTTGGCAGCCCCTGGCCTATGGGGAGACGAGCCAGGGGTCATGTGGACAACCAGGATCGGGGCTCTGTTTGAGGGGTAGCTGGGTCTGGGACACCACAAAGTGGTGTCAGAGGTTTCTTTCTTTCTTGATTTACTATTTGGAGACGATAAAATTGGAGACTGGGAATGTTTAGAGACTTATCCATGATCCATGCTTGGGCATCACGAACCCAAGTATAGGGTATGGGACAAGTTTCCTATTTTATGTTGTTTTTGATTCTTCTATTTACTATTGATACCGTTTCACCGTTGGGTGCTTCACATGTTTTGTGATGTTTTTTAGATTTTCAATGTTGGAATTTGGATTTCAGGGCTCGACCCAATAAAATGAGGGTTATTCATTAGAATATGCATCATGATATTCACAATATGATTAGGCCATGCATCTTACCATGCCACGTTTAAAGTTTCAGCGAGAATTCCTTGTTGGTTATTCCCATGCCTTGTTAATATGTGTGCAACTATACTAACCCTTCTTGCAGGTTATGAATTGAGGAATGAGGTGGTTTTAGTGGGTGTCACTCTTTGATTCATAAGGTGTATGGGCCCTTATGGATCGTAAAATGACATTCCAACTAAACTAATCATTTTCATTAAAGGAAATTCAAATACTTGTTTAGAACAAGTAAATGAGAAATGACATCCAAGTGTGTGTCATATTTCAGTTAATGAGGAGTATGGGCCCTTATGGGCTGAGAAATGCCATGTCACTGGATCAAGTTAAATCTGAACAGTTGAAGGTTTTACTAAGAATTCATATGGGTGTGGATAGGTGATCTTAGGGTTATGAAAGATTATTACCTATCCTAGCTTCTAGAGTTCAACATTTAAATTATTGGTTTCTTCTTTTGAGACGTTCATTTGGCATTGTAGCACTATGCCTCCAAGTCGTCCTCGAGTCGCGTGCGCTGAAGGCAGCGACGATCATGTTCCGGAGGTGGCGGGACCTAAGCCACCAATTGATCTTCCTGTCGAGCCACCCATGGCTCCGCTTTCTATTCCTGAGATGGGTGCTAATTCCCTGTTCCGTGAGAGATTCTTGCGTATGATGCAGAGTATGCAAGGTGGAGTGCGACCTGCCCCGAGTATGGCAGAGTTGACCCATGAGTTTTAGTCGCATCATCCTCTTACTTTTACAGGAGATGGCAGACCACTTGCTGCGGAGTCCTGGTTGGAAGCTATTCTGACCATCTTCGAGAACCTTGAGACTCCTCCAGAGCAGAGGGTCAAGCTCACAACTTATATTCTATGTGGTTCATCCAGGAGGTGGTGGGATTTCATCACCCAGTCGGGACAATAGAGAGATATGATCTGGACTAATTTCTAGACCGTCTTCTACAATTATTTCTTTCCCCAGACTTTGAGGGCTGACAGAGCTAGGGATTTTATGAATCTTCAGCAAGGGACCATGACAGTCATGGAATATTCGTCCCGTTTCACTGAGTTACAACATTTTTCTCCTACACTATCTACTAATGATATCACAGCCGCTAGGCATATTAAGAATGGGTTGTGTTACGCTATCCAGTCGTAGGTTAATGTGTTCAGGTTGACGACCGTTTCAGAGATCGTCAATTAGTCTTTGATCACAGAGAGGAATTTGAGAGAAGCAGAAATTGTGAACCAGGGAATTTCAGCAAGGGTTCCAGTGGATCTACTTCTAGGAAGAAGCAGTGTTTGGAGGACTCTCTTGGTGTTAGTGGCGGTCAGACCCTTTTCTTAGGTGGTACTCCTATCTGTCACCAATGTGGGGTTCTAGGACACATGAGGAGGCAGTGTACGTGAAATCCAGTTGAGTGAAGAGGATATGGTAGGTTGGGTCATCTCCACCGTTTCTGCAGGACTTTTCCCCCAGGGCCTAGTGAGTAGGGATCTGTACCTACTCCATGATCTGGTGCTGGATCAGCAGGATCATGTCAGTCAGGCAGCTGAAATACCACCGGTCAATCAGGTCGTGGCGGCAGTCGAGGCAGAGGTAATTAGGCATATGACTCTCAGCACCAGTAGGGCGGGTCTGCTCAGGGTAGCCAAGCTGTGACTCAGGGCTGTGGTACTGGCCAATTGTATGCATTCGAGCCCATGCCACAGGAGTAGTACCCTAGACCATCTACTGTACAAGGTACGATTCTAGTTGCCTCTACATTAGTATCTGATTTCTTTGACACATGCGATTCTCACTATTTTATATCAGAGGCGATTATTGGAAGTTTGGGCCTCGACGTTTAGTCATATCATGGCTTGATCACGTTAGATACCCCACTAGGTATCCGTTCAGAGGGAATTTTTCATTGTCATAATTGTCCCCTCAAGGTGGGCGGTGACCTTTTCGTGTGGAACCTGTATGTTCTGGATATGATAGGTTTTGATGTAATAATCGGGATGAATTGGATAGTTCCCTATAGAGCCTGGATTGACTGCTATCGTCATAGGGTGGCATTTACTTCACCATAGGGCGAAACACATATACATAAGGGAGAATGGGATCTTAGTGCGACACGAGCGGGACTGGAACACTAGAGTTTAGGGGGTGTCTCAGCATAGGTTTCCATCCTTTATCTCGATGAACAAGGGTTACAACCCTCTGTTTATCCTCCGGTGGTTGAGTATTTCAGTGATGTATTTCCTGATGATTTCTCTTGTCTACCTCTAATGCGAGAGGTGGAGTTTACTATTGAGCTTATACCAAGAGCAGCACCAGTGACCATTCCTCCTTATAGGATGGCACCTAAGGAAGTCCTTGAGATCAAGAGTCAGCCGGAGGACCTAGAAACAAAAGGCTTTATACATCCCAGTACTTATCCTTGGGGATCCCCGGTTCTTTTTTCCAAGAAGGCAGATGGTACCCTTCATCTTTGCATGGATTATCGTAAGTTAAATCAGCTGACTATTAAGAATCAGTATCCTTTACCTTGAATTGACGACCTCTTCGATCAGCTCAGAGGAGCGAAGGTGTTTTCAAAGATATATTTGAGGTCAAGCTATCACCAGGTGCATGTTAGGACTTCGGACGTACCTCGCACGAAGTTCAAGAGCAGGTATGGTCTCTATGAGTACCTAGTCATTCTGTTTGGGCTTATAAATTCACCTGTAGTGTTTATGTCCCTTATGAATCGGATTTTTCACCCTTACCTTGATTATTTTTTGGTTGTATTTGTGGATGATATCTTAGTCTATTCACTCTCAAAACACGACCATGAAAACCATCTTGAGATTGTGGTGAATACACTAAGAGAGCATTAGCTTTATCCTAAGCTCAGTAAATTCCACTTTTGGATAAATAAGATTCACTTCCTGGGTCACATTATTTCTGAGTCTGGAGTTTCAGTTGACCTTGAGAAGGTGAGTGCGGTAATTTCTTGGGAGTAGCCCAAGAACGTCTTTGAGATCAGGAGTTTCTTGGGGATTGATGGGTATTATAGGCGGTTTATTCAGGCCTTTTCATGCCTAGGAGCACTGCTTACAGCTTTGACCAAAAAGGGAGTGATATTCGATTGGTCAGAACCTTATGAAGTATATTTTCAGGAACTGAAGTACATACTAACTTTAGCACCGATACTGATCTTTCCAGAGCCAGGAAGAGCTTATATGGTCTATTGTGATTCATCAGGTATCGGGCTTGGAGCTGTCTTAATGCAGGATGAGCGAGTCGTTGCGTATGGTTCTCATTAGTTAAAGGCTCCTGAACGGCATTATCTGACGCATGACCCCGATCTCACATCGGTTGAACATGCCTTACGCTGTTGGAGACAATATTTGTTGGGAGAGCATTTTGTGGTATTCACTGACCACAAAAGTCTCAAATATATCTTCACTCAGGGGGATCTAAATCTCAGGCAATGCAGGTGTGTCAAGTACCTACAATCCTTTGATTTCAAATTGTCCTACACTCATGGGAAAAGAAATTCAGTAGCCGATGCGCTGAGTCGAAAAACTCAGTCACAAGTGGTTCGAGAATCTAATGAGGAGTGGAAGCTGATGGCCCTATTTTTAGAGATGCACGTTGAGGTTCAGGAGGGTCAGGGTCAAAATGTTATCTCATCCTTAGCGGTGACATCTACTCTTTTGGAACGGGTCAGGGCAAGATAGTTATCAGATCCGGAAGGCCTTGTTCTATGAGAAAGTGTCGCTGATGATGCCTCTACAGATTGGACCATGGATGAAGGTGATACTTTATTGTTCCGTGGGTGTGTGTGGATCCCAGCAGACATCAGAGAGGAGTTGATGAAAGATTTCCACGCCTCAGCATGAGCATTTCACCCAGGAACCACCAAAATGTATTGTGATTTGTGATGACAGTTCTGGTGGCCTAACATGAAGCAGGAGATAGCTGGTTTTATCGTGCGTTGTTCCACCTGTCAGTAGGTGAAGGCGGAACATCAGCGTCCGGTAGGACTTTTGCAGCCGTTGTCCATTATGTAGTGGAAATGGGACGATGTTTCTATGGACTTTGTAACCAGTTTACCCAGGTCACCTCATGGAAATGATGCAGTATAGGTTATCATCGACCGTCTGATGAAGGTCGCACATTTCTTACCTATGCGGGAGACATTCACAGTTGATGAATTGGGAAGACTGTATGTCAAGGAAGTAGTGTGCCTTTATGGAGCACCTCATTCTATTGTCTCAGACAGAGATCCTCGCTTTACATCTCGGTTCTTGAAGTGTTTACAGAAGGCCTTGGGTATGCAGGTACTTTTGAGCACGACCTATCACCCACAGACTGATGGATAGACTGAGTGGACTATACAAGTACTAGAGGATATGTTACATGCCTGTGTTCTTGATTTTGGAGGTTCATGGGAGAAACACATTCCTCTTGTCGAGTTTAGTTATAACAATAGATTACAGGATACCATTGAGATGGCTCCCTATGAAGCCTTATATGGTAGGCCTTATCGCTCACCTATGTGTTGGATTGAAGCAGGGGAGGAAGCTATTCTAGGACCACGTCTTGTGCAGGAGACTACAAAGCAGATATAGCTTATTAGGAAGCATATGCAGATAGATCAGTCTAGACAATAGTCCTATGCTAACAAGCACCAGTGACCTCTTGAGTTTGAGGTTGGGAACTGGGTTTTCTTGAAGTTCTCACCCAGGTTGGGGTAGAGACGTATATGGAAGCAGGGTAATCTTTCACCAAGGTTTGTAGGACCCTTTGAGGTGATGAATCGGATCGAACCAGTAGCTTACCAGCTTGCACTTCTGTAGACATATCAGGCCATGCACGATGTTTTTCATGTATCTCAGCTACGCTTGTACTTTTCATATCCGACTCATGTTTTTCAGCCTGATGAGGTTGAACTGGATATGGATGATTCCTTCGATGAGTATCCGATGCGAATTGTTGACCAGAGTGTGAATACACTCCGTGGCAGGTCTGTTCCTCTTGTATGGGTGCTATGGCAGCACAACCAGGTACAGGATGAGACCTGGGGGCGAGAGGTTGATATACGTTCTCAATGGACAGATCTTTTCGTTGATGACACCTCAGTACCCTCATAAGGACAACTCAGGGACGAGTTGCTTTAAGGAGGGGAGGTTGTAACGACCCGACTCTTTGGAAAAGGTACGAATCGTTAGTTTTTCTTTCAAACCGTTCCTTTAAGCTTGTTTAATGTGTGTAACATTCTAAGGAAGGTCCGGGGAGTATCCAAGGTTTTTTCAGGGCCCAAGAGTTTGAGAAATGGACTTGCAGGCATAGACGCATGACCTATGCACGACTTGCACACGATTTGGGTAAACCATGCGGCCTTTGGCCTAGAGGCAGGGAGGTGCGCACGTTTTGTGCATGGTTTGGGTAAACCGTGCGCCTAAACCATGCGACCCTATTTCTGGAGGCAGTGGGATGCGCACGGTTTATGCACAGTTTGGTAAACCGTGCGCCTAAACCATACGACCCTATTCTGGGTAAAATTACCATTTTTCCCTTAAGTTTTTTAAAGGCCTTAATCCTTTTCCTTCTTCTTCCAGTGGACAGAACCAGAGGAGAACTCCTCTTTTGATCTCTAAACCCTATCCTCTCTCAATATATTGCCTTTTCTTTGTCCGGTGACTGTTCTTCGATCCGTTGAAGGCGTTGGATCACCCTCAGTAAGGCTTACCTCATGCACCCCTCTTTCTTGGGAGAATCTTGCCTTCCATCCTGTTATTTTGATGCAGGCTCATATGACCTATTTTCAGGGCATTTTATTGGAAATAAGATCTCTTCCAACCTACTGTGAATCTAAGGTCGATATTAAGCGAGCCTATTCCTACAACTCTAAGGTAGGTGGTCACGTGGTTTCAATTTTGGGTTTTCGCCTTTTTGAGTTATTATTGTCATGTCATGGTTTGTCTTTCACCAAAACCCATATTTATAATGACTACTTCATATCCAAATGACCCGTGTGGTATGAGATTGATTAATCTAACCTCGTTAGGGTGTTTAGATTTTGTGTGGACCAGGAGTGGTCAACCATAGGTGGTACTCCTTGAGTTTTGGCCGTTTTTCACCTTTAGACCTTGATGATATATCCTGAAAGGGAATTTTCCATGTTAGGAAAATGAGATGACTTGGTTAGAGGTTGGATAGGATGAGATAGCCTGAACCCATTGAATGAATTAAAATGTATGTATTCCATGCTTTGCTTATGCGATATTGTAAGATGGATATTCCATGCTTTGCTTATGTGATATTATAAGATGGATATGCCATGCATTACTAATGTGATATGATATAAGAATAACTGCCTTATATATTGTGATGTTAATGGTTATGCCATGCTGTGTTGACATGCTTGTGATAACCCATGTGTGGGAGGGAGTCATTCTTACCCCGAGCCCGATGAATCTCTGTGTGTTGGGTGGGAAGCATTATTACCCTGTGCCAGATGAATCTTTGCGTGTGGGCGGGAAGCATTCTTACCCCATGCCAGCTGAATCTTTGAGTAATGGGACGGAAAGCATTTGTACCTCGTGCCCATATAACCTTTACGGGTGGGAGGAATTTCTACCCCATGCCAGCTACAATGCTTATGGACGAGAGGCATGTTTACCTCGTGCCAGTGATAACCTATATCTATGTACTTATACCTATGGTGATTGTTTAGAATAATAGGCATGATCTGAAGCAGGTAGACCCCCCAGGTGTCCTTCTGGAACCTGAGCGAGAGGGTTGTTTATTACTTTGCTTTACTTACTTACAGTTTACTACACACTGTTTATTTTGAGAACACCTATTTGGATTACACAGAGACATCGTTGGTGGTGGCCTACTGAGACTTGTCTCAAACCCTACCCAAGTGGCCTCCTGGGAACCCGTGTAGACTTTACTGCTGCAGGTACTAGTAGGGGAAAAGGCCCTACATCAGGTAATTGATATATATATGTTCTAGCTGGAGTTACAGAGCAGAGGACCGAGCTTTTCGAGAGATGCTCGTGGATTACTTTTGTTCTTTTTTTGTATTACTGTATAGAATGCTTGCCAGCTATTTCTATTGTATCAGCAATTCATGCATCCATTTTGTATCAGCCACTACCTATATGGCTTTTGTATATTTATCAGGGTTTTCCTTTTACTGTTTTTTGGTTTGTATGTTCCCCTTTTTCTCCTGGTTATCCATTGGTTGTGCTTCCTCTATTTTTGTTACTATACTACTATACCCCTGTGTACTCTGACATGGGGTTACAGTCTCCCCACTGATTTACCATTACACCCCCACTGCTAATCGGCAGCCCCTAGCCTATGGGGAGACGAGCCAGAGGTCATGTGGCCAATTGGGCTCAGGGCTCGGGTTGAGGGGCAGCCGGGTCCGGGACGTCACAGATTGACATTCTTTGTGTCTTGTAGTTACTTAATATTTTGGACTAATGGATCATATATAAATAAATTGTTTAATATTATTTGATGGGTGGAAATACGTATAAAGATATATGTGTTTATAGATATCACACAAGATCCCTTTGTATCTTGAGTATCATTGATGTTTTTATAGAGGCTAATTTTTTCTTAAATTTATGGATATGAGAATTCAAATTTTGTTCTCAATACTATAAAGGATCATGGGGCCATGATTATGGTTGACTAAATGGGTATTGAGTTTTAATTTGTGATATTTTACAAAAGGTATTTTGAGTTTATCTAAAAAGGAATTTGTAACGATATTCACAAGGTGTTACATATGATGTGATACAATGTGAAGTTGATGATAAGTTTATAAAAGTGTTTTGGAAGATATCTATAATTATTTATGGTTATGGTTTCATAAGTCATTATATATTATATAAAATAAGGTTAAATTACACCAAGTTTACGAGGCTTCAGTGCAAGTGGGAGATTGAAGGAGATATACCCTAAATCTCATTCACATAAGATGTGTTATAGGTATGATATAAATATATCATATAATATGACATAGAATAAATAAATTCATGCTATAATTTTTTTGGGTATATCATTTCCTAAGATATAAAGATATTATAATACAATTCCTTGGATTATCATATGTTGTTACATGGGAATATCATAATGCATAGAATCATAGTGTATGATTCATGTAGAATCATTTGATTCAATGGAAGTTGAATATTAATATGTTAATTTATGGATAATTATTTCATTAAATATATCATTAACATATAGATAATCAATTCAATTAAGAGCTGTGTTCATGGTAAATGGGTTATAACCCATTTTTACTGCATACCATTTACTCATGTGTTATATGACATATGAGTAAATTAATGTGAATCAAGGAGTGAACTAAGGAAATTTATAAGTGATCACTATGAAATTTCAATCATTTGTGTCCCTAATAATTATTCCATACTCATAACTATCTTTCTCATCATCCATTTACCACCTGAGACATTAGCATGTCGTTAAAGGAAGGAGAGTGCCACCTGATTGTTGTGTGATTATTTCAACCCATGGATACACCAAAGAGGTGGGAGTATGATGCTTTCTTCCCAATGTTCTTCATCAACCATATTAATTAATACTAATGTGGAATTATGAATTAGTGAAAGGTACACATATGTTATCTATTTTATATTTATATATGGTTTTTGGGTTTTATCCATAGTGGACTTGGGAATGGATTTTATTGTTGTTTCTACCACGTTGATCAAGTGTTAAACAATCCTCAAACCTATTAGTAAACCCAAGTGAATGATACATGACCATTAAAAGGGGTCAAATCAGTGGTCACCAAATGTATAAAATTTAAAACATTTATTCTCATGTTAGTTAAAGCATAGTATCAAATAATTAAAATAATTAATCCGAAATGATGAGAGAGAGGGGGAGATTAAAAAATACACGATAAAAGAGATGTTTAAAAGGTTCACTCTTTTTTATTGAGTGGTTAATACTTAGTGTATAATGGTTTTTCTTCAACTACCCTCATCCTTATCATATTATCAACAAGGAACAAGAAAATCAAGAGGGAATATTATCCAAAAATAAAGTATAATAAATAGGGATTAAAAAGTCAATATATCATAAAAATTAATCATAAAATTATTACAAGTGTGGATCAAGTGTGAAATATTTTTCTTTTTCTCAAACCCATCTAAATTCTTTCTAGAATTCTACTTGGAATATTTAGGTGGTTATTTCAATTTTTTTCATATCTTCTCATGTTAAATAATTTAGTTAAATAAAGTTGAGAAAATAATGATATGTTTTTATTACACAAAATTATGTTTATCTGGTAATGTATATATCTGAAAACAATGGATAATAAATAGATCTCACTTCTCAAATATCTGATTTTGATTTAAAATTTTCAATCATATATTTGACCATGAACATGACATAGTGTGTATGACCAGGACGTGGTTTCCATGGTTCTCATAAAAAAGATCTACAACAATGATTGATTCCTCCTAGATCATGGAATCCATGGATTTTATCACAATATATCTATAAACCATGAAATCCACTATGCTCATGTTTTTTAGACATGTCATGGTTGATACACCATATCCATTTTAATCTCCTTGTGATGGTACTATAGTTTCACCTTTTGATTTTTCAAAAAGTGAATAAATACAACATAGTAATTAAAAAAAAAACCATGATGTAGTACAAAAATATTATTCCCAATTTTTAGTCTCTAAGGACACCCACTAGTCTTATATACCACACTAAAACCCTCATTATAGAAACTGGATTCGAAATCTAAATTATTACACAAAGCTCTGAAAGAGAATGAAATCCAGTACAGTTTATCTAAATTGAGAAGTCTAGAAATACTAGCCACACAATAAATCTCCACTGGAAAACCCTTATAAACCCCTAAATTAGAAAAAAAAGGTAATCAAAAATAAAATACTCAACATAGAATACTCATAATTTTTGTGGTTCTAAGTAGGCCTTACTTTATAAGAAACACTAAAAATTCACTGAATATAAGAACAAGATATAATCCTCACTGAGTTAAAAGGTCCTAATCTATAATAATACCTAATAAAAAATAAAATAGATTTTGTAATTAATCTAAAAAATTGAAACAAGCCAATAAAATAGATCAAAAAAATCACTCATGATAATATATTTATTGAAAATCTCCATAAGTACCCTTCTAGTTCAATAAATTTCACTGCCTTTTATATCTTTGAGGATTTATATCACTCGATTAAGGTAATCACTAGATACCAATTGATTTACCAAATCCACCACTTATTACCAATGAATAGTTCATGCATTCAAAACTAATTTATCCACCCTTCCAAACTAGTCCCCCAGAATGATGTCATTACTGCTATTTCTTCGTTCAAACCCCTGATTCCTCTTTCATATAATCCATCCAAATTTTTATCCTAAATATAGATTAAATACCATCAAAATGTCAGAAACTTTTCCATAAAATAGTTTTCCCAAAAAAATCATAACAATCTCCCACTAGAATATTGTTTTCAAGGCTTATACCAAATTACATGGTTACTTATGAAATATCCATGTATTCTCTTCATTATATTGTTGTTTTTGTGATATTATAATCACCAGTCATCAAAAACCCACAATGTAACAACGTAACACTATACTTTACCCAGCTATAAATTTTTTTAGAATGTCCACTATATTCTGAATCCAACAAGAATTATATAGTGTCAACACCCCATCCTCCACAAGCTTCTAGATGAAGTGCTACTTTATCTGATTATGTCTCATCATAGAGTGAAACATTGAATTATTTTTTAGATGAATCACAATCTAAATATAACTATAAAGCATTCCATTTTTCTTATTTCTACTTATTTCCTTGATTCAGTGGTTTTCATGGGCCTCAAAATAAATAAATATTTTATAAACTACCAGTGAAACATAGTGGATGACCAATGTCATATAAAAAGAAGTTTATATAATAAATTCAATGAGATTTTCTTTTATTTCCTCTATTTTTTTGGTTTTATATTTAAAATAATGGAAATAATTAAAGAGGGGGTTGTTGTGATGTGAAAATTAGATAATGAAAATTGAAATGGATAAAATATAAAATAACATATGTTAATTAGAAATGGGCATGATTCTAGAATCATTTATGTGGAATCCTTCATTTTGATTTTTTATTTATATTAAAATAATTTAAAGGACAACTCAATATTATTCTTTATCCATGTCCCTCTACTTATGTTTTCGAAAACCTTGTGCACCTTGGGGATCTCCTTGGTACACCAAATTCCACTTTATCCATGGTGAATAGTTAATAGAAAACCCGAATCACAATATTCCACTTCCTCAAAAACCAAATACATTTTATGTTTTTCATCACTCAACTCCCCAAATCCCATTATACATTAGATAAAATGAGTGAAGGGAGGTGGAAATGATTTGGAAAAGTAATAAATAAGGGTGTAGGTATATTTAAGTGATTGATGGTTTCCAATCCAAACTCACCACACCCTAGTGTCTCAACAAAAAAATGAAATCAAAGTATAGAAATGTAGAAAAAAGATTAGGGTACCATTATCTCCATATATATAAAATCACTAGGTTAGTTCTCTACCATCATGGAATTTAAATATCATAGTGACAAAAGATAAAATATGGAGAAGAAACATAAACATGAAATATAGATGAAAATAATGAATCATTTATAAAATTAAATAAGTAACAATATAAAACTCAAAATAATTTTATTGAAGGCCTTGAAATATATTAATAAGATACAAATAATACTCTAGAATTTATTCTCCCCAACTTTGGTTATATTCCATGTGGATTGATTAATTTATAAGGAATTATAGGTTTTAGTTCCCATGATATCATTTGTTTTAACCCAAGTCACCTTTTGAGGGGGTGAATTAGGGTGTTTATAGATTTAAAATTTTTCACCTTAGCACTTGTTTTTGTATTGATCATGTTTACTTGTTATAATTTTAACTCTTCAACCAATCACTTTATAGAATACACCCACATCAAATATCATGAACATATGAAGAAATTAAAAAATGCAAAAACACATATATTTTTACTTAGTTCACCCACATTGGTTGAAATCCAAAGAGAATACACTTAGTATTGTTCTTGCCTACCAAAAATTCTCTAAAAACTCACTATTCTTATGGATACAAGGTTTGGGGAAGTCACTTATCATCTAGGATCACTACCTATAAAACTTAAGTAAAGTTAATTCTCACCAAGTCTCACTACCTTTATAATGATTTAAGGAATATATCACTACCTAACTAAGGTAACTACCTCCTCCTCCTTTACTCACTAATACAGACGATGTCAGTTTATCTATTTGTAGGAATCTTCTCTATTTGTTAACATAAATTTTTCTCCCTGATCAGTATGTATATTAGTTTTATACTACATCATAATTCTAGATTTTATTCAAATTTATATGATGTACCTCACCCAATTCCATGGTCAGTTATAATTAACTCCTTATGATAAGAGTTTAATATTTGATATTTAAACAAAATTAACACATTAGTGAAACTCTAAATAAAATAATTTAAGTGTAGGAACTATCCACTTACAAATATTCATAGATATGTATAGAAACTTTACACTTACAAAACCAAGTTTCAATGGATTAGAATCCATCAAAAAAATAAATCCTCTTTAATTTAGATATTTGATGAATACCATGTTGTTAAACACCTTATTTCTTCTTACCTATATCCTCTTGGAACACTCAATTCCTCTTATATATTCTATTTATTCCTTGTTCTCTTCTGTTTCATAGTAAGTTCCAATATATCATAATAATTTTGAAATTAAAGCTTAAAATTTAGACTTTAACCAACTTCTAAAATCCTTGGACTCAAATTTATCCATAAAATCTTGTTTATATAGATATTCACCATTAAAATCTTCTCAAGATAATGGAGTTCATTCCATAACCATTAAAATCTTAATGAAATTTCAGATCATCAACACAATTCAAATTCTTTATATTTCATAAATCAAAACATGGAAACATTTATCATAGTGTGATAGATTGGTTCCTTCTCCAACTTTTAGTTGTATTATGGTGTGATATAATGATTCATGGAAAAAACTTGATTTATGTTTCAAAATATCTCAGATATTAACTATCAAAATTGGATGCATTATCAATTATATTTTATGATTGATATTGTATATCATAATCCATGGTTGGATGATGACTTCTTCCAAAATAACTACTGATTATTTCCTTAGTGTCAAATCTTTAACTAAAATGGAAGAAGAAAAAATCATTATATATGATTCATATATTTAGAGTACCATTATGTATACTATTTGTTACCCTTATGTATCCCAATTTTGTACACAAATTTTCCATATTTTAAACCTAGTTTTCTCAGGAATACTCTTATATATCAAACTCCAACACCCTTATATATAAACCACTTTTCCATTTTCAAAAAATTTAAATATAAAAAAACTTACATATAAAGGTATAATATGTTTTCCCTTTGATAAATTATAATATCCTAGATGATATTATGTATGATCTAAAAATATAATATTTACAGAATGAATATCTTACGTATATTGGAAAATTTTCAAATTCTTAGTAATTTTTAACTTTAACCCTAGAATGGTCCTTTTCTTATAGGATGATTTATTCCTATAAATTTAAAACCATTAAAAAATATATCTCCAACTATCCCAAATAATTTAAAACTACTTTAAAAATTGAAATAAATATTTAAAACTACTCAAACTGTTTGAATAACTTTTTAAAAATATCCTAAAAATCTTTACTTTTGAAAAAACTCATGACTTCTGAAATATCTTTACTTCTAAAAAAACTTCATGTTCTTTACTTATAGAATAACTAATGACTTACAAATTCTAGTTATTTACTTCTAAATTAATCCTTGAATTCTAAAAATCACACAACCTTCACAACCATCCATAATCATCAACCTTTAGTGATTGTCAACAAATCCAAAATACAAACACCTACTTGCAACAATCCCCAATTTGGATTTTGTGTATAGTACATCCATAAATCCATGAAACATAAAGATATAGATATAATCACTCTCCATTTCTCTTAAAATAAAATACACACCAAAAATATGTATTTTTTGGACTTATTTTCTCCCCCTTTGTTAATAAAATGAAAAGGATTTATATTCACTAAGTAATCCATTATTTATTTCCCCATTTTTTTACATAAATGTTATCAAGGTATCTTTACCATATTTAATATAAATTTATAAATAATATTATTGTACCATATTCTCAATAAATTTGATCATAATGTTGAATATAATCATATAATTTAATCTACTTTCTACCATTATTCATTGTAACTTCAATTTTAACTCAATTTTATTTTCAACTTAATTATTCTCAAGAAATTAAAATGAGTGAATTTTATACATGTAAATGAGTCATAAATAAACCCTATAAGACTAATGAGGTTGAAATCAGTGAAGTAAATATTATTATAAGATAATAAAATCAATTTTATCTATGTAAATCACTTATTTCCATAAATACATACAACAAGAGATTTTACTTTTTCCAATATTTCTTCAAGTGATCTCAATAAAAATTACAAAAGGACACCAGTGTATAAGAAATAAAGGAAAAAGTGTGGGAGTTATACCACATATTGAACCAATTTATACCACTTGTCTATAATAAACTAGTGTTACCACTTAATATCCATGATCTTCCTTTCTTTATAAGACTTCTCGAATCATGGATTGGGTTAACCAGACTTTGAATGTTCATCACCAACTCCCCTTAATTTATTAAATTTTGGTAACCAAATATTATAATAATATTCATTGTAGGGAATCAAATTTTTTCTCATAATGATTTATTATTAATATATTTTAGTATCCTTTAAATAAATTATATGATATCACATTCTTAGTTCATAATTAAATTTAACAAGTATTTCTCCAAGGGTTTAATTTATACTTTATAAACTTGTCTTTTTTCTTATTCATGTACTTCCATGACTTGTTAAAGGGTTACTACCACATTTTTAATTCCAAAATTTTGTTTATACTATTTGAAAAAATAGAAATTTTTTTGATACATGTTTCACTCAAAATTAGTTTCTATATCACTTGTACTTTATCATCTCAGTATATATAACAAGATGCATCATTAGTTTTTCATGGTAGTTCCTTTATATTTATTATTAGTCACGTTTCCATGATACAACTTGACTTTATTCATCAATACAAGTATCTATAAATTTATAAATTTTCTCCTTTTAATCTCTATCACCCCACTTATTTTCTTATATTTTACTATGATATTCATAGTGGCTACTTCTAATGCGACTTGTTTCATTTTATCTAATATCAATGAAATCACTCAATATCAATACATTCATATAATTTCAATGCCTATACCTCATGGATCATATATACCCCTTAATTATGAATCACTCCAATCATAATATATAATATTTAGTGCATGGATTGATGGGTACCTTCAAATATCCCCAAGTAGTCGAATGTGGTTGACCATGGCATGCCAAACATTTACTTATATTTTTATTAAAAAGTATCATGGTGATTTTTCATTCAATTTCACCACTTATAAAAACATCTTTTTGAGTATTTTATCTCAAATAATTAAATTTTTGTAGTTAGTTTACCTTTTAAAATGTGTAACTAATTCCACTTTCATAATTTTATTCTTTTTTTATACCACTAATACTACTTTAAAATCTATTATTCTTTCTCCAGGAAAGATAAACTCCACCAATATTATTTTTATACCTTATATTAGTACTTTTGAAACTAGTTAGACATGAATTTTTCCAATCCTCTATGATTTTTATCAAGCCCGCTTCAATTTTTTTTTATACTTTATGATATTTTATTTGAATATTTATACACATTTTATAGGAATATCCTACTATATCATGGAAACTAGTGTTATTTCTTTAACATTATCTTTAATAACCATGAGTGAAACCTATAATTTTTTTTTATTTTAACTTCATTATTTCTTCTTCTCATTCTAGTAAGGATAGTGCGAGTAAACAACCTTTTGTTTTTGATAGTCTCTTTATTTCCTTCCTTCATTAAAATATTCCATATCAATGTCTCTATTCTCTAGTGAGAAATATTTTTCTAACTTCTAAGTACTTATTTCCTTATAAATAATACATTTAGTCTTTTTCTTTACTATTGTACCCTTTATACAAAATATTTCTATATGATCATATTTACCATATAAAAAAACACCTCCTAACGAAATAATATCTATAATTTGGTTTTCTTGGATAAGATGTAATAATTTTTATTCTTTGAAATTTTGACTTCATGGACTTTATCCACACATCAATAGTGTGTCAAATCCTTCCATAACAAATGAATATCTTATTTTATATCCATGATGGTTTTTGTGAATAATCCATCAATGAAACTTTCTACATCCTCTTTTTTCCTTTCCATTTCATAATTATCCAACTCTATGAATATATTTTTGAGTGAAAAAAATTTATTATTCTTCAATTCATGTCTCATTATTATCATAGGAGAAGGGGATCACAACCTATCACCTTCATTACCATTTTTGTTATAGTGCCTTACCATATGAACATGGTTAGCACAAATATAAAATCTCTCTATGAAATATTCACAAAATTCAATAAACCTCCATGAATAATATATATCTATAGGTATCCTTTGATTTTATATATCCAATTTCTCATTGCACACATCCATTGTGTAACCTATGATGCAAATAAATTTAAATTATTTAAAATATACTTTGAGATTTTTTCTTACTAATTATTGAACTCACATTATTATTCTATACAGATTCCAAATTTGTGTTCTTATTACCATAGAATAAAGTATCCACATGACAATCATCAGTGTTTGACTTCTTTATTTTAGTATGAAATTCTTCCTCAAGCTTCTTAATGCTAAAATTATTCTCTTATAGTTTGACTAATAAATTCTCAAATTGATAATTATTATCCTTATATGAAATAATCACCATATATTTAAACTTATCTCTTAGGAAATAAATTTATTATTCATGGATTTTTTCTTTTTCCATGCTTAACATTAACTCATGAATAAGTTCTTGAAGTATATCACTTTTTTCCTTCATTTTCCAGTTTATTATTGTAATGGTATCCTATAAAATAATTAACTATTTCATTAAATTTTTATTTCATTCCTCCAAATATACCATGTAATAAAATTTATTTTTACCTGTATCCATTACTAATTGTACTCCACTCCTTAAGGATTTAATATTTTCTTGTTTGTTGAACAAAAAATCTCCATATTTTCCACAAGATGTAATTTCCTATTTTATACCACCATCCTCCTAAAATTCAGGTGATTCATAATATATATCTTCATATTAATAAGAATTTTATTCTATATAGTTTGATTATAATATACAAAATGAGTCAATTTTGTGAACCTTTATGGGAATACCAAATTTATGGGTTGCCTTCTTCTTGTTCTTATTCTTTATGCATATATACATATGAAATTATCCTTCAATATAATTCATACCGTTATCATAAATTGATTCATATACTACACTAACATAAGAAACATAGTTCTCTTCTTTTAAAATATATTATTTACCTTACATATTTTAAAACAACATCCGCATATCCTTATAAGATTTGTAGTGTGATATCTTCTTAGATAAAACTTCTTCTAAATAATCATTTAATGATTTTTTGGAATAAGAATCAGTCTCTAAATTTCATTGATCTATCTCAAAAATAATTCCATATAGACTTAGAAAAAATCCAGTTAATAATATATCATGATGGATGCCAATATGTTCCTCTAAATACAACATGAACTCCTTCCAATTAGAAAAATGACTTACCTCCAATGAAGTAGTTTTCAATTTAGAATCCAAATATTACTTAATATTTAAATCTTCACAAGATGAATATGTCAGGATGAATTGATAGTAGAACCTATTGGCTCTGATACCACTTTCTGGGACCTAAAACACCTTGAGAGGGGGTTGAATTTGGGTTTTACCAAATCTAAACTTTTTCACATCATCCCTTTTTCTCTTCAGATATTATTACTTTATTATAATTAAAACTATTAACCAATATATTTATTGAATGAGCCCTCATAAAATATCATACCCATTGGAAAAAAGAAAAACATACAAGAACACATAGATTTTATTTGGTTCACCAACACTGGTCTACATCCAAGGAGCATACACTCATAATTGTGACGGTATACCAAAAATCCATTATAAACTCACTGTTCTGGTCGATACAAGTTTTAAGTGAATTAAATACTCACTAAGGTAAGCTACTTGTACAATTTATGTTAAGTCAGTCCATATCAAGGATCATTTCCAATATAATGATTCAGAGAATAGTTCACTACCCCCGAAGGGTTACTCCCTTATCCTCTTTCACACACTACTTTAGAAGATATAAATCTATAAACATGTAGGTATCTTCTTTTTTTATCAACATTATGGTCTATTCATAATAAACTTGTATATAAATTATAAATTTCATCATAATTCTAAATGTGTTTCTCTAGCTTATACTACGAGTTGCTCCAAATTTTATAACCAAATATAATAAAATCTTTATGAAAAGAGTTGAATCATTGATCTTTAAACAAACATCACACACCAACAAAATTATAGATAAAATAACTCCAATATAGGTATTATGTACCTATTTATCTTCATAGAAATGAATAAGAACTGAAAACTTCCAAACCTAGTATTGAATGGAATAAAATCTAATAGAAACCCAATCCTATTTAATTTAGATATTCACTGAACCCCATGTCATTATCCATCTTCCATATTTTTTACTCCTCCCATATTAGAACTCTTGATTCCTATTCTATCTTCTATATGTTCTTTGTTCTCTTCTTCTATATAGTAGGTTCCAATATTCCTTGATAATTTTAAAATTCAAATTCAAAATTACGTATTCAATAAACTTCCAACTTCCTCTACATCAAAATCACCCCTTAGATAATATTAAAGAAGTTCTCCACCATGGAACTCTATTCAATCTGATGTAGTTCATTCCATAAAAACTAAAGAATTTAATGAATTTAAAATAAAAAAATATGTTTAAATTATCCATATTTCATCACTCACAATATAGAAAGATTTATCTTGGTGTGATATTTTGATTCCTTCTCCAACTACTATTTACATCACAACATGATATAGAGCTTTATAGTGAAACCTTTTTTATTTTATAAAACAATCCAAAGATTAACTATCATGTCCTTTTTACTTTCATCATTATCTTACCATTATTATGCACCCCCTTTAATTATGACATGAATTTTTTATTATGTCATGACAAAATACATAACTAAATACACTATCAATTATATTTTATGATTGATAATGTATATCATAATCCATGGTGGGTCTATAACTTGTTCAAAAATAATTCTTATTTATTGACTTAGTGCTGACTCTTTACCTTAAATAGAAATGTAATAAATCATTACTTATGAGTTATATCTTTAGAGTATACTTTTTTATGCTCTTTTATACCCTTACACATCACATTATAGTTCAATACTTTTCTGCATTTAAGACCCTAAATTATCAGAAATAATATTAATTATTGAACTCTAAAAACCTTATATATCAAACACTTTTCTATTTTCTAGATATCTAAAACTCCATAAAACATACCTATATAGGTAAAATATATTTTAAATTTTCCAATTTTTTTATCATGGATGATATAAACTTACATATATAAAGATAATATATTATGTAAACATGGACTTTCAAATTCACAATAACAAGAAACTTTAATCATTGTGTGATCACTGTGATTATGCTATGATTTGTTATTGAAACTTCAAAACCTTTTAGAATATATATATAGTCATATAAACTTATTTTAAATTTCTTTACAAACTTAAATACATATTTAAACCTTCTCACTATTTTATAAAAACTTTTAGAATATCTTTACTACCAGAACAACTCATGACTTCCAAAAAATATTTACTTCTAAAAAAACTTTTGGTCATTTACTTACTGAGTAATTCATGACTTACAACATCTAGTTTTTTACTTCAAAAGTAACTCATTAATTATAGTAAACACACAACCTTCATAACAATCCATCATCACCCAAATTTAGTGATTTTTAATGAATCCAACATACAATATCTTAGTTTCATCTTCATTCCTTTCTCTTACCATAATCTAGATCTAAGTATAATTCTCATTATGGAACATCCCAATTTGGTTAAGAAATGAAGCACGAGGAATATTGGATAGTCCCCTAGGGATTAATGTCTTCAAAATTTATTCCTTTTTTTTCAATGAATGAGTATTAATAACTCTTCTTATCCTTTAAGAATTAATTTTGGGTGTCAAGGGAGGTAGTAGTGATGTAATAGAGTTGTCCGGCCAATGTAGTCCTGTGTTTTTTTGTGAGATAGAATTGATGAGGGAATATAATCTCAAGCATCCACTCAAGACTACATTTATGGAAAGATATAATTTAACGGTGAAATTCAAGGCAATATTTAGTGGAGAATGGATATAATAATTGTGTCTTGAGACTATATTATAGGAAATATTGGCTTGATATTACATCACTAAGGTGTAAGAATCATCTACAAAATAGAGAATAAAAATGATTATTATATTATGATGAAAATAAATTCTATGTTGTTGCTTAAGGTTACTTTGAACTGTAATGTCATAGTACACCAATAGACTCTATTGGTATACTAACACTATATGAGAGTACTCCATGAGGATACATTAAAGTGGCGATGGAACATGATGACACTTCATGATATAATAATATTAAATTGTGACACCTACCCAAGGATTTCTAGGATATGTTGTTAGGATATGGATGTAACCTTTATTGATAAGTAACCCATTTGATTCCTTGAACTCCTCAAGAATTCCTTAATTATTTATCTTGTATAATAATAAAAAACACTTTCTCAATGGTATGGTCATGAAATTAAAACACAAATTATCAAAAAATCTTTAAAATCATTATTTTAGGCCATGTGTAACATCTTAGACTCCAAAACCCAAATATTTTAGTTATATTACATTATTCATATAGAATATAAGAGGTCCAATAGGATCGAATGACTTATTAGTATTAAAATACTATATATATAAATATTTGAAAAAATAAGATACAAAATGTTCATTTTGAGAGAACATTATTATCCCTTCCATAATATTCCTTAAAATTACACAAAATCCTCCAATATGTTTCCCAAGGGAAGGAAAAAAATATGGGTGATCACAAATTCTTGGTAAAGACTATCATACAATAGAATATTACATAATATAAACATGGAATAAGTAATATGGAAAGAATAACTTAATAACATGAATCCACAATCAACTGAAATTGAGGGAATGCTATATCCATGACAATAAATGAAAACATGTATAAAAATAATAATTTATCTCATACTGATGAAGTGGATAATTTCCTACAAAAAAACCTATCATCAGGGCCTTATGAAAAAACAATTATCCTGCTATAGTAATATGTATACACCAACACCCAACCTATTTTGTCTTCTGAGACATGTCGATGCATCGAGGGGCTATATAATTTTGGGCCCCAACCATTACTTGATTAAGTCTAACACATTAACCATAAGATTCATCAATACCTTTCGTACCATTATCTAAGGAACCTCATACTGAATAAAACTTGTATATCTGTATAATGAGAAATATAGACATAAAATACATACATATTCATTATAATATTGTTTATGTCTAGTATAATATACCTTAATCAACATGGAAGTCATGGGGTATCATCAAAGTAATAGGTAGTTCATTATCAAATAAATATAGGGGTGATGGTACCTTCAATGTGATGGATTACCCATGGAAGATATAAATTGGGTTGAATAGTTTACATTTATAGGAGAATAAGAAAATTCTATGAAATATAATTCATCATGGTTCATTAAGAGTGTTTGAATATTCAAAATCATATCCCTTAGGAGTGTCTCACCAGGCGTATAGTATTGGGACCAATTTTTATTCATTTAGTTGATGATTGAGTCAATGATCAACCAAAACTTTTTGGAGTGATCACCCCCAGTAACATCTATACCAAACCCACATACACCTTCTAGTATCCATATAGGGACATATTTACTAGGAAATTATATACACTTTTACTTTACCAAAACATAGGATAATTTTTACACCATGGAAAAGGTAACCATTTGATCAAAAGAATATGAGATAACAATATAGACATGTAAATCCCTTAAATTTCACTGTTAATATTAAAAAATGTATTCCATGGAAATTTATGCACCTTATGAAAGAAAATTGATGATGATTATAACATGAGCCCTAATGAATGAAATTAAGAAGGAAAACCCCACTTATAGATTGGGTAAAAATTAAATATTAACCTATTAAAAGGAAGGAAATAAAAATGGTCTTAAAATACTATGAATAAATTAATTTCCTGATATAATATATCAAATATTTATTATATTCACCTCATAAAGGAAATTAGGTTTATAATATAAATTACGTCTCAAAGAGGGAAATTTGAGATGAAAAACCCTTAACTCATGTCCTAAATTCCATGAAAATACCGTAAATTCATATATAATAAACATAGATACATTATAAAATTAATTTATAACATTGAACATATATATTTTCTTTAATATTCTTTATAAATAGTCATTCTCTACATAAATTCTTCTAATTTTCTACAATGATGTATATAGTTTTGATTGTTTGTACTAGTTTCATAATAGCGATGTTTATATCCATTATTCTGCCAATTTATATTATTGAAGTTTCCTTAATGTTTCTATTAGGGATTATTTTTAGTAATTTATAAGGCTTAAAATCTATTTCATGATTTTTTAGACCTTATCATTAAAGATGAATTCGATAATAAGCATGTCATTTGTGATTTTTGATGAACGAAGGGTGTTTCCTTAATTAATGAATTATATATTGATATATTTTCTCTAGAACCAAAAAAATAATTATTATTTAAAATTTTATATCATATTATACTAGTAAATAAGTTTTCATAGTCATCCATGATATTAATTGATATTATTGTTCAAGTATGTGGTTAAACTGATCCAAACATGAGCATACCCTGATTTAATGATTGATTATGAGGTGGTTTTGTTGTAATATGATTATAACAAAAGAATAATTATATTATTTAGTTTTTATTAGAATTATATATTAAAATTTTATATAATTATAATAATAAGTAATGGATAATAAAATATTACACAATTTGAATAAAATATTATCTTCATAGAATGCTTATTTTAAACGACTAAACTAACGAGGATTGTTTGTTGGCCATGTAATTTAAATGTTATAAAATTTTCAATACCAAAAACTTAATGAAATTATAAAAATAATATTTATCCTTTAATAAAATCCTTATATACAAACTTGTAAAGTGGTGGAGGAAAAAAAACATGTTACATCGTAGAGGTGGTAGTCCGCATAACGCATGAACACAAATTTTGTTTTTCTTAATGGATGGGGAATATGAATAAATAATTATAATAACATTAATATATTAAAATTATTGTATATAAATTATAATAATATCATTATACTAGTATGATTATAATACATTTTATGGAATAAAATTTAGAAGAAAACTAATTAGTATATAATATTCATTTTGGGGACTTGAATTTTTCCTTGGAAGTATCCTTGAAAATGAGGATCTTATGATAAGTAATGGCGACAAGAATACTTTGAAATTGGGATAGGGTTATCGGAAGATAAAAATTTCCATGTTTCAATGAGAAATTATAATGATAAATAGTTCTTTAAGTGGTCAAGATGTTTCTCTTTTATAAGTAAAGAGAAGGGTAGTTTTGAAAATACCGATTGAATTTAAATGATTAATTTAAATATTAAAGTTTCAAGGGATTAAAAATGTAAAAATTATTAAATGGGGTGATTTTTGGTTGAAACAAACCTCAAAAATCCATTTTGAAACAATTTTTTTAACATGTTATGGCCTTTACCAGTAAGTAAAAAACCTTTTACAATTTTTTTTTACCTGGGTAACTAGATATTAACCTTAGTAATTAATTTAAATGACCAAAATTAAAATAGAAATTATTACCTAATTTTAACCTTATTATTTAAAATTTTATAACAATTTTATTAAATAAAATTTCTATAGGTAATACAAGTTAAATTTAAAATATATACACTTAAAAGTATAAAACCATTTGTAGATAAATAGTGTTTTTATGATTTAAATTTATATATAAGGTAAAATTATCTTTGATATTGATTATAATGTAATAAATTTAATTATTATTGAAAAAATAAAGTATATAAGGATTATAAGTAAATCCAAAATCTAATATCCCTTTAAAAACAATTGATTCAAAGAGAAGACCAAAAATAGTTTTTTTATTAAAGTATCATTTTAAATAGTTTTAAAAATGGTTTCAATAGGTTTTATAAGTTAAAATAATATTTTAAAATTAATAATTTTATTCCTAAAATTCATATTTTATTACATAAAAGTTTTTATAAATTTCTTGGCCATTATTATATAATTATATAGTCATACAGATTACAAGTTTCATGGAAACCATATTTCTTGACTAAAAAGAAACATTTTCAGAAAAAGATAAAAAAAATTATACTAAGATGATTTTGATATTATGAGTTCAGAAATTAAGTTATTTTGGTCAATTAAAAATTATAAAAATTATATTTTAAATAAATTAATAAACAAATGCTCTTTAAAGGGTATATTGTATGAAATTATTGTATATGGTGTTTACATACTATAGTAGAGTCTCAAATATTACACAATGTCTACATTAAATTTCAAATTATTATTATATACTAAATAAATAATAAATTCCCATAAATTATCACAATATTGGGTTCATTATTAATGAATACAAAAATATGGAAATTTTGGGTTGAATCACTCCCTATCACTTATAATTTTTTACATCTAGGCAAGTAGATATATCTAAAATAACTTTCAACCTAAAGTCTACACTAAGTGTTTAATTCCTAACAAGTTAGGACCCATATCAATTAATTTTAAAATAAAATATATTAATAGAATCATGATAATAACATTCAAAACCTTCATAAATCCTTGTCCCTGAAGTTTCTCACCCACTATTAAGGTACACAATTACTTGATACAACTTACATGATAATATGGTACCTCATATTCACCTTATTCATCTGAGTTTAGTGTTATCCTCACTACCCATGTTATCTTTTTACAAGGAAATTATTTTATTTTCCCCATTCAATGTATGTTTTAAGAATTCATTGATGAGTATAACTAATTTAAAACTAAACCATCCCCAAATTTTAGGAATTCCTTGGGACTAATTACAATAGTCATGGAATAGAAGAAAAATTTGTGAAGGAGAATGTAAAATTGATCTTTTCTAATTAATGTATTTTATTTTTCACACAATCACACATTATGATAAGGAAAAATTAGGAAAGTTTTAGTTGTATCCCAAATTCAGTTTTACTTTAGTTCATTTGAGTGATCATATTTTCATTTATGATGGCTCCCTGAGCTATTATTTCATTACAAAAACTAGTTAAATTGATTTCATGTTCACAATTATAAGTAATATAAATAAAAAAAATTCAACTAAAACCTTTTCAATTAAATTTAATTCCCACAATTCTTTAAAAGATATTTAATTTATCAAATTGTTTTCTTAGGGTGGATATATGATTCCAATTATAGTTTAGTTCAATTTCTAACTAAAAAACTCCAAAAATAAAAAAATGTAAGACAAACATGAAAACCTTTAACAAATTTAGGCCCCCACATATATATTTTACTACCCTTTAATTTATTCCACACACAATAAAAGGGGTAGGGTAGCTAAACCATGTTAAAAGGATAAACACAACCTGGTTATTGAGTAGTGGAATCTTGACCTAATCTTCTACATACTTCCTTCCGTAAACCTATTAATAAAAAAAATTTATTTAATTAAAATAAATTAAATTAACTGATAAACGAAGATATATTAGTTTGAACACCAAGTGGGTAATTAATGTTTACTAAACCCAGCTAGATAGTAACAGTGGTAATCCCCAATCTAAATGGGGATTTAGTTAATATGTTTTGACTCAACAATTTTTTTTCCTTTTAATGCCCATCCAAATTAACTATTTGAAGAGGCTCCCTGAGATAAAGTGTTGTGTTTCAACCCACTTATTGTTTAAGAACATCTTGTGTTGGGTGGGTGGGAAAGGAAAATTTACCTATTTATAGTTTACTTCTACCACCTCTTTTATGACCCTTTCCTATAATTTCTTCTTCATATGTGCCTCATCGATAGTCTCAATAAGGGAGCCAATGAACAAATTAATTTGAATGAAATAAAAAAAATCTAATTTTTCACCATTAATTATGATATATTTTAATTATTTTCTTTATTAATGTCCATTGGGTAATATTTTAGGTTCCTCACTAGGAGAATATTCATTATCAATAATATTCTAGAAATTCAATTTGATGTTTAAGCCTAAAATTTTATAGAATAGGAACATAATAATACATTATCCTTAAATTAAGTAAGATATAAATGATTTATTTTTAGATCAACACCTTGAATAATATTATCTTTTAATTATTCCACTTTTGACAACACCACTTGTAGTTGTGTTGTCATAGGTAGAGGTAGGTAGTTTATCTCCTCTAGCCCATCTTCAAATTTCACCACTGGAGTAGTATATCCTTCTTTTTTTCCTTGAAAATATATAAGGGTGTTGATTATATATTATTAAAGATGGGATGATCTCTTGGAATATTACTTCTTATGAAGTCATAATAGAATAAATCCAAATCTTGTTTATATCCTATAGTAATATCATCTAGAATGTATTTTTTTGTGATATTCTCTAAAATGTGTAGAGAGAGGTCATATAGTAGTTATTTAAATTGTTCTTTCTTGGCCACCTCATATTTTCCCACTGGAAAGATTAGCGGGGTGTATTCTTTCACTATCAGTTCATGTTATTGTTTCTATAAGATCTATTAATTAAGTCCTTGGATGTACCTAGTGATCATTGTAACTTATTACTTCATCCATCGTATCCCTCCATGAGGTTCTTACAAATGGGATTCTCTTGAATCATACACATACTTTTCTTTCACATAATAGAAGTTTTTCCATGAATAGTTTTGAACCTCTTGAAAATTTATCATTGATAGCGTATTTAGAAACTAATAAATTGAAAAAAAAGTAAATATAAGAAATAAAAAAAATCTAAACTTAGAACAAATTAGCTCAACGGTAATGGAACCATGTGATTTAGTGGTTTTCAAGGGCCTAAAAATAATTTTTTTAAAAAAAAAAATTAAAGTGTAGCACAGTGGCTAGACAATGTCATATCCCAATGATATTTTTCACTAAATTCAATGCATCTCTCTTTTATTATCCATGTTTTTGTGTTTTTATATTTAAAATAATGTAAATTAGTAAAAACAGGTGTTGGTGTGATGTGGGGTATAGATAATTCAATTATTAAAGATAAAATAACATAGGTTATAATGAAATGGGAATGATAATAGGTTCATATACATGGAATTATTCATTTTTATTAATTTTTTATATTTAATTAATTCAATGGATAAATCAAATTACTTCATTGTCTACCTCTCTCCACATAATTTTTTGAAAATCTAGTGCACCTTTGAGTTATTCTTGGAACATCAGATTCCACTTCCTCCATAGTGAAGAGCTAAGGGTAAACCAAAATTATTGTAAGTCAACTCCTCAACACAAAGATCCATCATATATTGTTCATCACTCAACTTCCCCAATCCCATCATTCATTGGATAAGCTGGGTTAAGGGAGGTGGAAATGATTTGGAAAAGGAAGAAATGGGGTTGTAGGTATAGTTAGGTGATTGATGTTTTCAAAACCAAAATTCTCACACCCAACCATCTCACTAAGGGATGAAATAAAAACATAGAATGTAAGAAAAAATCTCAAGACACCATGGATTAACCTAGGATAAATTTCTAAGGCTAGTTTTTCACCATCATAGAGTTTGGATATCATAGTGATGAAAGAAAAAATAGTAGGAAGAAAAAAACATGATATGAATATGAAAAATAAGAATCAATTATAAAATGGAATATGTACAGAGATAAAATTATTAATCCTTTTATATATGGAATTATCTAGTATTTATAAAAAATTAGGAACACTCTTAATTTATTCTCACTATAATCAGAAGGCTTCCATGTATATTTCTTAATTTCTAAGGTATTATAACTTTTAGTTCCCATGATATCATTAATTTATCTCACCATGATCTATCTCCATGTTTAATCATTATAAAAAATCATGATTTGGTTAAGCAAAAAGGTATGAGGAATATTTAATGGCCCCTTTGAATTTATAACTTCCACATGTCTTCCTCCCTTATTAATGGTTAGATATTAATAACCTTTTTTATATTTAGGAATGCATTATGGGTACTAATGGAGGTATCAGTGGTGTAGTAGAGTTGTCCAACTAGAATAATGTCATAATGGTTTGTGAGATCATATTGAGGAAGGAATGTAATCTCGAGTATAGTATTGAGACTACATTGGTAGGAAAACATAGTTTCATGGTGAAAAGAGAGGCAATGATGAGTGGAGAAGAGATGATAGAATTATGTCTTGAGAATTTGTTTGAGGCAAAAATATATCGATATTAAGTCACCGAGGTATAATAATTCCCACCAAAATTTAGCATTTCATCATTGATTATGTTTTAGTGAGAATGGATGCCGTATTGGTGTCTAACGTACCATTGGAGGACTATAATAATGTTTAAGTACACCCTAAGATGATGTTGGTGTGATGAAACTATGTAAGGGTACTATGTGAGGCTATGTTCAAATGGTAGTGTCATATGAGGACATTTCATGAGATGACATTGATTTTTGATTCCTGCTCAAGGATTTCCAAAAGGTTTCATTATCAGAAAACGTATCTTGGATTTCTCAGTGACCCATTTGATTCCTCAATATCCTAATGGATTACTCAGTCTTTACTCCTGTAGAATAATAAAACACACTTTCTAAATGGTACTAATATATAATCAAAACAAAAATTATCAAATAAACCATTAAAATCATGATTTTATTCCATTTTCATATTAAGTTATAAATTATTCCCATATAATAAATGTGTTGTAAATGCCCATGTATTATCAAAATAGTGGGTTTATTATTAAGTAATAAATAACTAAAAATATAGAAAATTTTCTTTGAATAATTCCCCTAAAAAACTGTTCATACAAATCAACCACTTTCTTAATTTTGTAATCGCAATGTAATTTTCTTCTGTGGTTGATAATGAAACTATAGGTTTTACCCAAGACATTTATGTAACACCTTGAGATTTTAAAAGAGAAAAATCATGTTCGGTAGCATGTATGAAACAAAACACCAAGATTATATAAGAATATAACATACTGATACTTTATTATATTTTTATTTTTAAATAAATTCACTCTCTTTGATATCTTTCAATAAATTCAACACCATGTTTGAACAAAACATGATACAATATTAAAATATAATTATTTAAACATGAAAATTATCACTTAACCATTAAGATAGTGGGTATGAATACTAATAACTAAATTATAAAAAATTTATGTTTTACACATGTATAAAATAAATTCAATGGTTAGTTATTGACTATAAATAAAATAAGAATGATTTGAAAGAGAAAGAAATGTTTTCTGAAAAATTGTATTGTTATGAAAGGCAGATTAGTCATACATTGTGTACATAATTTAAAATTATTTTTTTTACCAATTTTATAATATTTATTTGTAAAAATAAACTTCATTTTTGAAATCATCATATCAAAATTATCTTAGGGCTAATTTTTGGTATTTTTCTAAAAAGTTTCATATTTTGATGAATTGTGAAAAATACTGGATTTTAATTAAAAAAATAATTTTTTTTAAATTAATTATAATGTTAAATTATATTTTAAAAGAAAAATTATTTCATTTATATATTTATTAATCAAATTTAGGTCATTGTAATCATTTTTATATTGAATTTTGATATAAAAACTTCTAAACATTTGAACATTTTCTCTTTGAAAACCCATTTTCTCGTCATATTTGTGGGATTAATTTAAAATTTAAAATTTCCACTTATGTGAATGGAATTTAGAAAAATGGATTAAATATTTTTAATCATAATAATTTATATTATCTATAAGTTCATATTAATTTTTTATGATAATTAATAGTAAAAACAGTAAAAACTATTTTCCACGGTTAAGGTAAAAACTGATTTTCCATGGGTTATACTAAAAAGATAAGGATTGAAATTACCTAAAAAATTATCTAAAATATATTTGGTGGAAAAATTTAGACCGTATAATGTCTAATTATCTATAATAATTTTTTTACCCTTTTTCATTTGAACAACATGGTTATAACTTTTTATTTTCAAAAATTCCAAGTATGCCACTCACATCACCTATAAAAGGCCACCCTCTCCTCTATTATTCACAACTTAAAACCATTTTTTAGCCAATAAAAGACTAAATAAATTACTAAATTCTATCACATAATCCTATAATTCTTTTTTCTTCATAAATCCATTCTAATAATACTTTAGTTATAATCCTAAAGATGTGGTCTGAAAAGAGGCAAAATTCCTAACTATGTGTTTTTGTTTTATTTATTATTTCACCAACTTGAAATATTATTCATTTGTGATTTTATAATAAAAAATATATCTCAATTACACTGATATATATTTTTTATTTTAATTACCTATATCCATCTCATCTTCCCTCAAATGGAAAATGAAAACGTTGCTCGTGTATATGGCGGACAACCGCCTCGCAAACCGATGTGACATGTTTTCCATAAAAACCTATCAAGGTTAGGTATAATGATATATATATATATATATAAATTATATATATGATATTTATAAAAAATTTATACCTATGGAGACATTATATCATATATACATTTTTTACTTTCCATTTTGTAGGGGATACGATAATGCCGCTTATGTGTAAGGTGAACTACCACCTTGCAAAGTGATGTGATTCATTTTTCACTAAATATTTACATGGAATGTTATATGGATAAATTTAATTAATTTTTGTAATATAAATGAAATAATTATTATATTAAATTCATATTTATCATTATTAAAAAATAATATATATCATTTATTTCTTACACTAAAAAATCATAACGTTGTCCGTGTACGTGTGGACTACCGTCTTTGTGAAGCGATGTGACTCACTTTTCATCACCAAACCACATGGATGATATATATAAGTATATAATATTATATTCATTATATTATGATCATTATAGAAATATAAAACATTTCTTAACTTCTTTCCATAAGGATCATTGAAAAATGTAAAAGTTACTCATGTGTACGTATAACCTACTGTCTCCATGATTGTAACATAGTTCATTTTTTATAACTATATTTCATAATTGGTTATAAAAGTGTAATTTTTGTATAAATATGATAATTATTTCATTATTATTACTCTATATATTTTAAAATATTTACCTCTTTGTACATGTTTAACCAACCAAAGTCATTTTTGACAAATAAGAAGAATATCATCAAAACATATGACATAAACTTAATTGATTAAGTAATCATATATAACATGGAAATAAGTGAAATAAAAGGAATAATAAATTTGAAATTTTTTCTCAATAAAGTATATAATTAGAATAATTTTATTTTTCATGAAGATAAACAATTTATGTGATGAGTCGGACTCAAGGTAAGGGTTTCTCAGATCACTTTTACTTCTGTGAGACATACGCAATATTCACCCCTTATTTATTTTATTTGGTGTATATAATGCCATTTTTTATTTTATATAATTAATTAATGTATATTCATGGTATTTAATGCCTTATTTAATTTTATTTATTTCATGGGGTTTATGTATCAAAAGTTACCAAAGCGGTAAGGGTTTATTTTATAATCTCATCATTATTTGGGATTGTTTTTCATTAAGTATCCCTTGAGAGAATTATTTGATATTTCCATATTAAAATAAATATATTTTATTCTCCTATGGTTATTCATGAATTTTTTTCATGTAATATTACCATTTTTATTAACTTTAGTACTTAAAATTATTAAGGAAATATTTTTAAGAAAATCCGATTTTATTCCTCTCTTAGGTCGGAAATCCTTTTTCATCAAAACCCAAGTTTTCTAAAAATGTTTTAATTTTTTTTAATTTTCAAAATTATTGATTAAATTAATTTTTATCCATTTTTACTCTTTAAAAAATGTTTTTAAAGTAATCTTCTTGTTGTTTTCAAAATGACGATCCTTTTTATTTTACTAAAAATGTTAAAGGAATCTTTGGTTTGACGTGTATGGGGTGAACAAAATTTTCCACCATCATAAACAATAAATGTTATAAATATTAGTTTATAATTTTTGAAATGTTATTTTGAAATTTAAGGGTTTTAAAAATATTCTATGAACTTTTATTTTTGAAAATATTTTCAAAGTGAAATGTTTATTTTCCTCAAAAATATTTTTAACAATATTTTTATGGTATTTCTACTCATCAACAACATAAAAAATTTATGGAAATTATTATAAACTAGGGAAAATTTTTATTGATATCATCCTTATTCTTTATTTGGATGGTTTATGATCAGTTTGACGAGGGTTGACAATTTTATTACCATTCACCGTATTACTCTAGATGGTTTACGATTATGATTATGATTATTGATTACGGAAAGTATTAAAATTTCATATGATAGATTTTAAATATGAATGTTTATTTTGATTGTATTTCATTCCTTTCACATGAGGAATGAATTGTAATTTTTAATTGATGGTAAGTTACCACTCTAGACCCTCGATGCATCAGTATGTCTCATGAGACAAACTAGATTGGGTTTTGGCTCAGGACTTACCCATTTATATAGATATCTTGGAACAAGGCCTCAACAATATTGGACATCTTAGTATAAGGGCTCAATGATATGTTTTAGATTTACAACATTATGCATTCCATCATCATTAATTTAGTTATTTATATTCCATGTAATTATTCTATTAGTTATAATATCCATGGTTAAGTTTCATGATCATGTGACTATTTATATGAAATTATTTGATCATCATTTATTCCTACCATATTATTCTCAAGTTATTTATTTAATGGAATATTTTTTAGTTATTTACTTTACATATTGATTATTCATTATTTATTCATAGCTTACCCTATATTATTACCCTTACTGAGCATCTAAAATCACCCCTTTCTTATTTTTTATTTTCCACAGGTTACTAGGAAGTGTTTTTTGATTGATATATAGGGATTCTATAAAGGAAGTAATGGTGTTATAAATGAAAATAATTTTCATATTTTATGTTTTCAATTGTAATAATAATTTCATTTATGTATCTAGTTTATGAATGCTAATAAAATATTGGTTCCTTTAGGATGAAATTACTTGTATATTATGCCAATGTAACAAAGTGGACACTAGCTATGGGATAATGGGGTTGGGGAGTTACAGTTGGTATCAAAGGAGGTTTAGTAGAAATCTTAGGAACTAGATTTAGGAAATAATAGAATAAGGTACATGAACCTGTGATATAATTTGATTTTAAGTATAAAATAACATCCTAATGTTTCTGTAAGTAAGATACTATGTGTATTTTACTATAAAATACATCCATATATACATACTACAAGCATACATGGTTCTGGAACAGATGTACATAGGGGTAATAAATCTAGTAAGGGTGCATTGGTCATGACTCTATCATCACCTAGTGTTTGAAAATGGACCTTACTATACACCTAGTTTGACACTCATGGGTGATATGTTTGTCTTAATTCCCATTTTCTTTACAAAGAATTATAAAGGATTTGAAAATTAAAATATCCTCAAAGAAATCACGTTTATGATAATGAGATTATCTATGTATAAATTTATCAATTTCTGTTAGGTATTTCACTAGTTTTGGGACAATACATTATGTTTCATAATGATATGGTATAATCTAGTGCATTATATTCTTATATAAATGGTTCCTAAAATATGTAATGAGAACTTCATCAATGAACATAATCCAAAGAGTTATAATAATCATTTATTTGATGGGATTCATCTAATATTTTGAGGGAACTAGTCTCCCAAACATTGTAATCATATGAATACATAGTATCCTGTAATAAAAATATATATAAATAATTCTCTAAGTATTATGGATTTTAATGGAAGTAAGAAAATAATATGACAATAGAGAAAAATATGGATAAAGGGAAGAAGGTAATGAAGGATTTTACCACATGTGATAATTGTGGATAGAAACACCATGATACTATCATAAAGTGAATGTAAGTTTTTTTACAAGTGTATAGATAAAGGACACCATGCTCATGATTATAAGGTAAATAAAATGGTTACCAATGTTCAATGCTTCAACTATAGGGAGATGGGGAACTACACAAATGAATACCCCAAGTATCAAGTAAATCACTACTAGAAAACAACCATATAGCCATGATTTTTATAAAAACCATGGATATAGGGGAGACTTATAGCCAATGTTTTCCCAAAACCATGAATATAAGTCTTTGTTTAAAGGATATAGCCATGATTTATAGAAACTATGACTATAGAGTGTACCTATAAACATGGTTTTAGGAAACTATGGCTATAGATTTCCTGCACAGATGGTGGGAAAATATAATTCCATGGTTTAGATCATATTTACATGGTTTATAAATATATATATAAAAATATAAAAATATATACATATATATACCATAATGTGTCTGTAGTGTAGTGGTTAAATTCTTTATCTTGGATGGAGGAGGTATAGAGATCAAATCAATCCGTCCTAAATTTTATTTAACCCTATAGTAATGGTTTACATGGGCTATAAACATAGTGGTCCACCATGGAAATAGAACCTATAGACGCTATTTAAACCATGGCTATAGACCTAATTCCACTGTGGAAAACTGGGTGGGCTGTTGCCACATTTACAAAACTGTGGCTATAGGCACTGTTTCTACAATAGAAAACCATAAAAATAGAAAAAAAAACTGTGGCTATAGATTTTGGATATATATATGCCAGTAGGATCCATGGTCTAGTAAACCATGTCTATAGTTTATTTTGGTTATTGTGAATTTTTCTCAAAATAAATAAATGGACCAAGGTCAAACTTATTCTATTACCACTGATGAAGTGGAATTATTAATGTTCTTGTGTTTAGATTCAACAATTATTCCATTTGAGTATTTTATCATTGATATCTTATTTATAATAATTATGAAATGTATAATTTTTGTAATGTAATACATTTTCATTAAGGATTTGAAAGCATATCTTGAGAAGTATTGATGACCAAGAAAAATGATTTAATGGAAAGTTTAACTTCTTGGAAAATAATTGTTTGGGAAAAATATAACCCTTAATATTTTCTGAATGTTGAGATAATGATTTCTAAAAAAATTGATGATTGATATGGATAATGTAAATTGGATAGTACTGATAACCTTGGAATTTATTAATGATTTGTTAAAAAAGTGGTTTATGACTTCATTTATGAAGTTAACAACATTTTCTGATTTAAGAAATATATACAATAAAATTTGTTTTATATTAGAAATAAATAATCATGCATGTTTAAAATATGATTTTATCGTAATTAAGTTTATTACCATGTTTCAAGAGAATACGTGATGAATGTATTCACATGTTTGGTATGTGATGATTAAGAGATAATTTTTGTTATTTAGGGGATTAATGATAAGTTAATTTTTATAATTTAGTTAAATTATTTATAAAATTTTGGATCTTAATATTTTGGAAGAGTCATAAGGTTAACCATTTATGAAATGGTTTTTTTGAACTTTGAATGTGGTTTTAGAGATTAATGTATTACTTCACCATATAAAGATTTATTCATATTGGATAAGCTGTAAGAAACATTCTATTATAATAATAACTAGAGATTGAAGGAATTACATATCATTCTATTATGGATCTTACAATCCATTAAATGTGAATTTTATTGCTTAAGGCATGAAAATTTCATTTTTAGATATTCATTTATTAGAGTAAGCGATGAATTGGAAAATTTTCAAAGAAAAACTAAAAGATAAAAATATTCCTATGAAATAGTAAGATATAATGTAAGTTTATTTTTATATATTCTAATTCTGGAGGGTAAATTAATTCATCAAATCTTGAAAAATGATATTGAGACAAAATGATATATTAATACTTTCATTAATGTTGAACTGATAGTATTTTAAATCATCACATATTTATGGTTTTGAGGTCCTTAAATTTCCATTAATCATTCAATTTCTTATGATAAATTACCTCTATAACTCTATATAATTATTTACACCTTTATTCTATTTCTATATCTATTTCCCACAAATGTTCTCCTACAAAAAAACATAGTTAAGTTTTATTCCATATGACCTTTTTACTCCACTTTAACTCTTATTAAGAAGATGTTTTATTAACCCTTTTTACAATGTGTGTTTTCAATGAAGGTGTATTCAAATTTCAAACCCTTTATTGTCAAGATCATGATTAAATTGTGGGGATGAAATTTATTTATGGCGGGTAGAATGTAACAATCCAAAAGAGGAAAATCATGTTTGATAATAAATATGAAATGAAATACCAATATTAGAAGAGAATATAACACCCTAATAATTTACAATATATTTATTTTTAAATTAATACAATCTCTTTGATAGGTTATAATGCATGCAACATAAGGTTTGAATGAAACATGATACTCTATTAAAATATTATTATTTAAAAATGATAATTATAACCTAGCCATTAAGATTGGTGGTATGAATAGTAATAACTAAATAATGAAAAATATATCTTTTAAACATGTATAAAATAAATTAAATCATTATATATTGATTATAAATAAAATAAAAATTATTCTAAATTGAAAGAAATGTTTTCTGAAAAACTGCATTTTTTCAAAAGGTGGATTAGTTGTGCATTGTTTACATAATTTAAAATTATTTTTTACCAAATTTATAAGATTTATTTTAAAAAATAAACATCATTTTGAAAACTATCATATAAAAATTATTTTATGGTGATTTTTTGGTATTTTTATGATTTTTTTATTTTTTGATGAATAGTGAAAAACACCGAATTTTAATTGAAAATTGTTTTTTTGTTTAAATTATTTATAAAGTTAAATTATATTTTAAATTTGTTTTAAATTAAAATTATTAAAATTAAATAAATATTAATAAAATTTTGGGCATTTTAATTATTTTTATAGTGAATTTTTATATAAAAACTTTTTAAACTTTTAAATATAATCTCTTTGAAAACCTATTTTTTCATAGCGTCGTCGAGATTAATTTTTAATTAATTTTTTTCCACTTTAGTGAATGAAATTTATATAAATTTATTAAATATTTATAATAATAATAATTTATATTTTCTAATATGTTCATCTTAATTTTTTACCATAATGAATAGTAAAAACAATAAAAATTATTTACTGCGGTTAAGGTAAAAACTTATCATCAGGGGACTAAACGAAATATATAAGGGTTAAAATAGCCTAAAAAATTGTCTATTATCTATTTTATAGAAGTATTAAGACCTTATAATCTATAGTTCTTTAGAATAATTCATTTAGACCCTTTTTCATGTGAAAAATGAGGGTACACCTTTATCTTTTCAAAAATTACAAGTGTAACACTTACCTCACCTATAAAAGGCCACACCCTATCCTCTTTTATCCACACAATAAAAAACTTTTATTTCATAAAATACATACCCAAATAATTTCTCAAATTCCATCCTGTAATCCTGTAATCCTTGATTTTTTTTTTCATAAATCCATTCTTGTAATATTGTTGTTATAATCCTAAAGAGGTAGTTTGAGAAGAGGTAAAATTCCTAACTATGCGTTTTTTATTCTTCCACCTCCTTAATACCATCTTCATTTATAATAATATAATTTAAAAATTATATCCCATATAATTATATTATATTATTTTAATGTTATGACATATATCCATCTCCTCTTCCCTCAAAAGGGAAATGATAATATCGCTCGTGTGTATGACGGACTATCGCCACTCGAACTGATATGACACATTTTCCATCAACACATATCATAGTTGGGTATGATGATGTGTATAATGTATATATATGATATTTATAACATAATTATAACTCTGAAGTCACTATATCATATATACCTTTTTTTATTTTCCATTATGTAGGGGATATATAATGTCGTTCGTGAGTACGACGGACTACCGCTTCACGAAGCGATGTGATTAATTTTTCACGAACTCTTTAAGAGTAAGGTAATAAAGATAAATTTAATGAACATATGTTATATAAATTAAATAATTATGATAGTCATGATATATTTATCATTTTGAAAACATAATATACATCATTTTCTTTCTTACACAGAAGAATGATAACGTCGTTCGTGTATATGTGGACTACCGCATTCATGAAGTGATGTGATTATATTTTCATAATAACACCACATGGATTATATATATAAGTATATAATATTTTATTAATTTTATTATTATAATCTTATAAAGATAAAATATTACTTACCTTCCTTCCATAATAATCATAGAAAAATGGAAATGTTACACATGTGTACGTACAACCTACCGTCTCTATGATTGTAACGTAGTTCATTTTTCATTACTATATTTCATGATTAGTTTTAAAAGTATAATTAATGAATAAATATTATAATTATTTCATGACTATTATTCTGGATATGTTTAAATAATGAACACTTTGACCATAGTCAACCTACCAAATTCATTTTTGACACATAAGAAAAATATCATCGAAACATATGAAATAAAATTAATTGACTAAGTAATCATATATAACATTTTAATAAGTGAAATAAAAGGAATGATAAACTTATTAAAGGTTATTAAGAAATTATATAATTAACATAAGTTTATTATTTAGGAATATAAATAACGTACATGAAAATTCAGACTCAAGGTAAGAGTTTCTCGTCTTACTTTTACTTCTGCGAGACATGCACTATATTCACCACTTATTTCTTTTGTGTGGTGTATATAATATTTTTTTTGTATTTTATATCATTAATTAATTTATCTTCATGGTATTTAAAGTTTCATTTAAGGTTATTTCTTTCATGGACATTATGATTCAAAAGCTACTATAGTGGCAAGGGTTTATTTCACAATCACATCATTATTCAGAATTGTTTTTGTTTAAGTATCACATGGGGGAATTATTTGATATTTACATCTTAAAATCGATATATATTCTTATAATATAGTTATTAATGAATTTTTTCATGTAATAATACCATTTCCGTCTCTTTGGTACTTAAAATGATTAAGAAAATGTTTTTTAGAAAATCTAAGTTTATTTCTCTCTTTGATCAGAAATCCTTTTTCATAAAAAACCATTTTTTCTAAAAAAAATTTAAAAAATATTTTTAAACTTTTAAAAATTATTTATTTAATACATTATTATCCATTTTTACTTTTTAAAGCATGTTTTGAAAGGAATCTTCATGCTATTTAAAAAACTCCATTTGGATTTTACTAAAAATGTAAACGAACTCTTTGTTTTAACATGTATAGCATGAATGAAATTATACACCATCATGACCTATAAATACTCTAAATATTGTTTTAAAATTTTTAAAAGATTATTTTCAAATAATTTTTTTTCAAAATATTTTTTGAACTTTTAGTTTTAAAAATATTTTCAAAGTGAAATTGTTATTTTCCTCAAAAATTGTTTTAAAGATCTTTTGATAGTATTTATACTCATCAATGTCATCAAAAATTTATTGAAATTATGATACAATGGGGTTATGTTATGTTGATATCATTTTTATTCATTATTTTGAAGACTTATGTTTAGTTTGACGGTGGATGTAAAATTTTATTACCATTCTTCATATTACTCTAGATGGTTTTTTATTATGTTTATTGATTGGGGAAAGTATTAAAATTTAGTATTCTAGTTTTATAATAGTAATATTTATGTTTATTTTATTTCACCTCATTAATATGATAAATGAATTGGAATTTTTAAGTGATGGGTGGGGCCTGCTACAGCCCCTCGATGCATCAGTAGGTCTCATGAGATAAACTAGATTGGGTTTTGGCTGGGGCCTAACCCATTTATATATATGACTTGGAAAAAATCCTTGATAGTATTGGATGTATTAGAACATGGACTTAATGGTATGTTTTAAATTTCTATAAATATGCATCCCATACTTATGAGTTCAGTTATTGATATTCCATGTGATTATTTGATTAGTTATAATGTACATGGTTAAGTTTCATGCTCATGAGATTATTTATATGGAATTATTTTTGTCATCATTTATTCCTACCATATTATGCTCAAGTTATTGATTAAATGGAATGTTTTTTAGTTATTTAACTTTAAATATTGATTATGATTTATTTATTCATAACTTCCTCTACACGCTTACTCTTACTAAGCAACTGAGTTCACCCATTTCTTATGTTTTATGTTCCTCAGGATACCGGGAAGTGTTTTATGATTTATATGCAAGGATAATCTAAGGTAAATAATGAAATTATCAAAGAAAATACTTTGTGTTTTATATGTTTTCAATTGTAATTATAATTTCAAGTATGTATCTAGTTTACCAATACTAATAAACTATTCAGTTCTTCAGCATGCAATTCCTTGTATCTTATACTAATGAAAAAAGTAGATACTGACATTGAGATACCGAGGTCGAGATGATACAATATAGCTCACAAACATCCCTCAAAAAGTTAAAATAAAGCCAATGATATTATTCCCTAATTACATATCCCCTCCAAATTATGCATATGAAAACCCTATAATGAATTATCCATTTTGTAATAATTTTTTAGGTATGTTGAACCTTTTAGATATTGGATAATCCAATTTATCACTTATTAATGTTCATTTACATGATTCACCTTGTATATTCTAACTATTCCTAATACATATGTGATGTTAAGAATTATATAAATATTATAATGAATCAAACTTTCCTCCCTTAATGCATATGGAACCCTCTCTATATACAAAACCTCCTCTTCTATTCTAGGTTTCTTCTCCTTAGATAATGAGAAATGTTTGGATTAGGGGGTCATTATAGGCTTAGAAATACTCATTATGAATCTCTCCAAGACCATTGAAATATAATCAAACTAAGACAAAAACAAAGTTCTTATCTTCAAATTCCTTGTGATATATATCCCTGAAATCCTCATTGTATCACTAAGATATTTCATCATGAATTTTCCAAACAAACCAAAATTCAAAACTTCTATTTGTTCCTTTAATAGACTAGATAAGATAGTATCATATATGTATATAATAACAACAATAAACATATCATCAAAAAATACATTTTAGCTGTAGATATGATCTACATTATATTAAATGAATTTTTTATTCTTCCATAAAGTCATCAAACTTATAATTTCATTGTATTAGTGTTATATTTATCCAATATAGAATCTATTTTATCATGTAAACTAGATATTTCATTTTATTTTTCACGAAACCTTTTATATTCTTCATGTGGATCTCCTCCTACAAATCAACATGAAGTAATGTAGTTTGGACATCTAACTAATCAATAAATGGACCTTTTGAAGTAACTAGGTTGAGAATCATCTGAATTATGGAATACTTCAAAACTAGAGAGTCTCTTAAAAATATAATCATTTTTATTATTAAAATACATTCAAAACCACCTACACCTTTTACCATTTCCTACTTCAACCGATAAACCAACCTATTTTACAACATGCTTTTTCCTACTAAAAATTTTGTTAACTCCCATGTCTCGAAAAATTTCAAGGATTGTATATACACCTTTATTGAAAAATATAAATAATACAAATCACTTAGACTTCTTACCTCTTTTATACTCTTATTTTTTCCACCATATATAAGAAAAATATTGCATATTATAGATTAAAACCTTTAAACTAGTATTCTAACCTTGGTAATCCATCTCAGAACCTATGGTCCATCACCTTTATAACCCTATATTTTGGAAACACTTCCATGATCTTCTAAAATCATATATCATTATAGTACATAAAACCTTAGAGCCTTAAAAACTGGATTAGAATCTCCCATTTCAAATCTTCCTTATACCTCCCAAGCTATTTTACTCCTAAAATAATCCAAAACCATTAAACTTATGTGGAGGTTAAATTCATCATTATATATAAATTTATTTCTCTCATATGTACCTTCCACTAAATTATGATCCATACATAAGATATACTAATTAAATAATACATTTTTAGATTCTAATAACCTTCCACTAATTATTATTCAAGATCCAAAATCCAATTTTTTTCATCATAGTACCCAGTAAAGAAACATGGCTGGAACTTAGATTCCAACTTCCCCTTCCTGGACATCAATAGGGACATATTGGATGATTCTAAAAAATTTAATGCGAGACACATAAAAAATCCTTTAGGTTTATACTTCCTCAAAAATTTCCTACTCTATCAGTTTAAAAGGACCCATATTCATGATATAAGTCCCATAATTTTTCACTTTCACAAAAAATTCTTTTAGGAAAGAGAAATGTAACCTCATAATATAATTATATCATTAAGTGTATTATACATCCATTTTCCCAAATTTTTTTTCTCTAGTTTCCTTATCATAATATTCTCTATTCATATTTGTTTCATCTAAAAGTACTTCAAAAAATATTTACGTATGTACTAATATTCATTATCTAAGTGTAATAATTTCAACTTTATTTCAATATCATTATCCAACATAAATATCCACCTAATGAAAGTTCTAAAAACCCTAGAATTTTGTTTTAAGAAAAATACCCACACCTTCTATGTGGCATATTCAATGAATGTAATATAGTACAATAACCCTCTATGAAATTGAACTAGTGTTTTCTCCCATGCATCTTTATATACCAACTCAAGATTTTGATTCTTAGGTGCCTTGTCTAGTGATAAAAAAGAAACTGTCTAATTCTTGTGAAAGATATATTCTTCACATGTTTCTACTCCATGAATTTGAGTTTTAGTATTCCTATCATTTCCAAGATCCCCATACCTTTCTCACTAATTTGTCCCAAATAGTCAAACCACAACTTCCCAATTTTGGATGCTATCATTTTGATAAGAATTTATCTTTATAAATTCCCAATCAGATGTAATGTTCCATTTTTAACACCAAATCCCACCACCATGGATCCTTTTGTGATTTTAATCACACCATCCAGAAAAACAAATATATCCCCACATCATCCAACCGAACTACATAAAATCAGGTCCATATATAATTATAATATGTGATGAACACCCTGATGTTTAATTACAAGCTTTTTTCTTTATTATGATATTCACATCAACTTTGACAACAATATCAAGTGATTTTATATCTATGACATAAACCTTATCAATGATTTTAGATACATAATTCATCTTACACACCTTATTAGATAAAGAGTGAAATGTAGATCCAAAATCAAGAATCCATGATTCCAAAAAACTTTCAAAACATAGAATCGATGTTTATCTTCCTTAGATATAGATTTTATGGATAAATTGGAATAAAAATTTCAAAATTTTATTTAGATCTTTCAAAATTACTTCTGAAATTTCAATTTATTTCTATAGTTCCATAATTTGAAATCACCTAAGAAAGTTAATTTTACCTAGCTCATTTATTTCATAAATTTTCCCTTATTCTATATTTTTTCTAAGCAGGATATCCCATACCTTCTATACTAAAATAAGTTCCAGTATCACCTAATAATTCATTCCCTAAAATCAATTTACTTATAATAAGATCTTAGGTCCCCTTCAACACTATGTCATCCTTATAGAATTTCTCATCATGGTAACCATCACATTTCATGATTATAGATGTGATGATAGCCTGATCAATGACCAAACTACTAGTAATATGAAGTATTATTAATGTTCTGAATAATTTGAAAGGATGGAGAAATTCTAAAAGAAACTACTAGGTTGGATGAAAGCAGTTGTAGTGAAAAATATCTAAAAGAGGTGGTGTCCTGATTAGTAGTATCCATAACTGGTCATACTAGAGTTATATTTTGGATAAACATGTATAATGTTATGTGGTATAGAATATGAGAGTGTAAGTTGATACATAAAATGTTAATTGGTAGTCACCATGCTTAATAGAGTGAATTTTTTGAATATAAAATGTTAATTGAAATAGTTAATCATATTTTAATTAATATAAGTTATTAGTACCACTTATATATGTTGTAGAATTTGATTGAGTGATAAATTGTAATTAGTGATCCAATTGACTAACTTGGGTAAAGTGATTGTAATTATTATAACTTTAAAAGGAATAAAAAATTTAGAAGTGTTCTTCCATGGATATAGGACTTAATCTATGAACTAAATAATTCAAAGTTTTATTTACTAACCTTTTATTTTTTAGAATGATTATTTGAGAGTTATTCTTGAATATGTGAGAGATGTATGACTCAGTGATGTGATTTAGAGTAAGGAACATTATTACTAAGTTTTTTTACACTATAATTCATGAAATATATTCTAAATAAGATTTTTTTTCTATTTTGGTAAAAGTTTTACACGGTGTATCTTCTATTGATCAATGCTCGTTTCCTCCCAATAAGTTATATCATATCTTGGTTCAGGGGTCAATAATGCACACTTAGTAGTAAAATTTGTTATATTCATTATTTTCTTGATGTTATTTCATTTTAATGGGAGTTAAATATTATAATAAGGTATGGAATCAAAATAAGGAAAATCTAAGATAGATAAATTTTAGGAGTCAGACTTTAATTTATGGAGAATGCAAATTGAAGATTATCTTATTCAGAAGGATCTTAAAGTTCAATTTATGGGTTTAAACTAGAGAAAATAGAGAAAGATGGTTATGAAAGGTTATATTGATAGGAACTTGAGTTGGTTAGGATTTCATTGGCACCATATGAATATTTTAATATCTAAGAGGTTAAGACCATAAGAGATATGAAAGAAGATCTGGTGTACATGTATACGAAGCTAGAAAATTTTGAACAAAGTGTTCTTGAGGTAGAATTTATTTAGTATGTGATTATCATAAGTTAGAACTATATATTATCATGTGAATGAATTTAATATTATACAGTGTCACATCAAATTAGTGAAATTCAAGTTAACAAAATATGTCTGGGAATTGATGTTGTTATCATCGCTTGTAGAATCATGGGATTAAATAATAACTCTCATAAGTAAGTATTGTAGGAAAAATAATTTTGTGTTTGGGGATTTGATAGATCAATATTTTAATGAATAAATCATATAGATAGAATTATAATAACCTACCATCATAGTGATAAATGACAAAGGTAGAGGGTGGTGAACAAAAGTCTGAGCCCATTTGGTGAGGACTCTGAAATTGCATCCAAGAGACCCGAGTTCAAAACAGGGTGGAGACATATTTCTGGGTTACTATAGAAGTACTGTAGAAGGTATTGGTCGATACTGTAGCAACCGAGATTATTCATCTTTTTGGTCTTTCGGGCCACCGATTTGGGCCTCGGGTCCATTAAGGCCTTCGGGCCACCCAAGGCCTTTGGGACAATAAGGCTTTTGGGCCACCTCAAGGACTTTGGGCCACCTCAAGGCCTTAGGGCCACCTCAAGGCCTTCGGGCCACCTGAATGGTGCTTAAATGATCAGACATACTCTACAAGGAGCATACTCCAGATGGGGATTCAGAGAAGGTGCATTCACCAGAGTAGAAGCTAAGAGGATTTTTCAGAAAGAGAGGGTATGACACTACCATCGGGACCAACCTGTGCTTGCATAGGAAGCCAATCTGAATAGCCATACCTCAAGGACTTTGGGCCACCTCAAGGCCTTTGGGCCACCTCAAGGATTTTCGGCCACCTGAAATGGTGCTTAAATGATCAGACATACTCTACAAGGAGCATACTCCAGATGGGGATTCAGAGAAGGTGCATTCACCAGAGTAGAAGCTAAGAGGATTTTTCAGAAAGAGAGGGTATGGTACTACCATTGGGACCAACTTGTGCTTGCATAGGAAGACTATCCGAATAGCAATGAGAAGGTGGAGAGCTGATATCGTGATGCAGAAGGTGGGAGGAGGAGTTCCAAGTATAGTCTATATATTTCTTAAGACCTATGAGTCATGTAATCTATGAGCCTACGGGCCTTGTAAGGGTTCCCCATCATCCCTTGAAAGGAGGGTTATCAAAAATCAATAAAAAATAAGGCCTTAGGGCCATTCAGATGGGAAGAGGGTGGTCACCTAATTAAAATTTAAGTCAGAGGAAAATGGAAGATAAGTAAAAAGATTGGATGAAGTGCCCTAGAACTGCACTCTTAGATCCAATTCAAAAATAAAAAATTTACTTATATTATTTGATACCATTTGAGACAAAAATTAAAAAAACACACGTATATTATACATTATTAAACTTTACATCTCACTAATTCACACAAAATCCCAGAATTGAAAGGTTTAGTTTCATTAGATATTAGAAACAATATATTATTATTTTATAATAAGTCTTAAACATTTTCCACAACATTTTAAACACATGATATACTTTTAGATATTTCATACATAATACTCTTATTCATTACATATGTGAAGGAAACCTAATAAAAGGGTGAGATTAGATTCTTATTATGGGTAAACATAAGGTATAATAATCAAATATCATAAGAGAGTATATGATAAACATGTGGGTATGAGAGCATAATCAAGGTACATGGACATAACATATTAGAACAATACCCAATAAAACATATATCATAAAACATGAGTCATGGAATAAGGATTATATTATAAAATAATATATGAGTCATAGGAGTGATGAAATAATAGTCAATAATCATTATTCATGAGAACATAACATAGGTATTTTACATAACATAAGAATAGGGAATGAATATGATCATAGAACATGGAAACAAGGATAACCACTATGCCATTAAACACATAATGGGATAAGCCTACCACCTTCCCCTAAAATATTATTATTGTAATAATAACTGATATACCTTTTGGGGCTTGGGTTAACCATATGTGTGCACATTTTAGGCTCAGTTTAACAACCCATGTACCATCTTAGGCTTATTTTAACCACCCATGTAAATTTTAGACTTTGAATTACCAACTATGTATCTTTTAGGATTATGATAACCACATATGAACCATTTTAGTCTTGTTTTAATCACCCATTTACCTTTTTAGTCTTTGGTTAACCACCCATGTATGTTTTTAGGCTTGGTTTATCCACCCATGTAACCTTTTAAGGTTTCGTTTGACCACCCGTGTATATTTTTTGGCATGGGATAACAACCCATATACCATTTTAGGATTGGGATAACCACCCATGTACCTTTGTGAGATTATTAGATATAAAACATTGCCCAATTAATTTTAGGTTTATAATAGTATTATCTATCACATAATGATAATTAATACATATGTGTGTCACAAGAGCTTTAAAAAATTCATAATCCCTTAGAGCTTAATTACTAACGGGAAAGAAACCGATTCATGAAACATTTAACACAACAACAACATAAGGATTATAGAGAAAGAATGTTTATAGTAACATTAGATCATATACATAGTGAATAATAAAAAACAATAAATGATTTCAACATAGTTCAAAAACATTTTTACAAGGGCATTAAAAAATTTCTTTAAAATACAGGAATAAATAACCTATTCTTTTGATAAATTTTATTTAAAAATAAATATTAAAAAAATATTATGAATTAATATTACTTTGTAAAACCATTAAATATTATAGAGTATAAATTATTATGAAAAATGTTTATAAATGCAACAGAATTCATTCATGTGGAAATAATTAAAAAAGAATATCATTTTTACACTTTTTAAAAGAAATTCAAATCAAAAGAAAATTACTCATAAGGAAAAAAATTTAAAAGATTCATTTCAAACCTTTGTAAAATAATTCAAAATTATTTACAAATAATATTAATTAATTATTGAATCATATATAAGGACATCCATAAAATAATTTAAATAATATGGACATGGTGGTGAAATATTCCCAACCAAAAGAATATATAAGGCCAAATTTGCTGAAAAAAATCCTTTGGTTGAATTTTAAACCAAATGGGGGTGAAATAGAATAAAAATATATAAAAATCACAAAAAACATTGAATAATAAAATAGGTTTAGTTTAAAATTTAAATAATAAACATTTTCCCCAAATATAAATTCAAACATAAATAATATCAATTTCCAAAATGAGATTGGAAAATAAAATCTTATAGTTTTGGTACATTTTAAGTCAAAATAAAATTAAAGTAAACCCTAATATGTAATTTTAAATACCATTAATATCCTAAAAAATATGTTGAAAAATATGAATGGGAATTATATAAACCACAAAAAATAAGATAGGTTGTGAATATAGAACATATATCATTGAAGGGAAAATTGAGACAAGAAACCCTTAAAATTAATACTAAATTCTGAAAAATTGATTTAACCCCTTTTATAATAAACATAAACATATTGATAAGTTATTTTAGAACCTTATTCCACTATATTACCTTTTATACTCCTCATTTTGTTAATTAATCACACTTATATTAGTTAGTTATTGTTTATTGTCATCATCAGATGTTTGTAATTTAGATTGTTTTGTGAATGTTTCACAATGATGATGCTGATATTCATTCCATGATACAATGTTCATCATTAAAAAATTTATTCAAGTTAGTGGAATAAATTTTTTAACTACCCTCATTATTATGGGTTGGTGGAATTCAGGGTGAATTTGAATTTTTATTCTGTAGCAGGGGTCATCTTGTGAATTGAGACTCGAATTGGGAATATGAGCATTATAACATCTATAAAATATTTTTTTGGAAGAATATAGAGGAATTTTTATGGTTAAACTTCTCAAGGAAGAACTGGTGTAGGGGTTGGGAGTTCCTAGCTACTTAATTTCAGTAGCTTAAATATATAACACCTCGATTCCCATTTCATGCCATAAGAGGTGAGGTGTCTATGTGTTCCACTCCATGAGGTGAAAGAGACCTCCCTATGAAGGTATGGTTCCTATACCTAAGGAGAACTCTTCTATGACCAAATAGGTAACTCCATGATGATTTCAAGCTAAGGGTTTGTCTCTATTATTAGAGGAAAATTTTATCATGGCACTCCAAGTTGCACCATATCCAGACTTATGTATAGTTTTTTGAAAAGGGAAGGGTGGTATTTTTGGGGGTTTCTAAATTAGAAACCCCCTATATATTTTATTCTTCACAGATGCATGAGTATATAGGGATTCTAAACCTCCTTCCATCTTATCTCCCTTATATCTCCTTGATCAAGACCATTCAAGGGAGTTTTTTCACACTAATTCTTAGTAAAATCACTCTTTTTCTTCACGTAGTTCTTTATTCTTGTTTTATCCTAAATTTGGTTTGGCCAGTAATGGATTGGATATAGTATTTCATCAAATAATGGTAAAATTTTCATGATTTTGTGTATTTTTGTGTTCAAACTATAGATAATATCCTGAGAGGATCTATTCACACTACCATTCATAATCTTCCTTGAGGTATGTTACCCCATGAGTTTATTTAGGGTTTTTGTGAATTTAGGTTACATTGTTCCTTGATTCAAGGATAAAATCTAGGTATTTTTTTGTGTCTTAGGTTTGAGTGTGTGTCTAGAGTGTACCACACCCCATTTTTCATCATTTTTATTCCATGAGGTCCCCTAGTGAGTTTGGAATCGTTTATTCTCTTTTAGTTTTTTGGTTTTAATTTTTTGATTTATTAATTTGATGGTATTTTTTGATTATATAGGTGATTATGTACTCAAAGAGTTTGGTATAATATCAAGAGATTTTTTGGATTTTTTTGAGGTATGTATTCTTGACTTTATTTGAGTGTCTTATTTATTGGTGTTTTTATCTTCATGTGCCATAATTTTTATTTTTATCTACATATTGATTGAGTTGTGTAATCATGCCTATATATTCAGATGAAGTCAACTTATTAGGAAAACCTGGATTTCATATCTTTCAAAATGGTTTGATGGTAACTCCTTGGTTTAACAACTTTCAGTGGCCCTATTTATGGATTTCTTTGCGGCCTATGTTAGATTTTAAATAGAATGGGGTTTTCCTTCTATTTTTTTTTAAAAAAGGGTTTGAATCAAATGAAATTTCAATAGGAATTTGTTTGTTTGGAAAATGGGTTTTGAAATGGTATTTCAAATTAGATGTGGGATTTTCTAAAGAATATTTTGATGGGATTTGGGACAAGAACCCAACATGAGTAAAAAATAGCTTATGGTTCCTTTTGTAAATGATTTTTAAGAAGTATTTGATTTGTTTCAATGAAATTAAAAGGGAATTATTTGAAATTGGTATTGGACTATTTAACATTGTGAGGGTGATTCTATATTTTATATATCTTTTGTGTTTATTATGGTTCCTATTTTTGAGTTTTCATGGATTGTGTTGATGCATGATGATACATGTTGTGTGTTTTGAGTGGTGACATTTATTTTTTTATGAAAGTGGTGGGTTGGTCTATATTGATTTGATTGAACCCATAAATGGATGGGATGGGTATTGGGATGATTTTTGAGACGTGGGACTAGATATGAAGTGACTATCATCATAGATAAAAGTTTTTGAGTTTTGATATAGATTTCATGCCTTAGTTTTGGTTTCCTGTATTTTCTTGATGATGTTCTAGTCCTTAGAGATAGTGTTCAGTGAGGGATAGGAACTTGAGGCTGAGCCCCGTCATGAGTTAGATGGCACTATAAGTACCCCATGTGGGAGATTGTGTTTTTTTATATGAATGTATAGAAAAAATTTAGTGATAAGGTGTATCTTGAGGACCGATATATGGACTCCCTTTAGTGACAATTTTTTTCTAGGGTACTCCATGTGTATCATCTCTTGAGTACAAATGGATGACCCATATGATTGGAATGTGACGTCCCTTAAGTGAGAAGGGATGGTTCAAGACTTAAGGACACCCTACCTTAGACCTTTCGGTAGTGGTAAGGACATGACATGTGACCTCCCTTAAGTGAGAAGGGATGGTTCAAGACTTGATGATACCATACCCTATATCATTGAGTATGAGTTAAGGTATGTTGTAAAAACATACCCTATGTATTTAGGAATGGTTTGGGTTGTGTAATGAGAAAAATATCTTCCTTATAGGATAGATATATAGAAATTATGTTTATTATTAATAGTGTCCTAGTGAGAACACAAAAAACATACATGTATTATTATATGTGAATTGTGTGTTATATTTCCCGATTGGGTGTGTTGCATACAAACAAAGACACTTCTTATATGTTTATTGCATCCACATATACTTAATTACAATAGAAATTATTATGGTTGAGGCATTAGGTATTCCTACTAGGCCATTTGAGTCAACACTCACATGAATACTCTGCATTGGTTTCAATGAACATGGTTAGGCCCTCTTATTTTCTCCTAGGTAACAAGTACTACACGGAACTAGAAATTTGTTTTAATTAGATGGTATTATAGTTCAGGGATTTAGTAGGTTATATTATTTGAGTTGGGTTAGAGGATAATTTATTTTTTTTGTTATTTTTCATCATGTACTAGCTAGTGGACATTTTTTTATATGATGACTATTTCATTATTATCTATTGTTGTTTATCTATATTTTTTTGATGTAATAAATAGATAGTTTTGCCACTTTCTATACTAGACTGTTGGGGATCTCAAAACTCCCTTTTTTTCTATAATTATTTTGGGTTTTTACATTATATGGATGGGTAATTTTGGATTTATGGTATATTTAGGCATGATTCCCATGATTTATTTTATAGAGAATAGTATCCCCATGAATGTGATAGGCCCTCACCATTAGTTAGCAACCTCTGATAGATAGGGATGTGTTTCTAAGGTCAGGTGATAACCCCAATCATGTGTCATTCAGTCAATCCAAGAATAGGAATTATAAAATGGTATCAAAGTATATTTTTTAACATGATAGTTCTAGTTATAGATATAATTAGGTTTTCAAAACTCTGGAGGTAGAATAAGTGCATTCCTACACATAATAACATTGGTTAAAACCCAATTTGCTAAGGGATGTCTAGTTTTAGGATTATGCACTGTTTTATGGGTGATGTGTGGGTTTAGACCAAGAATCCCAATGTGGTATGGATGAGACTTAGGATGAGTTATAGGTTTCAGTCAAGAACCAACGATTCATTCATGCATCATGCTAGTAATAAGCTTATGGCATGATACATGTTCCTATTGGCGATGTTTTTTGAGATATTGCCTCATTATAAACCACTATTAATTGAAGTAACTTATAATATAATCAATTCTTTATTGATTATATTATAAGGGATTATTGAATTAATATAGAATTAAGGGGATTGTTTGATTGATTGTGATTTTTTTGTTTGGTAATCATAGGAAAATGAGTTTTTAGGATGGTTGGATTTTGAGTAAATCATTTTTTAAGAAGAATACCCAATTAAAAAAACTCATTTGGTGGCATGAGGAGTGCTTGAAATGGTTTTATAAGTTTTTTTACTTAATATGGCTTATAAAGTTGATTATTTTTAATTGGGTAAGGATTTTATGGTTTTTGGAAAATGTAAGGTTTTTTTAATTTGAATTTAGAAATGTATTTTAAAAGAATAAGTGGTTTTTGGGAAAAATATTGTCTAGGTTGGGGATTTTTTATTTATTTTGGTTTTTATGAAAACCTTTGAATTTGAAGTTCTATTTTATAACTTGGGTGAGTTTTCGATGTGTAAAACAATTTGAACACATTTTTGTAATATGAAATTGGTACTATATAAACCAAAATTCTAGGATTTTTTATTTTTGGATGTGAGGGACTCAAATTATTGAATTATGTGTTCAGATGATGCTACATATTTGAATGGAGTATCTAATTATGATTGGGGAGTGTGGAACTAATTTAGTTATACTAAGAAAAAGAAATTGGTGCTAGTCTAGACTGGGTTTCTGGTTTCTAGTAGTGAAATAGGATGACCATGAATGTTTTCTTGTGTATTTGGTGGATATATCAAGGATGTTTTGGGAGAGTTTTGTATAACAAGATAACAGATGGATATGGGTGTAGGGATTGAGTAACAAGATGTGATTTTTTGGGTTCAAAGATTGTACCCATTGATGTTAATTTTAATTATTCCATAGGTTATATTTCTTGGTGTGTGTTTTTGATAGGAGATTCATTTGGTTAGGATAACTGACCTCATTTAGAGGAGTATTATGATGGGGATACCTATAAGCTTTTGTATTAATCAGATCTTGTAACTTTAGTGTTTTCGGATCAATGAGTGATATTAAGAACATTCTTGGTGTTTGGTGATCAACATTTCACATGGGTACTCAGATATGAGTGAGGCATGAAAAATCTAGTCATTACACATCATTACTGATGAGATGGGGGTAGAAAAGATTGTGTGTTTAGTTTAGTGGGGTGATGATAAGGATAAATCTATGATAGGGAGAACTAATCCATCTTGGGTTCATGAACCTCATGGTGATCAGTTTCATGAATTCATTGGAATCTGAGATTGAGTAGAATTGGTGGTGTGTTAGTGATTATGGCTCGAGCGTGATGGTTGAATTCCTTATTCAAGAACATAACTATGAAATTATTGCAACTGTCAGGTTTGGACTTTTGTTTAGGTGACTATAAGATATCTTGGTATGTTAAGGCATTATGATTGGATAGTTTGGTAATGAATTAGTAGGTGTGGTTGAGAATTTTCGGGAGACGTCGGTTAGGGAAGGACCAATTGGCACTTTAGAATATAAATAGATACAATGAGGTGTAAAATATATCAGAAGTGGTTATAAATGGTTCCAGGTGAAACAACACTAGAGAAGTATTGAAATTTGTGGGTATAGATTTGGGAATCTTTATGAATGGGTAGCTCAGATTATTATGAATAGTGTATTTGGTGTTGGAGTTGTTAAGTTGAAGCTAGGCATTGGAAAAAACTACACAAAACAAACCAAACCATAAACTGAACCAAATTGAACTAAAATAGTGATTTTTTCATGTAGTTTTCATTGTAGTGTAGATAAAATTTACCCTTATTGTTTTTTGTTTGGTTTAGGTTCCAAAAAAAACACACCTATTAAACTAAACCACACATATTTTAAAAAAATCTATTTTTTCATTGACTTAATTAATGCATTGTGTCACTGATCCAAAGCCTATTTCATATTTTATTTTCAGTTACTATTAATTAATTAAAGTTTTATTTTTATAGAAAATAAATGTTAATATTATAGCACTATATTTATGATTATATATAACTTCTTTTCAAATTATCAACCAATCATTTTAAAATATTAAGGATCAATATCTAGGATGTTTTCATAAAAATGTGCTAATCAGTGAGTCTAAATAAACCAAAGAAAAAAATGGTTTATAATTTTTTTAATCTGATCCAAAATAATATTGAATGTTTTATTTATATATATATAAAATGAACAAAAAATTTTGTTTTGGTTTATTTTTTAGTCAAAATTGAACTAAACAAATTCATTCCCACCACTAACGGATGTGTGTCCAGCATTCAGAGTGGAATGTATCCATTAGATGGTGAATTAATAACCAAATAAGATCAGTATAAATGGTTGGAAGACTACTATGAATTATTAAGGAGAATAATCATGATATTTGGTATTTTTTAATAACCCACACCATTTAAGGCAAGAAAAAGTCAGTTTGAATTTAAATTTTTGTTTCGGGGCAGGGTTCTTCTTAAGAATTGAGACATAGTTTAAGAATCTATGTGTTGGAAAAAATCTTGGAGATGTTTTTAGATGATGATAGAGGCTTGTTCGGTGGTTTATGTTCTCAATGAATCATCAATTCCAGTTTCTAGGCATTTAAATTGTTGAATTTTAGTAGTTGTAGTAGGTTGCTCCATGACGCCCAGGTCACGATTTTATGGGTGTTACATCTATGTTCACAACATCACAAGGTATGATAGGACACTTCATTAAGGTTAAGGGCCTCAGGTATGGGTTTTCATGACTAATTACACATCATTTCCTAGGATTTTGTGCTGCAAAAATTTCAGGATAAAGAATAATCCCTCTTTTGGGAGGGCATTAACATAATGAACCTCCTGGTCTATCACGACTAGACTGTTATGTAGTTTTTTAAGTGTGGGTTCATATTTTTGAGGGTTTCTAAATTAAAAATATCCTAATGATTTTATTCTTCTTAGGATCATGAGTATAGGGGTAATTTTAACCCTCTTCCCCTTATCTCCATTGTCTTCCCATTATCCATACCATTTGATGGAGTTATATCACACCAATTATTAGTTATGTCACGACCCGTCCTCGGGGCCCATGCCGTGACTACCCCAAGCCCGCATTCTATAGACCAGGGGCTGGTGACTAGCACCAAAGGCGTAAATCTTGATATAAGGGAAGACATTGCCTTTATGTAAGAAAACAAACACCACAGAATATGAAAGCTGAAGTAAACACTAAGTAAAATGAGTACAAAAGTAAGTGCTGGAAAGTAAATGGGTCAGAATACAAACCCAACTGGAAGTAAAGTACAACTGAAAAGAGAGTACAGCGGCAGAAATAGTAAAGCAGTAACACCGAGACATCCTCTGGAAATCCCACCTGAAGGGTGGGTACAGATAATCTCCTCTACTCTTTGGCTCTAGCCGTCCGCTCCGAGTACGTCCCGTCCGGTGATCCACCTCCACGTACCGTCCAGCTCCACGAGCTCCCACCTCGATCAGCGCTGTCCGTCATCTGCATCCAACACTAAGTAAACTGAGTACAAAAGTAAGTGCTGAAAAGTAAATGGACCAGAATACAAACCAAACTGGAAGTAAAGTACAACTGAAAAGAGAGTACAACGGAAGAAATAGTAAAGCAACAACACCGAGCCGTCCTCTAGAAATCCCACCTGAAGGGTGGGTACAAATAGTCTCCTCTGCTCCTTGGATCCAGCCGTCTGCTCCGAGTACGTCCCGTCCAATGATCCACCTCCAGGTACCGTCCAGCTCTACGAGCTCCCACCTCGATCAGCACTGTCCGTCGTCTGCATCCAACACAATGTAGTGCGGGCATAGCCTATGTAGGAGTGAGTATACGCTACTCAGTACGGACCCCGAGACCCCCGAAGGTCTCCTAGAATCCACAAAGGTTAAACGACAAAGGAATGATACAATCACGAAGTAACAACCAACTCTACTTAGGTATATGCCCATACATATACCTAAGTAATCAATTCCAGCTCGGCTCCAGCACACGAGCCCAAGTACAACCCAGTCCACATAGGAAAACATAACCCATTCCACATAGGAAATCACAACCCAATCCATACAAGAAAGCACAACCCAATCCACACAGGAAAGCACAACAATCATATCAATGATATTGATTGCAAGTCAAGACTCATCTCACACAGGTATAATTCTTCGTAAGACGATAGAGATGATCAGATGTAGCCACTGATTCATCTAAGTTGTCATACCCACATAGGATACAAGACCAGCTAAGTTGTCGGACCCACAAAGGATACAAGACCAGTTACTCTGCCGGACCCACATAGGTTACAATTACAGAGTCAAATACTGCCGGACCCACATAGGATACAAGAACAGTAGTCAAGTACTGCCGGACCCACATAGGATACAAGAATAGTAGTCATAGTCGTCGAACCCACAGATGATTCCAGTATGGTCGTCGTCACTACCGAACCCACATAGGATCCCAGTACAGTCGTCATTGTCACCGTAGTCGCATCCATCTCTAGGGTTCCCGCACACAGCATGCTCGATTCCGAGAGGGTACGCATGAAGTCCAGAGTTGATGTATCCCAAAGTTCCATCTTGTCAATAAGAACTCAACGCGACAGACGGCGCGTCAATCAGATGCCTGGTCTGAGAGTTATTGGCTTTTTCGTCCAGGGGCCCGGTTGGATTTTAAGTCAAAACCAACCCGACCGTACTCCAACTATGTCCAAACCTCGATCTGAGTAAGCCAAAAGAACCGTCTCACTAAGAGGAATCCAAAAAAGTTGATGGCACGTCATTCGGACGTTCGGAGCTCAAGTTATAAGCATTTCCGCTCCGAGGGCCCAGTTGGTTTCGTGTTCAAACCAAACTGGCCGTACCCAAAGTTCTCCGAAATCTTGAGTGTAATATACCAAAACGATCGTCTCGATCCAAGGATCACTACGAAACTAAGGGTGTGTTTATTGGAGGTCCGTAATCCAAGTTATGGGTGTTTGAACGATTCGGTCTGGAAAATAGGGGGTTCGGGCCCGGTCCGACCTGGCCCGATACCCCTGGGTTGGCCCAAACCGGTCCGACCCGACCCGAGTCCAGGTCCAGCCCATTAGGTCGCGGCCCGGCCCGACTGGCGTGGCCCGGCCCAACCAGCGCGGCCCGACCCGACGCGGGGGTCCGGCCCGGTGCGGGCGGCCCGGCCCAGCGCGGGCAGCCAGGCCCGGTGCGGGCGGTCTGGCTCGGTGTGGGCGCCCACGCACTGAGCGGACGTGGAAGGGGGGGGGGGGGGCGCTGCCCCCCTCGTTTTGAAACGGAGGCCTCCCACGTGGAGGGGCCCGCCCTTGTCTGCCGCCGGGGGTTACAACCCCCAGAATTCCCGAACGGCCGACCATGTTGGCCGGCCGGTGTGCCGCCACAGGACCCCTGTGTGTACCGCCTTCCAATGCGCTGGTGGCCGGCAGATCCGGCCGCCCTTCTCTGCACTGCCGCGGACTTAGGCCACGACCCTTGTCCGACTGACGCGATGCGATGGCGCCACACCCCTCCGCCGCAGCCTGCTGCGACCATGGCCCTCTATGGCGTTCCAGCGTGGCATGACGGTGCCGCGCCCCTCCACCGTGGCCCGCTCTTGGCCGCGGCTTCCTTCGGCTTCATCGGCGCAACGTGATGGTGCCACACTCCTTCCCCGTGGTTTCCCTCATTTCCCGCGCGGTGCCGTTGCACCGCGCCGCCTCCGTTCCAAACCATGACGGTGATCAGCAACAAAGGGGAGGAGGATCGGCCGTGTTTGTGCGGTCCGACCTTCTCCCATTGAATTGATAATAGGAGACCAATTAATAACGATTAACGTCAAAATAATACTTGAACGACAAAACAATCCCTACCTCAAAGAGTTTCGTGGAATCTTGCGTCGCGGAAGACGACGTCGCAGGGTGAGGCTCCGTATACGTCGACGGAGAACGTCCGAGAAAGAAGCAGTGTCTCCCTTTCTTTGACGCGGGAAGAAGATAGAACGACGTGTCAGCGTTCTTCACATTCTTCAAGGAGGAAGATGGATTTCTTGAAAGTGTAGTACTCTCCCTCTCTCAACACAATAAATAAACCAAAATAAAATAAGGCCTTTGCCTTATTTTATTACTTTTGCCAACATTTTTAAAAATCAAAAACCTAAACTCACTTAATTAATTAGTCTTGAATTGTCTAAATTAATGGTGAGTTTAGTTGGCATGAATTAATGTGGAAGAGGGTAGCCACAACATTTAATACATGTGATATTTAGAGGGGTTAGAGAATTTGAAAAGGTGGGGGCTCATGTGGGCCCCACCTCACTAATATCCTACCAAGAGTTAGGATTTTAGTGCATCCCACCCAAACTCCCACACATGGGATTTAACCTCTTATAAGTGAAAAATTATAACACAACTTGTTTCACTTAATTATTAATCCACATTTTTTAACAACTCTTCATGAGCAAATGAAACTCTAGAAAAGGTCTTCTTAAGAAATTACCAGTGCTGCGGTTTCATCGGTGCCCTTGGATTTCAATTCCGAGCACTGGTTCAAAAGTTAGGAAAACCCGCTCATTAATTCACTGAACGTACCGAGCTAAACTTCAGAAATTGATTCCGGGCACAGCAGGCCTCAGAATTAGGTTTCGTCAGAAATTGCATACTCATAAAATCCCAAAGAATTTAAGAAAAAGATTTTCCTTGAAATTTACGGGTCTTTACATTACTCCCACCTCAGGGATTTACGTACCCGTAAAGATACATCACAAACTAGGGGAACAAATGAGGGTAATGAGCATGAATCTGATCCTCCCGCTCCCAAGTGCTCTCCTGGAGGTTCCTGTGCTGCCACCTTATGTGCACTAGAGGAATCGACCGCCCATGTAGGACCTTCTCCTATCGATCCTCGATCCACCGGGACCTTCGCAAAAGTCGCCCCGTCATCAATGTCCAGCTCCCCATGGTCGATGATATGCGTCGGGTCATGCACGTATCTCCTCAGCTGAGATACGTGGAAGACATCATGCACCCAGTGCAACTGAGGTGGTAGATCCAGGTGATAAGCCACCTCACCTATCCTGCTGAGAACCTGGAATGGTCCGATGAAGCACGGAGATAACTTGCCACCCTGACCAAATCTCCGTAATCCACATCGAGGTGAGACCCGTAAGAAAACGTGGTTACCATCCTTGAACTCAAGTGGTCTCCGCCTCCTGTCAGCATAAGACTTCTGTCGGCACTGAGCTGTCCTCATCTGCTCCTGGATGACTTGTACCTTCTCCATCATGGCCTAGACCATCTCTGGTCCCACAAGTGTTGACTCCCCAGGGTCTGTCCAGCAAAGAAGTGATCAGAAAGGTCGGCCGTACGATGCCTCATATGGTGCCATACTGATGGTGGAGTGGTAGCTGTTTTTGTACGAAAACTCCACAAATGGTAGGTGATCCTCCCAGATGTGACCAAAGTCGAGGTCACATGCACGGAGCATGTCCTCGAGTGTCTGAATGGTCCTCTCTGTCTGTCCATACGTCTGAGGGTGAAAGGTGGTCCTCAGGCGTAACTGCATCCCAAATGCCTCCTGTAACCCCTTACAAAGCTAGGAAGTAAAGCAAGAATGTTGATCGGAGATGATAGATGATGTCACACCATGAAGCCGTATGATCACCTGAACGTAGAGGCGTCCCAAACTCTCCACTGATCCCTGCTCTCTGATGGGTAAGAAGTGGGCTGACTTGGTGAGTCGGTCGATGATCACCCAAATGGAGTCGTGTCCTCTGGAAGTACGTGGAAGTCCAGTCACGAAATCCATAGATATCTCCTCCTAATTCTACTCCGGGACCTCCAAGGGCTGTACCAAGCCTGCTAGTACCTGGTGCTCCACCTTCACCTGTTGGTAGGTGAGGCATCGAGAAACGAACTCTGCCACAACCTTCTTCATACCCGGACACCAGTGATGTTGTCTGAGATCCCGGTACATCTTTGCTACCTCTGGATGTACCGCCAAAGGGGAAGTATGAAACTCCCTCAGCACCTCCTCCTACAAAGCAGCGGGTACCATGATACGTCCTCTGAAAAGGATGATATGCTCTCCTCCTACAAAGAATCCATCAGGTGCCTGTCCTGAGGATATCTGTGCACGCTGCGTCTCACAATCAACGTCCCCACACTGTGCCTCTCTAAACCACTAAAGAAGTGGAGGTGTGACTATGAGAGACTGAAGAAAGGCTGCCCCATCTCTATCCACGAAGGATATCTGCAAAGCGGATAGCTGCTCTGTCGCCTCTCCAAGTAGCTGAATGCCGGTCCTCCTACTGAGAGCATCGACTACTACATTCCCCTTTACAAGAGTATAGACTATATTAAATTCATAGTCCTGTAGGAACTCGAGCCATCACCGCTATCTCAGGTTCAGGTCCTTCTGCGAGAAGATGTACCTGAGACTCTGGTGGTCAGAATAGACTGTAAATCACTCTCCCATCTGATAGTGCCGCCACATATTCAGAGCGAAGACCACTGATGCTAACTCCAGGTCATGGGTAGCATAGTTCTGCTCGTGCTGCCTCAACTGTCGTGATCTATAGGCGATCACTGCCCGCTCCTGCATCAGGACATACTCGATTCCGGTCCCTGATGCATCACAGTAGACTACGTAACCTACTCCCTCCTCCGGTAGCCTCAAGATGGGTGCACTGGTCAATCTCTACCTCAGCTCCTGGAAGCTCTACTGACATCTATCTAACCACACGAAGGGTTTCCCCTTCTTCTTCAAAGCTGAAAGTGGTTATGAAACTCTGGATAAGTCTGTAACAAATCTCCGATAGTACCCAGCCAGACCTAGGAAACTCCACACCTCCGTCATGCTCCTGGGTGGCTCCCAAGATAGCACTGCCTCGATCTTCGCAGGATCCACCGAAACTCCCGCCTCAGAGATGACGTGTCCCAAGAAGTGGAATTCACGTATCTAGAACTGACACTTTAAGAGCTTACCATAAAGCTGGTGCTCTTAGAGTTTGTCCAGTACAACCCGCAAGTGGTAGGTGTGCTCCTCCTCAGTAGTCGAGTATATAAATATGTCGTTGATAAAGACTACGAAAAATCGATCGAGATAAGGCTGGAAGATCATGTTCATGAGACTCATGAACACTTCTGGAGCATTGGTTATTCCAAAAGGCATAACCAAGAACTCATAGTGGCCATACCGACACCTGAAAGCCATCTTCTACACATCCTCATCTCGAACTCTGAGCTGATGATAGCCTGACCTGAGGTCTATCTTTGAGAACCATCGTGCTCCCTTGAGATGATCGAAGAGGTCGTCAATCCTAGGAAGCAGATACTTGTTCTTCACAGTCACCTGGTTCAGGCGACGGTAATCGACACACAGTCTCAAGCTCTTGTCTGCCTTCTTGGCGAACAAAATCGGGGAAGCCCAGGGTGAAAAAATGGGTCGAATGAATCCCTTGACCTGTAAGTCCTCTAGCTGTACCCGTAGCTCTCTAAGCTCAGTGGGATCCATCTGATATGCTGGAGTAGATATCGGGTCTATCTTGGGGTACATGTCAATATAGAAGTCTACCTCTCTGCGAGGAGGTAGTCCTGGAACGTCGTCAGGAAAAACGCCCGCATACTGATCCACCACAACAGGGAAACTCGGACTCCATACATCAAATGCTCCTAGGATGAGGCTAGACAAATGATGAGTGATTGACTATCCTCTCCTCTACGTGAGTCCATCCTGCACTACAAAGGCTCCCTTCTCGCTGGTGAAGGTGAAACTACTCCCATCGGTGTGGATACACTGCACCTTGCACCTAATATAGTCGATCTGAGCATGGACTGTAGATAACCAATCCATGCCCAAGATGATGTCGTAAGGCCTCAACGCTACTACAAGAAGATCCCAGCCGAAGTTCTCGCCTCCTAGAGTAAGCTGACACTGCCGGCACTAGTGCGTAATCGTCGAGTCTGCTCCCTTAGGAGTCTCTAGCCGTAAGGATTGAGCCAACAGCTCCATCGGAATCTCTGAGCTCCGAACAAGGGAAGCGGAAATGAAATAATGACTCGCTCCTGTGTCTATAAGAATTACAACAATGGTGGAGTAGACACAGATAATACCTCGAATCATCTCAGGTGCACCGTGGTCATAGGCATCCGCTGCCTGAAGCTGAGCCTGCCTTTATCCACCAGCTCCCTGTGGTCGGGGTGGACCTCCTGGTGGTGGTGGTGGTAGAGCCTCAAAGCATTGCCCACCACCTGCTGCTCGGCCAACTCCTCTGCCTCATTCGCCTGCTCCCTGCGGACCGCCACGGTCAAACCTCTGCCTCTGCCTGGGTGGTCCCTCAACCGTCTGCTGCTTCTCTGCATGGCGGGTTGGGCAGTCACGAGCCATGTGGCCCTACCCGCCGCATGAATAGTACTGTATGATCCTCGTAAGGATGGATTGGCACCGTGTGACCCACACCTATGATCCAGTATCCTGAGGTTGTCCTCCTGATGGTCTGGTCCTCTTGGACCCCTGTGACATCCATCGACTGCCAGCTGCAGAAGAATCTGCTACGTGTCGCCCTGCGGTAGGTCTCGCTGCTGGTGTAGGGTTAGCAAGAAATCTCTCCACAAGAAGGGCTCGCTCCAGTACTCCTGCCTGCGTCGGAATACTGAGGGAGATCATCGAAGCCCTGATCTCATGCCTCAGTCCCTGCTTGAAGGTCCAGGCCCGGAAGAATGGGTCTCGTACCATGTCCGTGGAATAGCATGAGAGATCGGTAAATCTTACCGAGTATTAGGCTACCATCATGATACCCTATCGTAGCTACAGTAACTCTTGGATGCACACCGCACGGAGGGTGGCTCGAACGAACTCCGAGCAGAAGAGGCTCTCGAAGTCCAACCAAAGGAGAGATGTCTCGTCGTGCACCTGGAGCATCAGGCTCCACCATCTACCTACTTCCGCATGCAGGATACTCGCTACAAGGATCACCACGAGGTTTGATGGTGTCCCTAATAACCTGAAAACTCATACAACAGACTCCAGCCAATCCTCGACTGCCTGAGGGTCCTTCTCCCCATAGAACCTGGGCAGTCTCTGACACTGAAACTCGTGCAGTGCACTAAGGCGACATGCACTCTCAGCTACTAGGGATGGTTGCATCGGTGGCTCGGTGGGTAGAGGTACTGCTGGTGCCTCCGCTGTAATAGGGCCCTGCACTGAGGCCTCTTCGCTCAGTGGGCTGTCATCTCACACAAAGATCGGAACCCTAGCTGGCTGCCGTCGTGAGGCCATCCTGAAAAGAGACAAGTGCACCATGGTTAATACAGTATACCTGGTGAGCTGATACAAAGTAACCACAAAGAAATTTTTTGAAACACACATGTAATCAATGTTTTTGTGCACTGAGTCAGAAATCAGAAGTCAGGGTCCTGGTATATGGATATGTCGGCTGCCGCACCAACAATGGAATCCCTGGACTGATAACCACACTCAATACCCTTAACACTATTTCTTCACATAGAAGAAAGATCAGAGTCCTGAGTTCTGTGGTAGAACCGAACTCCTTTGATACCAATTTGTCATGACCTGTCCTTGGGGCCCGTGCCGTGACTACCCCAAGCCCGCCTTCCATAGGCCAAGGGCTGGAGACTAGTACCAAAGGCATAAATCCTGATATAAGAGAAGAAATTGCCTTTATGTAAGAAAACAAACACCACAAAATATGCAAGCTAAAGTAAACACTAAGTAAAATGAGTACAAAAGTAAGTGTTGGAAAGTAAATGAGCTAGAATACAAACCCAACTGGAAGTAAAGTACAACTGAAAAGAGAGTACAACGACAGAAATAGTAAAGCAGTAACACCGAGACATCCTCTGGAAATCCCACCTGAAGGGTGGGTACAGATAGTCTCCTCTACTCTTCGGCTCTAGCTGTCCGCTCCGAGTACGTCCCGTCCGGTGATCCACCTCCAGGTACTGTCCATCTCCACGAGCTCCCACCTCGATCAGCGTTGTCCATCATCTGCATCCAACACAACGTAGTGTGGGCATAGCCCGTGCATGGGTGAGTATACACTACTCAGTAGGGACCCCGAGACCCCTGAAGGTCTCCCAGAATCCACGAAGGATAAACCACAAAGGAATGATACAATCACAAAGTAACAACCAACTCTACTTAGGTATATGCCCATACATATACCTAAGTCATCAATTCTAGTTAGGCTCCAGCACATGAGCCCAAGTAAAACCCAGTCCACACAGAAAAACATAACCCATTCCACATGGGAAATAACAACCCAACCCACACAAGAAAGCACAACCCAATCCACACAGGAAAGCACAACAATCATATCAATGATATTGATTGCAAGTCAAGACTCAGCTCACACATGTATACTTTTTCGTAAGACGATAGAGATGGTTAGATGTAGCCACTGATTCATCTAAGCTGTCGGACCCACATATGATACAAGACCAGCTAAGCTGTCAGACCCACAAAGGATACAAGACTAGCTACTCTGCTGGACCCACATAGGATACAAGTACAGAGTCAAATACTGCCGGACCCACATAGGATACAAGAACAGTAGTCAAGTACTGCCAGACCCACATAGGATAAAAGAACAGTAGTCATCGCCATCGAACCCATGGAGGATTCCAGTACGGTCTTCGTCGCTACTAAACCCACAGAGGATCCCGGTACAGTCATCATCGTCGTCGCAGTCGCAGCCAGCTCTAGGGTTCCCGCACACAACATGCTCGATTCCAGGAGGGTTCGCTCCACGAGCCAAGGGGTTCGATACATCAAATTACACGAAGTCCGAATTTGATGTATCCCAAAGTTCAGTCTCGTCAATAGGAACTCAATGAGACAGACAGCGCGTCAATCAGACACCCGATCTGAGAGTTATTGGTTTTTTCGTCCCAAGGGCCCGGTTGGTTTTTAAGTCAAAACCAACCCGACCATACTAAAACTACATCCAAAACTCGAGTGGAGTAATCCAAAAGAACCGTCTCACTAAGAGGAATCTAACAAAGTCGACGACACGTCATTCGGACGTACGGAGCTCAAGTTATAAGCATTTCCGCTCCGAGGGCCCGGTTGGTTTCGTGTTTGAACCAACCCAGACGTACCCAAATTTCTCCGAAACCTTGAGTTTTATATACCAAAATGATCATCTCGATCCAAGGATCGCTACGCAACAGATGGTGAGTCGATCGAAGGTCCGTAACCCAAGTTATGGGCGTTTGAACGGTTCTGTCCGGAAAACAGGGGGTTCGGGCCTGGTCCGACCCGGCCCGATACCCCTGGGTTAGCCCGAACCGGGTCGACCCGACCCGGGTATGGGTTCGGCCCGTTAGGGCGCGGTGCGGCCCGGCTGGCATGGCCCGACCCAGCCGGCGCGGCCCGGCCCAGCCGACACTTCTCGGCCTGATGTGAGGGTCTGGCCCCGCGCGGGCGGCCCGACCCGACGCTGGCGGCCCGGCCCGACGTGGGCAGTCCGGCCCGACACGGGTGGTCTGGCCCGGCACGGCTGGTCTGGCTCGGTGCGGGCACCCACGCGCTGAGCGGACGCGAAAGGGGGAGGGGGGGGGGGAATTGCCCCCCTCATTTTCAAACGGCAGCCCCCCACGTGGAGGGGCCCGCCCCTGTCTGCTGCCGGGGGTTACAATCCCCAGAATTCCCGAATGGCCAGCCATGTTGGCCGGCCGGTGTGCCGCAGCAGGACCCCCATTGGTCCCGCCTTCCAATGCACCGACGACCGATGGATCCGGCCACCCTTCTCTGCATCATCGCGGCCTTAGGTCGTGGCCCTTGTCCGAACGGTACGGCCCGACGGCGCCGTGCCCCTCTTCCGCGGCCCACCCCGACCATGGCCCTCCATGGTGTTCCGGCGCAGCGCGATGGTGCCGCGCCCCTCCACCGCGGCCCGATCTTAGCCGTGGCTTCCTTCGGCTTCACCGGCATGGCGTGACGGTGCCGCACTCCTTCGTCGCGGTTTCCCTCGTTTTCTGTGCAGTGCTGTTGCACCGCTCCGCCTCTGTTCTAAACCACGACAGTGATCAACAACAAAGGGGAGGAGGATTGTCCGTGTTTGTGCAGTCTAACCTCCTCTTGTTAAATTGATAACAGGAGACCAATTAATAATGACGAACGTTAAAATAATACTTGAACGACGAAACAATCCCTACCTCAAAGAGTTTCACAGAAGCTTGCGTCGCGGAAGACGGTGTCATGGGGTGAGGCTCTATATATGTCGATGGAGAACGTCCGAGAAAGAAGCGGTGTCTCCCTTTCTTTGACGCGGGAAGAAGATGGAACGATGTGTCGGCGTTCTTCACGTTCTTCAAGGAGGAAGATGAAATTCTTCAAAGTGTAGAACTCTCCCTCTCTCAACACAACGAAGCAACCAAAATAAAATAAGGCCTTTGCCTTATTTTATTACTTTTGCCAACATTTTAAAAAATCAAAAACCTAAACTCACTTAATTAATTTGTCTTGAATTGTCTAAATTAATGGTGAGTTTAGTTGGCATGAATTAATGTGGAAGAGGGTAGCCACAAAATTTAATACATGGGAGGTTTAGAGGGGTTAGAGAATTTGAAAAGGCGGGGGATCATGTGGGCCCCACCTCACTAATATCCTACCATGAGTTTGGATTTTAGTGGGTCCCACCCCAACTCCCACACATGTGATTTAACCTCTTATAAGTGAAAAATTGTAACACAACTTGTTTCACTTAATTATTAATCCACATTTTTTAACAACTCTTCACGAGCAAACACAACTCCAGAAAAGGTCTTCTTAAGAAATTACTGGCACTGCGGTTTCATCAGTGCCCTCAGATTTCAATTCCGAGCACCAGTTCAAAAGTTAGGAAAACCCGCTTGTTCGTTCACTGAACGTACTCTAGATAAACTTTGGAAATTGATTCTGGGCACACCGGGCCTCGGAATCAAGTGCCATCAGAAACTGCGTACTCATAAAATCCCTAAGAATTTAAGAAATAATTTTCCTTGAAATTTACGGGTCATTAAAAGTTACATACCTCCATTTCTTCCACATGTTCTTTTTATTTGTTTTCCCCTAATTTTAATTCATCCATCTAGATTTTTGAGAGAATATTTCACTAGATTATGGTGAAATAATCAAACTTTTTGGGTCTTTCATGAGTATCTTATAGAGGAAATCCTAGGATGAGGTATTTAAGTTATTGTTCATATTTATTTTTGATGTGTGTTTCCACATGAGTTTATTTAATATTCCTGGTAAATTTGTGTTCAATTGGTCATTTATTTGGGTTTAAATTGTAATTATTTTGTGTATCTTAGGTCCATGTGTGTATTAGTAGTGGTACACAACCCGTGTCCTATAGTTTAGGTATTGGAAGGTCACTAAGTGATTATGGAATTGGTTAATCCCTTTTGGGTTTTGGATTTTTAATTGTTTAATTTATTAATTTGATAGTGTTTTTTAATGTGATAGGTGATCATATACTCATAAAAGGTTTATAAGAGCATGATATTATTAATGAATCATCACTTGAGGTAGGTGGAATTAACATTATTTGATTCTCTTACCCATTGTTTTTTTATATGTGTGTTCCATCATCATCATTATTTTCTATATACTGTATGAGTTTTGTGATATTTCACATAGAATAGGATGGAATCACGTCATCTTAGTAGTAAAAATGGACTGTATAGATTTCTAAACATATTGATGATGTATCCTTAGTAAAATGAGTGTTGATGGCTCTCTTTATAAAATTATTAGTGGAATGTGTTTCATTTCAATGAGAAGTACTTTCTTTTTAAATTGTGTTTTAAAAAGAGTTTGTATCAAATACAATTTCAAGGGGAAATTTTTAATATGAGAAATAGGTTTTGGAATGGTATCTCAAAATGAAAGTATGGTTTTATAAATAACATTTGGATGATAAATGGATGTTAGTGTGATAGAGGATCCTGAGGCTTATCCCCACCATGAGTGAGATGGAAATAATAGGACCATCATAGGAGTGATAGGGTCCATGTTGTGTATGAATGTATGGGATAACCTTGAGTGATAAGGTTTCTCTTAAGAAAATATTGTGCCCTCCATTGAGTGATAAAATTTCACCAGGGTACTTCATGTGCACCATCCCTTGAGTAAGAATGGGAAAACTAAATTCTTAGTATGTGACCTCCCTTGAGTGAGAATTGATGGTTTGAAACCCGAGGACAACCAAACTTTAACCTTTAAGTAACATTAATGACTTTTAAATTGACCTTACACAACTGAGAAGGGATGAGTAGATACTTGATGACACTCTACTATAATGCCTCAACTCCAGTATCCCAAATTATGTGGTTACTTTATTACATTGTCACTATATACAATGGATCACACCACCCAAGATCAATTAGTTTAGTAGTCTTGAAAAACAATATGTATTCTCGATTCTCACATTATATTTGAAAAAATAAAATATATCATGATATTTTATTTGAGAACATTACTATTACCTCTAAAATAACCTTTAATATTAGTCATAGTAAACTTCATGGAATCCAAGGGGAAAAAAATAAAAGTATGTGTTTATATTATTAGTAAGGGAATTCGTATAATGGAAGGAATCATATAATAAATAATGCATTAATAATATTGAATGAATAAAAGAAGATCAAATAATTCCATATAAATAATCACATGATCTTTAAACTTTTATATTCTTATCATAAATATTAAATTAATCAAATGGACATTAATAAATGAATTTATAATGATGTAATGCATAATACTAAACATCCAAAATGTACCATCAAGGCCTTTTTCCAAGATATCTTATATAAATGGGTAACACCTTGAAAAAATAATCAAACTATTTTATCTCATGAAACCTTCTGATTAATTTATGGGATATGCTATCTTGAACCCCATTAATAACTTAATAAGACTAGTTAATTCACCATATTAATGGAAAATGAAACTTAATAAACATGATTTAATAATCAATGACTATCCTTGTTGAAATAAAAAGCATACATAATGCTAATAAATTCACAAGTCAAACTAATCATAAGCTATCTAGAGAAATATTTTTGATGGTATCATTAGAGTATCAACCTAGTAAATAATAATATTCATCAAAGGATTTTTATTTAGACTAAAAAAATATAAAATATCAATGGAAACTTTCTTGAGTAAAACCCATTTTCATTTTGAAATCCCATATTTAAAATCTAAAAAATTACAAAAAATTACGAAAAATATTTTCTTTTGAAAGAACCATAGAAAATCATAAATGAATATTTTAAAAAATATTAGTCATTAAGAAATAAATTTTTCCATTTGATAAATTTTAAAATAAATATTATGTACACACCTTTGGTAAAAATTTCCTCATTCGAATAATAACTAGATGATTCCTTTTAAACTGATTTTATAAAAAGTAAAAAAAGGATAAAATGACTTTAATAAATAATTGTAGGATATCAAAAAATTATTGAATTTTTTTTAATGAAAATGTAGACATGACAGAAAAATATTACCTATTGAAAGGAAAATAAAATTAGTTTTCCTTAAAACCATTATTCTGTACTTTTGAGTAATTAGAGGGAGAAACATGAAAAGAAAATATGTAATTTACAAAAAAAATATGAGAAAAAAATATAAGGGGTTTAAAATAAGAATATCATATATTTTCCCCAATAAAAACTTAAAAAAATAATCCTAAATAATTATGAGACAGTGAAATAAACCCTTACCACTTTGGTAACATTCTAATCAAAACCCCTTGGATGAAATAATTTGAGTTGTAACAATATTGAGATGAAGAACCCTTATCCCAGGTATGACATGATTCGTAAGTGATTTTAACCTCATTTATAATAAATTTAAATATATTATAATTATATAACATAACTATATACAAACTTATAATATCATATATTATTCAATTATATCATTTTAACACCCGTTTAATAATAATTATTTATTAAAATGGTCATTTTTTAGTGTTAACTATTTCATTTTTCATGTAAGTTTCAGTTTGATGGTTTCAGATATAGAATATTTCTCATGGATCCATCATATATAGAATTATAATCATGATATAAATGTCACAGATATTAATTATATACATATTTATAATCATACTTGAATGATGTACATGAAAAATGAATCACATCGCTTCATCGAGGTGGTGGTCGGCACATATGCATGAGCGACAATATCATTTTTTAATAGGTGGAAGGGTAAGAAGGTAAATGATATATTAAATTTATAAGAACATAATAATTTCAAAATTATCATATATATTCATTGGTTATATATTTTTAACCATACAAGTAAAATGGTTATGAAAAATGAATTACACCACTATGTGGAGATAATAAGTCGTACCAACACATGAGTGATGTTTTAACTTTATGAAGGATGTAAAAGAGGTAGAAAATGGTTGTAACATAATCATAATAACATATAATTATATTTATGATACTATAGTTATTATTTTTTAATGTTTAAAATAAAATTATAGGAATTATAAGAAGAAATAAATTTTAAAGATTCGATAAAAATGATTACCCCTTATTCGGTAGACCTCCATTAGATTCCTTCATAAGGACCCTTAGAATAGAATTTTAAGAATTAAAACATCTATAATTCATGTATATATAAGTTTATAATATAACTTGGTAGGTTTTGGCTGAGATAGGTGGCTCAAGGTTATATAAAGAGGAGAGAGTAGGGGTGTCCTTTTATAGCGAAGGAATGTACACACATGGAATTAATATATTTATTTTAATAAAATAAATTAATTTTCACGTGAAAGTAAAAGAATGTGGAAATAATTTTTAATATTATATATTATATGGTTTAAATACCTTTAAAAAATAAAATTAGGACATTTTAACTCGTATTTTAAGCCTCATCTTTTGGTTTAACCCCTCTGTTAACTAATTTTAACCTCAACTATGATAACAACTTTTTCAATATTTAAGGGTTATAATTATAAATATATGGTAAAAATTGTCTCATAAATGGATAGGGTATGAAATTTTAGACCATTTATAGTCCTAATTAACCTCTTTAAATATGTTTATGATTTTAAAATAATTTAATAAAATATTATATAACATAAAATACTATTAAATTCATTAAAAGAACAATTCACACAATTTGACTTTAAAGACATCAAGAAAACAATAGAATTATAATATAATACATTTATCCATAAATAATACATTATTATTAACTATAAAATTCTTTTAATACCATAATTTATCCCAAATACATTAATTTTTATGTTTTTTAAAATTATTTACATCGATTTTTCCACAACCTGCATAAGCATTGTGTCTTCATTGTATGAACATTTAAGGTAATTATATAATCACTAAAAATTATAAATAAATTAAAATAATTAAATTAATATTATTATTCTCCAAATAACATTTTTTATTCCTTCATAGCTTATTTTTATCAATATGTGAACATATAAGAGAAATTTATATGCAAGATAGTGACATTTTGTATTTTTCTTTCCATAAAACATTATATAGGTATTTATGAAAGAAAAAACTATCCAAGTGGACATGAATTAGAAAAAATAGGATTTTTGAAGAACTTCACTTATAAAATAAGGTAATGGAATGTTTTATATTGATTTTAAAGCCTTTTTTACATTAGTTTTAACCTTAATTAACCCGATTTACCCTTTATTGTGGTAATAAATGTTTACCATTGTTCCTATTCATAATGATCAAAAATGAAATTTTAATAGTTAATAACTTTGGTCACTATGATTCTAAATATAGAATCAATTTTCAAGATTAATTCTATAGAAATTTTAGAAATTAATTTAATATAAAACCAAAAAACACAATGAAAAATTGTTTTATAAAAAATGCCTTTTAAGCCTAAAAGTATTTATATACCAAGATCAAGTAATATATTTATACAAAAGATATAAAAAAATTATTTTAAATAAAAAAACTAATTAAATCCTAAATACAAGCCAAATAAAAATAGGGAATTTAAAATGTATGAACATAACATATATTCTTCTTTAGAAATCGATATTTGCACTATTCACCAAAAAATCAACATTTTCAAAAAATTACCAAAAATTCACCCTAAGATAATTTTTATATGGTTATTTAGAAAATTATATCCTATTTATAAAATTAAAATTAAAAATAATTTTAAAAATAATTTATAATATCCACTAAAAAAATTATATAATTTTTTTGAAGAAAACATATTTTTGAAGTATAAAATGGCCTTACTGAAAATTGAGTACTTATTTCCTATGAATAGATCAATAAATTTGTTTTGAGTATGAAAATTGTACATATATTTCATAATTTAGTTAGTAATATTCATACCCATCATTTCAATGGCTATGTTATAATGGTCACATTTGAATAAAAATATTTTTACAGTATGTTGTAATTATCTTAAATATCTATGTGTTAAGAAAGATAACAAACATAATATTATTTTAAAATAAATTTTCAGGGTGGTACATTATCCCTCACCCCACCCCTTAAATTTCATCCTTTTAATTTTATCCTAGACATCCATGGTTCAATATTTTAAAATACCTTTGTTGAAAACCCATACCATTTAAAGTGTTGATAAAAATTCCTTTAAAAAGGGAAGTGGGAAACCTAAAGGTTACCTAAAATAACACATATTAAGGTTCCCTAATAAGAATAAAATTGTAAGTAAGTTAAAATATAGACATGGATGATAAAAATAACATCCAAGGACTAATATAGAGTGATAGATAATGTATTAATGATAATTTTAATGACCACAAAACCATAAATTAGTGAAGAATTAAAAGACCCTCAATTCATCAAAAATGAAGGATAATGAGTAAAATATTTATTTTAAGATCATTTTCATAATTTTGAGGGATTAATTTACTATAAAGATATAGAACATGATAAATTATACAAAAACGATTTTATTCCATTTCATAAGAATAATTTCATACTTTGGTTGTGCTTTAATAAATTTTCACCTCATCACTTACTCCAATAAATGAATATTCAAGATGAAATTTTCATACCTGAAGCAAAAAAAATAGATTTTAAAAAATCATAAGATCCATAAAAAATGAAAATTCATTACTTCTATCTCCAAATATTTATTTAAACTGAAATGGTTAGCACAAGATACCCAACATGGATAAATATAACATGTTAATCTTTAAAACCTCAACAATAACACCCAAAGTAAAACTTAATCCATTCCATAAATAGTAAACATTAGGAATCCTATAAAAAATCATAACCAAGTTCAAAACCTGTAATTTCATTGGCCCTATTATCCCATATTCAATGGTTACTTTATTACATTAGAACTAGATAAAAGAGATTTCATCCCAAAGGATCTAATATATTAGTATTCTTTTTAAACTATACTTGAATCTCACAATACATTTGAAAGCATAAAATATAAAACTTATTTAAAGTAAATAATAAGTATCCTTAAACACATTTAATGATTCCTTATTCATATCATGGTGAAAGAAAACAAAATAAGTGTGATATTAGATGATCAGTAAGGGTTACATATAACAAAATCTATAAGGAGTAATTAATGAATAATCATTATGGGAAGGTAAATAACTGAAAAAGCATGTCATTTTATCAACAACTTAAGCGTGAAGAATAATATGATAGGAGTAAAAAAGATCAAATAATTTCATATAAATAATCACATGGGATTTAAAATTATCTTTGTATATTATTCAAAATAATCTCATGGACATCAATAACTTATTTCATAATAACAGAATGCATAATTTTGGACATCTAAAACTTATCGTCGATCCCTTGAGCCAAGATAGTTTAAAATATGGGTAGGTATACGCCAAAATCTCATTTAATAAGGGTTTCCCAATGGTTTTTATCATGATACATACTGAAGCATCAATAGGATATGTAATTTTGGGCCCCACCTATCACTTAATATGTGCAATGTAATAATCATATTAATAAACAATATAACTTTATCAATATACCTTAAAAATCAATAACTGACTATATTGGGAGACCAAGTATACAAAATTTAAATAATTTCACAAAAAAATGAAAATAAACCATCCATAAAATATGGAGGATGGTATATTTTTATTATTTACTTAATAAATCATAATATCTAATAAGATATGTTTACATAGATGAAAATTCATTAAAAAGATTACCGAAAACGTTTCCTGAGGAAAATAAATGTTTTCACTTTGAAGTTACATATTTAAAATATAAAAATTTCCCAAATATTAATTAAGATATTTTATTTTAATATAATATTGAAAATTTTTAAATAATTCTTAAAAATATCGAGCAGTCATGATAGTGATAAATTTTATTCATGCCGTATAAGTTAAAAAAATATTCCTTTCATGATTTTGTAATAAAAGTAAAAAATTACATTGTTTGGAAAATGATGGGAAGACTAATTTTAAACCATTTTGTAAAACTAAACCATGAATAAAAATATATTTAATAATTCATTGGATAATATTAAAATTAATATTCAAAAAATTATATGTAAAATATGGATATATAAGAAAAATATTCCCAACCTAGTAAAAAAACAAAGTTGGTTTTTCTTTAAAATATGATTTCAGTATCTTGAGTACTTAATGAGTGTAAAGTGAAAGGAAAAATTTTAATTCCCAAAAACTATCATATTAAAATAAAATATATTGGTTTTAAGATAGAAGAATCTAATAATTCCCCTATAAGATACATTAACATAAAAAATCATGAATAATGATAAGATTCTGAAATAAACACCTATCGCTTCGGTAACTTTTGAATAATAACCTCTATTATAGGAATAAATTCAAATGAAACTTTAAATAACATGAATATAAATTGAATATTGATATATCAGATCAAAGTTTCAATATATACATGACAAGAAAGAAAGAAGTGGTGAATATGGTATATGTCTCATGGAAACAAAAGTGAGAGGAGAAACCCTTACCTCAAGTCTAACTTCTTTCATATGTGTTTGAACATATTATATAATAAATATAAATTTATTATACATATATTACATAATAATAATAATATATATCGTTCCTTATATTATTTACTTATAACCTTTTATCACCCCATTATTACCAATTCTTTATTAAAATTATTATTTTAGGTGATAACTGATTCATTTTTATAGTAAGTTTTGGTTTTGTAGTTTTAGTTCTTATACTTTTATCATGGTTAAATCATCTGCATAATGTTAATAATGATATAAATATCTTATATAATAATTATATATATTTATAATCAATCATAAATTTAGATATATAAAAATGAATCACACTGTTCTTGGAGATGGTAGGTCGTACGTACGCATGAATATTGTTTTCACTTATTAATGAATGGAATGAAATAATGATAAATAATAAGTAATATTTACAAGATAAATTTCATATCATATATATATTATATATACATTAAATATATTCTAATCACCATCCCCATAATATGAAAAAAAACCAATCACATCACTCTATGGAGGTGGTAGTCCACACATACACATGAGCGACATTATCATTTTCCAAAAGATTAGAAGGTAAAAAGGTAGATATAATATTATAATTCCAAAAAAATAATTATTTAATAATTATAATATATAAACATTAAACCCATCATAATGTTCATTGAGAAAATATGGTGATGAAAAATGAATTGTATCACAATGTGGATGTGGTAAGTTGTACGCATGCACAAGCCATACTTTCACTTCCCATTTGATAAAAAAGTGGGTGGATAATGGTGGTTTCATAATAATAATAAAATTTAATTATATTGAGAATAATTAAGTTATTATTTTATGATAAATAAAACATATTTATAGGAGGTAAAACAATATGTTAAATGAAAGTGACTAGTTAGGGTGATTACCTCTTATTTGAAAGAGCTCCTTTATACCGCCTCTTAAGGATCCTGGGTTTGGTCTTTTGGGAAGATCAGTAACTCAATATCATGTATAAGGATTTTTAAAGATAAATTTTTAGTGATTTTTAAATATATGTTTCTCAAGGTGGTGTAAAGAAGAGATGTAAAGGATACCCTTTTATAAGTGATGGGAGGGGCACTTATGGAATTTCTTAAAAGATTAAAAATATAATAAGGTAATTCTCAAGAAAAATGATTCCAAATATCCATAGATTATAATATAAGGTAGTATATGGTTTAAATATCATCATTCATTAATTTTTTTATTGTTTTATGTGGTATAATAAACCTTATCTTTTGGTTTAACCCCTTAGTAAACTTATCTTGGCCTTTATTGTGGTAATGCCTTTTCCACTCTTAAAGGGTTATAATTTTACTTATAAGGTGAAAATTAGACCATAAATGAACAATTGATTTTATTTTTGGAAATATATTTTCATAATTTTCCTATTTCAAGATTTTCATTATTTTTTAAATATTTAATATAATATTATTTTTTCATAAAATATCAATAATTTCATTTTTGGAACTATTCATATCATTTGATTTTAAGGACATAAAAAAATATTTAATTCAAATATATAAATTTTAAACATATCTAATATGTCATATATATCTATAAGATTAATTTTCCACTATAACTCACTCAAAAAATACTACTTTTAGAGTTTTTAAAGCAATTTACTTTATTTTTGTATTAATTGGATAAATACTATATTAGTGTTGCATAAGCATTTAAGGTAATTTTTTAATCAGTAAAAATTATAAATAAATTATCATGATGAAAAAATTATTTTATATTTTAAATAAATATTTAGAACCAAACTTGACCTTTTTTTATCCTTATAATAAAATATAGAGTTTTTAAATTCTAGCGAGTTGTATTTTGAATTTTTATTTATTAAAATTAATATAAAGAGACTAATCAAAGAAATATGGCACCAAGTTTCCATATATTAGATAAGATTATATAAATGTCTGATATCTACCCATAAAATAGGATAAAGACAAGTGGTGGGTTGATTTTGAGACCATATCTCAGGGTTTTATCCCTACTTTACCCATTTTACCCTTACCTCGGTGACAAAAATTTACCAAGGTTACTATTCAGAATGATAAGAAATAAAAGGGAATTACTTAAAAAAATTAAAGCTCTTAATTCCAAATATGTAATCCATTTTTCAAGAATCATTTTCTATAATTTCTAGAAATTAATTTAAGATTAAAATGAATAATGCAACAAAAAACAGTTAAAAAATGACTTTTTAAGTATAAAAATGTTTTTATGCTAAATTGAACCTTAAAATTGATTAAAATTAACATAATTGGATTATTCAAATTATGATATAAATAATTTAACTCTTAAATTGTTTTAAAAAAAATTTAACTTTGTAAATAATTGAAACAAAAATACAATTTTCAATAAAAATATTATTTTTCCCTATTTACTAAAAAATTAATCTTTTCATAAAAACCCCACCAAAAGTTAATTTTTTACATTATGATTAAAAAAATGATATCATTTTTATTAAATAAATTTTCTTAATGTTCTATAAATTAATTATAAAATTCTATCATAAAAATAAATAAACACCATTTTTTAATAAAACATATTTTGAATAATAAAACATCTTTACTAAAAAGTGAGTTCTCATTTATTAATAATTAATCAATATAATTTATTTATAAGGTCATTCATATATATATTTCATAATTTGGTTAATCCTATACACACTTACCAATTCAATGGCTAGGTTATAATGGTAATATTTAAATAATAATATTTTGTGATTTGTTTAAGCTTGATGTTTTGTGTTATATATGCTATCAAACATAGTGTTATTTTATATTCTCAAGGTTCCAAATTATCTCCTATCAATAAATTTCACCCTCACAATTAGAAATTATGCTCGTTAATCAAGGGTTTAACATTTGAAAATTCTATTTTGGAGAACTCACATCATAAAAAAGGGTTTATAAAACTCCCTCTTAAAAGAGTGAAAGGGAAATACAAAGGACACCAAACAACATGGTTTCCAAAGAGGAGAAAATTAGTGGGAAGTGAAAATGTGGCCATGGAGGATAATAATAACACCCAAGGACTAATATAAAGTGATATAGAAAATGGTTAGGGAAAATTTAATGACAACAAAACCATAAATCTACAATGGGTGAAAAGACCATCAATTCATCTTAAATGATCATAATAGGATGAAGTTTTTGTTTCATGATATTTTCCTAGATTTGAGGTATTTATTTACCATCTAGACTAAGAAAATAAGGAGATATTTTTACTTTACAAGTATAATTTCATCCTTTAATCAATTTCCCACCATAGTCTCATCCTTTCTCCAAACGATGTGTATTCAATATGACTTTTTTCATGCCTGAAGAACTCAAATAAACTTATATAGGATCACATAATCCATAAAATGACACTTATATATTCCTAATATCTTTAAATTTTAACTAAAATTCAAATATTTACCACAAAGTAATATAATATCCAAAATGTATAATCCTTTATATGAATAAATAACACATTTTATTTCACAGTTCCTACAATAAAACCAAAGGTTAAACTTGGATTATTAGATGAGTAAATAACCCTACATCCTAATTAACCTTAATAACCTAAAAATTAAGAAATTTTCTAACATTAATGATTATATCATACCTTTTAACTTATATTACCAAAATTTAATTTCATTCTACCCAGATAATATCACATATTAAACCTAAAGTTTTCATATATTTCAATGCAATGAAGCATCCCAAAAAATATCCTTAATCCCCATGAAAAATCATAATATAATCTTATAATGTAGTAAAATTAACTAGAATATCATAAAAAAAATTAGATACTAAACTGAAAGGTAATATTTAGCTTAACTATAAATATCATTGAAAATATCACCTAGTGAATGAATCAATTTTTAACCATTAATAATATCTATATCCCTTTAATCATCAGCATGTTTATTTATTTTAAAATGGGAGAAGTAGAAAGATAAAAAAGGTAGGAAAATAGATAGGAGAGTAGAATATGGCCCCTTGAGGAGGTCAACAGTGGTGAATCCCAAGAGTATCACCTCTAATGAGATCCACCCTCTTAGGAGGCAAAGACATCTCAGACATATAGAATGTAATATCATCTACATGGTTAGATAAAGAGGTGAGGAAATATGCTACCTTTTTGCCTTCATGATAGGTGTGAGTAATCTCAATAAGGTTGAAAATAAGGCCCATACACCTTATGAAGATATAAGCAATATACCATGGATCCTCATGAGTATTATTTAAGGAGTTTCATAGAATTAAAGAGTCAATTTCCACCGCCATTACACACAAATTATTCTATCTACATGTATACAAGCCGATGATTATTTCCATTGATTCAGATTTGAGAGAGTGACCACACCCAAAATAGGCTGAGAAAGTGAAGATGACATTGCCCCTGGAATCACGGACCACTCCTCCAACTCGCATGAAACCCATTGATCATGATACATCGATATTGAGTTTGTTGCATGTGCTATAGGGATTCCATCAGACCCAGTGCCCCTGAGAGGAAACACTAGATAAGAGGGAGGTGGACATTCCTGCCTAGAGAGGTCAGAGGATGGGAGAATCTTTCCAATTATTCATGAGATGAATCATATCTAGTAATAAGTTTTTTATTCTGATTAGTAGAGTATTACTTGAGAAAACACCTCATTCAAAGAGGATCTTGTTCCTTTCTTGCTACAAACACTAACATCCAATAATCAAAACTTTTTCTCTGGTTTTTCTCTCATGACCATCCTATTGCACACCTTAGAACCAGCTACTGAATAAAGGAGTGATCATGCTATCATTGGTAAAAAATCCCTTGAAGTAACCAAAATATTTTCAGATCATAAATGAACACTTGCTTTCAAAAAATAGATGGTATATGATTTCCTCTCACTTATTTTTACAACATATACACCTAGAGGCTAAGCTTATTCCAATCCCTCTGATATTCTCATTGGTGGGTAAATCTCAATTATTTATTCTCCATAAGAGGAAATTATACTTTTTTGGGACCTCACTACACCCGATAAATTCATCTTAAGGATCTTGTTGGTTTGAAGGAGTAAGCATTCTACGATACACTACAACAAAATCTTACATTAGCATCATTTTATGAAACCGCCACTAATTTTTTTATAGACAATTTAGCAGCAGTTTATTAAAAACTACCTCTAATTTTGTTTTTAATTTTTGACAAGCTCGACACTTCTCCCCCGACCCCTCAATGCTTCACCCCCGACCCCCCGACGCCCTATGAACCCTCATTGTCACTGACACCAATGCTCGTCGATCCCATCCCTCATTGCCGATCCCATCCCTCTCCAATGATCCCATCACTCACCACTGATCCTGATGTTCTCCGCCCATCACCTCTAGTCCGACCCTCACCGAGGTAAGGGTTATTAATGACGATTGAACTATTTATAGCTCAATTTCCCCTTATGGTTAGTATTTGTGGTCTATTATGATCCAATGGTTCAAAATAAAGTAGGTATAGTTAGAAATAAGTTGAAATAAGTTATATGTTTTTATTTTATCCTTAAATTCAAATCCAGAGAAAAATAAGGTTCCATTTTGCGATATATTAGGATTATCAATAGAGATATTGTGAAAGTGAGATGATGCCAGATACAGAATGAAATAAAAAACACTATAAGTATTATAAATAGAATAATTAATATCTGACACAACTATATCTTTTATAATATATGTTTATCAAATAAAATATAATTTGATAACTAGTTCTGAACAATTTCACTAAATAAGAATAAATAAAATGGTGGAAATAATTTTTGTGCATTCAAGTTGTATATTATTCATAAAAGGAAACATTAAAAAAAATTCTAGGAAAATAAATTTCTTTTTTGTTCATTATTGTTTTTATACAAAATAAGAAGAAGTACACACATGATAATATAGAAGTGAGTTAAAAATAAGAATAAGTCATCCATACCACATTAATGACTTGATAAACATCTAATTTAGCAAAGGAATATTTTGTTTCTATCTATATTATATAAATTTAATGTGTGATATGTAATTGAGTGTATAAATTACCAAACCATGTTGTATGATATTCACACTTATACATTTTCAATAGACCATAGTGTAAATACAAAATGGTAAATCTAGTGGGTCAGGTGATCCTAGAGGAATCCATATTAGACTAAAGACTAGACTTATCATTTATTAGTGTAGAAAATGTGGGTTTATATACTGAACAATCATTCTATGAGTGATATATTTTTATTTATTTTTATTAAATTTACAAGATAAATTTTATAAATATGGTACAACTCATGTGTGTTTAATGGTGGCACACACATATCTATGTGGATACTTGGGAATGGGAGTATGATATGTTAGTTAAGTGGTTAGAAATTTTCTTTAACAAGTATTTATTATGTATCTAGATGATAAAAATCTCTATAGTGTGGAATTTTTAATACTGTGGATATTTGGATGTACATTTAAAATTGGGTTTTAATATTTAATATATGGTTTGGTTACTTTTCACAAAAAAATTATTGAAATTAGTGAGAGTTTTGGTTTTTGGGAAAATAGAGGCAAATGGTAAAATGATGTAATGATTATTAGGTTCCACTAGGTATCTAGTGTCAGGGTATTGGCTTCCTAGTTGTTTGAAAAAGGGGGTAGTAAATCTAGGTGGACCCAAAGTATACCCATATTAGCAATACGATGTATGACCAATACCTAATTAGTATGAAATAGGTACCAGATGACCTCTTATATATATATATATTCATTTTTAAATTTCAATAGAAATAAAATTTATATATTAAAATTTAATAATTTGACTCCTCTCCCACTAAATAGTCACATATACCCAAATTTACCCCTCTCACTTCTTCTACCACTAGTGGGATTTCTTCATAACCCTAGAATGTATTCACAAGATATATATCTTATATAATCCATCTCTAAAAGTTTCTTTATATCTTTTATTTTATTTTTATTTTATCCCATTTTTATAGAAGTTAACTTCTGAAATAAATATATTGGGTGTTTCTAGAATATTGAATTTTTATGGTTTAAGTTCATACAACTATTATTTCTAATGAATAGATTCCTATAAGAATGAAGTTGGTGGTCCCTATATTTACCCTTTTACTATGTGATTTTATTTCACTTGTATACATGTGAATAATTAAGAGTGGTTTAAATGACCCATAATTAAAAAAAATTATAGCATGTTGTGTGGTGATAAATGAATGTTAAATTTATAAGGGTTCCCTTGAGATTTAGGATTTTATCATGTAACCATAAAAGGATATTCCACTTATGGAAAGTGTTGAGAACTAATAATTAGAAAAAATAATAGAGGGAATAATATAATAAATATAGAGATATTAAGTCAAGATACGTTCATTTGAGTGTTTTGATATGAAGTGAGGGCTCATTTGTGCAATAAGTATGAATTGATCTTGGCATCTTGGTGTGATAGAGTTATATTAGAGTAGATATAGATTAATCGCACTGAAACAAGTAGTAATGTGATATCATATTCCATGAAAATAATGGATAGGATTGAGATGGGTGTGCCTGGGGGTTCTAAATAAGGTACTTGAGTATTATGGTAACCAAATTGGGTCTCATGAGGTAGTACATGAGGTGTGAGTGACCACTTATATTTTTTATTAGTTAGAACCTATTCATTATTACTTTATGATTGGTTATTGTATGTTCACTATTTCTTTATTTATAATTGGCAATAAACCATTAAATATTTCCTTATTATTTAGTGATAACCAATTTACCATTTCCTTGATTATTGGTTATTGATAACCAGTTCACTATTTCCTTGTATGATGATCGGTGATACTTCATTCACCCCTTGAAAGTCGTGATCATCTAAATTATATATTACTACTGTGATGCTCTATTCACCACCTATATATTAAAGTATTATTTAACTTCTTATCACATTATTATTTCCAGGGTATATCCTCATACACATTCAACTATATAGTTACTTAGTGATTTAAGGGAGTTTTATTCAGTGCTATATTATATGATTTCCCATGATTTCTTCATTATGGAATCTTTCTTGCTTATATTATATTATATGGTTACTTAGTGATTTAGGGGATTTTTATCTTGTTCTATATTATATCATTTCCCCTGATTTCTTCATTATGGAATCCTTCTTGTTTATATTGTATTTTTATATTCCTTACGTAACAATTTTTCTTACCCTTACTGGTATATATAGTTTGTGTGTTACCTTTACATATGTACCTATATACCATTACACATGCTTTGTATTCTTGGTTTTACACTTATGTAATATGTAATTACATTTAAACAAGTGTTTCTTACCTTTATGAAAGTGATTCTTACCTTTACAAAAGTGTTGCTTACCTTTACACAAGTGTTTCTTACCTCTATGCAAGTTATAATCTACCCTTAAGAGGCATGAAAAAAATGTAATTTACCCTTGTGTAGTGAACTAGATACATTTAAATGGTATATGGAATTTATTTGTTTCTTTTACATGTGATTTATAAAATTATTATTACCCTTATATAACTTCTGAGTGCATTTATACAACTTTTCTAGTTACCTTTACATGGTCGGTTTAAGTAAAAGCTTGACACTACACAACTTTAGTAGTTACCCTTATGCAATGCTTAAAATTTTCCTTACCCTTACATAGAATTATAATTTACCTATATACAACATGTGTAAAATGCATCTTATCTTTATGCGAGCTGCATATTTTGAAGGTCACCTTTATGTAAATTATAAAAATTATGAAGTACCCTTATGCAGCCTGTGAAAAAATTATTTTACCCTTACATGGGAAATATAGGTATAAAATTTCCCTATTATATTTAAGTAGTAGATCCTATCATATTTTTGAATGGTATAAATCCTCTATCACTGGAAAACGATACTAGGAATGAAATACATTGATTATTTTTGAATTTTGAGGGTGATACTTTAAATAGTAATATGTTTCTATTTTAATTTCTAACTTTTGGGTTTTTAAATGTATGAAGAAGAATTAAGAAACACCCATGTGTAGAAGATTCAATGTATTTCTAAATAATTTTATACATTTGTGTTTTTTCTTTCCATATAAGCTAAGGAAGGAAGTGGATAAAGAATAAGAAAGACATTTAAAACTTCATGGATTCATTATACTAATTTATTGAGGAACTTATAGTTGCCCTATATTTCCTTGTTCTGTATCAATTAAATAAGGGTCAAAGTTCATAACTCTACACTAGTTTCTTCATCAACATGTTCTAGTAGTCCAAATAGTTTTATTATTTTTCAAATGTGTCTATAATTATTATTTCATAGATGTTTATACGTAAATTTAAAAGGTAGTGTATGGTTATTTAACATATTCATATTTTTTTCAACTATTATATATGAATCTATTTTCCTATTTAGTATTAGTTATGTGATTTAATTTTTTTATAATGTGTAGGAACATTGTGATATATATGGATAAAAGCTATATTAAATTACTGAGAAACACACCTTAGTATGCTAAGGTTTTGGAGGATTTTTTAGATTTTTCGATTTCCAATCAATCTGTTAATAGGAGAATAAGATGTCCATTTCTGAAATGTAAATTTAGAATATGGTTGAAGATAGATGAATTTTATGAACACTTGATATTGAAGAAATTCCATGCTCATTATTTATTTTGGATTTGGCATGGATAATCGAACAGTACAGAAAGGTTGAGCACTGATTTCAATCCATATAATGATCTCCCAACTTCAGTGACAAATGCAAAATGAAATGAAAAAACTTATAAATGATGCATTCAACATTTCAAGACACCAACATCAACATCAAAACATATCAGAACAACCAGTTTGGGGTTCTACAAATAGAAACATAATAAGTGATTTCTTTGAGACTATAGGACAACCAGATCAACATTTTAACATATCATTGAATCCTCCTCTTGATTATGTGGAGACTAATGTAAGAGAAAACTTCAATGAGAAGATAGATGCACATCATGGTTTATTTGATGATGGGAATCAAGAGTTGTATAGTGGATGTTGGAAATATTCAAAAATTTCTTTTCTACTGAAGTTGTACCGTATCAAATGCCTATGTGGAATTACAAATATGGAAATTTCCATGATATTGGAATTTTTTCATGATGCATTTCTTGAAGAAAATATTCCATAGTCTTTTTATGATATGAAAAAAGTTGTTAACTATATTGGTTTAAATTATACAAAAATACATGCAAGTCCCAATGATTGTATTCTTTATTGAGGAGAGTATTCAAGAAGACATAATTCTAAAAAATATTCTTCTTCTAGATGGAATTATATGGGTGATGTTAGAAGTCTGAATCAATAAACTACTATGAAGAAGAAGAAAAGGAACTCACCTACCAAGGTTTTTCATTACTTTCCTCTAAATCCTTTATTGAAAAGATTATTCATGTCATCTAAAACCTCATAACACATGAAGTGAAATTCTATAGATAATAACAATGATGAGTTAATACGACATCCAATAGATTCTCAATTGTGGAATACATTTGATTAATTACATCTAGATTTATCATCTAATACTAGTAATGTTCGATTGGGATTGGTTTCTAATGGATTCATCCCGTTTGGGACTTTTAGTACTAGTTATAGCATTTGGGTAGTTGTTTTGATCCCTTACAATATGTCTCCATGAACATGTTTGCAACAAACGTATTTTATCCTTTAGATGATTATTACTGAAAAATAATGTTTGGAAATGATATTGATATATACTTGCGTGCTTTAATTAAATAATTATAGGAGTTATGGAGAAAAAATGTTGAGAAATATGATTCATCTTCTAGAACAATGTTCAAAATGAAAGCTACTCTAATGTGGACCATTAGTGACTTCTATAGACTTGGAAATTTATCTGGTTAGAACACTTAAATGGGTCTGGATTGTCCTATTTGTAACTTTTATTTTGATCCCAAATGACTACCTCATAGTAGAAAATGATGCTTCTTATTTCATCGAAGATTTCTCAACGCATCTCATAGATTTCGGTTAAACAAGTCAAAATTAAATTGTTTCATTGATCGTAAACCACTTCCAAAGTTGTTAATAGGTTTTGAAATATTAGAAAAACTAAGAAATGTTGAAACAGAATTTTGGAAGGTGCTTCATTTGAATGATAGTGAGAAATGAGTTTGAAGTTCATCATCAAGTAAAATCAAAACGAAAAAATAGAAGAAAAAAGTAGATTCTTCAAACTTCCATATTAGGAATTTAATTTTTGGTGGCATAATCTTGATGTGATTCATTTTGAGAAGAATTTTTGTGACAATTTTATCTTCACATTTCTAAATGAGCATGGAAATTCTAAGGATAATCTCCATGCTCAGAAATACTTACAAGTAATGAACATCAAGCGTGATCTCTGTCTAGATGAGAATGGAAGGTATGCTCTAAAAATTTTTTCAATGAAAAATAGGAATAAAGATACAGTCCTTCAAATTTTAATACATGTGAAAGTATATTATGGGTATTCAAGTAACATCTCAAGGTGTGTTGACTTAAAGCATAATAGGTTACATGGATTGAAAACCATGATTTATATATTTTGTTAAAACAGTTACTTCCATTGTCATTGTGTACATTATTACATGAAAAGGTTACTGCTTTTGTACTCTAATTCTGCACATTTTTGAACAATTATGTGAGAAAACTCTAAATCCATTTCATCCTGATAGCCTTCATGAGAGATTTTTATTAACAATTTGTGTAATGGAGATGATCTTTCATCCATCATTTTTTACTGTCATGATGCATTTAACTGTGCATTTGGTTGAGGATTCTAAATTAAGAGGTCTCGTACATTATCTATGGATGTATCCAATTGATAGGTACTTTTTTATATGTCTTTAATTTCAGTAAATAATTCATGGCACTCCATTAAATACATAATTATGTTTTTTTATTTTGTTTCACATTTATCTTGGGCATTTGAAATCTTATATGAAAAATAAAGCTCAACCTAAAGGCTCTATTTCTGAATGCTATTTGGAATAGGAGTGTATTAAATTTTTTTATAGATACTTGGATGAAATTGAGACAAGATTAAATTGAGTTGGACGTGTTGAAGACACATCGACACAATCTAAAAAACATGGTAAATCAAAAATCATTCCTACTATTGGCCGATCAATTGGGAGGAGCTCAAATGTTACATTGACAGAAATGGAATTATTACAGGCACAAAGATATGTGATGCTAAATATTGAAATTATAGATCCATTTATTGAAGAGTTTAGGATACAAACAAAGAGACAAATTTGAGGAAAAAACCAAAATGTGAAAGATATAACAAAATATATTAATAAAGAGCTTGTAGAATGGTTTGTACGATGTGTAAATTCATAAATATTACAATCAATATGAAAATTATGTTAACACATATATTTTGTATATATAATAATTTATATTACCTTTTCATATCATGAATACTGATACTTGAGCACTTTTTTCAGAAGATTTGAATTTTCTTACTCAATATCCTCTAAAATAAGATAGAAAGTTCGACTCTTACAATGTGAATGGATTTAGATTTCATACAGTCGATCAAGAAGATGGTTTGAAAACACAGAATAATAGAATATTTACGTTTTATGAAGTGGAATACTATGGAAAGTAAATTTATATTATCGAATTAAACTACCATCGACATTTTTTAGTTTTTTTATTGAAATTCAATTGGGTGGATTTTATCAGAGGTGTTAATAGAGATTATTTTTAATTTACTTATATGAAATTCTCTTGCTTGATGGATATTGGTGACTCTGAACTCCTTGATCCATATATCTTATCATCACAAGTGAAAAATGTATATTATGTGAAAGATGTCGTAGACGAAGGGTGGATTGTAGTTTCTCATGTAAAACAAATAGATTTGTATGATATGGGTGAGGAAGTGAAATATTTGACCTCTGACATAGAATCCCATCAATAACAAGAAGAAAAATTATTTTACCATCATGATATTGAAAATATTAGTATTGAAAGAGTGGATGAAGTAGATTATGTAATGATGGAGCAGAAAACCAACATGATTGAAGAATAATTTTTTTTTGTGCAGTTATCCATTCATTTATCAACCACTTATGTCTTTTGTGCAGTCATTCATTATCATTATTATGTATATTTTGTTTGTTAGTGCTATGAATCTGTTATCATTTCTATTTTTTTCTGCATTAATTTTTTGAAATATATGTTTTGAAGTTAATTTTATTTGATTAAATGACAGGAATGTCGAGGAAGCGTTATACTCACACTGTGGGGTCAAAGAGTTTTTCTAGAAGCTGATTGACTCTGGTAATATTTTCATTAGTTTAAATATTTATTAAACAAATGTTATATATTTAATATATTAATTTTTTTATTTATCTTTGTTTAATGTAGTCATAGATTTTAGGCCACCAAGCATCCCAAACAAAAGTGTAGTTGAATGTTCATAAAAATTCTTATGGGAGTTTGGTTAATGAGTCTACGAAAGAAGTTGGGGTATGAATTCATTTTTCATTATAAAAACTTATTATCAGTTTTCACTATGTAAATATATATATTTCTTCTAATATGATTTATATTTGATTTATAGGTAAAAATTAAAGAACTATGGAATGTAAATTCTACACAGTCCTACTCAATCTCCCAGGATGACCTAGTTGGTAAAGTCCATGGGAAAGAGCATTCTAGTTGAGTGTGAGGGTTGAGTTTGGGACCATTACCATCTGAGGTATTTGGTAGGAAAATGGGGATTTCAAGTGATAAATGGTGGTGAGAAGGTAAATCACACAACTTCAAAATAATTTAGTTCACTTAATGTTATAGATTTTAAGTTTAAATATAGATATAAAACATTGTTTAATTTTTAATATAATTGTCATAAAGGTGTTGGTAGTAGGAAGTAGAGATGGATATGGATGGGGTGATGAGAAAATTACATAATTTGTAAATTATTAGTGAAAAGGGTTTGTTCATGTATCAGTACGTCCAATGTGGGTATTTTTTTTATCTTTTTCTTATATTTTAGATAAGATTGGGGTAACAAGATGGTATATTGATTGATGATGTGGAAAATAAGTATTATGATGATGGGTTGATATAATGGACATTTTTTGATAATGAATGTTTTTTCTTGTATGATATGATGGTCTCTGTGATATTTTTATAATTCATGTGATATTTTCTAACCTTATGTTTTGATGTTGAATTGTAGGAGTATTCAATGTCAAGTAGTGAACGATGAATCAAGGAAACACAAATGAAATTACATGGGTTGAGTTTCTTGAATTATTTAGGATGTATTTAATTTTCCTTTTACAAGTTGATTCATATATAAATAAACCTAAAATGATATAATAGGAGGTTAGGACGAATTCCTTGAGTTATGAGTCACAATGTTTGTGGAAGTGGAGGGTGAGACAATCACTTAGAGTTCGAGCAAGGATCTATGCTTTTGGTTGGGTAGTTTTAGCTATCTTAAAATTAGTGTGTTGATTATTATTATTTTCATTGTAAAATAGCAGGGAATAATTGATACAAATTGCCTAGGGTTTAGTATGCTTTTGGTTCTTTAATGGGTTATTAGTAATGCTTTGGTTTCTCTCTCTGGAGTGCTCTATATTTCAGAGGTATCCCCCATAGTGGTAATATTGCTAGATGTTTTCTTGATTGGAATAAGTGGTATTGAATTTGATCCTTTCCTTGAGAGTGTTGGTGGTGTGTTCATCATGTTTGAGAGGTATTTACCTATAATGGTTAATATTTAGAAATTCATTATTATATATTTTTTTATCGAGGAATAAAATCATTTTATAGGTATATAATGTAGTGGATAATGATTTCTCAAGCCTTTATTTTGTGTATTTTTGGGTTTTTGGGGGTCATGGGAGGAAGTTTTTTATGAGAGTGATGGAGAAGGTATTGGTTCTACCTGAAATTTCAATTGAGAAATTTTATCACACCATGACCGAGTGTGTTTATCCATGTACAATAGGAATATGACATATAATGAGATGTTGTTGTGTGAGTATTAGGTTATTAGGTTTTGATGTTGTTCTGTTTCGCTAGAAGTAAATTATTTGTGGTATTAGGAGTTCAATTATGGAATGGAGTTTAAGATATGATTGTTGGGTTCCCTTATGTTTGGGAATATGCAGTCTGTTACATCTTGACCATGGTCATTACTTCATGATTTATAAGTTGTGTTTTCTCACTCTTGTGTGAAATCTCATGAACCCTGGGGGTTGTGTCATGGTTTTTGTTTAGGGTGGATCAAGAATAAGGTAGATAAAAATGATCTAAAAAATGATTCTTGGAATTCTATTGTGGTTTCATGGTGGTAGTAATTAAACCATGACCTTCTTTATTCACATTAAAATTAATATAGTTCACTTTCTTGTTCTGGATATAGGTTCTGGGGCTATAGAACCTACATCTTCTTTTTTTGTCATTTATGATATAGCGGCAGTTTAAACTGCCTCTAGATATATTTTTTTTCATAGCAATCTAAACCACCACTATATTATGGTATTTTTTTAAATAAACAGTTAAAAATGCCGCTAAATATGAAAAAATTTGACTTAGCGGTGATTCTATCCATATTAATAGTGGATTTTTTGGGTAAAAGGTTCAGACTTTAGCATTGGTTATAACCGCCGCTAGCATCGTGAAATACGCGTTCTATAACAAATTGACTCTAAATGGAAGAAATTGCTATGTTTTGATTACTGACATGAATTTTAGCGGCGGTTTTCTGAAACCGTTGCAGGACCATTTTACCGAAGGTTTAAACCACAACAAGATAAAAAAACCACCACTATATGGCCATTTTTTTTGTATTGATAGTCCCACACTGAAAATGATCCAAAGGATGATTATGTAAATTCACACCTATCTAGATCATCATTGATTTCAATAAGATCAAATAATTCATATGGTTATTTATCTAGGACCACATTGATGAAGTTCGGTGGTTACTCACCTTCCTGAAGGCGATATCTATTGCTGGACAACCTGGGAAGCTGAGTACTGAGACAACCTAGTTGTGATGCCAAAATTGGATCTCGCCTCTCCCAATAATCCATCGAACATGAACCATTAGTGTCAATTAATGAGGCTAAATCATAGTCTATAAGTATCTTCCCATTTCCTCCCTCTCCTCCTGAATGTAAACTCCCATAGTATGACCCCAGACCGTGCTACCCTCAACCACATCTCATGCATGTTTCGCATGAAAACCATGAAAGGTTTCCATAATATTTTTTACATTGATACCCCCTTCCTATGTGGGTATATCCATTATTATCTATGATTCCCAGTGATACTTCCTATTAGCATTATCATACGAAATGAAAGAATCCAAAATCCTCTCAATATTGTGAATAACTGCCTTTGGTACTCTGATCTCCAATAGAGCATAGATTGGAATTATCATGAGCACACTATTAACTAGTGTAATCCTCCCTCTAAAGGAAAGATATTGATTCTTAAAATTCATTACATGACTCATAATCCTCTCCACAATCAGGTCAAAGTGATATATTTATATCCTGCATGATGAAATGGGGGTGGGGGGATGAAGTAAACCATGGGAAAACTCCTTTTTTGAATACCCATGTTGCTTCTAATCACTCTTACCCTCCTGTCTGGACAGTATTGTGATATGTAGATACTACCCTTTGATTTTTTGATAATATGACCACTCCAATTACAATAATTCTCAATAACCCCATTCATTTATCTAACTGATCTCTTACAATCATTCATGAAAATAATAGTATCATCCGAAAGCATGATATGAGAGATGTTGGTTGATAGATCCCTACATTGATAAAAAAATCATATTCTATCCAAAAGGGTTATTTAAAACTAAATGTATTATTCTTCCCAAAACACAGTAAAATTTTCAAATATACTCAAAATCAGAACACTTAAAACCTTCAAAGGCGTATCTATGTCTCTGAACTTATACAAGTCTTAAACATATAAACCCATGATGATATTCATAACTCTTAAGTTAACCCCACATGAAAAAATACATTCTTTCAAAAATTAACACAATCCTCATTCCTCAAATAAAATCTTATACAATATTCATAAATCTAAAAATGAAATATATTTCATCAAATATGACCTAAACCACTTTTTCATAAAATCACTAACCAATTTCAAGGCCACAAATACTATCCCTTTTACTTCATCAATTTCAATAATCCATTTATCCTAATAAATAATCACTTCAATTATTACACTTTAACAATTATCATAAAATAGGTCATTCCTTGGTCTAGGAGTTAACAATTAGATTAGTAAATTATATTGGGTAGTTCGTATTTTCCCCAAACATAATACATTGAAATATAAATAGAACTTTGGGATGAAATTTATATCGATCTCCTCATTTTTTCTCGATAATTCTTTGATCTATTACCTTCTTTTCCACACATAAAACATTTTCTCATTCATTTTATTTATTCACTAGTTTGTATATTTATTCATTTCTAACATGAGGAAAATTGATCTTTCTTTCTTATATGGTATCTACTACCTGAGCTCTCAACAATATCTGTCCTCACCTTCTTTGGTGATTACAACAGTAGGTTTAGGTGTAAGTTGTTATTCATATTTTGTGATAAATGATTAGGCATAACCAATTTTTTTTGACTATACTCATCTTCCAATTTTATTTCTCATAATCATCGCATTTTTAATCACATTTAGTGTTAACATGATTCCTCTAGGTTTCATCCATTGGCTAAAACCAAAAAAAATAGTATGAGAGACAATAATCATAGTGGGAAACCACATAATCTCTACCATAATTTTTTAGGATATTGTACTATACTTATAATTATCCTAAAAGTCAGTCATATGTTTATGTTCCCTAATCCATGTTTTCTAAAATCTTGTTCTTAAGGTTTTTACCAAACTTTATCTAATAACAACTGTAATGTCCCTGACCCTAGTATCAAAGAGATGGGGGTTACATTTTTACATTTTCATTAGATAAAATTAATTTCACCCCAAAGGACTAAATGGTTTATTATTATTGAAAAAATTGATACATACTGAATCTCACATTACATTTGAAAACATAAAATAAAAAACATGGTGAAAGTAAATATTTTTCATCCTTAAACTCATTCAAAGATTCCTTATTTATATCCTAGGGAAAGGAAAAAAATAAGCATGATCTCAGATTCTTAGTAATGGTTATATACAATGGAATCTATAATTATTAAATAAGGAATAATCAATATAGAAAGGTAAATAAATAAAAATACATTCTGTTTAATCAATACTCAGAAAGGCTCGGATCATGAGTAGAACCCATGATCCCTAAAATTTATTAAGAAAAGATAAAATTCAAGTGATTACACGAGGTACAATGATCTTTTACCAGCATGAAAAAAGTGAAGGGAGGAAAGAAAAAGGCAAGAAGCACCTCAAAAATTCATGCAAAGCCATAAGAGTTGGCATGCATACAAGCAGCATCCACCCATGATCGAGTCCTCACCAAAAGCAACCTGCTTTTGAAGCACATACACTTTGCTGAAAGCCTCCACCCAGTTCTGCATTTGTGCTCACACAAGGTAACAATCTCTGAAACAGCCTAACTTCAGTTTATACATTTCATAGGACTCAAAAAAGAAAACAGTGAATACATGTCATCTGGGCCAACAAACTCCTTTACTTTCTGAGTGACACAAACCTCATCCTCCAAGGCATGAAACACAAAAAGGAACAGCCCACAAGTACACATGACATGGTCTGAAATTCCTAAACTTGTGTTATGGTCGCATGGTTAGAGTGTGCAAGAGAAACACAGCAGGCATGTTTGCTGCCTCCATTTACATAGCAATGGTCCAAGCCCTTGGTGCACTGCTTGCTTGTTCATCCATGCTAAAAAATGAATCAAGGTCATCACTGTTTTTATGATGATTCGCTGCTTCGTGTGCTGTTTTGTTCCCCTTACCAATAGTAAACTTCTCTAGTTTATCTAATTAGGATAGAACTAAACTCCTGGTGGTGTCAGGGGTTGTCAAAGAGCATTCGTTCAATGGTCTCTTGATGACAATTTCATTTGGATCCATGCCTATCCTCATTTTCTCCTTCGATTTCCTGAAACCCTCTAGCAGATGTTCCAGCTCCAAACATAAATGAAAAGTCATCAATTGAATTTATTGAGGACGAACCCCTCCCTGTGTCCGTCATGGGGCCAACAAAATTACTGTGCATCACCTCCGGCCCTCTGTCATTAAACAGATCATCAAACACCATCTCTGGAGCGGTATATTTTCGCCTTGGTATGCTGCTTGCCTTGGAATTGATACCAAATATCCATTCAAGATCATTTTCATCATCTTGAGATTTCTCTTGTGCAACAGAGGTCCCACACACCCTCCTAGAGCTGCAGAACCATGGAGGAAGTAGCCAAGGCAGTCCTACGAGATATCTATTCCCACCAAAGTTAAAGGTAATTAAAATCAGGGTCTTTATCGAGCTCAAATTCCACTCTATCAAACATTCACTCCCTAATATTGAGATAGCCATCGACATATATTTCCTTGTTACAATATCTTCCAAAAGACATCCTTTCTTGTTCCTCAATCCAAGGGTAAAATTCCTCCTTGTATCCTTCCTTAATTACATGAGTGCAATTTATAAGCTTAATTCTGTCCTCTTGTTCCTCAATCCAATGGTAGGGTTCTTCTTCACCCGATGAAAAGTCCCCCTCTTCTGGATTTTCACTGGGCACTAGATATGGAGGATTGCTGATTTCCTTCATTTGAATCTCTGAAGATCTAGTGACAATGGTTCTCTCCAGCTTAGAGTAATCAATGCATTTTTGAGTCTTCTTGGGATGCGTAGTGATGAAACCATTTGGACCAGTAAGAGGTTTCTTACCTTTTTTGGCACTCGAATTCTTATAAGCATCCTCAATTTGAAGCGCATACTCATTTTCAGCAATATTAGAATCACTATAAATAGAGTGAGTCTCTTGGGAAGCCTCATGAGAAGGTGGAACAACTCCTAAATTGTCTTTAATAGGTTCAGAATAAAGGACCACATCTACAAACCTAGAAGAAACATCGACCTGAGCACACTGAGGCTGCACTAGAGAAGAATCCAAGACCGATGAAGACAAAAATGGGGCCTTAGCATTTGAGGTTCTAGCTTTTTCATAATCATGTAATGCATAATTTTAGATATTTATGACTTACCATTGTGTCCTTGTGCCAAGATAGTTTAAACTATGGGTATTTATACACTAATAACCCATTTAATAAGGCTATCCAAACAGTTTGTCTCATGATACCAACTAATGTGTTATATGTATATGAAATTCTAGACACCACTTATCACATAATATGTCAAATTATTTCATTATATGAATAAATAATATAACTTAATCAATATTCCTTAAAAAAATAAATGTTTGTATTGGAAGAATAAGAATAAGAAATCTCAATCCCTTCCCTAAAAAAATGAACATAAAAAATCCATAAAAATATAGTTTATGATATATTTGGATTATATCCTCATTAAATCATAATATTAAATAAATTATGATGATATATATTAAAATAATTTAAAAATATCATGAGAAAATTATCTTGAGGAAAATAACCCTTTTCAATTTGAAATCACTTATTTAAAATATAAAAAATCCCTAAATATTAAGGAAAATTTTTTCTTTGAAAAGAAACACTTAAAAATTTAAAGTACACTTCATAAAATTGAGTTTTTATGATGGTGTTAAATTCCGTTTATGCCATATAAATTAAAATAAACATTCCTCTCATTCTTTTATAAGAAAAGTAAAAAATTACCACATTCAGAAAACTATATGAAGATTACATTTAAGCCATTTTTTAGAAATAAAACATGGTAAAAATAATTTTAATAAATCAATATAGAAAATTAAAATATCCTTTAAAAAATATTAAGTAAAATTTATATGTGGAAGAAAAATATTCCCAACCATATTTAAGAACAATGTCGGTTTTCCTTAAAAACATGATTTCAGTATGTTGAGTACTTAAAGAGTGGGAAATGAAATGAAAAACTTTAACTTCCAAAAATAACCAAATTATAATAAAATATATTGGTTTTAAGATATAATTATCAAATAATTCCTCCATTGGAGACTTTAACAAAAACAATGTTGAATAATGATATGATTTTTAAATAAACCCTTACCACTTTTGTAACTTTTGAATCATAACCCTCATGAATGGAATAAATTTAAATGAAAAATAAAATAAAATAAATATAAATGAAATAATGATATATCACATAAAATGGGGAGTATATATTCCACATGTAATAGACAAGTGGTGAGTATGGAATATGTCTCATGGAAACAAAATTGATACTTGAAACCCTTACCTCAAGTACGAATTCCTTTGTATGTGTTCAAACCTCATGTAAAATAAATATATGTTTATTATAAATATATTATAGAACCATAATAATATATTTAATATAATATATTATTTATTTATACCCTTTTATCACCCCCTTTTTAATAATTATTTATTAAAATTACCATTTTGGGTAATAATTGCTTTATTTTTCATGTATGTTTTTGTTCTATAGTTTTACTCCTTGTAATTTGATCATGTTAAAATCATATCCACAATGTTAAAAATGATATAAATATCATATATGTTATTTATATATATTTATAATCATTTATTAAAGGTATATATATAAAAATAAATTACACTATTCATGGAGATTGTAGGTCGTACGTACGTGTGAACGCTATTTTCACTTTTTGATAGATGTAATGAAAGAATGTAAAATAACAATTTACCTTTAAAATATAATTTTTATATCATATATATATATTATATTCATTGAATCCATTAGTATTAACATCCACATATAATGGAAATGAAAAATGAATCACATCACTTTGTGGAGGTTATAATCCACACGTACGCACGAGCAACATTATCATTTTCCAAAGGATTGGGAGGTAAGAAGGTAGATATGATATTATAATTACATAATTAAAATTATTTTATAACTATTATATATAAACATTAAACCCATAATAATAACCATCCAATAAATATGGTGATGAAAATTTAATTGTATCACTACATGTAGACGGTAAACCATACGTATGCATGATCGATACTTTCACTTCCCATTTGATGGAAAAGTGGGTGGATAATGAGGGAATCATTATAAAATTTAATTATTTTTAGGATACTAAAGTTATTATTTTATTATAAATACTATATATTTAGAGGATATAAAAGAATAATTAAAAAAAATAAAGTGATCGGTTAAGGTGATTACCTCTTCTTTGAAAGAACTCATTTAGATCTCCACTTAAAGAGCTCAGAGTTCATCTTTTGGGATTCTAATAACCTCAAAAACTTGGATAATTATTTTTAGAATATAAATTGGTAGTTATTTGTTGATATATATTTCTCAAGGTGGTGTAAATAAGATAGGGAAGGGGTGTCCTTTTATAAGTGAGGGGAAGGTTACTTTGGGAATTTCTTAAAAGATTAAAAATATAATAGGGTCATTCTTCAGTGAAATGATTCCAAATGTCCATATATTAAAATATAAGGTTGTATATGGTTGAAATATAATAAAAAATGAAATATTTATTGGTTAATGTGGTATTTTAAAACTAATCTTTTGGTTTAACACCTTAGTTAAGTTATTTTAACCTTAACCATGATAATGTCTTTTTCACTCTTAAAGGGTTATAATTTTACATATAAGGAAAAAATTGGACCAAAAATGGCTAATGGATTAAAATTTAGAAAATATATTATCCTAATTATCCTCTTGATATATTTTTATTATTTTTAAATAATTTAATAAATATTAATTTTCATAAAATACCAATAATATCATTTTTACACTATTCATATAATTTGACATTATAGACATCAAGAAAAATATGTAATTAGAATATATAATTTTAAAAAAATTATAATATGTCATATATATTTATAAAATTCATGTTTAAATATAAATCACTCAAAAAATATTATTTTAGAGATTTTAAATTAATTAATTTTATTTTTCTATCTATTGAATAAATACTATATCGGCATTACATAATAATTTTAAGTAATTATTTAATCACCAAAAATTATAAATAAATTAACCTGATAAAAAAAATTGTTTTATAGTTTACATAGATATTTATAACTAAAAATTACCTATTTTTATCCTTATAATAAAAATCTAGAGTTATTAAAGTCTAGAGAGTGACATTGTGTATTTATTATGTTCTTAAATTAATAAAAAGGTTTTAATCAATGTAATATGGAAACAAGTGTCTATATATTCAATAATTGGATTATAATAGCCAAAATACACCAATAAAATAGGATAAATTAACATGTTAGTTTGATTTTGAGACCTTATCTCATGGTTTTAATCCTATTTGTTTTTCTAATTTTACTCTTATTGAGGTGAAAAAACTTTACTAAGGTTACTATTTATAATGAATAAAAGGGTAATATTTAAAAAATTTGTAACTTATGATTACAAATATAGAATACATTTTTCAATATTCAATTTCTATACGTGGCATAAATTAATTTAATATTAAAATATAAAACATAATGAAAAACCATTTTTTAGAAACAATGATTTTTTAAGTATGAAAATGTTTCTATACTAAATTAAAGAATAAAATAGATTTAAATGAACTTAATTGGATTATTCATAATTTAATATAATTAATTTTACTTTTAAACCATTTTAAAAAAATATAACATTGTAAATTCTTCAAACAAAAAAACAATTTTCAATAAAAACATTATTTTTCACTATACACTGAAAAATCAATATTTTAATAAAAACACTAAAATTTTACCCTAATTTAATTTTGATATTATTATTACAAAAAATATTTCATTTTTATCAAATAAAATTTCTAAAAGTTCCATAAATTAATTATAATATTCTCTCACAAAAAAAAATTAAAAACCATTTTGGAAGAAAATATATTTTGAAGAATAAACTTTCTTTACTAAAATTGAGTGGTTAATTCCTAAGTATTAACCAATTCATTTTTATTGAGTATGTCCTTTATATATATTTATATTTCATAATATGGCTAATCATATCCCTACTCTCCAATTCAACAACTAGGTTATAACGATCATATTTAAATAATAATATTTTGTGATTTGTTAAAGATTGGTGTTGTGTGTTATATACACTATTTAACATATTGTTCATTTAAAATATCAAGGTGTCATAAAAACTAAAAATATTAAATATTTTATCACATTTTTTTTCATGATTAACTTTAACATATATCCCCAAACAACATGAAGTATCACATATTGTCACAAACCAAACATGTGAATACCTCGATCATATATTCTCTTAAAACATACTAATAAACTAAATGAAAACATATATGCACCAAAAAATTAGATCCATCCTTATTCCTCAAATAAATTCATAGATAGAGGAATATATTACTTAAATAAAAAAATACAATAAAATTCATCATAAATCTATTTTTCATCAAATCAGTAATCTTTTTCAATGTCACCAATATTATCAATCTTACTTTATCAATATTAATAATATATTTATACCATATAAACATTATTATCTCAACATCAGTTATATATTAAGGGTCATATATCACCCAATCATGTATTTTACAAAAAAAATCACTTTACTGCTTAGTCACTTTTTAACTTTATTGATACCATTCAACATATTATTTCAAATCCTTAAAAAAACACCATAGAATAATATTTAATTGGTTTATTATTCTTATAATCATAACCTTATTAATAAAACACTTCTATAACACAATTATTCAAATCCAAATACAACACTTCAATCATTCTGATATAGTGATTGGTATGACATAGGGCTTCCTTGGTTTAAGAGTCATCTCTTGGATTAGGGAAATGTATTGGATAATGGATAAGTTCCACACACATAAGACAACGAATACATTGAAAATTTATTTATCTAAGACCTTAATTTACACATTGAAAAAATATTATCCTTCAATTAAGACATTCTCTTGGTTTATTTTTCCCGAATTTTACACATGTAAGAAACTGAATCTTGTTTCCTCCATGGTATTCATGGATTTTTTTATCTTATTTGGTTAATTCAGAAACTTATCTATTCTTAGGTTGCTAATCATATATTGAAAAATCTGGTTCAACATAATTATAGATTTTTACATTCCATATTACACAACATTCAGTATTTCCGGAGGATAATAATTTCATTTTCTATCACATTCAATGTTAAAATTTTCCCTTCTATTTCTAACCATTTACTAAAAAAATAATAATAGTACGAGAAATAATAGTCATATTTGGAAATTATATAATAATTAAAATCATGTACATAGTATTTAAATCATAACACCTTCTTTTCAATCTATGACACTTTAAGTTTAACCTATGTCATTTGTGGTCATTATCTATTCAAATATTTTATAATGGTTTATATATAAAATAAGAATTATTTATATCATGTCCTACATTAGTGTCAAACCAATAATACAATAAGATCCCATTCACCATGCACTAAAATGATGGACAAGATGCACCCAACCAAATCTTTTCAGCATTTTTACCCCAAGATGAATCTTTTATAAAACCAAATACACTTATAGTATTCATACAAGGATATATTTCTAAGAAAACCACATAATATTTACCTTAACAAAAGCTTTATGGTATTATCATAAAATTAGAAATATCCTCAAGGTTAGTCATAGGGTTATGTTCTCTAATATTTGTTTTCATAAATATATTTCCTAAGGATTCTACCAAACTTTATCTAATACCAACTATAATTCCCTTACTCTAGTATCCCAAATATGATGGTTAATTTATTTAATTGTCACTAGATACAAGGGATCACACTACCCAAGATCAATTAGTTTAGTATTATAGGAAAAATATATGCATTCTTTATTCTCACATTATATTTGAAACCATAAAATAAATTATATTATTATCATTAAGATCAATATTATTACCTATAAAATAAAATTTTATATCAATAATAGTTAACTTCCTAATATCATGGGTAAAGGGAAAAAATAAAATTGTAAGATCATATTCTTAGTAAGGGAATTTATATAGTGGAAGCTATCATAGAATAAATAAGGCATGCATAATATGACTAGAATAAATAATGATCAAATAATTTTATATAAATAATCACATTATCTTGAAAATTTTCCATGGATATCATTACTATTTGTATAATCACATGGAAATCAATAAATAATTTAAAAATTATGGAATGCATAATTTCTGACATCTAAAACTTAATGTCAAAGACTCGTACAAATACATCTTATATAAATGGGTAATCCCCCATTAAAATACCTAACCATTTTTTTCACATGAGATATACCAAAGCATAAATGGTATATATAATTTCAGTCCCCACCCATCACTTAATATGTCTAATGAATTCATTATATGAATAAATAACAAAACTTAATCAACATGCATTAATAATCAATAACCCTCTGTATTGGATTAACTAACATATGGAATTCAATACTTTCCACAGTCAAACCGATCATAAGTTATATAGATAAATTTGGTGGATGTTATCACTAGAGTATTACATTGGTAAATCATAAGATTCATCAAAGTATATTAATATAGTTTAAAACAATTTTAAAATATCACTGGATCATTTCTTGTGAAAAATATAATTTTAATTTTTTAATCACTTATTTAATATCTAAAAACTTCCAAAATATTAGGATTTTTTTTCTTTGTAAATAAAAATATAATATTGTAAATTAATATTTAAATAGATTAGTATTCATGATGACATCAAACATAGTTTGTACAGTCAATGTTAAAAAAATTCCATTCACACCTTAGCTAAAAAGTGCCTTGTTTGAAAAAAAGAGAATATTGCTTTTTTTTTATAAAAAATAAAAAAGGGTAAAAATTAATTTAATTAATCATTGGAGGATTTAAAAAATATTCTTGAAATAATTATAAATAAAATATTGAAATGAAAGAAAAATATTCCCGACTGAAAGAAAAATAAAGCTGGTTTTCCACAAAAATATTATTTTATAATTTTGGGTACTTAAAGAGAGAAAAATGAAATGAAAACTAATAATTTATATAAATAAACATATTATAATAAAATACACGAGTTTTAAAATAGAAACATCATTTAATCTCCCTAACATAAAATTAAACATAAATAATCTCGAAAAATGATGAGATTGTGAAATAAGTCCTTACAACATTGGTAACTTTCGAATCTAAACCCCTATAATGAAATAATTTGAGTTGTAACTTTAAATACCATAAATTAAGAAGGATAAATTATATAATGTGTTAAAGAGGTAGTATATTCACCTCATAAACATAAATAGGTTCATTGTATCAAATATGCCTCAGTGAAATAATATTAAGAAGAAAAACCATTACCTCATGTATGGCATGCTTTGTAAGAGATTTTAAAATTATATATAAGAAATTTAAATATATTATAATTCTATAATATAATTATATATAATATTATAATATCATATCTTATCCACTTATAACATTTCAACACCTGTTTCCTAATAATTATTTATTAAAATCATCATTTCTAAGTGTTAACTATTTCATCTTTCAAGTAAGTTCCGGTTCATTGGTTCCAGTCCTTGCATATTTCACATGATTCCATCATCTTTTTTTTAATAATTACATAAATATCATATTTATTGATTATATATTTACCTATAATAATCATTGAAAGGCGTACATAAAAAATGAAGCACATCGCTACGTGGCGGTGGTAGTCCACACATACATACATGCAATGTTATAATTTTTAACAACTAAAAGGGTAAGAAGGTAAATGATATATTATATTTCCAGGACCATAATTATGTAATATTTATCATATATATTAATTATTTTTATCTTTATTACCATCCAAGTAAAATGGATATGAAAAAATAATTTCACCGCTATGTGGTGATAATAACTCTTACGTATTCATGAGCGATGTTTTTTCTTTATACATGATGAATAATATGTGTAAATTGGTTGTAAAAAATCGTAATAAAATCATTTTATATTTATTATAGAGGATTTATTATTTTAGTTTGGGTAAAATTTATTTAGAGGAATTATAAGAAAAAATAAATTTGAAATAGTCGGTAAAGACGACATCCACTTCTTCAGTAGACATCCTTTAGATACCTTATTAAGGACCCTTGGAATGGTATTTTAAGAATAATATAACCTATAATTAATGAATATGTAATTTTATAAAATAATTGGGAATTTTTTTTTGATCTAGGTTGCTAAATTTTTTTAAAGAAGAGAGAGTATGAGTGTCTTTTTATAGTGAAAGAAAGGACACACATGGAATTAATAAAAATATTTAAATATAATAAATTAATTTTCATGTGAAAGTGGAACCATATCTAAATAATTTTGAATATAATATAATATATGGTTAAAAAAATTCAACTAAAAAAATTTGGATAGTTTTAATTGATATTTTAAACCTTATCTTTTGGCTTAACCCCTTTTGTTAACTAGTTTTAACATTAATCACGGTAACAACTTTTTCAATATTAAAGAGTTATAATTTTTCTTATAACTAAAAATTGGATCATAAAGGGAAAATGGATAAAATTTTAGACCATTTCTGATCCTACTTGTCCTATTTCAATATGTTTATGATTTTTAAATAATTCAATATAATAATATTTAACATAAAATACTGTTAAAGTCATTTTAAGAACTATTCAAATAATTTGAATTTAAAGACCTCATGAAAATAATGAAATTATAATATAATATATTTAACCATAAATAATAATCTATTATCAAATATAAAATTATTTTTAAACCATAATTCATCCCAAATATGTTACTTTTAGTTTTTTTAAAAATTATTTACTTTTATTTTTCCACTACTTAAACAACCATTGCGTCAGTGTTGTATGAGAATCTAAGGCAGTTACATAATAAATAAAATTCAAAAATAAATTAAAATAATGAAAATAATTAAATTATTCTAAAAATAAAACATCTGATTCCTTCAAAACTTATTTTTATCCATATGTTAAGATATAAGATAAATTTAAAAGCAATAGAGTGATATTTTTTATTTTTCATTACACAATATATTATATAGGTAATTATCAAAGAAAAAATGGATCCATGTGGTCATAAATTTGAAAATTAGATGAGGATAGATGAAATAAAGTCATAAAATAGGGTAGGAATGTGTTAGTGTAAATACCCCAACCCTAGTATCTTGGAGCCTATGTCAAATTTACTACATTGGCATAAGACACATGTTATCTCATCCCAAAGGACCAAATAGTTTATTAGTCTTGGTAAACTAGTTACACATGTGATTACCATATTAAAAATGAATACAAATATTATAACATAATTTTTTTCATGAGTCTAATTATTCCTACTTGAATATCCTTGAATATCATTCATATTAATCTTCATAGATTATTGGGAAAGGAAATAAAATAAGGGAGTTCTTAAATTCTCAATAATATTTATGTAAAGAAGAAGCTATAATGAATAAAGAAAACATAATTAATAAGTCATAATCAATATATAAAGGTAAATATCCGAACACACATTTCATTTAATCAATAACTTGACTACCAAGATTAGATAAGACATAATAAATATGGAATTGTAAATAACTTAAAACACATTCTATTTAATCAATAAACTGATAATGAAATGCATTCAGAGATAATATAATTTCAAAAATATCATGGATAATAATAACCAAATTTTTTAATGATGTAAATTTTTAATTATTAGACTTTATGATCTCAGGAATCATGATAACTATACTATCAAGACCATTTAAAAGATATTTTAAAACTGATGGGTAGGAGGTATACACCAAAAACCCATTTAACTAAGTCTATCAAACTAATTCCACTCATGAGACTAATTATTCATCAAGGTGATATCTAAAACTGGGCCACCTATAAATTCTTGTCTAACATACTTCTTATATATCAAATGATCGATTTAATTCATGAACAATATGTATTATCAAAACATTTCTGTATAAAGTAAGGAATATATATTAATAATAATCCCCCAGTCAATCATATAACATTGAAAGTAAAATAACATATGTAGAAATATTATATGATTTATGTAATAAGTGTATCCATTATAAATAATATAGATATTATGGGGAAATGTAATGTCCAATGAAAACAAGAAAGTAAATACTTCAAAGGAAAGTAAATGACTACAAATATTAATCAAGAATGAGAATGTCAATAAATTCTCTAGTCAAACTAGTAATAGAAAATCTTAATAAATAATAAGTATGTAATCAATAAAACATATCCTTAATGGATCATAAGTACAATAAAGTGTTAATTTTTTTATTAATACCATAAATTTTTCATTAAAAACATTCTTGAGGAAAATAACCTTTTCACTTTGAGAATCATTGTTTTAATTAAATGTTCACAAAATATTTTTAAAATATTTTTCATTTAAAATTAACTTTGAAACATATAAATTAATATTTAAAACATTTTGTGTTCATTATAGTGGTAACTTTTATACATACAATTAAAAAACATTCCTTTCACATTGTTGTAAATGGTTAAAGAGTGCCTTATTCAGAAAATGGAAAGAAGATTCCATTAAATTTTTTTACAAATTAAAACATGGGTAAACAATTATTTAGTAAATCATTTGGATAATTTTAAACACATTTACATAATATTTTTTAAAAACAATTATTTGGAAGAAAAAATATTTTCAACCGAACAGAGAAATAAAGTTAGATTTTGTTAATTTTTTTCCAATAATTATTAGTACCAAAGAGTAGGAAATGACACTGTTACTTGAAAATTTCATGAATAACTAGAGGATAATAAAATTTAAGTGTTTCATTAGACAATTATCAAATAATTTCCTTCAATGAAAATTCAAGTATAATCCTAATTAAAATGAGATTGAAACATAAATCACTTACAACATTGGTAATTTTTGAATCATAAACCACATGAAAGAAATAACATAAAATGAAACATTAAATACAATTAATATAAATAGTTTCATTATATAACATGTAAAATGATCATTAGATACACCTTATAAAATAAGATAGATGTATAACATGATATATGCCCCATAGAAGACAATTTCAGATGAGCAACCCTTATAGTGATCGTAATATTGAAGTTAGAATTAATAAATGAATATATTATATATATCAAATTTAAATACACACACTAAAATTTAAAATACAACATAATATATTCAAAATTAATTACAGACATAATTTAGGAATATCAAAGATAATGAAGAAGTAATATAACCCAATGAAAATAAGTTGAGTTATGAAATTATTTACCACTTTGTAATTATCAAATTAAATCTCATAGGATGAAATAATTCAATTTGAACCATAAAATACAATTAATTATGAATTATTCATGATATTACATATAAAACTAGTAGTATGTAGACTATATAAAATAAGTAAGGTGTCTAACATTACAATATACCATAATGAAAGGAAATTGAGACGAATTCCATTACCTCATGAATCATTTTAGTTGAACATGATTTAAAAAAAATATAGTGGTTTTAAATATTTTATTAATTTATTATAGAACCATTTTAATATTTATAATATTATACATACCCTATTATAACATCTTATCACCCATTCGTTAATAATATTTCATTATTACTATCATTTTAGATGTTAACTGCCTTGTTTTCTCACAAATGTTTTGATTCCTGTGTTTAGTATATAGATCCATAATATCTATAATTATATTAATGTTATAAATATTATATTTACTCATTATATACATTTTCATAATCATTATTTAATTTTGGACATTGAAAATGAATCACATCACTTTGTGGAGATGATTGGGCCGTACATACACATAAGCGATGATATCATTCCATTAACTAGTGAAAAGGTAATGAAGTTGGTGATATATTAATTTTAGACTAAATATAATGTCATATATATCACATATATTCATTAAATTTATCCTTATTAATTTCCATGTAAATTGTAATTGAAAAATGAATCACATCGGTTTGTGTGGCGGTAGTCCTCCGTACACACAAGCAACACTATCGTATTTTAAACAACATAGAAATTAAGAAATTTTATGTGATATTATAATTTAATAAGTCTGATAATATCATTAATATTATATATATACAATAAATATAGCATTATATATAGTTTCGGGTTGTGTTTATGGAAAACAAAGTACATCGGTTTGTGAGGCGGTAGTCCGCCATACACACGATCGACGATTTGGTTTCCCATTTTATGGAAGAAGATATCGATAAATATTATTTCATAAATAAAATAAAATCTCAGAATATGGGAGATAAATTTTTTATAATATTTTAATTTTCATTCAATAATTTAATGTGGAAAAATAAGAAAGAAAATGAAAGAGATTAATTAAGACAAGTATCTTCTCTTAGAGAAACCTCCTTTGGATCTCCTCTTAAGGACCCTAGGGTTGGTATTTTGGGAATACCACTATCTATAAAATTTGGATCAAGATTTTTGGAAGTTATTTTTGTAGGTTTTGGTCAATAAAAATGGTGTTATAGGTGTGAATAATTGAAGGGATTGAGTGGTCTTTTATAAGTTAGTGGGAGGACACCCATGGAATTTTTAAAACGAATAAGGTGTACCCACATTTTTCACATGTCACAAGGACAAAAAATCAAAAATTATAAAAACTTAGAGGTAATAATTACAAAATATGGACTTAAAATGGGTATTTGACAAGTTTTAGGTCATTTTTAATCTTTATCTTCTTAGTTTAACCCCTTTGTAAGCTCATTTTTATATTAACCATGACAATTAATTTTTAAAACTTTTACTATTCATAATGGTAAAAAATTAAGTTGAAATTATTAGATAATATAATTTTTTTAATTAAAATATGGAATACATTTCTTAAAATTTAATTCACTAAAGTGGAATAATCTAATTTAAAATTATACCTTCAGACGAGATGAAAAAACTTCTTACCAAAGAGAAAATTATCATAAATATTGAATGTTTTAATATCAAAATTAAATTTGAAATTGATTATAATTGAATAAATTAGTAATTTTTATAAATAATTTAACTAATTATTATTTAAAATAAATTTAATATATAAATTTTCCATGTAAATTATTTAAAAAAAAATACAATTTTCAATAAAAATAAGTATTTTCACTATTTATCAAAAAATGAAACATTTTAGAAAAATCCCAAAAGTTCACTTAAATATAATATTGATATGCTGATTTAGAAAATTAAATTTATTTTATAAAATAAATTTCCCAAAAATGGTAAAAAATTAGTTTTAAATTATGTGTGCAATGCGTGACTAAAACACCTTTTAGAAAAAATATAGTTTTCAGAAAACATTTATTTATCTTTAATATGTTTTTTATTTTTATTTATAATAAATAAATATCCAATGAACATGTGTAAAACATATATTTTCATTAATTATTTAGTCATATTCATACATATTAACTTAACAGATATATTACAATAGTCACATTTTAGATAATAATATTTTAATAGAGGATTATGTTTCATTTAAACCTGACATTGCATGCATCACAAGTTATCAAAGAGATAAAATTTATTTAAAAAAAATATAATAAATAATCAGGTTATTAAATTATCTTCTAATATTTGTTTTTCATGTCATATAAACTATTGAACATGATATTCCTCTTAAATTATCGAGGTGTTACATTCTACCCACCTATAATAAATTACATCCTAACAATTTAAACTTATACTTTTAAATCAATGGTTTAGAATTTTAAAATTATTTTTTTAAAACCTAAATTATAGAAGGGTAAATAAAAAGTCCTCTGAAAATAGTAAAAGAGAAATACAAAAGGTAATCTTGAATAACACAAAAATAAGTTTTGAAGTAGAAGAATATAGGAGGGAAGTGAAGATATGGACATGGATGAAAAATGTAACACCCAAATAATGGTGCATAGTGGTAGATGACATTAGTCAAAATAAAGAGAATGATAAATATAAATTTAATTAAAACAAAACCATAAATATGTGATGAGTTAAATTAAATTGATTTATCCGATATGAAGGAAATAGGATAACATTTTTTTCAAGGTCCTTTTCATAAATTTGAGGAATTATTTTACTATCTAATAATATAAGAAAATATACATACTTGATATGTTTCTATTTAATAAGAAAAACTTTATCATTTTTTATGCTTCAATAAATATCCAATTCATATCTTACTCCAAGAAATGATTATAAAAAATGAATTTTTCTGTCTGAAGAACTAAAATTAACTATTAATGGATCTTAAGATCCATAAAAGAGAAACAAGTCTTTCTACCTGTTTATAAATATTATTAAAAAAATATGGTTAGAAAAAGTTATACATTAATCTCTAAACCTTAACAATCACACCACTAGTTCATCATTAATATTTATTCATCAAATTGTTTAAGTAAAAATAATAACATGTTAACAAGAACATCACATAGGTTGATGGTAGGTACTAAACCCTTACTGTCTTCAGTTGTGGGTTCAGGTCTGGTGGATTTTTTGAAATGAAATGGATTTTCACCATCACATAAGTTGTTCTTTCTACAAAACTATATTAATATAATTCTTATAACTTTACAAAATTGTTATGACCCATAATTACTACAACATCAAAGATATTATAAACCTTAATGGTTACCAATACATTAAAATTTGAGCCCAAAAAATATAAAGGCAGTATTCCTCAAATAATATTATCAAATACTAATCCAATGGTTTGTATTCCCATAATTATTTTTAAAAAATATCATTAATCATGCTATATTCCCACCATTTTTTTAAAAATGGGTGTCTAAGAATTTGAACTTATGATCAACCTTAAAATAATAACACATTATGGTATCCATAACTCTTAAGTTAATGAATACATATATGCTTATAAAATTTAACACAATCCTTAGGTGTTTCATCACTCTTATAACAAAAGTATGATTGGTAAAAAAATAGTTCTCCAATTTAATTCTTGAATCCCAATACATAAATGCTTCAACCATATTATTTCAACATAATCCCTTCTTTATTATAAGGGATAACCTTTATAATACACAATTAACTCAGATAATTAACATATTCCCCATATTTAAGACAATGAACATTAAATTGATCCTTATGATGAAATTTATTCCCTTCCATCACACTCTTCATTTTTTCTCATAAATTATTCTCTTTACACCCTTATTTTCCACAAATAAAACATTTTCCAATTCCATTGGGACACCATCATAGCCGTATCTTTCAAAATTTATGACATGATAGAAATAAAGCCTTTATTCCTCCATGGTCTCCATCACTCAAGCTCCTAGTGAACTCTATCCTCCTCTTCTTTGGTGATTCTAAGAGTTTGTTAAGGTATATGTTGTTGATCATATTTTGGGATAAAATATTAGTAATAATCATTAAATCTTTCACTCTTTTCATCATCACATATAGTTTCTCATATCCCCCCATTATCCTTAATGTTCAATGTTATCACAATTCCTTTGGGTTCTAACCATTGACTAAAATAAAAAATAATAGTGTGAGAAACAATAATAATAATGAAAAAACTATATAATCATCTATTGGATGTATAATTTAAGACACCTTATTTTCAATCTAATACACCATAGTTTTAACCTAGTTTATTCATTATTATCATATATTCAAATCCTATATAATGGCTTGAAAATAAAATGTAAATTATCCAAATCATATCCCCCGTGAGTGTCAAACTAGGTGCATAATAAGGTATGTTGTTGTATACCAAGTTATGTTCGAGTCAAGCCTGATGTGATTTTTTTTGGAGTTATTACCCCTAGGTATATTTGTTTTAGAATCACATCCACTTTTAGTATCCATATACGAATGTATTTCTAGTAAAAACCACATAATATCTACCTTAACAAAACTTTAGTATGATCTTCTGTACTTACACTTAAAATCTTTCATAGTGTTATGTTCCCTAATATATGTTTTCATAAATCTAGTTCCCATGGTTTCTACTAAACCTCATATGATACCAACTATAAATACCACAACCCTAATATCCCAGATTTTGTGTGTACTTTAATACATTTTGATAATATACTAGTGATTACATCCTAAAGGACTGAATAACTTTGTAGTTTTGGTAAACTAGATACATACATGATTCCCATATTATACTTGAATACAAAAATTACAACATTATATTTTTTTCATGAGTAGAACTATTACCTATATCATATACTTTCATATCATTCATAGTACTCTTGTTGAATTCCTGGAAAAGGAAAGAAAATAAGGGTGTGCTCAAAATCTCAGTAAGAGTTGCATAAAGAAGAATCTATCATTAATAAATTAATAATAATCAATAAGGAATAATAAATATATAAAGGTAAATATCTGAACACACATACCATTTAATCAATAACTTGAATATCATGATCAGATAAGGAATAATCAGTATAGAAAGGTAAATAACTAAAAAATCATTCCATTTAACCAATAAACTAATAATGAAATGAATCCAGAGACAATATCATTGAGAAAATATCATAAATAATAATAAACAAATTTTTAACAAAGTAAATGATTAATTATTGTATTTTATGATCTCAAACATCATGATATCTCTACTATCAACACCTTTCAATATATAGTTTAAAACTGATGGGTATATATATGACAAAAACCTATTTAACTAAGAATATATGACTGATTTATTTCATGAGACTGCCAATGCATCAAGGGGATATATATGACTAGGACCTACCTGTATCTATTTATCCAATTCGTTACTCATATATTGAATGATCAATTTAATTCCCGACCAATATGACTTATCAACATATTTCTAAATCAAGCATGGAATAAATATTAACAATAATTTCCCTAGTCAATCATATATATTTTGAATTAAAATACCATATATATAAATTATCTATGGTTTAATTAATAATCATATCCACGATAAATAATATGTATATTTAGGAGAAATTCAATTTCAAATGATAATAAGTAAGTGAATATTTCTAAATAAAGGCAATGATTAAAAAAATTAATCAAGAAAGAGAATATCAATAATTTTCCTGGTCAAACTGATCATAAAAATACTAGAGAAGAAACGAGGATGGTTTAAATACAACATTTACTTAATATATCATAAGTACAATAAAGGTTTTATGTCATTGTTTAATACCAAAAAAACCTATTAAAAAAATTCTCAAAGAAAACAACCTTTTCACTTAGAATTTATTTTAATAAAATGTTCACAAAATATTTTGAAAATAAATTTCTATAAAAATAACCTTTTAAACTTATAAATTATTCTTTAATACATTGATTTTTCAGGGTTGAGGAAAATTCTGCATATGTTGTTAAAAAAACATCCCTTTCATATTGTTGTAAAATAGTTAAAAACTGCCTCTTTTGGAAAACAATAAGAAGATTACATTCAATTTTTTTTTAAAATAATAAATGGGTAAAACTTTCTTTAATAAATAATTTTTATAATTTTGAAAAACAATTAATTTTTTTATAAAACATGTATTTTTAATAAAAAACATTTTCATTCAAAGAGATAAATAAAGTCATATTTTCTTAAAAAACATTTTCTTAATAATTTTTAGTAATAAAGTGTGTAAAATGACACTATTAATTTAAAATTTAATGAATAAACATATGATAAATAAATAAAGGGGTTTATTATAAAATTTTCAAAATAATTCATTCAATGGAAATTCAAGTATAATCCTGATTAAAATGAGATTGAAAGATAAATCTCTTAAAATTTTGGTAAATTTTGAATCGTAAAACCCATTAAAGGAATGACATAAAAAGAAACATTAAATAACATTAATATAAATAGATTCATTATATAAAATATAAAATTCTGAGTAGATACACTTCATAAATGAATATAGGTGTATAACATGATATATCTCCCAAAGAAGACAATTTGAGATGAGGAACCCTTACAATGAACATAATGTTCAAGTGATAATTAAACAATGAATTGATTATGTGTATGAAATTTAAATCAAAATAAAATAAGTGGGAATAAAAAATAATATATTCAAAAGTCATTATAAACATAATCTATGAATATAAAAGTCAACAAATAAGTAATATAACCCAATAAAAATAAATTGAGTTATGAAATTCATTACCACTTGGTAATTTTCAACTCAAATCTCTATGGATGAAATAATTTAAATTTAAACATAAAATACCATTAGTTATGAAGGATTCATATTATTACATGTAAAATGAGTTTTATATACACCATATAAATTAAATTAGGTGTATAACATTACAATATGACTCATTAAATGGAAATTGAGACGAAGTCCCTTACCTTACACTTCATTTTAGTTGAACGGACTTTAACCTCCTATAGAATGGTTTAAAATATTTTATTAACTTATAAAAAAACCATATTAATATTTATAATATCATATATAATCCTTTTATAACATAATATTAATCATTCATTAGTAATATTTCATTATTACTATCATTTCAGGTGTTAAATACCATGTTTTCTCAAGAATGATTCAACATGAAAGTTCTAGTAATTATATATAGGTTATATATGTATGCATAATCTACAGAATTATATTAATGTTATAAATATAATATTTACTAATTAGATAAATTTATAGAATCATTATTTATGGTTGGACGTGGAAAATAAATTTCATCGTTTCATGGAGACAGTAGGACCTACGTACACACAATCGACGATATCATTACATTAATGAGTGAAATGATAAGAAATATGGTGATATATTAATTTTAAAAAATAAATATCATTTCATATATATAAAATATATACATTAAATGTATCATTATTACTTTCCATGTAAAGTATATGTGAAAAATGAGTCACATCGCTTCATGAGGCGGTAGTCTGGTGTACACACGGGAAATATTATCATATGTTAGATGGAGTGTAAATTAAGAAGTTTTATGTGATATTATAATTCAATAAGTATAATAATATCATAAATAATATATATATATATATATATATATTAAATCCATCATTATATACAATCATTAGACATGTTGATGGAAAATGAGTTACATAGGTTCACGAGGGGCTAGCCCTCTATACACAAGATTGATGAATTCATTTCCCATTTGATGGGGGAGGAGATGGATAAATATTTTTACATCAACATAATAATATATAAATATATATTATATAATGGCGTTATTATATTGGATGTTTTAATACATAATTGAACGTTGAAAAAGAAAGAAAGAAAGCTAAGGAGATTCGTTAATACAATTACCTTCTCTTAGAGAAACCTCCTCTAGATATCCTCTTAAGTACCATAGGGTTGGTCTTTTGGGAATAACAAAGATCTATAATTTGGATGATGATGTTGGGGATAGATTTTGGTAGGGTTTGTTCATTCCAAATGGCTTTATAGGTGTAAATAAATTAATGTAGGGAGTGTCCTTTTCTAAGTGGGGAAGAGGACACACATAGAATTTTTGAAAGGAATAAAGTGTCACCACATTTTTAACCTTCCAAAAGGCTTAAAAATGGGACAATATCATAAAAAATAGGTAATAATTTAGAAATACATCCATAAAATGGGTGTTGTAAAAGTTTTAGGTGATTTTTAATATGACACCCCTTTCCTTATTACACATTAATTCATGATTTATTACATAATAATACACCTAGTATAACCCAATAATATAGATATTCCTAGTGTATTTCAGAAATTAATAACATTACATAATAACATAAAACAAGGGGGTACATAGGCATTATTGAAAACTTCAATAAAATTCTTATAACATTCCATCATTCTTAAAATTGCATGGGATAACATGGAGACATACATAAGAAAGTGGTAAGTTATAAATCATAGTAAGGAAATAAACAAAGAATAAAATGAATAAACCATTAAATTATAGAAAATTAGAATTCCAATGGGACATAAAATTGGTGAGAACGATGAAAAGTAACAATGAGGCATGATATAACATGATAACATAAAGGATATATGGAAATGTGGAAAGAAATTTAAATATGACATCATAAGAACAAGTCAAGGCTAAACATCAATGTAAAATAACATAACATGCTTAGGATAAGGTACCCTAAAATATACATGGAATATTATGAGACTAAAACATTATACAATGCATTGGAGCGTTATCTGGGAACACCCAACATAATCATATTATGTACATGAATAAGTGTGCCACATAGATCATATAACATAAGAACATATTTCATTACACTTATTTCCATGATCAAGGAGATGGGAATAAACACTTAAAATCCCCCAATTAAATAATTATAGGTATATATATATATGACTAACCTTGAGTAGAAATTGTGATGGTATTCACAACAAAAAGGCTTGTGTCACCCACAGTTTTTTTGTCTTTGTATTGATCCGGTCCATTGGAAATACTGATCCTTTTCATGGGTATTTGGTGAGATTAATCCTGATTTTTGAAGTTTCATATATTTATAAACACCCTAATTCGGGATCCCCATTGTTTGTTTAGTAGTTTTTGAAGAAAGGGTTGTTACTTCATGATTTGGGCCAACCGTGAGCCCATTCCCAGTTTTAAAAACCGAATTTATTTCTTTTATAACTCTTTTTTTTCATCCTTTTTCACCCATTAAAATTCCAACATGTCCTATAATGATATATTAAAACATATTTATCCTTTTGGACCCATTATAAATTCATAAGCAGGGTGAATTTAGGTTACTTATTTAGGTATTGAGCCAGCCCATGAGCCCATTTCCTGTTTTAAAAAAATAATTCGTTTCATTTATATCTTTTTCATTTTTTAATATTTTTCGGTGATTCCACCACCCACTAGAATCCAATAACCATATCCTAACCCTCATAATATATTTTACCTCTTTGGAGCTCATATGGGTCGCGTATTAGGGAGAAAATGCCCAGGATACCTCAAATCATCCAGAATTGACAAGGAAAATTGTATCAATCATAAATAAATAAATTATTACTCTTTTGGCCACAAATATTCTTTAACTGGTTCTTCCAGGACTTATTAGTCTCTACAATAATTTTCAAGACATTACCTTCTCTCTAGGGTTGCATATCTAATGGAAGACGAAGAGTTTTCTAGGGTGAAAGGTGAGATTCCTTCTCCTTTCTCCTTCCTCTTCCCCATCCTTTAATTATTTCTTTGATTTATATTGTCCCCTAGTATTTATAGACCTAGGGTTTTGTTATAACCTGTTTTTTGTTATGGTTTTTATGTTTTTTTAGGTCTGGTGTTTATAGTTCTATGGTTTATAAACCCGCGACAGGTGATTTCGGGTGTGCGTTTCAATTACGCCAAAGATTTGAGGTAGGATATCCCTTGAACATGCCTTTATCATTCAAGTTTCATCATTTAAATATTTTCCTAAACTTATATAAATTTTTATTATTGTTTTTAAGCCTTTGGATAATTTTCTTGGTGTGAAAAGTGGTTGTTTAATCATTGTTTTTTGAAAGGTAGTGTTGTTTTGTCATGAAAGTGCTCAACAAGTGTTTGTTTAAATGTTCCGTTATCTTTTACAAATATTTTGTAAGGTTTATAATATGGTTTATGGTATTTTTACATGTTACAGTATCTTGAATGAAAATATGGCATTAAATTGGTGTTTTATTCCTTTTAATGTACTTAAAATAAATTGTTTTGTTTAAAAAGGGCATGTCATGTGTTCGGTAAATTGACCGGTTGGCTTTTATGTGTGACGTGTGATTTAAAAGTCATTTGTTTGGATTTATAAAGGAATTGGAAAAATGATAAATGGTATTTTTGGGTACTTATATGGATTTTCAATTTGGATTTGTTTTTAAAAACAAGTTGGTTTTTATTTACAACATATTTTGGCCCGAGTTTCCCAAAAATGGACCGTTTCACATCTTTATGAAAATGGTTGTGTTTTGAATATGTAACCTAAGTATTATAAGAGATCTAGGAATGTGTTTTTCTGCTGTAAATGGTGTTTGTACATATCCTTAATAAAATTAAAATGCATACCTTCATCAAAGGTTAGTTTTGAGAAAATGTTTAAAGGCCCGTTTGGCATTTCCTAGAAATGAAGGAGTGTTTTATTTGTATATAACAAGTTTTACAATAGGTATTGTTGTATGGTCCATTAAATGATTTTATTAAATGTTTATTGGGATGCAAAATATTATTTGTTTTGGTTTTGATGTGTGTTTATAATTGAAAGAGTGTTTTTGAAAGAGTTTTATGTGAAAAGCCTCAATACACTTCATGAAATTGTTTTACCAAAATATTTAGCAGTTTGTTGATTAGTGTAAGAAATGTGAAGATAGATTATGGGATGTTTGTGTTTATATGGTTTTGGAATGGAATTTGGATGTGAAATATGTATTTGATAATATGTGTAACTTGATTGAGCACTAAAGGGAATCCCAGGTATCTAGGTGGGCGGATGTGTACTAGTATGCTAGTGATTCTGTGGGGGTTGGCCTTGGATTCACGTAGTAAGTTTGACGATGACAACACTAACTAAAATATTATGATGATGATGATTGGGTACCACTAGGTTATGGGTATGTTCCCTAGTATTGGCTCATGCATGAGAACATATATTTATTATGGTTACTTTCACCGAGATACGAGGTACCTGGGGCTCACAACTAACTAGTGCCTAAGGGTATTCCTGTGACTAGTGATCATTGGCTATTTTGTACTCACCATCAGCATACAATGTGTTTGGTTGGTAAATTCAGTAGTATGTGTTATTTATTTAAATGTTAAAATTCTTTAATGCAGCCCTCTTGAAAACTATTTTGATTTTGAAGTTTCACCTCTTTGAAAAAAATTGTTACTTGCATTTTTGTTTATTAAACATGCATGTTTTTGTCTGATAATTATTATAGAATAGAACCTCATTTGAAAAACATACTTTCATATCTTGAATTTAAAACTATAAATTGATGTTTCTTTTATTTTAAAAGAATGTGCATTGGGAATAGAATATCGGGCTAACCTACTGAGTTTTAATACTCACGCCTATAGTCTTCTTTTTTTAGCCCTTGTGCAGGTTTCATCTTTAGTTCGATCACCTTGGGCGACATTTGATTATTGTGTTGGAGAGTGACCAGAAGTGTCATATGGATTTAGTTGGTCATCAGGATTGTTCAGTTGAGTTTTTTTTCTACTTTTAGTTTCTTGTACAAATAATATTTAGTTCAATTTTTATATAAATTCATTTTGGGCTGTCCGTTTATTTCCACTATTTGTTTGATTGTTTATATATGGGTGAAATAGTTCCCTTGAGTACTCTATTGATTCCCTTGGTGCTTGTCACCATCCCGAGAGGATCGAGAATGCCTCTCGGGACTTGTCACGGGCTGGCCTGGGTGACCAGTTCAGGGTCGACTCGGGATGGTTCATGACAAAATGGTATCAAAAGAGGTCATCTCTTAGCAGAAATTTCTTTTTAGAGCGCCCTTTTTATTTTGGTAATGTCAAGGTCGATGGAGTAGGATTTTTGGGACTTGAGGGGTAAGTGAAAGAATAGCGTCGCGAACTCTTTCTTGTTCTAATCCTCGGGTTTCCATAGGAGTCCGGTTTTATTAGTGTCCTTTGTTCTGGTTGATTTTTTGGTGTTGGGATATGACAAGGGGAGTCTGACTAATGGCCTCTGTGAGATCGTAGGGCCTGGAAAGCTATGTGGAGCTAGGTAATGGTCCTAATAATTCTCTCTGTGTTGGTGTTGTGTTTGGAATATGTCCGCCAACCATATGGTCAAGTCACCCACCGACACTAGTTCCCTTTTTTTGGGTCTCTTGAACCTTTCTTGAATTCTGAATCTTTGTTTTTAAAATCCTTGTGTGATAATTGTGGAAATGGGTTTTAAAGTAAGGATTATATTTTGAAAAGTTAAAAAGGGTATTTTCAAAAATTTAATATAATAATGGTTTTGGAAGGTTGTGTTTGTGTGAAAAAAATGGAGGGAAGTGGAAATGATTTAAAGGGATTGGATTATCCATAATCTAAACTTGTGGTTTGTTGAAATAAAATGTTTTGAAATTGTGAATCATTTTAAGGTGATTCTAGATATTTGTTTTAAATGGGGTATTTTGGGATGTTAAAAAGTTTTTGAATCGGATAAATTATTTTTGGCAATTGGTTTGATCGGTTGGTGTTTTACTATAAACGGTATTGGTCTCAATGGACCTCGGATTATGAAAATATACATTGCTGATTTTTTTTAAAAAAAATGGGAAGGGGTTGTTTGGAGTGGCTTGGTTATTTAAAAAATTTTTGAAAATGAAAAGGGGTAGGTTTTTAAGAAAATTGTTCTTAATTAATTGTGGTTTTTTTTTGTGAAATATGAAAAGTTTTTTTTGACTTGGTGGTTGGTGTTCCTTATGAAGGTAATTTTTTTTTGGAATGATGTTGTTTTGTTTTAGCCTTTAGTGTTTTCATGGGTGCTCACATGCATGGTTTTATTTATATCTGGAAGGATGGCCTATATGGTATGGTGGTTGGGTGCCTGGGGTGGCATAGAAATGTTCATGTGGGTGAGACTTGATGAAACACTATTGGTGAATGTGGAAACCCACCAAGTTAGTTTGTTTTTTCAAAATTGTTTGGAGCTGAAAATTGTGGCCTTTTTTAAAACCAATGGTTATGTGGCTTGATTTTTTTAGAAGAATTGTTTATTTGGTTAGCTTCCATGTGATCTAGAATTCATACTCTTGTTCTATCTAGAGATGAGATCTTGTTGGTGGCTCGTTTTTGGAGTAATTTTCCTTGGGTTTCTAAAGATGTGTTTGATGTTGTGATGTGGCCATGGGTAGTTCTACATTGGAAATATTTCCTGCTGATAAACCTAAGGATTCCTTTCAAATTTTAAATCCACCTCTTTTGATTATGCCTCAACATGTTTGTTGGAATAGAGAACTATTTGGGATCTATTAAAAGTGCTTCTAGGTCGTGTTAATTCTTCTGGACAGAGCAGTTGCGTTCAGTGATGTTGATGTGTTTCATTGTATTCCTTGTCCATTCTGCCCCTCGTTTGGAGTGAGATATAATTTTGATATGTATCTATGAGTTCCTATTTAGATGAAGGTTTTTTTGGTGATCAAGTGAGGTTTTTTTGAGTGGTGTGATCCTTATCACCTGACTGCGGTGCAGCAAATGCTTCAAGAATCAGGGCTCTAGCCATAGGCCTCAGAGTGAAGCTTTTCACGCAGTCAGGAAATCGACAGAGATGTGGAGTGCTAGATTAGGATCCTTACTCATCTATTTTGGTAAGTTAGTTTATATTTCAATGTTTTTGTTCCACATTTCTGTGAATTTCCCTTTGTCGCAACAACCATGGTGGATTTAACCCCTCACACAATGTCTATGGTTATTCCTTCATGGATGTGGGGTTTCAATCAATGTCCCTGTGTGGACCACCTGTAAAAAATAAGGTGCATTTTTGGTGTTACCTATTCATAGGTGGAGAGTTTTGGGTAGTTTCTTTGTTTCTTTTGTGGTTTCAGTGGCCAAATTATTAGGTCCCCTTCCCTCCCATCCCCAAGTGGCGGGGGTCCAGAACTGTGCTGAATGTGTTGGCCAAGTTCTTGTCCCCTCCGTTCGGGAGTGGGTGGTTAATATGTTCATATTGTAACCCTATTAACTTGGTATAGTAGGTTTTTGTAGGAGGGTTTTTTTGTCCTGTGTGAGTGAGGCCCAATTCTATCTCATGTTGAATTCTTGTCTGTTTGTTGCTAGTTGGTTTCTAATGGTGGGGAGACCCACCATGGGTCTCTTGGATTTTCATCCTAAGAACATTTCTAGTGCAAGTTGATTCTTAATGGAGGGGAGTCCATTCTGGACTCCCCTGGAATATTTGGTTTTTGTGAGTTCTCTTTGGTTTGGGTGATAGTTGGGTTCATTGAGAGAAGGCCCAACAATCGGGTTCTTAGCTTGGTTGAGGAGGTGGTGGCTTCATCTTTTCGTTGATTCTCTAGATGTGGTTGTGAGTTGTGTTTTGTGTAGGCAAGAGTATTAAGTTGCATTGTTGGTGAATGATATTTCCTTATCTTTAGAGGCTGGATTATGTTGTTATGGAATCCTTAGGTGTTGTTTTTTTTTCAGCCGGAAAGTGTTATGGCTTTCCAGGGGTGGAAAGCTTTAATGGTGGGGAGAATTGTCACACACAGTTTTTTTTGTCTTTGTATTGATCCTGTCCATTGGAAATCCTGATCCTTTTCATGGGTATTTTGTTAGATGAATCATGAGTTTTTAAGTTTCATATATTTCTAACCACCCTAATTTTTGATTCCCATTGTTTGTTTAGTAGTTTTTGAAGAAAGGGTGGTTACTTCATGATTTGGTCCAACCGTGAGCCCATTCCCAGTTTTAAAAATCGAATTTGTTTCTTTTATAACTCTTTTGTTTTTCATCCTTTTTCACCCATTAAACTTTCCAATTGTCCTATAATGATATATTAAAACATATTTATCCTTTTGGACCCATTAGAAATTCATAAGCAGGGTGAATTTGGGTTACTTATTTAGGTATTGGGCAAGCCCATGGGCCCATTTCCTGTTTTAAAAAATAATTCGTTTCATTTATATCTTTTACATTTTTTAATATTTTTCGGTGATTTCACCTCTCCCTCGAATCCAATAACCCTATAATAACCCTCATAATCGATTTTACCTCTTTGGATCCCATATGGATCTCGGAGTAGGGAGAAACTTCTCAGGATACCTCAAATCGTCCAGAATTGACAATGTAAATTGTATCATTCATAAATCAATCAATTAGTACTCTTTTGGCCACCAATATTCTTTCCCTGGTTCTTCCAGACCTTAGGATTCTCTCCAAGAATTTTAAATCCATTCCCTTCTCTCTAGTGTAGCAGATCTAATGGAATATGATGATTTTTCTAGGGTGAAAGGTGAGATTCCTTCTCCTTTCTCCTTCCTCTTCCCCCTCCTTTCATTATTTTATTGATTTATATTGTCCCCTAGTATTGATCGACCTAGGGTTTTTTTATACCATGTTTTTTTATGGGTTTTATGTTTGTTTAGGTCTGGTATTTATAGTTTTAGGGTTTATAAACCCGCGACATGTGATTTCGGGTGTGCGTTTCAATTACGCCAAAGATTTGAGGTAGGATATCCCTTGCACATGCCTTTATCATTCAAGTTTCATCATTATAATATTTTCCTAAACTTATATAAATGTTTATTATTGTTTTTAAGCCTTTGGATAATTTTCTTGGTGTGCAAAGTGGTTGTCTAATCATTGTTTTGTGAAAGGTAGTGTTGTTTTGTCATTAAAGTGCTCAACAAGTGTTTGTTTAAATGTTCCGTTATATTTTGCAAATATTTTGTGAGGTTTATAATCTGGTTTATGGTATTTTTAACATGTAACAGTATCTTGAATGAAAATATGGCATCAAATTGTTGTTTTATTCCTTTTCATGTACTTAAAATAAAGTGTTTTGTTTAAAAATGGCATGTCATGTGTTCGGTAAATTGCCTGGTTGGCTTTTATGTGTGATGTGTTATTTAAAAGTTATTTGTTTGGATTTATGAAGGAATTGGAAGAATGATAAATTGAATTTTTGGGTACTTATATGGATTTCCAATTTGTATTTGTTTTTACAAACAAGTGGGTTTTTATTTACAACATATTTTGGCCCGAGTTGCCCAAAAATGGACCGTTTCACATCTTTATGAAAATGGTTGTGTTTTGAATATGTAACCTGAGTATTATAAGAGATTTATGAATGTGGTTTTCTTCTGTAAATGGTGTTTATACCGATCCTTAATAAAATTAAAATTCATACCTTTGTCAAAGGTTATTTTTGAGAAAATGTTTAAAGGCCCGTTTGGCATTTCCTAGAAATAAAGGAGTGTTTTACTTGTATATAACAAGTTGTGCAATTGGGATTGTTTTATGGTCCATTAAATGATTTTATTAAATGTTTATTGGGCTGAAAAATATGATTTGGTTTGGTTTTGATGTGTGTTTATAATTTAAAGAGTGTTTTTAAAGAGTTTTATGTGGAAAGCCTCAATACACTTCATGAAATTGTTTTAACAAAATATTCAGCAGTATGTTGATTAGTGTAAGAAATGTGAAGAAAGATTATGGACTGTTTGTGTTTTTATGGTTTTGGATTGGAATGTGGATGTGAAATGTGTATTTGATAATATGTGTAACTTGATTGAGCACTAAAGGGAATCCCGGGTATCTAGGTGGGCGGACGTGTACTAGTATGCTAGTGATTCTGTGGGGGTTGGCCTCGGTTTCACGTAGCAAGTTTGACGATGTCAACACTAACTAAACTATGATGATGATGATGATTAGGGACCACTATGTTATGGGTATGTTCCCTACTAGTGGCTCATGCATGAGAATGGATATTTATTATGGTTACTTTCACCGAGACACGAGGTACCTGAGGCTCACAACTAACTAGTGCCTAGGGGTATTCCCATGACTAGTGCTCATTGGCTATTTTGTACTCACCGTCTGTATACGGTGTGTTTGGTTGGTAAATTTAGTAGTATGTGTTATTTATTTAAATGTTAAAATTATTTAAAGCAGCCATCTTGAAAACTATTTTCATTTTGAAGTTTCACCTCTTTGAAAAAAATTGTTACTTGCATTTTTGTTTATTAAACATGCATGTTTTTGTCTGATAATTATTATAGCATGGAACTTCATTTGAAAACCATACTTTCATATCTTAAATTTAAAACTATAAATTTATTTTTCTTTTATTTTAAATGAATGTGCATTGGGAATATAATACCGGGCTAACCTACTGAGTTTTAATACTCACACCTATAGTCTTCTTTTTTATCCCTTGTGCAGGTTTCATCTTTAGTTTGATCACCTTGGGCGACATTTGATCATTGTGTTGGAGAGTGACCAGAAGTGTCACATGGATTTATTTGGTCATCGGAATTGTTCAGTTGAGTTTTTGTTTTTTTTCTACATTTATTTTCTTGTAAAAATAATATTTAGTTTAATTTTTATATAAATTCATTTTGGGCTGTCCGTTTATTTCCGCTGTTTGTTTGATTGTTTATATATAGGTGAAATCGTTCCCTTGGGTACTCTATTGATGCACTTGGTTCTTGTCACCATCCCGGGAGGATCGAGAATGCCTCTCGGGACTTGTCGCGGGCGGGCCTGGGTGACTAGTTCAGGGTTGACTCGGGCCGGTTCGTGACAGTTTGGAAAGGAAAACCCATAGTGAAATTTCAGCAGCATAACGATAGTACATAAAGGCTCATAAAATGGTTTAGTGAGAGTGAAAGGGGTATATAATAATTATTAAATAAAATGGGAAGTAATAGGGATGTTAAATAACTATCCCAACATTAGTAATTGTAAAAAATTTCATAAAATGAAAAAGATTCTTGAATTTAAAATAACAGAGACAGGTCACTTACCTTGAGAGGTTGATTCAAAAAGCATGGGAGGAGATTCTCTAGAGCTTGGAGGAAATTTGTGAGGACCCTATAGAGGGTAAGGAAGAGTAATAACATTATCTAAGGTTTTTTTGATGAGTAATGAGATATTGGGTGGATTTATATAGGAAAATATAAGGGAGTTATTTATTATTTCCCAAACTTAGGTTTTGGACCCTATATAATAAAATAATCAAAACCAAAATCCTTCCCATGATTTTTCCCATGGTTTCTACCAAAGAGTTAATTTTTTATTAATTTATCATGAAATATGAAACACTAATTAAAATATTACCTTTGGTGTTGTGGAAGTGAGCTACGTTCATAAAGAAATTATTTTAAAAACATAAAATATATTATAGGTTTTGGAGGGTTCACAAAAGATTTATAAAATCAATAAAATAACATAAAAATAGAATTATTTTAAAGCTAAAACATATATTTTTTCTTTTAAAACCTTTATATCATTTATTACATTAATTTTGGGACATTATGATGTAATAATACGCTTCGTATATTTATACCGTGTTTAATTATTACCCAAAAATTCGACAGTCTCAGAAAATTTTGAAAAATTCACCGTCATATAATTTAAAATTTATGATTTCAAAAATAATATTTATTTTATCAAAATAATTATATATATATGTGTGAATATTCATTTTTAAGACAAGAATCAAAATTTATTAAGAAATGATAGTTTTTTCATCAATAATAGTTTTTGAACCATTATAACAATTAAATTTGACTTTATAAGAATTACATAATAATTTATATTTAATATTTAATATTTAATAATAATATTTAATGATATTATAAATTATTTTAAAAAAATATTTAATTAAACAAAATTATTGTTTTCATTACATCCATATATTACCCCAAATACAAATTATGTTTTAACGTATCGAAAATCTAATTTTATCAAAATCATTATTTAATAATTTATAAAGTGAAAAAATAAATATAATAATTATTATATTGAAAATAAAACACAAATATTAATTCCATTAAGTTTACAATGTTTCTAAACCCAGTTAAATTATTTTTAAACTTAATTAACATATTTTTCTTTTACTGTGGTAATATATATTTTCTATGATTACTTTTCAGAATGTCTGAAAATTAGGTTGAACGTTTTAAAAATTAAAAATTATTATGATTAAAAATATCTAATAAATTCTATAAATATAAATTCATATAGGTGGAATAATTTAATTTAATATACAACCTGCATGCGCGATGTAAAGCAGTTTTTTTGAAAAATAACTTTTTCAAAGAATGATGATTTTACCTTAACTATATAACTAGTAATATTCATTATTAGAATTTAAATTCATAATAATAGATATATAATAAAAAATAATTTAGTTGAAATCATTCTTAATTATGGGTTATTTTAATTAATTATAATAGAGACACATTATACATTTTAAAAAAAGTTTTCAGAAAAATGCGTTATAATCCTACAAATAAACATATAATATCATCCAATATAAAGACAATTTAAATGTAATTAATTGAATTAAATATAACTAAATAATACTTATGTTTCCTTGAAAGAAAATTAAAAAGTAATTAGACTTTTAAAATACTAAATTTAACAAAATAAATTAAAATTTTAAATAAAAATATTATTTTTCACTATTCAATGAAAAATTCATATTATCTGAATAATCACAAAATTTTACCCTAAGTTAATTTTGATATGATTATTTAAAAAATGGATTTTATATTATCAAATAAATTTTCATAATTTTATCTAAATTAATTATAATATTTTGTCACAAGAAGCAATAAAAATTATTTTAAAAAAAAACACACAATTTTGAAGAATAAATTGACATTAATAGATATTTAGTGATTATTTGGTAAGTTTTAATATCACATTTTATATAAAAACTAATTTAATACATATTTCATAAATTAATTAATCCTATTCATTCCCTCCAATTTAACATATAGGTTGAAATGGTTATATTTAAATAATCATGGTTTGTTTTGGTTCAGTTTTTCATGTCACATGCACTATAAAATAAATAAAAAATCTTTTATAAAACTCAGGGAATTAAATTCTTCCCCCTTTAATAAATCACATCCTTTTAATTTTAGCTTAATGTTGGTAAAAAAAATTATACTTGAAAATATATTTATTTAAAAACTACATCGTAAAAAGGGTTAATAAAAATATCCACTTGAAAAGAGAGAAAGAGAAGTATGATGGTCACCACATAACTAGGTTTCCAAGTTAGAGAAAATTACTGGGAAGTGAAACTAACTCCCAATACATAATATAGAGTGATAGAGAACATGGTCACTAGAGAGTCAACGAACAAAAAAATGTATAATTTCATACTTAATAAGAAATGACTCTAATATGACAATATTTTTTTTCAAGATTAATTTCCTAGAGTTAAAAAATTCTTTTACCATCTCGACAAGGATCATAAGGAAATATACTATCCTAAAAATTATAATTTCATATTTTAATCAAGTTATACTATAATCAAATATTTTCTCTAAATAATTAATACTCAAGATGACTTTTTATGTATGGAGCACTAAAACAATATTCTAACATATCACATAATCCAATAAAGAATAACAATATATTTCTCTTGTCTTTACTAAACACAAAATGGTTAGAATAAAGTAAAATAATAATTCAAATGAATAAACGTTAACACATTAATCTCAAAAATTAAACAAAAAATACCAAAGTTATAACATATATCAGTCCTTAAATAAATACCCCTATATCCCAAATAACACTAATAACCTTAACATTAAAGAATGTTTTAACCTCAAAGGTTGTCTCACACCCTTCAGATCACACCTATAAAAAAATAATAAAATTATTATCAATTAATCATTTACATTAAACCTAATGGGTTTATGTACATCAACCCAATAAAACATCTACCTAAATATCATTAATAAGATAAAAAATATTTGATCATGTGATATTTTTCCCAAAATATCCTTAAGCATGCTTAATTTAAATCAAATAAATCACTAAAATTGGTATCAATTCTTTTAAAAATCATCCTAATAATCTTTAGTTTTATTCCAACCTCAAAAACACATTAAGGGTTATCAATCTCTCAATCATGTGTTTTACAAAATATCACCTACTCACTAAATCAATTTTATATGTTATCTGTACCATTAAACAAATGTTTCAAATCCTTATAAAAACTATACTAGAAAAATCCTTAGATGTTTCATTATTATTATATTCATAATTTCATTAATTTACTACTTCTATATCATAATTCTCAAATAATAATACATACACACTTTAATCCATACTCTTCATTGATTTTCATAGCATACGTCCTTCCTTTGTCTTGGATTTAACCGTTGGATTAGGGAATTGACTTGGATAATGCTTATATTCACCACAAAAAATTAATTTAATAGAAAAGGGTGTGGTAGGACGAAATTTATTCCCTTCTATTATAATATTTATTTTTTATATGGAAACTAACTACATTATACCCTATTTTTCCACACTTAAAACACCTTCAAGTTCATTTTTGACATTTTCATTGATTCCACTTTCCATATTTTTGACACATAAGAAATTTAATCTTCTTTCCTTTATCACATTTACCAGATGAATTTCCTGATATGTTGGCCTTCTGTTCTTCGATATCTTTATACATTAAACTATGTGACAATTGTGAATTTTGATTTTTTACTTGATCTCCCATCATGTTAGGTATCTCATTTGGGAAATCATCTCATTTACCATCACATTGGTTGTTGGATCGGTTCCACTTTTTCCATCCATTGACTAGAATAAAGTGAAAATTAGGGATGAGTACTTAACTATTAAACACACAAACATGAAACTAATAAATTTAATGTAATAACTTATAAATGACATGTATTTCTTTAAGTTATGAATTTATATATAAGGCCCAAACCTTAAAACATTACTTAATCTTGAGTTAAATCAAGAATTCACATTTAGGATCTTTTTAGGTTTAGAGTTTTAGAGAATTCAACGATAACTATTACATTACATCTCAAAAATTACAAAGTAGACACTTCTATTATAACCAATTTTTTCCCAATAATAAAACTCCTTAAATAAAACAAGAATTATTTTCTTGATATAAATCTTATTGAATTATTTCTTTCTCTTACCCTTATTTATACCTTGTGAAAAACATTTCAAAAACTTGGGATGACCATAAAAAGATCAGTAAGGGTTATAAAATAAGGAAATAAAACATTAGTCCATCAATTCATACAAATAAATGAAATCATACTTTTCACTCATATAACATAATATCTTTAACATACCTAATGAAATAATAAAATTTATGAATAACACATATAAATCATAAATCATAAAGTTAACTTGTGGCATCTATAACATACTTATATTGTATCTTTCTTAGTTACTTAGGGAGTTACATTTGGAATACCCATCACAATATACTCCCTAAATCTCCTAATAAAAATATTAACGTTTTCCTCAATCACATTTACCAATACATCAGAGTGTTATCTCGGGCTCAGCCACCCCTAGTTTATCACAGAACCACCCGTATATGTAAATAATTCCCAAGAACCATAACATAATCATAAACACATAAAATAAGCATAAAGGAAAGATAAAATTTCCACATTTCAATAACCATATATCATTTAAATATATTAATATAATCAATGATTTCTAAAAACCATTTTCAAAACAAAAATATGTAAAAACTATATGGTATTTATTTTCCTTTTAAAAACATTACAGATTGTTAAGGAATCCAAATATCAAATAATGCTTGTGGTGGCAGAAAGGTTGTTGTCACCGCATACGTTAAAAAGAAACATTTTTTTTGTTATTTATTAAAACTCTTTGTATAAAAAAGATTCCCTTTTAATGAAATTAAAAGTCAAATGGGTTTATACACTATATAAAAGAATGTTGTGTATAAATCAAAATATGCCTCAATTAAAGGAGATTGAGATGAAGTCCCTAACCTTGAGTTCAACTCATCACATATGTTCCTTGTTATTCCTTAATAATAAACATAAGTTAATATCTAATTTCTTAATAACCTTTTTTCAAGTTTATTATTACTTTTATATAACTTATTACCATGTAATAAACATTACATAATTATTTGATTTAATATCAATTATTTTGTTGATATTCGGTACTTGAGTCAAAAATAAACTTGTTATAATTAAAAAATGTCCATTTAGTCAAAATTACATTATCTACAGAATGATATTCATGATTTAAATATCATAAATATCCAGTATATATATGTATTTATAATAGTACATAACATTTGGAAATAAGAAATGAAATGCACCATTCATGGAGACGGTAAGTCGTACGTATGCATGAATGCTACTTTCATTTATTTTTCATATTTAAACGAACCAATTATAAATGATAAAAATTTATATTATAAATCTATTATAATATAATATTTTATATATGTTACATAATTTCATTAACGTAATCCTTTATATGTTCCATGTATGGTATGAACAAGTCATATCACTTTGAGGGGGCGGTAGTCCACACTTCCACAAATGAAATTATCGCATTTAAACATTATGGAAAGAATAAAGGTATGATTTAAATAAAAAATATAATAATAGAGACAATATATATATAATATATATCATATATAAATATAGTTCCATCATAATGGCCACCATGAGAGATGGTAGGAGAAAATCTAACAGTCATCATTTCGTGAGGCAGTAGTTCGCCATACACGGAAATAGTATGTTCGTATCCATTACATGGAGGTGTGCATAAGTTTAGTTATAATACTTTTAATAAAAAAAATCCTAGTATATTGAGGATAATTGTTTTTTTATGTTATCAAAAAATAAGAATAGAATAGGGAGTGAAGAAGTAAAATAATATAAAGGAACTTTAGAGAAGACGTTACCTCTTAAAACGTGTAACTCCCTTTGATTTGAGACAAACGGATTTCTTGAATTGACTTCTGCCCAAGGTAAGTATTATAGAAGTAATAAAGGGATGTTGGGAGATTATTTGGGTAGATGTTGGATCATCCAAGGGGATTTAGAGGTGTGATTAAATGGGTAGGGGTGATGCCCTTTTATAAGAGGGATAAGGGGAACTTTAGGAAAGTTTTGAAGTATTATTTTATTATAAAATTATTTTTGGTTTCAAATGGTACCAAAGTAATTTATTTAAAATATAAGATTCTATTGGGCCTAAAAACTCACGACCAATATGTTTTAGACAAGTCTAGGTCTTAAATTTAACCTCATCTTTTAGCTTTTACCCTTAGTTAACTAATTTAACTCTTATCATGTCTTCTTGTGTATTCATACTATATGGTTAATATAGTAACTATAAAATGCCAATATGTGACCTACCTACCTAGGAGACACTGAACGGTGCCCTGAGCTGGTTAGACACATTCCCTCAAGCATTCCTCCCTGTACACCAGAGGGTGCTGACTAGCAGCAAGGGTTTGGTAGGTCAGTCTTGGGGAGACTATACCCTCTATTATTAGAATAAAACACTAGTGGAAGAAAATAATAATAACTAAGTATAGAAGCATATAAATAACCAGAAAAATACCATGACATATGATTGTCAAACCAGAGAATAAAATAGTCAACTAAAAGGTAAAATATGCTATGCCAATGAAAATGTCATGTGTCTACAATGCAACCGAAATTAAAGACACAACGACTCCCAACCAGATTCCAAACCATGTTCGGTTCCCTTTCCCATGATCTAATCCCAAACTACAACCTATCCCAGGGCCTCGCCCTTATTATGTCCCACAACAACAAAGTATGCTCGAGTGCCGATTAGGAAGCCTGAGTAGGGTGTCAGTACAACTCTGTAGGCCACCACCAACGATGTCTAAAACGAGTCCAGTCAAAAGATAGTGCATGCATTTATATGAAACAATAAACACAATGCATAAATTAAATAGTTATCACATTGTTATTTAATACATAATAATCGCATTAGGCCAGTTCAATCCATGTTTTCCAATTGAGTCATCATTCATTATTATCATTCATTTGGTATAGGTATTCATGACTAAAGCCCCAAATCTCTGTTGAAACTTCATTATTTTTTATCTTTAATCATTTGGTGTAGGGCTTCATGCCTAGCACCCCAAATCTCGTTGAATATAGGACGTCATTCCTAGAACTCCATTTCTCATTCAGTATAGGTCATCATGCCTAACACCCTTATATCTAAGAGCTTAGATAACTATTGGTAATGAATGCCATGTCCAAGTCCCAACTTCTAAATTGGTCTATAATGTCATACCTAGCTCCCAAAATCTCATCCATTTAATTATTCTTTAATTCATAAGAATTTTCTGAATTAATCATTTACTAATCCAATGATTAGTTGAACATTTAAAAGGGAATTAGTCAATTAAACAATTTACTAAGCACATAACCCATTAATTAATTCATTAATTAATTAATCAATCAATACTATTCTCATTCCATAATTAATTCTTCATAATTAATTCTTCATTTTAAAACACATCAAGTCATAATTAATTCTCACAATTAATTATCTTTAAATCCAAACATCATTTCATAATTAATTCTCACAATTAATTATCTTAATACAATCAATTAAATAACTCAAATACAAGATCACAACCTATAATTAAATCTCCAAAATATCAATCAATTTGGAAAACCCACCATTCATTTGTTCCATGATTCAATTCACAATAAATCACCAAGGTAAACCCACATCAATTACACTTTCCTAATTCCTCCAATTTAGGAAATAATTTATCGAGGGAAACCTATAAAATTCATAAAATCATACACATATCATAAATAATAACTATGGGAGTTCTATTTAGACCACATACCTTGGTTTAATGATGGAAATTAGGCCAATGTAAATCCCCAAAATTCGAGTGGCTCAACGTCGTCGAAAAATCTAGGAATCTAAATCCCTAAAACCAAAATTAAGATTCAAGGCATCAAGATCTTAAAAATCTAGATCTATATGTACAATCCTAGATCTAGATCTTAACTCAAAGTTTTAGATCCAAGGTAACAGTGTAGATCCTCCATGAAAAGTTCATGGAAAGATAGAGGAAAGAATGGGATAAGTAATGTGATGAAATCCACTTCCCTGGAGGAGAGATGATCTTCAATACGAGCTTTTAATATCGAAGAACAATGTTCGAATCACCTTGGAATCCCTCTAGAAGGCTCTAGGAACACCTAGAATCTGTCAATCCCAAGCCAAGGTCGAAAAATGGGAGTCCCAGGGGGTTTGGGTTGTTTTAAAAGAGATTTTAGGATATTAAAAACCGCACACACAGTTTTTTGGGTAGAGACACACAGTTAGGAAAATTGTGCACCAACCGTGTGGACTCTAATACCCACTTCTGCATGATTGGCACAATTTGGTCACATGATTAGGAAAATAGTGTGCCAACCATGCAGACTCCTCTGTCCAATTGTACATTCTTGAAACAGTTTTGTCAAACCGTGCACAAAATGTGCACATCCCACTGTCCTTTAGTTTTCCTTAAAAGTTCACCCAAACTCACCCCAAGACACTAATCTATGTTAAAGGTACTTAAAAGTTTCAAAATTACCTGAATATGTGCTCGAGATGACTCCAAAAAAGTCCAGGATCTTATAATCTCCCCACCTTATAACAACTCATCCTCGAGCTGCACTCCTAAACTTCACTAAGATTCTTAGCCAAAAAAATTGGGCCATTGAACCCTCATATATTCTTCCCATTACCAAGTTTCCTATTAAAAATTTCCATGTTTCCATAACAAATTAACTAAAAGAATGGTCTTTACATATAACACTTTTTTATTGTGTCCCAACACATGTACCAGATGCTCCTCAAAGGATGCATCTAACTCGAGGTCAACTTCTTCCACATAAACCACGTGAGAAGTGTTAGGTTGATACCTCTATATTTGTGACACATGTAAAACATCATGAATAGCACTGAATTTCTATGGAAGTGCTAATAGGTACACCCGTGTCCCGATTCTCTCTTGCAACTCAAACGGTCCCACAAACCTGGGTGCTAACTTGCCCTGCCTTCGTATCCTGTGGTGACCTAATCTAGGTGACACCCGAAGGAATACAGGATCACCCTCTGTAAACTATAGGGGTTTTCTTTGTCTATCATCATACAAGTTGTTCCTACTATGAGCCATAGCCATACATTTCTGAATCACCTGCACCTAATCTGATGTCTCCTGAACAAGACTCGGTCCCAACAGCTCTAACTCACCCACCTCTAACCAACATAGCGGTGATCTACAAGGTCTACCATAAATTTCCTCATATGGTTCCATTTGTATAGTTTCATCATAACTGTTGTTATAGGCAAACTCCACTAAAGCCAAGTGCTTTCCCTAAGAACCACCAAAGTCAAGGACACATGCTCACATCATATCCTCTAACAACTATATGGTACTCTACGACTTCCCATCTATCTGTGGGTGGAAGGCCATAATTAATAGAACCTATGTACCAAGCACCCTCTATAAACCCTTACAGAAGCATGAAGTAAAGCGAGAATCGCGACATGAAACTATAGTTTGTGGCTCCCCATTCAAAAGAACTATCTCTCTCACATACAGTTCTCCCAATTTCTCTACTGTAAAGGTTTCCTTGATAGGTAAGAAGTGTGCTAACTTCATTAGTCGATCCACAATGACCCAAATAGCATCATTATTCCTAAGAGTCTTTGGCATTCCTACCACAAAATCCATAGTCACATTATCCCACTTCTATTCCAGAATAGGTAACAGTTGCAATAGGCCTCCGGGTCATTGATGCTCTTCTTTCACCTGTTGAAAGGTGAAACATATTGTTACAAACCCTACTATTTCCTTTTTCATACCTGGCCACCAAAACTATCATCGAAGGTCACTGTACATTTTTGTCACCCCATGATGTACCTCCCACCTTGAAGCATGAAATTATCTCATGAGGTCCTCTCACATACTCGTTGGCACTAAAACCTAATTTTTCACATAGATGATCTCATCATCATCTATTTTCTAGTCTGAAGGTGTCTCCCCTCCTTCAAATATTTCCCTCAAGGATAAAAACTCTGGATCCTCGTACTATTTATCCCTGACCCGTCTCAAGAGTGTAGACTCCACTACTACAGAAACTAGAGTTATCCTCTCCTGACTCTCCTGATCCACCACATGCATTTCCACCAACAAGTTAATCATCTTCCACTCTACACTCGACTCATGTACCAATTGAGTATGAGTTTTTCTACTCAAGGAATCAAACACATTATTCCCCTTCCTAGGTGTATATTCCAGTTCAAAATTAAAGGACTACATATACTCTACCCATATTCGCTACCAAAGATTCAAGTCACGCTGTGAAAAGATATACTTCAATCTTTTATGATTCGTAAAAATAGTAAACTTTTCACCCAAAAGATAGTGTGGTCAAGACTTAAGAGCATAAACCACTAATACTAACTCGAGGTCATGTATAGGGTAATTCTATTCATGTGGCCTCAACTATTGAGACCCATAAGCAACGACTTTATCCCCCTACATCAACACAACTCTAAGTCTGACCCCAGAAGCATCACAATACACTATGTACTCTTCACCTGACTCAGGTAACACCAAAATTGGTGCTGATTTCAAGTGATTCTTTAACTCCTGGAAAGCATTCTCACATGCTCTTGTCTAAAAAAACTTTATCCCTTTCTTGGTCAAACTAGTAAGAGATGATTCCATTCGGGAAAAGTCCTAGATAAACCTCATGTAATAAACAATTAATCTTGAAAAGCTTTGAATATCAAAAAAATTATTGGGATACTCCTAGGAAATCACTACCTGCACTTTCTCTGGGTCAACAGCTACTCCCTCTTCTGAGATGATGTTCCCCAAAAAGTGTACCCTGTCAATCCAAAACTGACATTTAGATAGCTTGTCATATATCTGATTCTCTCTCAGTGTACCTAGGATGATGTTAAGATGCTGGACATGATCTTCATGAGTCTTAGAGTACACTAAGATGTCATCCACAAACACCACCACAAACTGATCTAAGTATGGATGAAAGATCATATTAATCTAGGCCATAATCATTTTTGGATCATTTTGGAACCCAAATGGAATTAAGAAAAACTCATAAAGGTCATACCTGCTTCTGAAAGCAGTTATTGGTATATCAGAAGTCCGAACTCTCACCTGATGATACTCTGATCTCATATTGATATTTGAGAATACACTAGCTCCATTCAGATGGTCAAATAGATCATAGATACGTAGAAGAGGATATCGGTTCTTCATAGTCATTTTATTCAACTTTTGGTAATTGACACACAAGTGTACACTTCTATCAGTAATATTTGCAAACAAAACAAGTGGTCCCCAAGGTGACGTACTTGGGAGGATAAACCCTTTATTCTAAAACTCTTCCAACTGTGTTTTGAGCTCTTGAAGCTCAGTCGGGGCCATTCTATAAGGTGGAATAGATACTGGCTCAGCCCTAGAAATGAGCTCAGTAGGGAATTCCACATCTCTGTCAGGTGGAAACCCTGAAATGTCTTTAGGAAAGACATATTGAAACAGTTCTACTATTGTTTGAAGGACGTCTTTCCTACCACTCCCATCATCCAGAAAAATACTAGAAAATTGGGCTGTGAGCTCTCCCAGTTACTGGGTAATTGGTCCAGCTCTACCTACATGGATATCCCATTATTCACGATAGACATATTGGTCACCCTCAGTAGTTACAAAGGAAACTCTCCTGTGATAACAATATATGTGGGCTCGATATACGGCTAGCTAGTCTATACCCATAATCAGATCAGAGTCTGTTATATCAAGGACATAGATATCCCAAAGAAAATGATACTCTCCAATCTCTAGAGAACATCACTTGCATAAACAGATATCCCTAGACCATGTTCCCAACAGTGTATTGATATTGCATTTTGCTTATAGAATCTACTTCCAGGCTCAATAAATTAACAATATTTTTAGATATAAAGGAATGAGAGACACCAATATCAAACAAGGAAGTAGCTAAAGTAGAAGAATATAGAATAGTACCTCTCACTGTCAATGGACCAGCCTCAATCTACACGAGTGTAGGCTGCATTACATGTAACTATCCTTCCCATCTTCCCTATGGTTCCTTATGACTCCCCTGAGTAGAACCACTCTGATGGTATGAGCGCTCATACCCTAAAGTACCATGCCCACTTCCTCTACCACCTCTTATAGTAGAACTCCAGCTGCCATACCTATACGGTGTAGAAGAACCCCTCCCCACACTCTGACTCTGAGCAGCTACTCCCTCAGCACCAACCTGCCGCTGCTTCATACAAAACCTCTATAAATGTTCCATATTGCCACAAAATCAGCACTCCACTGGTGGTTGAGGATAATGTGTATGATAGTGTCCCTTCCTACCGCACTGGTGGCAAAGCACATGAGAAAGATCTAGTGTAACTGTTCCTCCTAACTGTCCACCTTGCTTTCCACTGTCCTGAATAAGATTCTCGAGACGACACTTCTTGGTCTTAGAAGTCATACTCCCATATCGTCCAGCCACCTATCCAGTACTGGAAGCCTCCTTTAGGTTCTCCTCTGAAATGAGATCCTGAATAAGCACTTCTGAAAATTTCTTTAGCCTAAAGATATTCATCTGGGACTTAATTTCACACTTAATTACATCCTCAAATTGTTTTGCCGAAGAAGCCTCATCTTCCGCCAAATCTAGAGAAAAAATCTATAAATCTATGAAACGTTCAGCATACTCCATTATGGACATGTTCCCTTATGTTAGATGCATAAACTTCGTATCCTTCTCTTGCCTCAGTGTGTATGGGTAGAAGTGCTCTAAGAACATCTCCAGAGAGTCCTTCCATAACATCTCGTCACTCTGTCCAGATCGTACCTAAAAGTCCCACCAATGCTTCATAGAACCCCACAGCATATAAGAATCCAACTTGAACCTCCTCTCAGGTTGATTATCCAACTGTTAAAGTATCTTCTTTATGGATTCGATCTAGAATTCAGCTCCCTCAGGCCTACCCTCTCTAGTAAAAGTTCTAGGGTTTTGCAGCTGAAAATCCCTTTTCAACTTAGACATGTTTTTATGAACCCACCCTGGGTCTCTCTCCATAAACAACATGAAACAAGAGAATTTGTATCAGAATTGTTCCCCCTCTTCCTCAGCTTGCACCAATGGTGCCTCAAGCTCCATATCTGGAAGTTTGTTCTGGGCCATACCCCTCGGTCTCTCCCCCAACAAGAGTCATGGAGGAATACATCCTCATGGCCAAACACACGTCTTAGGTATCATAACGCAACTTTATAATATTTACATTAGAGGAAAAACTCACACAATAAGTTTCAACAAATCCTTTCCTCCATTTTCTCGCCACACGGTCAACACCGAGGCCTTATCACTACCCTTAACCATCCTAATCCTAGGTCTTGGTTAACAAGAGTACATCCATTTTCATTAATTAGTAAACCATTAATTAATCACATTATCTCAAATTAATTAATTCAATAATTAATTAATTAATCATTCCCATTTCATCAATCAAGGTTCTCATTATACATCAATTTATTTTGCATCATTATCCCACTCTCACAATAAGGAAAAATAGTTCAAGTTAAACAATTTACCCATAACCCATTTTACCATGAGTTCCTAGAATGATGCATTTCACAATAACCCTGAGTTCCTAGAATGATTCATGAAAACACAACTATCGTGCCTCTTTTGGCCACAAATCAAAAATCAACAATTTGCAAAACAAATATCACATCACACCACAAGTACATCACACAAGGTGAAATAATATACAATTGTAATAACAACAAAAATCATAGGAATCCCTCTCTGAGTACTCAGATTCCCCCCCGTACATGGTTTTGCAACTCCCATGCATGAGATCATTACCAAGCCTTGGCTCTTCCTAGTCTCCTATCTATATTTTCCCAAAATAGTAAGATAAAATATGAACAAAGAAAAGAAAACTCCTTTGATACCTCTTTGTGATGTCTCGACCCAGGAGCCACAAAATGGTTCCCTGAGCCGGTTGGCCACATGCCCTCAAGAACACCTCCCCATACGCCAGAGGGTGCTAACTAGTAGAGAGGGTCTAGTAAGTATGTCTTGGGGAGACTATACCCTCTGTTATTAGAATAAAACACTAGTCGAAGAAAATAATAATAACCAAGTACAGAAGCGTGTAAATAAACAGAACAATACCATGACATATGATAGTCAAAACAGATAATACAATAGTCAACTGAAAGGTAAAATATGCTATGCCAATGAAAATGTAAAGTGTATACAATGCAACCGAAAGTAAAGACACAACGACTCCCAAACAAATTCTGAACCATGTCCAGTTCCCTTTCCCATGATCCAATCCCAAACTGCAACCTATCCTAGGGCCTTGCAATTATCATGTAATGCAACAACAAAGTCTTCTCAGGTGCCGATCAGGCGGCCCGAGTAGGGTGTAAGTACAACTCAGTAGGCCACCACCAGCGGTGTCTAAAACAAGTCCAGTCAAAAGATAGTTCATGCAGTTATATAAACCAATAAACACAATGCATAAATTAAGCAGTTATCACATTATCATTTAATACTTAATCATCACATTAATCCAATTCAATCCATGTTTCCCAATTTAATCATCATTCATTATTATCATTCATTTAGTGTAGGATGTCATGCTTAACACCCCAAATCTCGTTGACTGTAGGATGTCATGCCTAGAACTCCAATTCTCATTTGGTGTAGGTCACCATGCCTAACACCCTTATATCTAAGCGCTTAGATAACTATTGGGAATGCATGCCATGTCCAAGTCCAAACTTCTACATTGGTCTAGGATTTCATACATAGTACCAAAAAATATCATCCATTTAATCATCATTTAATTCATAAGAATTTTCCACATTAATCATTTACTAATCCAATGATTAGTTGAACATTTAAAAGGCCATTAGTTAATTAAACAATTAACTAAGAACATAACCCATTAATTAATTAATTAATTAATTAATTAATCAATACCATTATCATTCAATAATTAATTATTCACAATTAATTATCCATTTCAAAACCCATAATGTCATAATTAATTCTCACAATTAATTATCTGTAAATCCAAACATCATTTTATAATTAATTCTCCCAATTATTTATCTTAATAAAATAAAATCAATAACTCAAATACAAGATCACAACCCATAATTAAATCTCCAAAATTTCAATCAATTTGGGAAACCCCCCATTCATTTGTTCCATGATTCAATCATCAATAAATTACTACGGTAAACACACATCAATTCCACTTTCCTAATTACTCCAATTTAGGAAATAATTTATCAGGGAAATCTAGAAAATTAATAAACTCATATACATATCATAAATCATAACTATGGTATTTCAATTTAGACCACCTACCTCAATAAAATGAAGGAAGTTAGCCCACTGGAAATCCGAAAAATTTGAGTGGCACAACGTCATTGAAGAATATACGAATCTAAATCCCTAATACCAAAATTAAGATTCAAGGGATCAAGATCTTTCAAATATAGATCTTAACTCAAAGGTTTAGATCCAAGGTTATAGTATAGATCATCCATGAAAAGTTCATGTAAGGATATATGAAAGAATGGGGGATTCAATGGGATGAAATCCACTTGCCGGGAGGAGAGAGTATCTTCAATCCGAGCTTTAAATCTCAAAGAACGGTGTTTGGATCGCCTTGGAATCCCTCTAAAAGGATTTGGTAACACCTAGAATTTGTCAAGACTGAGACAATGTTGAAAAATGTGAGTCTCGGGGGGTTCAGGTGGTTTTAAAATAGATTTTTAAATATTAAAAACCATTCCCATGGTTTCTTAGGCAGAGGTGCATGGTTTGGAAAACCGTGCACCAACCGTTCAGACTCCGCTGCCCACTTATGCATGGTTGGCATGGTTTGATCGCACGGTTAGGAAAACTATGCGCCAATCGTGCTGACTCCTCTATCCAATTGTGCATGCTTGGAACAGTTTGGTCGCACGGTTTGTCAAACCATGTGCAAACCGTATACATCCCACTTTCCTTTATTTTTTCTTAAAAGTTCAACCAAACACACCCCAAGCAACTACTACAAGTTAAAGGTACTTAAAAGTTTCAAAATTACCTGAATATGTGCTCAATATGACTCCGGAAAAGGCTAGGATCTTACACAATAAAACCTCAAGTGGTTTATTAATGATATTTTCAACATTATCTAAGTAATGTTTCTGAATCATAGACTTTTAGGACTATCATATCATTTAATAAAATAGTAATTGTTTTAAAAACTCATTCATGTCAATTTTATACTATTCATATCATGAATTTTTAAAAAACCGTAATAACTTGATTATTTTGAAAAAATATCATTAATTAAAAGATAAAAAGTCATAATCATCCATAAAATTTGTGGATGTCATAAAAAGTTTAAAATAAATTTATTTTAATATTTATAATCTTATTTATTTAAATCATTCATTAAAAAGGTAATCACTACATCATCATTGTGTTATAAATATATTTATTTATTTGATGTATAAAAATTATAAATAAAATAACATAATGTAGGAAATATTTTTATCTTTATAATGAATATTTATAGACAAATATATAACTTATATAACCCCATATAAATTGTTTTAGTAAAAGATACATGTTTATGTTATATTTTTCTTTACTTTAAATTAATTCTTATAAAATGTCATTTTCACATCCAAGTGGCTAAATGGGGTCCCAAAATCGATCCAAGGATGCCCATGGTAGGAAATATCTCTTCCAATAGGATTATTACACATGTTAGGGTAGTTTTATATTATTATAATATTATTTTTTATCCTTATTTATCAGATTTACCCTTTAACCATGGTAAATAAAATAATTACTAAATTTACTTTTCATAATGTCTATAAATAAAAGGTCCATATTTATACAATTTGAACCTCCTGATTACAAATATGGAATCCATTTTTCTGAATTAAAAATACATAATTTTCATTAATTAGTTTAAAATTAATTCTCTTTGTTAAAACCAAAAAGCGAGTTTTTAAGAAGTAATAACTATCAAAAGATTTACATGTGTTTATGTCAAATTTAAATGTAAAATTACATCAAATGACCAAAATTGGATTAAATAATAAAAATTTAATCCTATTACACTTTAAAACTAATTAAAATCACAATATAACTATATAAATAAATTATATGAAAAGACAGTTTTGACTTAAAATGCGATATTTTTCACTATTCATTAAAAAATGAACTTTATCAGAAAATTACCAGAAATTTATCCCAAGTAAATTTTGATGTCCCAATTCTATAGAAAAAATTTATTTTGTCAAATATAATATATAAAAGTGACAAAAACTATTTTTAAAAAGGGTGCACCATCAAAAGGCGGTAAAATGACATTTTAAAAATATTAGAGTATTTCATGCTTAAAATCAGATTCATTTTTATTTTAAGCCTATTATCGGATAAATGTAAAGTTATTTGAAAAACATGTATAATCATATTGTAGTTAGTTCTATTCATTTCCACCAATACAACATCTAGGCGTTAACTACCATTTAAAATAATAATAATATTATATTATTTTTTTGGTACAACTCAAAGTTGTGTGCAACGTAAGATTTCAAAGAAATCTGTTGTTGCATGATGAGTATGCTATCGGACAAAGAATCCCCTTTAATGTAAAAATAATATTTTATTCATAAATATAAATAGAAATGAAAAAGTATTATTCTATAAATACCTAGGTTGTTACATTATATGCTGGAATCTAAGTTGTCCATGATCCATTTCCTAACATAGACTCTTATGGAATTTTATTCCCTTGATAATGGTTAATATTAATCATTAGAATTCACCAAATCATATCCCCTAGTAGTGTCAAACCAATTGTGTAGAAAAGCCCATTATTTTTCACCAATTCTCAATCAAGTATATCTCAATACTGTGTTTTCGGGGTTATCACCCCTATGCACATCTTTGATAGAGTCACATCCACTTATAGTATCCAGACAGACATGTATATTCTTATAAATAAATTACTCAATACTTTACCAAAACTAATGTATATTTTCTTATACTTAGTGTTATCCTAAATTCATTCACATGAGTTTTTTAATCCTAATTCTAAAAATAACTTGAATTTCCTTTGATACCAGCTATGACAACCCTTTTATTTATTTCACATTAATTCAAGATTAATTATATAAGAATACACATAGTATAACCCATAAGATCTAGAATCCTAATGTCTTTGGGAAATTAGGTATATTAAATAACAACTTAAAACAAGGGGGTACATCAAAATTATTGAAAACTTCCTTAGAAAGCTCATAATAATCCACCATTCTTAAAAATGTATGGGATAACCCCAGGAAATACATAAGAAAGAGGTTATATATAAATCCTAGTAAGGAAATAAAAAAAAATATGAATAAATTATTACATGTTAGAAAATAGGAATTTAAATTGTACATAAAAGTGTTGAGAACAATGAACATGAACAATGAGGCATGATATAACATGATAACATAAAGGCAACATGGGAAAGTGAAAAAAAATTTAAACATGACATCATAATCATAAGTCAAGTTTAAACACCAAGAAAAAATAACATAATGTTCTTAGGATAAACTCTGGTACACTATACATAGAATATAATGAGACTAAAATAATACCCAATGAATTAGAGTGCTATTTGGGTGTACCCATCATAATCATATCATGAACATGCATAAGTGTGAAACATAAATCATATAAAATAAGAAAAAATTTCACCATATTTAATTCCATGGTCAAGTAGTGTGGAACAAATACATGTAATTACCTAATAAAATAAGTATAAGTATGTCTAGGTGAATAACCTTGAGTATAAATAGTGATAGTATTACAAACAAAAAGGTTTGGTATGAAAAAATCACCGTGGAATTTCAGAAGCACAACGATAGTACATAGAGGTACATACAATGGTTTAATGAGAGAGAAAAGGGTCTATCATCATTTTTACATCAAATGGTCAATAATCAGGATGTGAAAAAACATATCACAAAATTATGAATTGGAAATAAAATGGAATAAAATGAAGAAGTTTCATGAATTGAAAAGAAGAGAGAGAGGTTCCTTACCTTAAGAGGGTGATTCTAAAAGAATGGGATGAGTTTTTTGTGATATTAGGGGAACCTTTAGAGGACTCTAGAGGGTATAGGTCTGAGTAAGGACATGATAAAAGGTTTTTTAGTGAATTGTAATGGGAGTTTTTGTGGGTTTATATAGGAAAAATAGAAGAGTTCTTTATTAATTCCCAAACTTAGGTTTTTGATTCTATACAAAATAATAATAAAAACCAAAAAAATCACATTTTTTCATTGAAATTGGAGTGTTTTTCATTATTTTATCAATTTAAGGGCCGAAATAATTAAGATATTACCATTGGTTATTTGGAAGTGAGTCGTGATCATAAAGAAATGATTTTAAAACCTCAAAATATAATACAGGTTTTGGAGGATTCATAAAGGATTTATAAAGTTAATAAAATAACCTCAAAATCAAATTATTTTAAAGGGGAAACATTTATTTTATATTTTATACCACTTATATCATTTATTATATAAATTTTGGGTCATTCTGAGGTCATAAGAAACATCATATATTTATACCATATTTAATTTTTACCAGAAAATTCGGCTGTCTCAAAAATTTATGAAACGTTCACCATAGGATAATTTAAACATGATTTTTCAGAAAATAATATTTATTTTATAAAAATAAATTTCTAAATATTAAAATTTTCAATTTTAAAACAAGAGTTGTCATTTATTGAGAAATTACGGTTTTTTCGACAATAACAATTTTTAAACTCTTATAATAATTAAATTTGAATTTATAAGAATTACATTATAATTTTTATTTAATATATAATATTTAATAATAATATTTAATTAAATTATAATCTATTTAAAAATATTCTTGAATTAATAAAAAATAGTGTTTTGATTAAAACCATATATCACCCTAAATACAAATTATGTTTGAGCATATCAAAAAATGAAATTCTATCAAATTAATTATTTAATAATATATAAAGCAACAAAAAAATATAATAATAATTATATTTAAAATATAAATATAAATATTCATACCATTAGGGTTACTTTATTTATAGTCCTTTTTTAATTATTTTTTGACTTTATAAATCTATTTTCCTTTTACCATGGTAATAAATATTTACTACGATAACTATTCAAAATTTCCAAAAATTAAGTTGAACTTATTAAAAAATATTAATTATTATAATTATAAATATTTAATAAATTTTATAAAAGTAAATTAATAGTTTTCGAATAATTTAATTTAATATAAAACCCTTAAACATGGCTGAAAGCAGTATTCTGAAAAATGAATTTTTCAAGGAAAGTTGATTTTACATTAACTCTATAACAAGTAATATTAATTATTTTAATTTCAATTAATAATGATATATATATATAATCTAAAAAAATTTTATTTAAATAATTCCTAATTAGGGTTTATTTTAATTAATTATAATAGAGAAACATTATACATTTTAAAAACAATTTTCAAAAAATGCCTTTTAAGACTATAAATAAACATATACTATCATCCAATATTAAGATGATTAAAATGTAATTAATTGAATTAAATATAAATAAATAGTACTTATGTTACCTTTAAATAAAATTAAAAAATAATTTTTCTTTTAAATTGCTTAATTTATCAAAATAAATGACAATTTTATGAAAAACCTCATTTTCACTATTCACCAAAAAATCCATATTTTTCGAAAAATCCCAAAATTTAACCCTAGGTTAATTTTGATATGAATATTTAAAGAACTTATTTAATTTTATAAAATAAATTTTCTGAATTTTATGGAAATTTATTATAATATTTTTTCACAAGAACCAATAAAAATCATTTTTGAAAAAACACGTTTTGAAGAATAAATTGACATTACTAAAAATTGAGTGACTATTAATTTTTTTTATTAACAAATTTAATATTCATAAGAAATTTAAACATATTTAATAAATTATTTAATCTTATTTATTATTTTTAATTTTAACGGCTAGGTTATAATAATCATTTTTTAATAATAAGGGTTTCTTTGAGTTTGGTGTTACATATCAAATACACTATCAAACAGAGGGTTTTTTTATTTTTAAAAACATATATAGTTACATTATTCCCCCATTTATAAATTTCATCCTTTAAATTTGAACTATATATTGGTAATAAATGTTTTTAAACTTTAAGAAATATTTATTTAAAACCCATATTGTAAAAACTCTTAATAAAAATATCCACTTGAAAAGAGAGAAAGGGAAGTACAATGGTCATCACATAATAAGGTTTCCAAGTTGTAGAACATTAATGGGAAGTGAAACTAACACCCAAGAAATAATAGAGAGTGATAGATAACTTGATCACTATAAATTCAATGACCACAAAACCATAAATCGATGATGGGTGAAATGATCATCAATTCATCCGAAATGATCATAACATTAAAAAAATTTCGTTTCTATATTCATTTCCTAGACTTAAGGAATTAACTTACCATATTTACTTGGATCATAAGGAAAAATAATTTATTTAAAAGTGTAATTTCATCCTTTAATTAATTTCTATTATAATCCATCTTTTCTCCTAATGAATAAGACTTAAGTTGATTTTTATGCACGAAGCACTAAAATAAGATTCTAATAGATCATATAATCCACAAAAGAATAACAATATATCCCTATTATCTTTACTAAATCCAAATTCTTTTGCGTAAAATAATAATAAAAATGAAAAAACCTTAATATATTAATCTCCTCAATTCAGGAAAAAAATCCCAAAGGTTTAACATAGATCATTTCTTTAATAAATCCCCAATAATCCCAAATAACACCAATAATCTCAACATTGATGAATTTTTTAACCTCAAAGGTTGCCTCATACCCTTTATATCACACCTACAGATACATAGTTGAATTCTTATCAAAATAATCATTTATATTAAACCTGTTGGTTATATATACCTCAACCAAATAAAACATATTCTAAAATATAATTAATCACCTAAAAAAATATTTGATCCTCTAATATATTTCCAAAAATATCCTTAATCATGCTTAAATTCCATAACATAAATCTAAAAAAGTGGTATCAATGATTTTAAACATCAATCCAAGACTCTTTAGGTTTATCCCAACATCAAACAAATATTAGGGGTTATCAATTACTCAATAATATGTTTTCTATAATATCACGTTATCCTTAAATAAATTTTATAGATTAGCGATAACATTCAACATATCTTTAAAATCACTAAAAAAATTACAGGGGAACAATCATTATATGTTTCATGATTCTTATATCCATAATTTCATTGATATAATACTTTTAATTTCAATATGATGATTTAAAAAATTAAGTTTATTTTATCAAATAAATATTATAAAAGTGTTTAAAACAAATTTTAAATTGTGTGTGAAAAGCATGACTCAACCACCTTTTAGAATAAATACCGTATTTTAGAAAACATTTATTTTTATTTCAAATTATTTTTTATTTTTATTTATAATCTATAAATAACCAATGAACATGTATCAACCATATATTTTCATAAATTATGTATTCCTATTCATACCATCAAATGTAATGACTGGGCTATAACAATCACCTTTTGAATAATAATATTTTTATATATTATAGTGTTTTTCTTAAACATGATGTTGTATGCATCACAATCTATTGAAGTGATTGAATATATTTATAAAGAAATATATTATAAAGTCAGAGGATGTTACTTTATCTTCTAATATTGGTATTGTGTTTCATATATGATTTCAAACTTGATTTTCCTCTTTTAAAATATCAGGGCTTTACATTCTCTCGACCTTCGATAAATTTTATCCTCACAATTTGAACTTGTACTTTTAATTCAATGGTTTGAAATTTGAAAATTCTTTTTTTTAAAAACTACATCATAGAAGGTTAATAAAACTTCCTCTTAAAATAGAGAAACAAAAATACAAAAGGTCATCTCAAATAACATATAACTAGGTTTCTAAGTAATAGAACATAGGGGATAAGTGAATATGTGGACATGGAAGAAAAATGTAATGTCCAAATAATGATGGAGGGTGATAAAGGTCAATGATCATAAGAAAGTGATTAATCGATAGAAAGTTACCAACCACAATACCATAAATATGTTATTAGTTAAATGACCATTGATTTATCTAAAATTAAGGTAATAAGATAACTTTTTTGTTTTAAGGACCTTTTTGTAATGTTGAGGAATTATTTTAATATCTAAGAATATAAGGAAATATACTTGATATGTTTCTATTTCATAATCACAATTTCTTCCTTTGGTTTTTCTGCAATCGATTTACACTTCATCTATTACTCTAAGAAATTATTGTCGAAAATTATTTTTTGTAACTGAAGCACTAAAATTAACTTTTGACGAATTGAAAGATCTATAAAAGAGTTACAAGTCTTTCAAAATATTTCTAAATATTATCCAAAACCAATATGGTTAGAACATATTATACATTAATCTCTAAAACTCATCAGTAACACCATTGTTTGATCATTAATATTTATTCATAAAATTCTTTAAGTAAACATAATGACATATTAACTAAAACATCACATAGTCTAGTGTTAGTAACTAAAATCTTATCATCCTTGAGTTATGGGTTCAATCCCTATGGCCTTTACTAGATGCAATGGGCTGTCACCCTTCTTATGGGTTGTCCTTTTTCCAAAAATATATTATTATAATTTCTATAATGTTCCCAAAATGTGATAACCCATAGTTACTACAACATTAAAGATAAGATAAACCTTAAAGGCTATCAATACCTTAAATCTTTATTCCAAAAAAAAAATTAAATGAATTCTTCTTCAAATAAAATTTTTATATACTAAACCAATGGTTTTCATTCCCATAAATGTTTTCAAAAAATATCCTTAATCATGTTTTATTCCTACCACAAAAATTTTAAAATGGGGGTTTTAATACTTATAACTAATGATAAACCTTAAAATCATAACACATTATAGTATCCGTAAATATTAAATTAATAAAGACATTTTTTTTGAAATTTTACTTAATCCATAGATGATTCATGATTCTTATAACCAAAATACCATTGTTAAAAAATACTTCTACAATTTAATTCTTGAATATCAATACATAAACACTTCAACTAATTTATTTCAATATAATCACTTTATTGTTCTAGGGTTTGAAAATTAGGAGAGGGAATTGGCTCAGATAATGCCTAGGTTTCCCACATTTAATACAGTGAAATATAAATGGATCATTAGGATGAAATTTATTTCCTTCCATCATACTCTTTACTTTTCCTCAGCCATTCATTACTTTATGCACTTATTTTCTACCAATAAAACATTTTCAAATTATTTTGAGACACCTTCCTAGGTGTATTTCCACATTTTTGACATGATAGAAGTTGAGTCTTCTTTCCTCCATGGTATCCACCAATCGATATCTTAATGAACTTCATCATCCTCTTTTTTAGTAATTCTAAGAGTTTGTTAAGGTATAGGTTGTTAATCATATTTCAAGATAAATAATTAATAATATTCATGAAAACTTTCACTCCTGACATTATACCATATGGTTTGTCATAGTCACTACATTGTCCTTTATGTTCAATGATAAAATGATTCTTTTGGTTTACAAGAACTTACTAGAACCAAAAAGTATAGTGTGAGCATAAATAGTCATAGTTGGAAAACCATATAATAATTTATAGGATGTCTAAATCATGATACCTTATTTAAAATATAATACATCTTTTGTTTAACCTAGGTCATTTATTTTCATCATCTATTCAAATAATTCATAATTTATTAAAAGAAAATATAAATTACCCAAAGCATATCCCCTGAGAGTGTCAAACTAGGTGCGTAGTATGGCCTATTGTCATGTACTAGGTAGTTCTCGAGTCAATATCGACATTCCTTTTGTGAATATATTACCCCTAGGTGCATCTATTTCAGAACCATGTCCACTTATAGTATCTAGATAGGGTTATATTTCTAGGGAAAACCACACAATATTTACCTAATCAAAACATTAATATGTTTTCCTATACTTATCATCAAATTTTATCACAGGGTTATGTTCCCTAATTTATGTTCTTCTAAATCTAGTTCCCAAGATTTCTACTATAATATATTTAATTCCAACTGTAAGGACCCCTTCCCCAGTAGTCCGGAGCTAGTGTTTACTTTACTAACTTATCATAAGATAAAAGTGATCGTATCCCAAATTACTGAATAGTTTGTCAGCCTTGGTAAATTGGATACATACATGAGTCCTATATTATATTTAAATAAAAAATTTACAACATAATTTTTTCATGAATCACATTATTCTCTATAGAATATCCTTATACATCATTCATAGTACTATTCCATGATTTTTGGTTAAGGAAACAAAATAAGGGATATCTAAAATTCTTAGTAAGAGTTACTTAAAGAGGAATCTATCATGAATAAATAATTCATAATCAGCAAGGAATAATCAATATGGAAATGTAAATATCTGAACACAAATTCCATTAAATAAATAACATGAATATCATAATTATATAATGAATAATCAACATATATTATAATAAATAAATTTTTAATGAAGGGAATTCTTAATTATTAGACTTCAAGATCTTAGACATCATGATACCTATAATGTTAAGATTTCTCATAAGACAGTTTAAAATTGGTGGGTAGGTATACACTCAAAACCCATTTTACTAAGTCTATCCAACTAATTCATCACATGAGAATATTGATTCATCAAGGGGATATTTATATTTGGGCCCCACTTGTATCTGTATGTCCAAAACATTCCCTATATATCAAATGAACAATTTAATTCATGAAAAATATGCCTTATCAACAAATTTTCATATCGAGTAAGGAACAAAAATTAAAAATTATTTCCCCAACCAATAATATAACATTCAAAGTAAAATATAATATGTATAAATGATATAAATATTAATTAATAAGTACATCTATGATAAATAATATTGATATTTAGGGAAAATTTAAGGTCCAATGACTACAATAAAGGGAATATTTCCAGTGAAAATTAATGATTACAAAAATTAATCAAGAAAGAGAATGTCAAAAATTTCCTTGATCAAACTGATCCTAAACCATCCAAATAAATAATAAGGATGATATTAATAAAATATATACTCAATTTATTATAAGTAAAATAATATGTTGATTTCATTGATGAATACGATACAAATTTCATTAAAAAAATTCTCGAGGAAAATAACCTCTTCACTTTGAAAATATATTTTTTAAAACACTCATAAAATATTTTGAAAATCCTTTTACTTGAAAATAATATTTGAAACATAAAAAATAATTCTTTAAAACAATAAGTGGTGATAATGATTGGAAATTCCATACATGTCGTTAAAAAATATTCCTTTCACGTAGTTGTAAATTGGTTAAAAAGTGCCTCATTCATAAAATGACAAGAAGATTCCTTCCAAAACATTTTTTAAAAAGTCACACATAGGTAAAAATGTCTTTAATAAATAATTTGTATAATTTTAACATGAATTATTTTTTTTAGAAAACATAGATTTGGAAGAAAAAACATTTTTGACCGAAGAGAAAAATAAATTCATATTTTCTTAAAAATGTTTTCTCAATAATTTTAAGCACAAAATAGTGTAAAATTTCACTATTAATTTAAATATAATTAATAAAAATAGGATAATAAAAATAAATGGGTTTATCAAACAATTATTAAATAATTTCCTTCAATGGAAATTCAAGTATAATCCTAATTAAAATGAGATTGAAACATAAATATCATAAAACCTTGGTAAATTTTGAATTGTAAACCCCATGAAAGGAATACAATTGAATGAGTAAATAAATAACATATATATAAATAGATTAATTATATGACATATAAAATTTTAATTATATACACCTCATAAAATAATATATGTGTATAACATGACATATGTCCCAAAGAAAAAAATTCGAGATGAGTAACCCTTACAATGATCATAATGTTGAAGTGAGAATTAATTAATGAATTAATTATGTGAATAAAATTTAAATAGAAATAAAATAATTGAAAAAAAAACATAATATATTCAAAATTCATTACACACATAGTCTAAGAATATCAAATATAATAATGTAGTAATATAACCCAATGAAAAGAAATTGAGTTATGAAATTCTTTACCACTTGATAATTTTCAATTCAAATAACCATGGATGAAATCATTCAAATTAAAACATAAGATAACATGAATTATTAATTATTTATGGCATTAAAATTTTTAATTATAAATAATATATAAAATAAATTAGTTGTATAACATTATAATATGACTCAATGAAGGGAAATTACGATGAAGTCCCTTACCTCGCGCTTCATTTTATTTAAACATGATTTAACCTCTAGTATAGTTGTTTTAAATAAATTATTAATATATAATATAACCATATTAATATTTATAATATTATATATTATCCTTTTAAAACATGTTATCACCTATTCGTTAATAATATCTCATTATTACTATCATTTTTGGTGTTAGATGCCTTGTTTTCTCATGAATATTTTAATATGAAAGTTCTGGTTCTTGTTCATAGGATATAGATCCATAATATCCAGAGTTATAATATTGATATAAATATATTATTTACTCATTAGATACATTTTTATAATTATTCTTGAAGGGTGTACATAGAAACTGAATTGCATTACTTCATGGAGACGATAGGATATACATACACATGAGCGATGGCATTATTCCCTTAACGAGTGAATGAGTAAAGAAGTTGGTGATATATTAATTTTAAATAAAAAATGTAATTTAATATATATCACATATATTCATTAGATTTATCCTTATTAATTTACATGTAAAGTGTATGTGGAAAATGATTTACATTATTTTACGAGGTGGTAGTCCGCCGTACACACGAGCAGCATTGTCTTATATTAAAAGGTATGAAAAGTAAGAATTTTTATGTGATATTATAAATCCATAAGTATAATGACATCATAAATATTATTTATATATAATTTAAATCCACAATTATATGAAATCGTGATATGTGATGATTATAAGAACCCAAGTTTTCATACGAGGTACTATTCCTTTTTTTTCGGTTTAAATGCATTGTTATGGCATAATGTGAATGATTAACTTGATCAAGGGTGTTTTGGAGGTGTCTAGGGATTCTTCATATTCCATAACCAAGTTTTTGTCTGAAAATTACCTAGAACACGGTTAGTCTAAACCGTGTGAGAGGTCTGAAAAGTGAAGGTTTTTGGGAAGAGTGCTTCCGCACGGCTTGCGCATGGTTAGTCAAACCATGCGGGGTGACTGTGCGAAGTGCCCCTCCAAGGAAGTGAAGTGCGCATGGTTTTTGCATAGTTTGGGAAACTGTGTGGGTAAACTGTATGGCCCTGCTATGTTTTTTTAATCTTTAAATTAAAAACTTAAGTTTCTTTTTAAACCCATTTGGGTTTTTCTCCTCTACACATAACAACCCTCCGTGGAGTTCCTTTGAGGTGCCTAACAAAGTCTTTGAGATAGAGTCTCTGTCTGATCTCCATTTCAATCACTGATCGTCTCATCAGATCCACAACGGTAAGGCCTAAATTCCTTTTTAGTCATTCTTGATTATTTGGAATAGAAACTATGCTATTTGGATTTAGGATCATATGACCTAATATTCTGTTCTTCATCTATTCTTCATATTTCTCCCAAACCACGATGAATCAAGACTTGATACTGGATGAGTAGTATACTAACGAGGTGAGGTATGTGGTATATACTTTCTTTCAGCTTTTCACGGTGTTTTTCGGGCATTAAGGTGATATTCCATCTGTCGGACTTTCCGACAAGGTCTTGTTTTTGAGCGATTAACTTTTAGTAGCTAGAGTTGGACCTAGTGAGGTTGACCATGGGTTCCGTTTAGGTGTTTTGGCACTCATTTCTAGTTTCAAGGTCACCCATGGGGTGTACCTTTTGGATTTAACCTGTTTATGCCTATTTAAAACACCCAAGGTGTGTGTGCTTGTGCTTTTCTAATTAGAGGAATTCCTTAGATTCCTTGACAGTTTGAGTAGCTTGTTTAGGAGATGTACTACCTCCTTGCATATTGATATCTTGTGATGCCATACCTATTTTGATATCTTTTCTTAAAATGAAATGTGTTTATGTGGGTGGGTATACCTATATATAAATGACTAATGTCATGTTAAATGAATTATATGGGAGGGTAGGCCCATATGCTTGGTAAGTGATAAATGGTTTGCATGAGTGGGTATACTCATGGATTGTGCTTGTTGATGTGAGTGGGTATACTCACATAGTTATGAATGTTTACATTTAATGTTTTAATTGAATTCTTGAATGATTGGTTTGATAGATTCCATGGACTGGTCTCCATGGATCTGGAACGCGGTAGTGGATGCCTTGGGTTGACTCTTCCCCTTGGGTCTTGATTCTTTGGGATGCCTTGGGCCTTACTACCGTGTGGATCCAGATTTATTGGGCTCACGTAGGACTTGTTATTTCCATGCTCCTAGGACTCCAAATAGTGCCTAACTGAGTTTTCACTAGGGATGCCCATGAGACTCCATGGGATGCTTGGATATGCTCCTTGGAGCCGGTCCTCTATGGTCTAGAATTAATTACTTGGATGCCTTGGTCTGCTGACACCTTGGATCCGACCCTTGTGGTCTACACTTCATTATATGGCATGGCTATGGGATAATTGACTTCTCAATACATCGTGGCTATAGTTTCTTAATACATATAGATGTACGATGTGGCTGTGTGACTTTCTTGTTACTTGTCATGGCTACCTTGTTATGCGATAAATCTCTTTTACAGGTATCCTTGAGGGTTGTTCAGTTTTACTTTATAGTGTACTTATTCCATAGACATATGAACTTACTTACTAGTTTTTTACGATTTCTAGAAAATTTGTAGAATTGTTGTTAGAACTATATATACCTGGGTTGTTTCCTACTAAGATGTTTTTCTCACAACCTGTTTGGACCTCCTTAGGGACCCAAATAGATTATATGGTTGCAGGTGATGATAGGGGAAAGATCCCTAGTATAGGTTGTTGATTGCGACTTTAGAGTAGGGGATCATAGGTCCAAGTTGAGGCTTTCGATGCTGGGATACCTTTTTGGTCTTCTATTATTTTGTGATACTTGTATTATGTTTTATTTCCATGTACAATTCTGGATGCTTTCAAGATCCTTGTACCATATGCATCATTTTGTATATGAGACACTTTTTGTTATTGATATGTATTCATGTCTTGTCTTACTTTCAGTAGTTTACTGGTTATTTTTCTTCCACTATTTACTATATGTTTGACTTCTGATGTGATACTTTGATAATGAGGGCATAGTCTCCCCAGTGACTCACCTAGGCTCTCACTTCTAGTCAGCGGCCTCTAGCATTTGAGGAGCTGTTCTTGAGGCCTTGTGACCAACGGGGATCAGGGCACCATTTCGGGTGGCATCTGGGTTCGAGACGTTACAATGATGGAAAGTGAGTTACATATGTTCACAAGGCGGTAGTCCTCAATACACATGATTGATGATTTCGTTTCCAATTTGATGGAGGATCAGATGGATAAATATTATTCCATCAAAATAATAACATATAATTATATGGGTGATATTTTTATTATTATATTTAAAATTTTAATACTTAATTTAAGATGAAAAAATAATAATGAAAATAAATTGTATCATTAAGATAATTACCTTCTCCTAGAGAATACTCCTTTGGTTCTATTCTTAAGGACCCTAGGGGTTGGTTATTATGAATCCCAATAGCACTAAAATTTGGATTATTATTTTAGAGGGAGATTTTGGTAGGGTTTGGTCAAATAAAATGGCTTGATATGTGTGAATAAGTTAAGGGAGGTAGTGGGCTTTTATAAGTGGGGGAGAGGACACACATGAAATTTTGGAAAATAATATTGTTACCATGTTTATATATACCAAAATGATCCAAAATAGGACACTAAAAAACAATATAGGTTATAAGGTCTGAATATTCCCATAAAATGGGGTTTGTATAAGTTTTAGTTCATTTTTAACCCTTATCATCTTAGTTTAACACCCTAGTAAAATTGTTTTTACCTTAACCGCAGTAATTAATTTTACTTATTTTTCTATTCATAAAGGAAAAATATAAGTTGAAAATATTATATTGTATAAATTATAATTATTCCAAATATTGAATCCATTTTTGCAAATTCAATTCACAGAAGTTTCAGAATCCAACTTCAAATTATATCCACATACGTGATGAAAAGCGAGTTTGAAAAGAAAAAACATTCTTAAGTATAAATGGTTTTAGTATCAAAATTCAATATTAAATTGATTACAATGACCTAAATTAGTTAAATTTTAATATAATTTTACTAATTTAAATTTAAAAAAATTTAAAATATAATTTTAACTTGTAAATTATTTAAATGGAAATGAAGTTTTCAATAAAAATTAGTATTTTTTATCTATTCATCAAAAAATTAAACATTTCAAAAAAATTGAAAAAATCCACCATAAGATAATTTTGATATTATTATTTCAAAAATGAAGTTAATTTTATCAATTTTTTTTAAATTGGTGAAAATTAATTTTAAATTATGTGTGCAAATCATGACTACACCACCTTTTAGAAAATATAGAGTTTTTAAAAAAACTTTTCTTTTTCTTTCAAATATTTTTTATTTTTATTTATAATCAATAGATAACCAATTAACATGTTTAAACCATATATTTTCATAAATTAGTTAGTTTTATTCATTCCCTACAATGTAATATATATTTTATAAGTGTCATATTTTAAACAATAATATTTTAATAGGGTATTTTGTTTCATTTAAACTTGGTGGTACGTTCATCACAAGCTATCACAAGCTATTGTAGAGATTTAGTTTATTTAAAAATAAATATACTATAAAGTCTACGGGTGTTATATTCTATTCTAATATATGTATTTTTTCATATATTCTATCTAATAAGATGTCCCTCTTTTAAAATCTCAAGGTGTTAGAGTTTGGTAGATTTTAAATCCTTTCCATATTAGTTTTAACATTAATTAACATGATTTAACATTTACTGTGGTTATAAATATTTACCATAATTACTATTCATAATGAAAAAATGAAACTGGCCTCATTAATAAATATGGACAACATGATTCCAAATATTTAATACATTTTTCAAGATTAAATCTCTATAAATTATAGAAATTAATTTAATATTAAAACAAAAAATGAAATGAAAAATAATTTTATGAAAAATGTATTTTAAGTCTAAAAGGATTTAAATACCAAGATAAATTATAATATTGATAAAAAAGGTATAAATTGAATTATTTTTAACAAAAATAATATAATTACATTTTAAATCCAATAAAAATCAAAATAGGTCTTTGAAATTATTAGAAAATAATAGAGAGTTTTCTTTAAAAACAAGTATTTTAAATATTCACCCAAAAATCAACTTTTTAAAAAAAATTACAAACAATTAAACCTAACCTAATTTTGATATGATTATTTAAAAATTTATAATCATTTATAAAATTCAATTTCTAGAAGTGGTAGAAATTAATTTTTATATATATTTTCATAATGATATAAAAACATTTTTGATAAAAACATATTTTTAAATCATAAAATAAATTTACTAAAAATTGAATACTTATTTTCTAAGAATTAATCAATAGATTTTTATTGAGTGGGACCATTATATATATATTTCATAATTTGGTTACTCATATTCATACCCTCCAATTCAACGACTATGTTATAATGGTCACATTTAAATAATAATATTTTTATAGTATATTTCAATTCGATTAAAGAATAATGTTTCATTTTAATCAAGATATCGACCATAGTACTATTTTAAACAAAATTTTCATGGTGTTACACATACCCTTCATCATCAGGTATGGATTGAGAAATGGTATGAAACCCTACCCCGAGTCTTTGGATATGGGTTGAGTTATAGTATGAGGTGACTCTCTTCCTTCTAGCATAGAGTTGAAGTAGTTATGGTGAGGTTCATGGTACCCTAATTAGTACATGAAGACATAAAAATGTATGATTGTAATTTAATTTTGTGTTATGTTTCCTGGGAGGTTGTGTTGCATGATCACGAATTCACTTCTTATATTTTTATTTTATTCACATCCACTTGAAAACAACAAAAATCGGTATGGTTAAGGCATTAGGGATTCCTAAAAGGTTGTTGGAATCACACCCTTCCCATGTACATAGCATGGGTGTCAATGAATTTGGGTAAGAATTTATATTTTCTATAATGGTATAGGTAATACTCATAACTAGACACATGGTTTAGTTTGGAAGTCTTGGAAGTTAAGGATTTGGTACATTAGATCATATGAGTTGGCTCAGAGGCCAGTTTATTTTTTAGTTATTTTTCAACATTTACTGGATATTATTCTATTTATTTATATGATGAATGTTTTATTTTTATCTATTTTAATGATATTTTTTATGGATCATATAGATACTTTTACCACATTCTATATAGGAATATGAGGTCCCTCTTGGTTCCCTTTTTTATAGATGTTTTTAGGATATCCTTTATACAGATGGATCATGAAATTTTTTTAGATGTTTTGGGAATGAACTTTAGGGTTTATTTTATAGGGTATAGTATCTCTGTGGCTATTTTAGGCCCCTATAATTAGTCAAAATACCCTAGTGGTCTGGAGGTTCATTCAATGTCATGTGATTACCCAACTCGATTATTGTTCAATAGATCTGGTTTAGGGTGTTATAATTTAGTTACAATGATTTATTGACTCCCTTATTCATTTGATGGAATATATATGTATGGTTTGAAAGAATGAAATCCATGATATGATTTTTTGTGTAATTTACCTATAATAATGGATTACTATATATGATCATTTGTTTTTATGTCATCCTTAAATAATAATATTAATGGTATATATTACTCTATAATATCGTATATAACCAATATTAATATCTTTATACTTATTCATTATGAAAACATTGATTTTGGTAGAGCAACGTTCATGTTGTTGGTTTAATCGACCCAAACAAGAACATATTAAACTATTAAATGAGTAATATTATAGAGTAATATAATAGTAATATCATTTTTTTGAATCATAATTATGTTAATATAAAATCATCTTAGTGGGAAATGAGATTTACAAATATTGCAGGTAATAAGGCAATTGAAAAATATTATTCAGAGAAAGGTACATTGATGAATTAATACCTTCTTAACACAAGCTCCTTCTGAGTAAAGGATTTAGGCTTCCTTCTTATAAAAAGAAACTATAAAATAGATAATAAATATTTGGGATAGGAAAAATGGGTAGATTTTAAATGCTGAACCAAAAGAAAATAGTCTTCTTTGAAATAGGTAGCATATGGTTCCTTTTATATGTGAGGAGGGTCGGCAATTTTGAAACTTTTCATTCCTTAATTTGAAAGGAATTTTATTTTCAAAGGAAAGTGGATAAAAAGTGGAAAATTAATGGATTTAGGATATGTTATGGTTAAAAAATCTCTCATAAAAACAATTAGAAGCAGTGTTTATGATATATTTAGTTTTTACCACTTAGTTTTACCCCTTACCCTTGTTTAGCTTTATCATGGTAACTCAATTTTTACATCAGAAATATATATTTATGGATAAAAATTAAATTTACCTCTAAACCTAATCTTGAAGTGCTGATAAAAAATTTTCAATCAATTTTATCTTATTTAATTTCTAAATATATAAAACTTTTCTTTTAAATAAAAACATAAAATATAATAAAAACTTTTTTAATAGGGAAAATAAATTTTTTAAACATTATTTATTCTTAATAATATTTCTTATAAATTAATAATTAAATGAGTTTTAATATTTTGGGTTATACATTAATTTTTTATAATAATCAATTCAATGTGATCAATTTAATTTATTAATATAAAAATACACGACACTTTTAAAAAATAACCCTTAAAAAATATCTATTATTAACATTGAAAGAGATTTTTTATTTATAACCATTTTAAAATCATTAAATGAATATAAATTCATTATATATATATAAACAATTAATTTCATTAAATTTCATAAAATAGCGGAAATGTCACTTTGAAAAAAACAAAAAATATAATAATACTTTGTTTTTTAAATAAATCACATTTAATCAGCCATGAATAATTGAATTAGTATTATTTATAGTTCCATAATTTTTTCAGGGTTGATATTAATTTACTTCACAGATAATTCATTTTTATTAAATTATTATATGAAAATTATTCTTTAATAATAATATTATTAGTAATGTATAAAATACTCTAATTAAAATTTATCTCTTTGTTTCATTATTTATCATTTTTGAATTATAATATTTTCAATTTTTTTTCTAAAAATTACACGTCTTCAATATAACTATTAGATACATGTATACCCCGCAACCATATATCCAATTACAATATTTATGACGTCCATATTTCCAACGGCCATGTATATAATGGTCATATACCATTCCTATATATAACTTTAAATACATTCTTAGAATCATCCATCTTATTTATTTACTTCTTTTTCAACATATATATTATATTTCTAATTATTTTCCTTAATTCCATAATTCCAATCATGGTGATGATCTTCATAGAAAACCATGAGGATAAATATTTTATATTTGTGGTATTTTTATTTACTTATGGATTTATTCCTCTTATACTTTTCATATTGATGTTTCATATTATATTCTCTTAATGTACTAATAATGGAATTTTACTATAACATTCTATCTCAATAAAATTTATCATGATTAATTTTGGTTTAGTTTTTTGTTTGAAAAAATATTTCCAACACATTATTTATTTAGAGGAAAATTCATAAGAAAATATCAGGGTGTTAAATTATACCCACTTAAATAAATTTTATCCTCCTAGTTTTAGTTATGTATCACTGATGAAAATAGTTGAGGGTATCTAAAAGATGTATAATACTCATGATTTATTTTCTAGTGTTGTATAAACCACATTATCTTAGGTAAGAATAAGAAACACATCTTTTCCCCCATAATAGGAACATCCCCAAAATCATATAATATTCAACTAATATGTGAGTAATATGTTTTCCAAGAAGAACATTCCCACAAAATTATATTATATAAGAGTTTTAGAATTTTTATTCAATCATCATACTATTTTGATTTTTCATTGATAATTAAATATCTATTTATTGGGGCTATGATTTGATGCTATCAAAAAACTTACCATATGAATGAGTGGGTAGAATCAAAATCATATGAGACATTTTTAGTTATAGATTGTATAATGAGTGTACATTACACCATTTCATTTTCATAACCCAATTTAATAGTTATTATTACATAATATTTCCATTTCTCCCTTTTCATAAGAGATTGATAGTGTCAATTGTCACCATTAACCTTTGTTTGGTTCAATTATTAGCATAATGACCAAACTCCCAACAATTAAGCATTAAAGTGTGAGTGTTTCATTAGGGTGATCATTATTTTTATTATTCATATCCCCATGACATTAAATTCCTTAATGGTCATATCTCCAACACTTGAAGCATTTACCTATTCCTCAGAGGCAATATCATTTCCATTCATCTTCATATATATTCATCATACATGAAGGTTAATTTTACTACCTATAAGAGTTTTATCATTTTAATTTCCTTGAAACTTTATTTTACTCCTCATTCCTCCAAAATCAAAAGAATAATAGGATTATCTAATCTATATCACTACCTTGAGAGAATATTAAACAATTTATTCATTTTTACCAAATCCCTTATATCCAATGCATTTTCTAGACTTGGTTTTAATATACTAAATAAATGGTATTTTTTTAAGGTTATTGTTAAATAAATAATCATACATTTTAAATATTGGGAAGATTTATTTATAGGTACCAATGTATTTATTCTCATTTTTCAAATCTAGGAATTTTCTATTCATTTTAGTGTGCAGAGTTTGGGAAAAATATTTATTGAAACATAATTCCATAAACTCCTCACATTTCATGGAGTTTAATTCTTTCATTGGCCCTATATTCTTTATCAAAGTCCACTATTTTTTTGCTTCAACTTTTAATAGACGGGCATCCAATGTTAATTTTTCTTTCTATGAGCATTAAAAATCTAAAAATATATATTTTATCAAATAAATAAATTACTCATCAATTAGTGGATCCAAATATTCACTAATGGACAACGATCATTGATCCATGAAAGACTCAATAGATTGTTTCTCTTTCCTTGGTGCATTTGGGAGATCAATATTTATTAGGTTATTTTTTATAAACTAAGATAATATTTCCATGAATGTTTTCAATTATTCTCCTATACCATTTTGTGTCATATTGGGTTAGTCATTGCATTCTCCATCACAAAAAATTTTAAATCAGTACCCCTAGTTATAATGATTGACTAAAACCAAACAGGTCAGTGTGAGTATCAAGAAATAATAACCATATTAAGTAATTATATGATAAGGGAAATGATCTTGAGTAACACCTTTCTAATTTATTTATTTATGTTTTCAAAATTAAAAAATTTATTCTATTCCCTGAAACAAGAGTCTTGATGTTTTCATTTCTTGCATAATAAAATAATATTGTTTTTGTTTACAGTTTATTTAGTTTTTATTCACATTATTTATGTGTCTTGTGAAATAATTTTGGAAGAAAATTAATCACTTTATAAGTTAGTTTATAACTCAAATGATGAAATTTTCTTAAATAACAAATAAATCATGAACATAAGGCATATGAATTATAAACATACAAATATGACTCATATGTAAAGTAATATGACTCATATGCAAGTTGTAAATGACTCTTATACAAGTCAGTTTACTTAAAATATTCTATGTATTGAATAAATGATACATAGATTCAATAATGAGTCATACATATATCAAAATCACTCTTACACAAGTTAATTATACCATTATGGGAAATAGGATGACCTTTTCCGAAGATCCATATCATTTGCGCTCGACCGGGCAAGGAGGGTGAGTTACTGAAGGTCTTCTTCTCGGATGCGTCCTTCGCGGAAGCTGTTGAACTCCACCGTTGGACCCTGGTGGCTTGATTTGGTGTGGATAAACCTTCCATTAGTTTCATCAGAAAATTTTGGGCCTCATAGGGTCTTTCTAAAATGGTTTGGGTTTCCGAACTCTCCAGAAAATCTTTCTGCATTGTGCTTACCTCCAGGGATGACTGTGTGTGGGCATGGTCAAGGCGGGTCCGATATGTGGGGAATTAATGATTTCACCTATTCAAATGGTCCTGGGAGGTCCATCATGGTTTCGATTCCCCCCAAGTGGATACCTAGATCTCTCTACCGAGACTCCCCATAATGTTCTTCAATATGGGTTTCTTGTGTAGCATTGTTGACTCCATCAGGTCCTTTTTTTGCGTGGATGACACTACCTCTCTGCTTATGGATTCTTCCTCAACCAAGATCTGTGTATAGCAGGACCTTTCTCAGCCTCATCCAAACTAGATTTTTCTTCAGGTAGGGGAATCCTTTTCTTGGTGGCATAAGATTTATTATTCTAGGCATGGAAACTTCTGCATAGCCTGTCATCTCTATGGGAACTCCCCTTCAGTCTACAGAAATCATTGTTAGCCCCTCGACGCTCCTCAGTTAGTTCCATGCTCATTTCCTGGATCATCATCAAATCCTGGGATCCCCTCTCAGGTTCCCCCCTACGAAGGATGTTCTGGTCAAGTGTACAGGTCTTACAGGTGCCCTTATTCCTACCCCAAACTCCACTCCTCCTGTACGTAACCTAAGATCTTCCTCTAATCCCTTGGACCCAGATTCCTGTTTGGATTCATACTTGGATCTAATTCCATATTCTTCTACAAGGTTCGGGGCAGTTGAATGGATCCCTGGTTCAGATCCTTGCACCCCCATATACCTGAATGTTTTGGGTCCTCCTAAAGATCTTCCCCCTCTCGCCTCTTCTCCTATTCTCCTAAAAAACTCTTTTAGTTTTCTAGCTCAGGAGTAGGACGAGCCTAATCCCCTTCCAACTGTTGAATCACCTAGATCTATTGGGTGATTACCCGATCAAAATTAAGACTGATTTCTCATGGACTCTCATCTAGTATAATTGTCTCAAAGAAGTCTAGGGCCTAAGCCTAACTCTCCAATGTTCAATGTTCTCATTCATAGTTTGGAACACACGTGGCCTAGGTGTATGTGCGAAAACAGAATTCATCTCGTTGGAACTCATTAAGTCTAATGCTTCTATATTTTCTTTTCTTGAGCCAAAGTTTCCTATATCTAAAATCAAGAATTGTGTGGGTAGAATCAAAGTATGTGGTTATTTACATGATTAAACTACTAATCAACACATATAGATCTTCTGGTGGCCTGATGTTTGGGTGGATCATGCAGTGGCATTTGATCAGTATATCACTACTAAGGTTACCTCTAACCCTATCTTTTTTTTCATCTCCTTTATCTATGAAAAATGTGAAGTATAGGATAGGAGAAGCTTATGGAATGATCTCAACTCCTTTGATCCGGGGGACAAGGTGTGGCTTGTTGGCAGAGATTTAAACATTATTCTCAACCCGACAGAGAAGAAAGGAAAAGGTGACTTTCCCCGGAGATCTAGCTTGGTGTTTGTATCATTTTTGTGAAATGCAGGCCTCATGGACATGGGATATACATGGGACCAATTTACTTGGTGCAAAAACCAAAAGGGTAGACGCCGATCTTGGTGCCGTCTTGATTGCTTCTTGGCTAATTATAATGCGATTTCGACCTTCCAAGATGAAAATGTCATGCACCTGACCCAAGCGATTTTAGACCACTCTCCCATGTTGGTTTCTCTATCACCTGGTACAAGACGTGGAGACCATTTCCTCTATCATCACTCATGGTCTGACTTCAATAGATTCCTCTAGTCTGTACAATCTTCTTTGGGTGAAGCCTACTCAGGGTAGGTAATGGATCAAGCTACATAAAAAACTTTGACACCTAATATATGACCTTCAATAGTAGAGAATTAATCAACCCTCCCTACTGTGAGACTTGGATGCAATCGAAGAGGAGATAAAAAAACTGGAGATTTCGTTGGAGAGTGTTTTGGATGAGTCTATTTTTGGAGTTATGGTTCATAAGAAAGACATTCTGGGAGAGTTACTTATCTTGCTGGAACATCTTACCTGGGAGAAGGCTAGGGTAAAATGGCTATGGGAGGGAGACCGCAATACTGCTTATTTTCATGCTTGTATTAAAGAGAGAAGAAGGTAGACACATCCTGATATTTTTATTCAAGATGGATCTTACAATGATGACCCTATGTTGATTGGTGACATGGTTAGGACCCATTTCTCTACTCTACTTGTTGTTCCCAACTCTAACATGAAATATGGGTACCCCTTGAGGCATGTGGACCTATTTGATTCTATTCCTTTCTAGGTCTCCGATCAAGAGAATTCTATACTATCCTCTAGTACGGATGATGAGGAGATTCTTGAGGCTGTCAAATCTCTCAATACAGAGAGCACCCCAGGTCCGGATGACCTCCCAGGATATTTCTATATCGCCTCTTGGTACCTGGTTAAGTAAGATCTCACTAATTCCATTATAGATTTTTTCTGAGGTGGTCACCTCCCATGTGTGGCTAGCATTACCACGTTGGTACTTACTCCCAAGGTCAAGCACCCATACTCTCTCAATCAATTTAGACCTATTAGAATGTGAAATTTCCCATATAAAGTGTTGGATATGGTGCTAAGTAGACGGATGACGTGTTATCTTCCTCAATGGATATCCTTGGGGAAGCATGACTTTGTCAAAGGGAGAGATATTTAGGGTGTGATTGGGTTGACTCAAGATATGGTTTCTAACATCAATGTTAAAGTTACTGGTTCAAATATGATTCTCAAAATTGATATGGAGAAAGCCTATGATATGCTTTATTGGAACTTTATCATCAAAGTGCTACGTTGTATGTGCCTCTTTTCTTGGTCCATTGACTTACTATTTAGATGCCAGCTTGCTGTGATTTTCTATTTCATTTTTGGGGATCAATTTTGGTTTCTTAAAATCAGTGTGTTGGATAAGACAAAGGGACCCACTATCCCCAAGCCTATTTATCATTTCCCAAGATTCTCTCTCCTGATACCTCAAGAAGAGTATTAGTGTTGGTGACATCATTCCTTACCATTTTAGGATGGAATCCAATGGTATTTATCACCTGATTTTTTTCTGATGACACTATATTATTTATCAATACCAGTAAGAGGTCTATCTGGGGCATCATCATGATTCTTGAAACATATTGGAAGTGGAGTGGACAACTTGTTAACAAGAAGAAGAGTAGTTTGTTTATGTCAAAAAACGTTCTGGGAAGATGGGTAGGTAAAGTGGAACCAAGCCTGGGTATTCTCATAAAAGCCTTCCCTTTTGACTAAATTGGTGCTCCAATTTCTCCTTCTAGTCTTAATATTAAACAATTTGACAAAATTGTGTCCAAAACCTTTGATCAGATTTCCAACTGGAAAAAATAGATTCCTATCTTTCGGTGGTTGGATCACTCTGGTTAACCATGTACTTTCTTCGATTCCCATTAATGTTCTATCTACTCTCAAGGTCCTAAAGGGTGTCTTGAATAATATTAAACAAATATTTAACTATTTCATATGGGATTCACACTTGGACAAGAGACTTCACTGGGAATCTTGGTAGGGACTAGCAAGACCTGCCTAAGAGGGAGGCATCAATGTGGAAGATCAGGGCACTACCATAAAATGCATGCTTGGGAAACTTGCTTGGGAGGCCATTGTGGGGGACACTCTATGGGTCCAATTCATTCAGAACAAATATAGTAGGAATCTGGACTCGGTTAGGGGGACCTATTCTCCTCTATGGCGTGCTGTCTAGGTGCATATTGATACACTCCCGGAGCACAGTAAATGGATTATCGGGAGGGGTGACATAAGTTTATGACACAACAACTGGGATGGATCCAAATTAGACTTCTAAGGGTTCCTGGTCTCTAATATCACATTCAAATAGGAAAACCTCTATCCCCATTTTATCAACGCTATTTTGGATGAAACGTAGTGAAATTTAGTTGATTCCATTACTCTGAATGATGACCCAGACTACTGTATTTTTGATGCTTCACCGACGGGTGTTTTCTCTAGAAAGGATACCAACCATTACTGGGAAATGCCTCTGCTATAGACGATTGGGGAGACCTTCTATGGTGTGAGTAGGTTCTAGTCAAACTGAAATTCCTCCTGTGGCATATAAGAAACTAGGCCCTTTCCACTGATGATAATGTGAAACATCATGGAATTTTCTTGGTGTCTAGATTTTCTTGATATTCTTATAGCCTAGAAGAATATATGAACCACTTATTCTTTGAAGGCACATGGGCTCCTATGGTCTTAGAAGTCCTCAGTTCTTCTAACAGATGCTCGCTGAAGGCCAATAACAATGACTTTCTGCATGCATGATTTCAGGGGGCTGATACTGTCATCAAAAAAAGGAAAGGGTGGAAATCCTGCTGGCTAGGTTCTGGAAAATTTGGCTTGCTCAGAATCGTGCATGACATGAGGGAACCATCACATCGCGAACAGTGATCATCTTCAGAAAAAAGTCCATGGTAGATGATTTCACTTGCCTCTTCAAGAACGGATAAGGGAACCCTCTTTTAAGAACTTTGTGGTGGCCAAAACCCCCAATAACAGATCCCTACAAGGTCATTGGGTGCATTGGATCCCACCTAGAACCATCTTCAAACTCAACTTAGATGGCGCCTGCAGGATGGGAGTCATGCGTAGTGGCGGTACAGTCAGGGACCATAATTGTTCTGTAATCCTGGATTTTTCGGCCTTCTTCGGGAGCATCAAATCTCTCTAGGAAGAGGTGAAAGAAATGATCACTGAAATTATTCTCTACCGTGAGAAGAATATCACCATATTATCCATTGAAACTAATTCAACAACTATTCATCATTCTCTTCAATGCAGTGGTAATACACCCTGGTGCATTGCATATACTGTCCGTAAGTGTTGTCATCTCATTACCACCCAGATGGAGATTCTCAACACTTGATGAGTGGGTAATAGAGTCACATATTTTCTCGCCTCTATGGATGGCTCTAGTGATGAGATCACATGCTACTCAAATCTTGGCTCCCTCCCGTCTGATAGCATGGCTCTTGTCATTGGGGATGCTCTAGGTCTCTATTACTTTAGACCCCCATGACTCCCCCTCATGATGTGTGTCTCCCTCTCTCTATAATGTATATTTTTTAAAAGATCAAATATCTTTGGTGGTGGGATGATGCTTACACACATCCATTCTTAGAAATAAAATGGTGTTTATAAAAACTTACCCTTATATAGAGAAATATCATAGGTTAAAATATTATTATGTGACTTTATATCCTTACATGGATTTTGAATGACTCTTACATAGTTCACACTTACGTGAAATCACTCATATATAGAAAAAATCTTGCAAGGTTCACCCTTACATGAAATTATTCATACATAGAATGAATCTTACTTGATTTTTTTTCAATGGTATGTTTTTAGAAATATTTAAATATGATTTATTTTTCATATCCTTTTATATTTAAATTCACAACATATTTTTTATACTTAATTTGTTTGTTTTAGTTATTCCATAAATAATTTTTAATTGTTTAGATGTTAGGGAAAATTATCTGAGGGTGTTGTATGTTGAATTAAATTACAATATCTAAGAATAAAACATGTTTCATTTTCCTGTTGATTTCGTAGAAATTTTCATGTTTGATATTTGAATTTTTTAAATTATAAAGTGTTTCCCTCAAATATTTTTAGGGAGTATTCCAAGGACTATAATATTTATGATTATGAGAATATTTATTGATATATTGATTTTTTTGAAAAATTTTAGTTGTAAACCTATTTTAATTTTTTACATTTTATAAAATATTCTCTCAACACTAAAATAGTTTGTCATCCTTGGGAGAGAAAAGTTTAGTTTTATGGGAAAAATAAACTAAAACTATTATGCATGAAACTATATATTTTTTAGGTTATTTTGTGATTTCAGTCTATCATGGGCCCAGTAAAAATATAATTTATAATCTCCGTTGTTTTAGCATGATGACTAACCTTGGGGTTATCTCAAATTGGAATTATTCTCATCAAAGTAATTCGTAATATATTTTTTTTGTGTTTTTTCTATTTTGAATATAGAGGAAACATGGAAAAAATGTTATAAAAAAGTGAAATGAAAACAAGAAACAAAATTATAAGAGGAAAATTCATTAAAAACAATTATATTTTGATCCTCTTTTTTTCTGCATTTCAAATAACTATCAAAGGACTTAAATAACAAAATACTAAGACTTAATCAATAAATGATCTACATCTTAACTAAATTCACATATCTAACAAAAAAATTAACTCACTTTCACAAAATGTCTCCCTATGAAAAAAAAATTCTTATATATTATAACAAGACTTACTTAGGAGAATAATTTTAGGAGGGATGTCTCATAGGATAGAATGATCCTACAAATTTCATCAATTCACACAATCATCACTCATCACACTTTGTTAAGAGAAATTAATGAGGAAGTAGAAAAAGATAATGGAATGAAGAGTAGTAAATGGATCCTATGAGAGTGTTTTTCATAGCATCAGTCCAATTCACCATCATAGTATACTAAGAGATAAGTATAAGGTGATGATCATCTTCATATTCAACTTTCTAGATAGATTTGAGTTTCATGTACTGGAATTATTTTTTGAGTTATCCCTCTATGTATGGAGGTTAAATAACATAGATAAATGAGAACATAAAATATTTATTTACAAACATAATTAAAGAACCCATGAGATAAATACAAGGAATGTCCTCTAATATATGCTCCATCCCCTATTTAAAGAATAAATAAGGATAAATTATCAAAACTAAGTGACACGTAGAACAATAAACATGGAACAATCCCCAACTATTCTTCATCATCATAGAGTGACATCTTGGGTGACTGAAACTTCATCCTTTAACAAAAAAAATAACTATGCTTATCTCATAGATATAAATTATATGTTTTACATAAAATGACTCTATGTGAAAGGATTCACTATTCATCATATTCTATATGTGACTCAAGATAATCCTTTCTAACATAATTCTCTCACTCATCTGTTCTTGGATTTTTCTCTAAGCATTTAGAACTTAGAGGCATTTCCCAAATCAATTTATTCCTCTTAAACACCTTAGAAAGATTCATGATATTCCAAAATCTTTTATTCTATAGTTTTTAATTTTATAATTAGGGTTTTACATGTTATAATTCTATTTTTATCACCTTTACAGAGCTTTAAACATTATGTTATACCTTGTAATAGTCTCCTGGAAATCCAAGGTGCCCTGATTCAGTTAGATTCAATGTGGGGGTGGCCTTATATAGCTTAGTGATGACCCTAGAATATCCTCCTAAACACTAGAGTTACCCTAACATGATCTGTATAAGTAACATTTATAAATACTTTAGCTTCAGTATACCATTAAGAATCCATAGCCACTACCTTTACATTGGCTACCGAGTTACACTAACACAGCTCGTATGAACTTTACGTAAGTCCAGATATACAACATTTCTCCTTTTATGTCATTATAAATTATAAATGTGAAATTAAAATTAATAAAAAGAATAAAAAATGAATTTATAACCTTAAAACAAAAAAATAAAAATAACTCCAACATATCATAGAAAAGTTTTAAAAATGGAATACTGAAAAAATTTAACCCAAAAACTAGAACCAATAAAATCACTTCAAAATAATTATTCAATTAAAATCCCATAACAATAAACATAAATATTTGTTCTTAGAGATATGTAAATAAAAACCAAGAACATTTGATCATTAAATCACTAGAAATATTTATTTCTATAAAATTATTAATATAATAACAATTTCATTACAAAATAACTAAAAATAAATAATTATCCATTTAATGCACACTTTTGAAATAAAAAACACAGTTATTTCTCAAATTAGATGTTGAAAACCTATATTAAAATCCAGCCTCATTATATTCCATTACACTTAAAACATTTATTATTATAAAGCAATCATTTCATCAAATTTAGTGGCATTCAATTCATCTTAAAAAATGAAAAATTTTCAATTCAAACTAAGAGATTTTGTTTTGAAAAATGCTTCCCCCATTGAATCTTTCAAGTAAGTAATATGATTACTATACTAAAAAGAATTTATTTTTGGAAAAATTTATTCCAGTTTATAAAAAATGATTGATTTAAAATTATTTAAAATTATTAAACAAACATCAATTTTCATTCAATTATTCTTTGAATTTATTTTTTTAATGGTGAAGAAACACAAATATTTTAGAATAGAATAATTAGACATAAAAAAATTGATGGTTGAGTTTAATAATTAAAAAGGAAGCATAATTAACGCATCCAAAATTTTTATATTAAAGAATTAATATCCTAACTAAAATTTAGAGTTCATTCCAGGACCACTTGAATTAATGGTTTTTTAGCTTAACTCCAAACAAGAAGATTAATTTCCATAAACATTGTAAGGCTTACTCCTAATGATTCACCACAAGAAATTATTTTTAATAGAGAAAAGTAAATGTTTTTATTATATTGAATCCATGGGAAAAAGGATAATATTATCCACTCTAAGAATAATAATAGTTCCCAAATCCAAGAAAAACTCACAACCACTAAAAATGAAAATTGAATAATAAAAATAGTCAATTTTCTTAAAAAAATAATGAATTTTGTATATTTTCAAGGAAATAAATTTTATCATATTAAATAAAAACACTCATTCACACATAAAACCCATTAATGTACCCAAAATTGAATATCAATGTGGGATAAAATTTAAAAATCTTTTATTCCAAAAGATTTTCATACGACCAATGAGAAAGGATTTTTAAGGGTTTACAGCAAAGATAAAAAATCCTATTTACCACTTAATAAAAATAGCATAAAACTTTATATCATGTAAAAAATATTTCCCTTCAATTAAAAACATAAGAGTTTTATAATAAATTCATTATTTTCATGTGGTATACATGTTTAAAGATAGAGAGTTAATGGATTTTAAAAAATTAACAAAAAAAAGTATACAATTACACTAATTTAGTATAAAAGGGTCTGAAAGAGTATTAAAAACTAATAGTATGTTTTATAGTGAATTATACATGCATAAATAAAATTTTAAATCAATTTAAACCCTTAAATTCATGTAAATAATAGCAGTATTTTGAAAGATACTGATTTGACATATGTGTAGAATTTAACCAATAACTTCCCCGATATAGAAGCCTTAATTATTTAAGTTAATATAGTGAAACTTCCATTTTTATATTAAAATGTTACTTTGGTTATATATATTTTAGATTCTATAAATCAAAATAGAAAATCATTTGAATTTAGAATTTTTTGTTCAAAATAAAACACAATAAGAGTTTGCGTAAAAGGAGAGTGATTCAAAGTTTCTCAAGTAATAAGCTCGTCTTGGTCCTTGAAAAAAATTAATTTTCTAATCTAAATAGTTGTGTTGTTTTCTCTAAATATAACATATAATATATATAAATTAAATACTAATGATTTTATTATATTCATAAAAATCAAAATAATTTTCAAGATAGCTTTGTAAAGTAGCATGTTTGGCATTATTCTCTTAAAAAACTATAAGTAACATCAAATAAATTCAAAATTCTCAAGATTCCAAATGATTTTTAGGATGATAAAAATTACATCAAAATTAGTTCAAAATTATTTCCAATTAAATTATTTAATAAAATATTTAACACCCATAAATTATATCAAGTTTTAATATTCCAAAACAACATATTACATGTTGAACACACATGATCATAACTTAGTATTTCAATAATTTTCAAAATAAAAAATTAATATACATGTACATAATAAATTCAGAATGATATTAGTCCCTTTAATGTAAAATAATAGGATCATCAAATAGAATTAAATGTACCCCTCTCAATAAATTAATTTTCATCGTGTTATAAGAATTTAATCTCTTAAAAAGTTTAGGGTGGAACTATACAACCTGATATACCCTTTTTGAGATTTTTGAGATATTTTTCATGTTATGGATTACACTGAGTTGTTATTTTAAAAAATAAAATCATTTAAAAGTTTAGAAATTAAAAAAATGAATTTTATTCCTAGTGATTAGCAGTAGTTTTATTTCATTTTAAGGAGTGTCTAGTTGTTTTCCATTTAGTTCAAATAAATGAAAACACACAAAACATATACAAAACAAAAACTAAATAAATGAAAAACTAAAACCAAAATGAAAATCATGATAATCATGGGATACTAACCCTCCCAAGGGGTTTTATATTTAGACTGTCCATAGATAGACAACACATGGTTCATACATAATCAAATGGGTGTGTGTATTTTTTTCTCTTAAGAACCACCATATATTCTCCATTATAGTGTTTTTCCTTACACAGTGGTTCTTAAGAACAAAGGTATATATTTTTTCTTTTTAAGTACTCTATAAAAAAATTATAATGTCTTCACCTTTCCATCTAATTATATTTTATTCATATGGAACTAGGCATGTAGAGAGAAAAACTGAGGAGCCTTAGCATTGAACTCATTAAAACAACCCAAGCCCAGTTGGGTCACTTCCTATTATAATATTTCCAACCTAATTATGGACTCAATTTAATTATCTTTAATGGCACCCTTACTTGAATTTTCATTCAAATATGGAATCTTTTGTAGAACCTCGACATGTATAGGTTTATTTTCCATTTGACTCTCCAAGATCTTGAATAGATTAATTGTTTCATTAAAATAATAAAAAGGAAAAACATAATCATAGTTAGGCACACCATAATTATAATGATATAAAAAACCCCTCTTCCATAAAATAGCCTAATCCCTAAATTTATTTATCTTAATATTCTTCATGATGTAACGGTGCTCCTAAGAGTATGTCTAAGATGTGAGAGAGGTATTCAACCTACTCTAGACTCTCCAAAAAGAAAACCACATTAGTTGTGCTATTATCTTGGAAAAAATAAAGGATTTATTATACTAGTAAGACTTGTTATAAAATATAATGATCTTTATATAGGTGAGTATATATTAAATCATCATAAATATAAATAGAAGAAAAAACATCTTCCAAAGTGGATTTAGCTTCTTCCAGTTCTACATGAACCTTCTTCTACCATCCATCAAAAAAATACTCAAATAACTGATCATTAAATTTTCAATTTTCATATTTGACAATTTAATTTTAAATAATAGGTATCTCTAAACCTTCTTTAGTTTCTTCTTCATAGACTTATTCAACAAATTTCTCAAAATATTCCCTTCTCTTTTGATCCTCTTGAACAAAGTTGGTTTCTTTGAAAAATTTTATAAGTTTCTTAGAATTAACCATGTCATCATTAGTGGGAACCTTGAATATGTTTCATTGCATCCAACCCTGAAAACCTTCTATATTATGGTAAATTTTTTATACCCATGAGTAATGTAATAGTAATTTTATTCATAAACTTTGTGATTCCATCAATATGAATAGTTTTAATTAAAACACTTAAAATCAATAAGATAAATGAGCCTCCTTTACAATAACACTACTTTTGATGTTGGGGTATCATGACATGGTGAAAATACAATTTATAAACTCTCTATATATAGAACAATATCCAACCTCAAGGTCTTTTCAAAGAGGTAGTGTGTTCATCAATGCAATTCCTTTAAAATCCTTTTGTGTTTTTTTTAGTTTTGATATCAAAGAAAACTAGAAAATAATTTTTCATATAAAGTGAAATGAAACAAATAAATTAATAAAAATAAAATAGGAAAAGGAGTAAAATTTTTTAAGAATAAAACCAATCCTATTTTGATCCAATTTTCCATTAACTTTCACAGACTTACTAAAGGAATTAAACCACCAACAGTCGACCATACTCAATGAATGATTGATATAACGACTCAATTTAAATATCCAAGAAAAAATAGTGAAAAATAATGAACAGAATGTCTTCATATTAATGAGAAATTCTCCCAGATTGTAACAATTTTTACTCAAGAGAATCATTTTAGTATGGATTTTCCACAAGCTAGAAATATCCTTCAAAGGTTATCAAGTCAAAAAAATATCACTCATCTCACTCTATTGAGTAAAATAAACATGGAAGTGGAAAATGATAAAGGAAATAAGAGTTTTAAACCAATATTGAGAGTAAGTGTGTCACAAAATCTCCCCAATTCAAAATCATATAATTCTAGGAGTGAAGAAGAAGGTAAATATCATCTTATTATTCAGTACTCCAAACTGCTTCAGGATTTACCTCTTGGAAGTAGTTTGGTAATTATCCCGCCATGTATAAAGGTTTAAGAACACACAGGAATAAGAATAGAAAATAATTATTTATAATAAAACAATTATATAATACCCTATAGAATAATTAGGAATGTCCTATTACAAAATTTTGATCCATCATTTGAATTAGAAACTAGAATGAATTAATAAATCTAGCCAACTGATAGAAAAATCCATGTGGCATGATCACCAGTTTTTCTTTATCTCCCTAGGGTTACATCCTTAGTAATTAATGATTAATGTGCTTCTCTCATATATAGTAACACCAATATTCACATCAAATGATTCCATATGGTAGGATTCAATATTCATTATCTCCTACAAGTGAATCGAGAAAATAATTTCTAAGAAAATCCACCCCACTATGTGTGCTTGGATTGAGATCCAAGATTTCAACACATGGATGCATTTTGTTTCTCGATTTATTCCCCTTAGCTTCTTGAAGAAAAATTTGGATCTTCTCAGCATTATTAGTATTTCATTTTAAATTTCACAATTAGAGATATACATGTATAAATTCTATTTTCAACACCTTTATATAGCTTGAAACTAAGTGGTATACCTTAACATAACCTCCTTTTACACCGAGGAAGCTTGATGAAATTGGATTCAACATGGGAGTACCCTTACGTAGATCAGTGATATCCTTGAAATAGCATCCTATGCACTGAAGTTACCCTGATGCAAGCTGTATAATTGACATTTATGTAGCCTTATGTTTTGATATACCCTTACACAGTCTTAGCCGCTACATTTTCATGATAAATTGAGTTTCCTTGACATGGTTTATATGACCATTAAACAGGTTCAACTACAAAAAATTTATCCTTTATGATAAAATCAATTATATATGTGAAATTAAACTTCATAAAAGAATAAAAAATCAATTTTAAACCTTAAAATAAAATGTAAAAATAATTCCAATATATCATATAAAAGTTTTAAACATGGAACTTTAGAAAAATTAAAAAAAAACAAAAAAAAAAACACATCAAAACATATATTTATTTAAAATCTCAAAAAATTTATTTGAAAATATTTATTATTTGAGATATGTAAATAAAATTAAATAACACTTGATCATTTATGAAAAAATAATTTTAATTTCTATAAAAATATTTAAATAATAAAAATTTCATTTTAGAGAAACCAAAATTAAATAACTCTTCATTAAATATACACACTTGACATAAAAAACACAAATTTTTCTCAAATTCATTTTAGTAAACATATATTAAAATCAAACCAATTCAATGTGAATAAAGGAACCCTATATATAGAGTTCAGAAAAACCAATGAAAGTAATGAGATATAAGGAATTATTGAGGATAATCAAACTATATTATGCTAAACATTTTGGAAATCATCACTGATGCTCTATCTGAATTACTTCACTGTAAATATTATTTGGAGTAAAATTGATCCTTAATTTCTCAAAATTTATAACTTCATTATTTGTGTCTTGAGTATGCGGTACCAAATTCTTTATATCTTTTATGTGTGCATAATTTTTGATCTATTCTACTATATTCAAAAGATAAACCTTAGTGTTGGGTTATACCTCTCATTCAAAAGGGATGTCTAGTTGTTCCTTGGTCCATTAAAATAGGGTGGGTTTCAATTGAGAATTGATCCATACAAAGGAATATTTATTTATTCCTAAAATTCAAATGGAATGTTATGGGTTATGCCTTCGAGTTGAAAAAATGTGGGTTTATTGGGTTATGAATCATGGTGTTAAAATGGAATGTGTATTGGGTTGTGAATACAAGTGTGAAAAATTTAGTTATAAAGGGTTGTGGAACCCCTTCAAAAGTTAGGTCACTTTTTATATTGGGTTCCATACTATCTTTTTGGGAGTGTGAAGAGTTTATGTTGGATAACTTTTATCCAAACTACTATAAAAATAAATTTTTCCATATTTTATCTTTCCACTAAAAATTAACTTAACTCTGTTAAGTCTTTAAAATTTTATAAAGATTATATTTCATCCCCCTAATGGCCAATAGATCATCCTACCATTTGGACCAAACAATTTGTATTAAATCTTTGACCATGAAAGGATTATTATCATTGTTTTATACATATTTTGTTTTTAACCATACCCCATGCTTAACCATATAAGTAAAAAATCAAATTGAGATGAAAGGAATAGTTTTAATGATTATTGGATTCCATAAAAAATAATTTATTGATGGTAAAAATTATTGATATTGGAAAGGAATGATGGAAGCTTACCTAAAGAAACTATGCATTGATCATTGGGACATAATAATAAAACCCTATAAATTACCTGAAAATAGTCCAAAGATCTTGAATGGTGATGATGCTATAATTAATATTTGAATTACAACACAATGAACATTTTATATCGTGGCATGGGAATAAATATGTATATTTTTATATCTTCTGATAAAACTACACATTACATTTAGAGAATATTTCGAGTCACTCATTATAGAAATGATAAATTATAAAGAACTAAACAAGATACACTTAGATTTAAATATCAATATTTTAAAATGGGTGACGATAAAACTATTAATAAAATCATTCATAGATTTACTAGCATTATTAATGGAAAGATTGACATAAGAAAAGAAATGGATAACATAATACTATTTAAAATAGTTATTAGGTCACTACTTAAGAAGTATAATACAAAAAAGGTAGATATTTATGAATATAAGTACTTTAAATAATATACACTTGATGAACTTATTGGTTATTTTCTGTAATATGAACTTGAACATAAAAAATATTTTTGAGGAAGAATCAACAAAAAAGAAAGGAATTTAATTTAAATTAATGGATTATTAAACTTACTCAAGAAATTATAACCAATGTGGAAATTAAAATGATGAGGTTTTTGAAGTTTATAAAGAAGTATACATAAATAAGGATAGACATTATATAATATCTATAAAGGATTATCCAAGTAATGGTCATAAAGGGAAAGTAATGTTACCTTTAATAACGTTCTAGGAGTTACTTGTTGTAAATGCTAGAGGATGTTTCACATTAAACCAAAATGATCAAGGATAAAGAAGAAAAGTAAGTTGATAAAAATTATAATATAGAACATATAAATAGATGGATTTTTACTGAGGACTCATATTCAAGTGAATAATCTAGTTTTGAAAAGGAATTAAAAAATTTGAGCATGATGGCTTCATCAAATCATATAAGGGAATCTAATTTTGAATATTCTATATCTAATAATAAAAAACCATCAGTTGATAATTTATAAGATTAAATTTATAGTTTACATAATTATGTACAAATTTATAAATATATAATTAACTCAAAAATAATCGTAAAAAGTTTATTTAGGAGAATATTATCACTCTGTATGAAAATGAGAAGATAATGAATACTGCTACTAATAGTAATGATAAAATATGTATAGATTTAGAGTTTTTTGAAAATAAAAATCTTAAACTCCATGATTATATTTCTAAAAATAATTAAGTATGAGAAAGAAAATTAATTGTTGTTCTAGATGAAAATGAAAAGCTAAAAATGAAATTGACAGTTTAAAGACAGACTTGTCTAGGTTTTTTAATGGAAAATAAAGTTATGATAAAATGGTAATAATGAACAAAATAAATAAATCTATGACTTTTCTAGATAATTATAATCAATTAACAAAAATTTAAAAGGCATTCATTATTAAAATTTGAAAATGAATTATTTCAATAACTACTTTTTTATATGTGGAGTGAAGGGACATTATGAAAGTGAGAGTTCATTGAGATTTTCAAAATATCTTGGTCACACTAGAGCCTTCATTTGAAAATACTTATACTCATTATTACCAATTAATAACTATTTTAAATTAGTGTGGGTTCTTAAGAATTATTTTTCTAACCCAATTAGACCCAAGATTTCATGGGTACCAAAATTGTAATAAAAATAACCTTATATGATATTTGTCTTATATGTTTGATAACTAAAACATTTTACATGGATTATATATGCTCCTAGAAAATGTAACATGATTATATGACTTTTATATCATTCAAAAAATGTGAAGGATGTAATTTTACATTTATAGATAATTCAAAATTTATTTTCAAAGGATTTGATGAAGTTATAATGTCAAAATATGTTATTATTTCAAATGTATTATATATTTAAGTTTTGAAACATAATTTTATTAGTATTTCTCAACTCTGTGATGATTAAATGGATTTAAAATTTAAAAATTATAGGTGTATAGTTTATAGACATGAATTTTTACCATTTTATGAAAACTAAATAGATAACATTTATTTTGTCAAATTTGCCGAGTTACCTGGAAAAAATGATAGGTGTTTATGTGTTATATAGTTATATGACATTTTTTGGCATTGGAGTCTTGGGGAAAATAATTCTATATTGTTATAAAATCCATCAAATCTTTAAAAATTATATAGATTCTAGAATTAAAGCAAGAAAAAACCTACATTTCTGAATCTTTTATGAAACATAAATTCTATAAAGTGACTTTCTAACCTATCAAGGAAGTTAAAATGATAATTTTTTTACAATTTATATGTATACTTCTGGTATTGGCGTTAAAATTTATGTATCTTTAATAGTTTTTGATTTTAATATATAAACATGGGTGTATTTTGTAAATTATTATCATAAACCATTTTAAATTTTAATTTATAATGTATGAATATTAAAATTTAAAAGGGGTTTTTATTTGTTATATTATAAGTGATAAGTGTTTATAATTTTTAAAACATGAAATTTATAAATATATATGAAGATAATGGTTATTATTAAAATTTTCATCCCCAAGGACACCAAAAAATAATGTTGTTGTAAGGGAAAAAACATTACAAAAAAATGACTAGAAAAATGTAAAATGAGTTTTGGAAACCTAGATTATTTTGGATAGAAGCTATGAATAAATATTTATATGAGTAAAATAGAGATATTTTAAGAATTATTTTAAAGAATAAACCTTATGAACTTTGGGAAGGTAGAAAATCAAATGTTGGGTATTTTTTAGTGTTTGGTTGTAATTTTTATATTCTTCATATAAAAGATTCTGTAGATAAATTATATTCAAAATATAATGAAGGTATATTTTTGGGTTTTTTAAACTCTAGTAAATTATATTAAGTTTATAATAAAATAACAGTGTTAGTTAAAGACTATATTCATGAAAAATGCGATAAAAAAATTAAAAGGAAATAATCATGATTTGAACCAACATGAAAAAGAATTTATAGATATTAATTTTTGAGAGGTCGAAACCAAAAATAAAAAAAAAATTGAGGGGGAGAGTTACCCTCATTAAAATTCTTGAAAAATAGTCAAATATCACCCATTAAAAAAATTATTGGAAACTCTAAATCAAAAAATGAAACTATAAATTACTTGAATAATTTTTGGGCACATTATTCTTTATTTTTTTTCATAAAATATTAATGAATATTTAACCGATTATAATTAGATTATTTCTATGGGAGAAGTTTTCAATCATTCATCATGAAATAATTTTTTGAATTTGGTATAACTACATAAGGAACAACAAGTTATAGTAATTAAATGTATTTTTTTGAATAAACATGATGATTCTAGAAATATTTTTAGAAATAAGGCCATATTAGCTATACAAGGAAATTATAAAAAAAGGTATAGATTATGATTAAACATTTTCCCTATCTTCTAGATTATAAGTTATAATAATTTTTTTAACAATATATGATTTTTCATTGTTTTCAACTTTTTCAAATTAATTTAAAAAGTTCATTCCTAAATGGAATTATTTTTTTAGAAAGTATATGTTAGAAAACCCCCAGTTTTTTCAAATAATTTTTTTCCTAATCATGTTATAAATCTATCTAAATCACTTTATGTATTTAATAAGGATCAAAAGATTGGTATTAAATATTATCAGATTTTATTTTATAAAATATATTTATAAAAGGAAGGATTGATTCTACTTTATTTATGAAGAAAATATCTAAAAATATTTCAATTGTTCATATTTATGTGGTCGATATCATTTTGGGATATTCAAATAATTAATTGTGTAAATAATTTTTAAAATTAATGAAAAGTGAATTTGATATGATTATTATGGGGGAATTAAAATTCATCCTTGGAAATCAAAATTTTCAAACTAGTGAAGGAATATTTTTAAAAAGATATATGAATGAAAAATAAATTATTAAAATATTTAGACTAGATAATTATAAAATTTCAAACATTCACATAAGCACTTCATGTGAACTAGATGTTTATAAATATGAAAAACTAGTGGATAATAAACATTATAGAGATATGATTGGCGGTTTTTTATATATAATCATTTCATATCCTAACTTAATTTTTTTAGTATGTATTTGTGAAAGATTTAATAGTGAACCTAAATAAAGTCACTTAAAAGTTTTTGAAAGAATGAAAAAATATGTTGAAGGTTATTTAAACTATGATTTGTTTTATACTAGAAAAAAGTTCATTTGTTTGTAAAAGTTATTTAGATTCTGATTTTGATGTATGAAAAATAGATAGAAAAAAACACATGTTGAATATATCACTATCTAGGATAAATCATGACTTATTTCAGTTATAGGAAACCAAATTAATTTTCTTTTTCTACTATAAAAGAAGAATACATAGTTGCTGGAAGTTGTTGTGATCAATCCTTATATATTAAGAAGTATTTAACTAATTTTTATGTCTAGTTTTATAAAGTACCCATTTTATATAATATTTCATCTTCATTACTATATCTAATAATCCTTTAAATTATTCAAGAACAAATCATATTGAATTTAGATATCATATTATTAGAGAAAATTTTCAAAAAAGTAAAATCTATTTGGAATATGTTACAAATTATGATCAACTATATGATATTTTTACAAAGAATTTTGATTTATATAAGTTTGAGAAAAACAAATATGAACTAGGAATATGAAATGTTAAAAATAAAACTTCAAAATAAAATTTCTAGAATCTATTTATAGCCAGAATGTGTACATATAGATTTGACGGTCCTTCTTTAAGGAATAAAATTCACCTTCAAAACCCCACTTCATATTATCTATATTTGTCCATATATCATCACTATTGTAACATGATTCTAATGTTAATAAAATTTAATTGAATATGTTTGAATCTATTTATAGTTAGTTATCATTCATTTTTGTTCCATTCTCTAGTCAATTGAAATTTTTAAACACTATTAGTCACCTTTTATATAATTCCTTGAATATATTAATATATTTTATCGTATCCTTGTTTTTTTATATGTATTTATCAAGAGCAGTTATCATAACTTTATAAAAAAAATTATTTTCCACACACAATAAATTTAAAATAGACACATACCATGTTGATGGGAGAAAATATTATATTAAAGGGGAGTTTCAAAAAATTTATCACCTTAAATTATTATCTAGTTTTAGATTAGATGGTATCTATTTTCAGAATGAATAAGTATAAGGGGTATTTTTTAATTTGAAATATACTTTTATTAATTCTGAAATAATTGGTCAAATTAAGTTTCTAAAAGGGGGGAGTAATTTTTTGTTTATAAAAACATGTTTGAAATAGGGGATATGTGTTTCAATATTTCACTATAATATAAAGGTTTTTTATAATTTTCAAATGAGGGAGAAAAATTTGAAATTATATTTGGTTTCTTAATTATCCAAGAGAGAGAGAATGTTGAGTAGCCCAGTTCCATTTTATTTGTTTTTGTTTTGATAATTATAAAATTCGCATTTTATTCCCTTTAAAATGAGTTTTTAAGGATCAAATACTTGTTTAAAAAACAATGTCGTTTTTATTTATAGTTTGAATAAATTTTCTTCATTTTAGTTATGTGTCTTATGAAATGATTTTTGAGAAAAATCCATCTCTGTATAAGTTATGTTATAAATCATATGCTAAAGTTTTTCTAAGTAAAAAATTACTAATAATAAGATGGAATATGACTCATATACATACGCATATGACTTATACAAAGATAAATTTTACTCATACGGAAGTTGTAAATAACTCTTGCGAAGGTCTACTTACTCAAAATTTTCAAAGTGTTTAATGAAGTGTACACAGTGTCATGAATGACTTCTACATTGCTCCAAATCACTCTTATTCAAGTGAAGTATACTTTTATATAAAACATGTTTAAATTTATAGAGAAATAGAAATAACCTTTTTATGGATACCCTTATTGGATAATATGATTATGTGAATACCCTTATGTGATAGTTTATACTTAAATAAATATCCATATATAATTCATTCTTATGGGATGATTCTTAGAAGAATTTCATCCTTATGGAAAATTGATTCTAACTTGATCCATGCTTATGAGAAGATCCTTATGGAAATTTAATACTTAAGGGGAGACACTTACATAAATCCATACTCATAGAAATAATTATTTTTATATAAAACTAAACTTATGTGGAGAAATTTATTATGTGATAATATTCTTATGTGATTTTATATCCTTACATGAATTCTAAATGACTCTTATGTGGTCCAATATTACATGAAATGAATCATATATAGAATTACTCTTATATGGTTCACACAAAAATTAAATAAATCATACATAGAATGAATCTAACATGTTTTTTTCAATAGTTTGTTTTTATAAATCTTTATATATTCTATGCTTTTATTATATTTCAATATTTTTATTTACTATATAACTATTATACTTTTTTTTCTATGTTTTAATTGTTCTATAATTAAATATTTATTATTTTTATGCTAGTAAAAAATATTTGAGGGTATTTTATATATAATGAAATTACAATATTGAGGGATAAAATGTGTTTAATTTTCACATTACTTTATTGGAAATTTTAGAGTTTCAAATTTGAATTGTTTGAAATATTTAGAATTTTTACTGTATGTTTTTAAGTTGTATTTTAAGGAATTTTATATTGATTATTATGATAATATTTACTAATATAATGAATTATATTATGAGTTTATTTATAAACCTATTTTAATTTTTATTGATTATCTAAGCTTCTCTTAGTTCTGAAATAATTCATTATCATTGAGAGGGAAAAGTTAAAGTGCATGGTAAAAGATAAACTATAATGGGTATGTATGAAATTATAATTTTTGAATTTTTTTGTGCATGTAATAACTCTATATATATATTTCAAAAAACCAGTGTAAGTGAAGAGATCTATGGAATTTTCAATGATACTAAAACAATAACGCGCTACACATTTTTGTGATCATCGATGTAACACTCTCTACTGAAATTCATCGTAAACATATTTTGGTGATGAAGTGAACCTTTCTATATATAAATTTTTAAATTCAAAATTTAAATATGGTTTTTATAGTACTAAATTATTTATATATTTTCTATGTTTTTAATTTTTTGTTCATATTTATTCATTAAAAAAAGGACCTTAGTTTCATGTTATACTTCTTGTTCCAAAGGTATGTTCAGATTTTCCTTTTTCAAATAAACGGGAAGGGTTTTTGGTTATTAATTGGTCTTAAAAAGGTAAGGTTGGTTATTCATATTCGGAAAAAGGAAGGTTTTGGGTTATGCCTATGGGTGAAAAATAGGTCAGGTTATTGGGGTGTGCCTCTAGGTGTGAAAAAAGATTTGTATTGGGATATGGATTCAACTATGAAATAATCAGTTTTAATAGATTATAACTCCCCTTTAAAAGTTACATCACTTATAATAGTGGGTTTCATACTCTCACATTGAGAGTGTGAAGGTTTTTCACAGGACCAATTTGACTTAAACTACTATAAAAATACTTGTGATCATATTTTATTTTTTCATAGAATGTTCATTTAGCTCTAATAAGTATTTAAAATTTTATAAAGATTTCAATTTACCCCTATTGACTAATAAACCATCTTACTATCTAGATCCACCAAATAAATCCAAATATATCCTAAATTAAGACACCATTAACCAAACCTTTGAAATTTAGGTTCATCCTACATCACTTTGGGTTTATTAAATGGTTATTTAAGTTTTTATCCCTTTATCCATAATAAACAAATCCCCAAAAATAACTAAACCCCGCTCCGATTTCAACTAAAGTTCCTTAGAACCACATTCCTAGATCAGGTGAAAAAATAAAAACATTTAAAAAAATATTTGATATTAAGTGAGATGGCCTGATAAATGCACACATATATTTACAACATTAAACATTACATCTAAAAATTCACACACAATCCTAGAACCCAAAGGGTTAGTTTATTTTGAGATTATCTACATTATATTCTTATTTTAAAATCAATCTTCAAGATTTACCATAATATTCTTCACACATTCTATATTTATTTAAATTTTATACATAATACTCTTATTTATATCTTGGGGAATGGAAACATAAGAAAGGGTTGAGAAAATATTCTAGGTAAGGGTAAACATAAGTGATGCAAATAATAGATCATAAGTGACTATAATATGAGCATGCATGTATGATAACATAATCAAATAACATAAAAAATCATTCCCCATAAAATATATATCATGAAACATGAGTTAGAGAATGATTCCTTAAGTATAAAATATGACATGAGTCATATGAGTGTGGAAACATGATTCAATAAAAATGACACATGAGAAAATAACTTAGGTACCTTATATACCGTAATAATGTGGCTTGAATATAAGCATAAAACATGCATCAATATTAACCATTAAAATTTCATCACGTAATTGACTATTCTAACCACCTTCCACTAAAATTATAGCTTAGGATAACCACCCATGTTCCCTTCTTAGGCTTGGGATAACCACTCATGTACCTTTTAGGGTTGGGATAACCATCATTTTACATTTTTTTGGATCAAGATAAACACCTATTTACCCTATTAGGATTGGGATAACCACACATGAACTATTTTAAGCTTGGGGTAACTACTTATAGACCTTCTTAGGCTTGTGATAACCACTCATTTACCTTTTTAGGATCATGAGACAAAAAACATTACCCTATGAATTGGAGGGGCATTATAGACCCACCAATCACATAATTATAAATGATACAAATGTTCACCTTACGAACATGTAAACACCATAATCTAATCATAGTTTAACTAATCCGTGGGAAAGAAACGGGTTTCATAAAAACATTAACATAACATAATCATAAGAAATTGATAGAAAGAGGGTGGATGATATCATTAGAGTATATCAATAGTGAATCATATGAAAAATTAAAGGATGCTGATATTGATTAAAAACAATTTTATAATATAATTAGGAAATATCATTAAAAACTAATCAAGATATCCATTTTTTTATTAAAATTAAAAATTCACAAAAATGGAAAATGATATTACTTTTGAAAACCATATAAACTAGGATAGAAATATTAATTATAAAAAAATTATAAAATTGGGTAAATGATTTGATGTGAAAATAATTAAAAATAATATTCTCTTCACAATTTTGTAAAGAAATTCTAATTAATAGAAAATGAATTATATAGAAAATGTTTTAAAATACCACTTTTAAATACTTGTAACAAAATTAAAAGTTAGTAGAAAATTTCAATAATAAATAATTTAAGAATATATATGGAAATACACAGAAAAATATAAATAATATATATATGGAGGATAATTATTTCTAACCAATTCAAACATATAAGGGAAACTCTACTGACAAACATCCTTTCAGTTAAATTTTGAAAAAAATGGACATAAAATCATAAGAAACATGTAAACACTAGAAATAACCAGGGTAGAAGAATATAAGTTATAGTTAAGAGATAACGATTAAAATTTTCCCCTAGAAGAAAATTACAATGAAAATGATCTCAATTTCCAAAATGATATTAGAAAATAAAGCCTTATGGCTTCGGGAAATTTTGAATCAAAATAAAATGAAAGGGAAAACCTGTGATGGACTTGTAAATACATTTAATATCATGAAAATAATGATAAAACACATACATGGGTAATATATATACCCCAAAAAGGATTATATGTTTTGAATATGAAATTTATATCAATGAAAGAAAAATTGAGATGATAAACCATTTCATTTACTCCAGAATTCCATGAAATCACATTAACCCCTTATATAATAAATATTACCATATTAATAAATTATTTATGAACCTTATACATCTTCATTACCCATTATACTGTTCATTTATATTCATCTATTACATATATATTAGTTGGTTATTGTTTAGTTTCATCCTCAAATGTTTGTAGTTTAGATTATTTCATGCGAGTTTCACAATAACAATATCAATACTTGTGACATGATAAAAATGTTCATCATTATAATATTTGTCATGTTAGTGGAATAATTATTTTCAAATGATTCATTTTATCCCTTATTAATTTGATTAAATATATTATTACGGTTCGTGAGAATGAAATCCATGATGATCTTGTTTCAGGTAATTCACTATTAACAATATATTAAAGTATAATAATAATTCATTTTTTTATCATCCTTCTAAAATCACATTCAAGAAACACATTAATCCTTAGTATCATTTATATATAGTATTAATATCTTGATACTAATTTATTATGAAAATAATTATTTTAGTTTAGCATAGTTCATATAAGTGGTTAAACTGACCCAAACATGAATATGTTATACTAATGAATGAGTAATATTATCGAGTTATATACTAGTAATAACATTTCCTTATAAGTATAATGATGTTAATATAACATAATTATTCTTTAGAATAATATTTATACATATTTTATATTACAAGGTCATAAAAAAATATTTTGAACAACTAGGGACTTTAGCTCCTTCCTGATATGAGTTCTTTAGGAATGACGGATTTTGGATTCCTTCTTAGAAAAAAAGGAATAAAACGTATAAAAAATATTTTGGACGGATAAAATGTTTATATATTAAAGAGTTAAGTGAAGTAAAATATTAGTTTAGAGGGTGTAGAAAAGGGGTCCTTTTATAAGTGAAGAGGGATGAGAATTTTGTTAATACATATTCCTTAATGTGAATGAAATATCATTTTCAAAGGAAAATGGATACAAAGTGTAAAAATAATGTATGTGGGATATATGTTTTTCATAAAGTAACTAATACACACATTTATAGGTAGGTTTTATTGTATTTTAATTGGTTACTACATAGTTTAACCACCATTTACCTCCTTTTACCTTTACTATGGTAACTCAATTTTTACCTCAGTAACTTATTTTTATGCCTAAAAATAAAATTTACCGCCTTGAATAATATCTATATTCTAATTAAAAAAATACTCTCCATTTAATCTAATTCATTTTTTAAAAATGGGAAATTTATCTTTCAATTGAAAACATAAAATATCTTAAAAACTGTTTTTATGTAAAAATAACTTTGAAAACTTTATTTTTTCTTGATCCAATTTTATATGAATTAATAATTAAATGAGTCTTAATATTTTTTCTTGTACATTGAAATATTTTTTCATAATAATTATTTAAAATTGATCAATTTAATTTATTAATATAAAAATAAACAATGCCTTAAAACCCAATCTTTTGAAAAATATTTATTTTTTTGCATTAAAAATATTTAATTATTATTTATAACTAGTTGAAAATAATTACATGAATTTTAATTCATATATATATATATAAACAATTAATTTAATTAAATTTCTTCAAATAATTTAAATTTAACATTCAAATTAAAATAATTTAATATATAATAAAACAATTTTTTTAGATAAATCATATTAATTTGGCCATGAATAATTAAATTAAAAATATTTAAAATTACATAATTATTTCATGTATGAAGTTTACTTACAATAATAATCATTAATTTTTATAAATACATTTTATTTAAATAATTCTTTAATAATTATATATAACCCAAAAACATTCTAATTAAATTTTATATTTTTTTCATTATTTATCATTTTTGAATTATATTATTTTCAATTATTTGCTAAAAATTAAAAAACCTCAATCTATCTATTTGATACATGCATACCAATTAACTATATATCCAATGCCCATACTTCCATTGACCATATTTTCAATGTCCATATTTATAATGACCATATTTTATTCCAATATATAGGATTATATATATTCTTAGAATCCTCAATCTGATTCACTTACTTCTCTCTTAGCATGTATATTATATTTTTAATGATTTACCATCTTTCTTTAGATTCAATTAGGGTGATTACCTTCATTTAAAACAATAGGGATAGATATTTTATGTTCATGGTATTTTTATTCACATGTGGATTCATTCCTCTTATTCTTTTCTTAATAATGTTTTATATTTTATTCTCATAATATAATAATAATTATATTGTGTTATAAGATTTTATCTCTATAAAAGTTATCATAATAAATTTTAGTTTTTTGTTTCATGTGAAACATGCTATTCAATAAGATATTTGTTTAAAGGTAAATTCATACAAATATCCCAGGGAGTTATATAAGAGTTTGAGAAAATTGATCGGACCCGGAACCATATATTGGAATTATAGGAAGAGATTGAATCACTATAAGGACTAGAAGGATCATAGGGTAAACTCAATAATTCCAAATTATATAAGTTCAAGTTTAACTAATATTTTAACAGAAGTTTGTAGTAATTTCTTATTATTGAGTGTTAAAATTCAGATAAAATCATTGGTGATTTCTTTGGGAGAATAATTACATTATATAGAAGAATGAGGATGTATGATTAATTATGTATCCATAAGGTTTGTAAAGGTTCTCTTATCAAATGATAAAGAATTTTAATCAGTGATAACGGGTTATTTTAACATTTTGATATTGAATAATAGATTCTTGAAGTTGAAAGAATTCTTTCACATTCCAGGTTTATAGAAGAAAATTATTTCTATTGGTAAGCTGGATGAAGTAGTATTTGAAGAAAGATTTTAAAATTAAGGAAAATCAATCAAGGATCCTTGTTTTTATCTTGAGGTGTAAAGGATGGAACCTTATATCTAACTGGAATATTATATAGAGTTATAATTTCCATTAAAATCACTTATAAAAGTTAAGAGTTGGGGAATTGACATCTTAGACACCTCAATGGGAAGAACATGAATTCTCTAGGGGTAAACAGTATACTTGAGCTCAGTCACACTAAAATATGAAGTTGTGAAAGTATTATTCCCAAGAAGAAGAGAAATGTATTGTTAAACTTGAACAAAAGGAAGACCAAATATCAAAAGATAAAACTTGTTCACTCAAATGTTTGCAGGATTATTAAAATCCACACTCATAGTGGGTTATAATACTTTGTAACCTTCATTGATGATAAAACAAGGAAAGTATGGGTTTACTTCCTGAAACAAAAACTATGGTATTCAGAGCTATTTTTAATTAAAGTCCATATTTTAAAGGGAAACTCATAGGAATCTGAAATATTTATGGTCTAATAATGGCGGTGAATATAGTGGAAGAGATTTCAAGAACTACTACTAGACTAAAGGAATCAAAATGGAAAAGATTATACCTATGACATTATAGTAGAATATTTTATTTTAATTAATGAGTCATATGTTAATAAAAAAGGTATGGATCATGATGCAATATTTTAGAATGGATAAGGTTATTTGGGTAAAAGAGGTAAACTATGTATTATACTTAGTTAATATAATCCCATCATCGTTGAAAGTATAGTAGATTATAGAGATGACATGGTTTAGAAAAATAGTGAATGTTATCCAACTAAATGTTTTCATAATTATAGACTATGTCCATTTGGATGTCAAGTAAATGGAAAACCTTAAAGTTAAATATTATGCATGATTCATTATGGGATACTATAATGAATAATTTTGATTCTGAATTTGGGGTGATGATAAGACAAAATCCATCAGAATATAGAATGTTCTATTCAATGATAAGGTCTTATAAAAATACCAGAACTTAGTAGAAATGGAATTTGAGAATAAATAATCAACCTACCATGTACAAGTTTATTTTAATGGATGTTCAAGAAATATGCATGTTCGAAAAATTTTGGGTTGATTGTGAATCTAAATATTAGGCCAATGGAATATATACAAAAGATCTCTATGACTACTAAATATCAATTTAGAAAACTATAATGTGAAATTATAGAAATTGGAGAATCACATGAATAATTGTAAAGATAAAACAAGGTTAAAAAGTAAGTATAAAGGTTCATAAATTATTTTAATTTCTTAATTTTAATGGATGATAGAGAACCTAAGAAAATAGAATAAGTGGAATGTCTTAGTGATTCTTGAATGTGGGAGTTAGTTATAAAAGTTGAGTTAGATTCATTTCATGTGAATGATACCAAGGAGATAATGGATCTACCACACTAAAAGTAATCCCTAGAGAATAAATGGGTCTGATTTTTTAAATAATAAATTGAATGTGGGAAAAGCTGAAAGGCTAGGTTGGTTATAAAATGATTTTAGTAGAAATAAGGAATTTAATTATTTGAAATATTTTCATTGGTAATTAATCATACTACAATACAAATAGTGTTAATCATGGTTGTTGTTGAAATTTTTCACTTAGATAAAATGGATATAAAAATAACATTCATTAATGTTGACTTGGGATAGGATATTTAAATGAATTGATTAGTTGGTTTCGATGGAAAACAAAATAATTACATGGTGTGTAAGAAAAAAAAAGACTATATAACATGAAAAAGGAACCGAGATAGTGGAAATTGAATTTCAATGAATTCATGGAAGATAAGGGTTTCATACGGAGAAAACCAAACCATAGAAACTACTAAAATGTGTTCTAAGATGGAATTTCATTATCCTAATCTTTTAAATAGATGATATGCTTCAAAAAATTCTAGAAGTTAAGAGGATTCAGATGTTGAAAGATGATTTTTCCAAAATATTTGAGATGAATGATCTCATGGATTTTTAAAAAATTTGGACAAAAGGATTTAGAGAAAAATGAAATCTAATATTTTGGTGTTATCTTGGAAGGATTAAATCTAGAAGTCAATTTAAAGGTTTTCAATTCCAAGATGTAATTCAATTATATTCCATTGGATAAACACTTAAAATTATCTAAGACAAAATAATAGAAAATATAATATGAGGTGATATACATGGAAAAGTTCTATTTTTCATCTATTGTAGGAATATTTTTATACACCATGGTATATACCCACCCATACATTTCACTTTGAATGAGTTTTGTTTTCCATTTCATGTGAAATATAGAGAAATTACATTGGAAGGCCATTAAATTAATCATATAGTATATGAAAGGATTGGAATATATAACTTTATATTTTATGATCGATAGTCTATTATAGGGGTTTGTAGATATATATGTATAATAGAGATTTATATAATTATAATATTATAATTGGTTATGTGTTCACATTTTTAGTAAAAAAGTTGGTTAGATTTCAATGTTTTAGCTGGTAGTATCATTGTCCATAATTGATATAAAATATATAGTGATAAAATAAGAAGTGAAATAATTGATATAGTTACAATGTTTATTTAAGTATTTCAAAATTATTAGAAATATGGATAACTATATTATGAAATTTAGAGTGTAATAAATGTGGAAATGAATCCAGTGTTTCGTGATCAAATGAAACAAATTTAATTGAAATATAATTTCATCCAAAATATGAAGGAGGATAGGAATATAGAGCTATAAAATATATTCATAATACAAAATACTACTAACATGATCAGTAAAGTTATATTCCAAGAAAATATAAGGAAACATTTTTCCTTAGCAGGACTAGGGTATATGGAAGGTTGTTGAATTATTTTTTTCTATAAAAGTAGAAGGATTATTTTTTCCCAAGTGTTGGAGTTAGTCATGGTTTCCTTAAATTAGTCTTTGAGTTGTAGATTATTAAGAATGTGAATTCTTATTCAAGTTATATATAATATTATTGAAAGGATAAATTAAAGAAGATATTACTTAGATTGATAAAGGAAATGTTAGTGAAAATTTTCCAAAAGATGATGTGATCAAGTTGGTGTATTTTGGAAGTATCCATTTAGAAGTTACATTCTGTATTAATATAGATATTGGTTATTGGTCTAGGATATGTGAGTGAATGTTGATATGTAAGTTTTTTTTGAGGGATCAACATAATGTATTTACTCATGAATTTATGGTAAATGGGACTCATATGTTTTTTTGATGTCATGTATGGGATACTTATGTGGTATAAAAAAATTAAGAGATTTTAGCTGGACTTTCTTCCAAAAATTGGAAGTCACTATTGTTAATGGAGGTACTTTCATGGATATCAATTTTTTTGAACTAATTGAATAGTTTTGACTTACTATAAGATATTGAGAGCACTTTTAAATGTGGTAGAATGTGATTGAGTGGTTAATTGTAATTAGTGTTATAATTGTCTAAATTAGACAAAGTGATTTTGATTTATATAACTTCTAAGGAAATGAATATTGTTGTAGCTTACTCATATGGATATAGGATTTAATATATAAACATCATAATTCAAAGTTTTATTTATATTGATTTTATTTTTATAGAATTCTTGTTTATGAATTTTTCTTGAGTGTGTGAGATATGGTGGACTCAAAGTGAGGATTTAGGGTCAGGTGCATTCCTCTTAAGTTTTTTCAGACTAAAATTAATTGGGTATATTTTTATCAAGGAAGTTTCAAATCTTGTCCTGTTGTGCTACAAGATTTAGAATATGTATCTTCCACTAATTGGTTTTGGTTACCCAAAATACACACTAATCTAGTGAAATTTAAAAAAAAATAAAATACAAATAACTCTTAATCACATTGAAGTCATTGATATGCTTAGATACTGATTATCCCTTTAACAAATTCATTCAGAAAAGTTTCTGTATCAAATACACCATGTTCATTATGATTGGATTCTCATATATGTTGGGTAGCATGGACACTAATTCTACAGTGGTCTTTACCTCACTTATGTTGAAGCCCACATTCCAGGATATCATTATTCAAATCATACCTAGAACCTTTTTTTTGAGCCATTCCCATTCTCCTATTTCCAATGATTCCATATTAATACCCATAAATAGAAGTAATATATCTCTCTAAAATAGATAATCCTCTACTTACATACTCTAGAATATGAAATATAATCCCTAAAAATTTTATAAACATACCCTGATCACTTATAATTCCATCATTATGCATCATAACTCCCACTAAAAGTGTAAATGATATTAATTAGACTTCTTGAAAGTCTCCTAGATGAATCTACCACCAATATCTGATGGCACATATTGCATTGAAACCCTCATTCCAAAAACTATATTACAAATATCAAATGTGGAATAATAATTTAGAATGACTAAAAGTGAATGAATTATGAGGTAATATATCCAAATTGAAAAGTATTTTCACCCTATCCATGCATTGAATTCACACTAGAAAACCCTTAGTCACTCCATAAGTGTACTAAATAAAAACAGAAAGAGAACACTCAACATAGAACACTAGTAATTTATGGGGGGTATAAACAAGTCCTACTCCATGAGAAATACTATAAATTCACTAAAGATAATACAAGGGACATACATCATTGAGATAAAAATTACCAATTTGGAATAATACCTATGAGAAGATAGAAACATACTTTATATTCAATCTAAATCAGAACAAAAAAAATCTAGTAAAAAAATCAATTAAGAGGCACATTCCCATCTATTTATAAACAATATCCCCTATAGTCATTCCAGTTATATCATTTCCACTACATTTTGATGGTCATTATTATCCATATATAAATTAAGGAAACCTCTATATAACTATTAATGAACTGAATTTTACACCTTCCTCTAGTGAATAATTAATGAATCCAAAAATTATCCATCCACCCTTCCAAACTATTCCACTTAGAATTATGTCATCTCTACAACTTCCACTTTCAGACCCCTAGTTCCTCAACCATATCCTATATTTAGTTATATATCATAATTTAAGATTTATTCCCTCTAAAATGTCATTAACGTAGCCATAAAATAGTTTTTACAACCATTTATAACACGAAAATGACTATAATCACCACCATAGTCATTTTTTCAATTATCCATAAGTCGTTTTTCAATAAATAGTGATGTGATATGTTGAGTTCCATGATGTGGTTTATGTTCTTAAAAATTTATTTATTCCATTTTAGCTCACTCACCACTAAAGTGTCATCTATTTATCAATGATAATGTTAAAAATATATAAAACATGAAAAAAACTTCAAAGCACATGAATGAATCTTATTAAAAAAACAAGTCATAATATTCTCCTAATTTGAAAATTATCTAAACACCCCACAATTAGATGGGATGATGTTTTTGAGAGTTCTGTAACCGTTGATTTAAGGATCCACAATATATTTAACAAGTCTTAATATGAGTTCTTATACACTCATCTTTTATCTAACAAATTCAGGAGTGTTATTCAATCTCTATAGTCTTATCAATCTACCCCTTTTTATTTATTAGAAATATGTTATATTTATTTCAATGCATTCAAGAAATTTCAATATTCTCTCATATATCCCCATATAAGGAAACTCTCTTTGGAACTTTTATCCCATTTTTTAAACTCCCTAAGAAAATAGTGGTTCTTTTCCTCTACAAGAATATCTCCCTAAGTATCACCCCTTTGTTTAGAAGTGAAAATGAATTAAAAAAGGAAAATGAAGTATCGAAATCATAGGTATTTGGGGGAGAAGACACTACGAATAACAATATCAAGTGATAAAATACATACTTCATTAAAGATTAATTAAGATATTTCCTATTTCCTCTTAATTAATACATATACCATGTTAATATATCTACATACCACCTTTCTATTAATGAAGTGGTACTTTATGTCAATATTTTTAACTAAAATATTTCATTGCATTCTTGGAAAAAAATGATTAAACCTTTTTTTACATAACTAAACATAAATGGGTATGAGACATCTAACCTCATTTATTCAAGTTCCAAATCATTTGATTTATGAATTGTGATGTTGAAACATACCCAGTTTTCATAGTTCTCAATTTGAATGAGTTTTTCTACTTTGAGTTCTAGGTAAAAAATATTCCTCTAATAAATAATTCACCTCTATAAATTAACTTTCAGTCACCCTTGTCACCTACCCAATCAACATCTAAAATTTTAAAAAAATTAAATATTTTTGCTTATCATGTCGTAAGACATAGTTGTGAGTTACTTTGAACTAGTGAAGGTTCCACTTCACTACAACATAATGTGAGTCCTTAATATTTATTTATAATAGAGTATAAAATGTAATATAAAATATAATATCTAGTTTAAAAATATAAGGAAATGTAGGATTCTTATTCTCCTTCAAAAAACTTTTTGTTCCACACTCATTCCTTATTTATCTAATTTAAACTTAGTCCTGAGTGCTATATAAGATTAGATCTCAGTCAATTCTTCCATTTCAAACCTCTTTAAAAACTCATGGGATTACTTTTCTTATGAGAAAAAAATATAATATTTTGTGTTCATGACATCTAAAACCAAAAATAATATAATATCTCAAATCATATACCTATTTAAAATATTGTAACATGGGTAGAAAATTCCACACAAGAGACCACTTTATTCTTGATAAAAATAATGTTATCAAACTCCATAATCATAATAATGAAGATTCTTATCATCTAACTTGAAATAAATATTGTTATATAACTTGAATTTCTTGAAATTCTTGTTATTAATGTTTTTTTCTTAGTATAGAATAGAATTACTATTTAATCCCATATAAAGTTTTCATTACTTATAAACTCTTAAAAAATCACTAAAAATGATAAAACCTTCCAGTTATTTAATGAAAACTTCTCCCTTGAGTTATCAATTCAAGATTAAGAAATTTGAAACCATTTGAAACCATTTATAATTACATTAAAAATATATCATAAGAAAAATATTAATCATTTCATGCATTTATATTATAGAAATGATATCATAAAACTATATAAACTTAAATTGAAAGTATCCCATGCACATAATATAAGTATTTTTTGTGCTATTTCTCGCATCTCAATAAGAATATTTTTAAAAATACATTTCAACCTAATAACACTTTCCTTTAGAAAATTAAAATAGTTACCAAATTTAACTCTTCTCAACTTTTTTTATCTCTTATTTTATGTCTATAATTGAATAAAGATATTATAAGGATTCATCATCACTCTTAGTTAATCTTTAAAAATAAAGTCTGTATGACTGCAATTTTTTAGATTTATTTTGGTTTTAATTCTCCTAATATTTTCACCAATTATTTTTTTAGGTTAAACATGTTTTCTAAGTATTTATAAAATAGATCATATTGTTTTGAGACTTTCTTATTCATTATAAATTTTATAATCACTAAGAGAGCATTTTAAACTATCCATTGAAACTAAATCTATTCCAAGATATTCATCATAATCTCCCCGATCTTATTTAATTTCATCATTAACAGATAATGATTTTATTGATATATCTTGGTAATTTAAAACTATAACCTCATAATTTTCAATATTCTTATTCATATTCCTTTTAAAATACTGGTAACTTATTTCACCTCATTTATATATAAGAAATATCCATTTATCAGCTCACTCATCATTTTTACAAAACTTTTACCTTTAATACTGATGTAATAAGATATGCCAAAATTATCTCACCTATTCAAGTTAGGATTATTCCCAAACCACATATCATAAGGAATTTTGACAAATTTTGGAAAAAGTAAGAATTATATGAGAATATAGACAACCACTATTGTGACTTATCTCTAAAAATACTTTGATGTTACATGATCTGCTAACATGGCTCTAGCATGACCACAAAACATTAATTCTTTTATTTTGACTCTATATTTTATTAAGTCATTAATGATGATCTATATCCATGTATTATTCATTGTTTCTCAAGATATGCCTCAATGTATTAATTTAGATATTTGGATCCATTATTGGACTGAAACCTTTTGATTATATATCTTTTTTTATTATTAAAATATCAATAGAAATTCATCAAACTCCACAAGAGCCTATGATTTACTCAACACTAAATTGAAATAAGTCATATTAGTGAAATCATATATAAAATAAATAAAGATTTTATCTCTATTATATGACTTTAATATCATTAATAAACATGTATATAAATTTATCAATCTAATTAGAATCTATATTATTCATCCTCTTAATGATACATCCAATATTCCATAAAAGCATCACATTCTCATTCTCAAAAAGTTAATAAGCACTCAAGAAATTGTTCCTTAACTCATTGATAAAGAGAACATCATTTGATTTAAATTTCATTTCACCAATTTTCATTATTCTGATACCATTCACATTTATAAAACCATTATTTCCAAAAGTAAGTTCTCGTCCATTATACATATGGATATATTTCAAGACATGCCTATTTTTTATTATAACTAATGAGAGACCAATATCCAATATCCAAGGATTTTATCATTATAAATCTTTATAGTCCAACTTAGACAACATAGTTTTCTCTTGATCAATCCTCCTCTTAATATATTTAAAATTTTCATTTTTTATTGATTACTTGAATTGATGTTTGAGAAACTTGTTGGTAGTATATTTAGGTTGATCAAACCTACCACAATTTTCAACTATAAAATTAAAATAATTATATAATTTATCCCTTTATCTTGGATAATGTCTTATTTATTTATCTTATCTCACCCTAAAATCCAAGACACTTTTTGATTGAGGGAAGTACATATTATACCAACACCTATATTCTTCTTATCTATACACCCCACATCACCAATATATTCATTGAAATAAAAATATTCCCATTAGTTGACAACCTTTTTTAAAAAAATATTCTTATTGAATTTTCATTATTTAATTATTATAATTATTTTTTTAAACCTAATAATTCTTATAATAAGTCTCATATTTCTTTGATTTCCCTTTGTTTTATCCCCAAATTACTTTTTTACCATAGCCTATTGTTTTTATAATTTTTAGAGAAGGATTTGGATAAAATAAATAAATAAATAATCTTAATTCAGTGATTATATTACCTATTTCATTTTCATGTCACTAGTTACACTTATTTTTTTAATTATTTATTTTCTAAAACTAGTGTTTGTTTATAATTTGAATAATATTTAAATTTAATTATGGACAAAACAACTTTATCTACTAATTTATAATTTATTCCAACCTTTGTAACTAAAATTTTGAGCTCATATTGAAATGATTTCAATTAATTTTAAGCTTAAATAAATTTAACTTCAATATATTTAAACACATCATTATTGGAAACAAAGTTTATTAAATTATTATCAAGTGTCTTTCATATCGCTTCAAGGATTTCATTAACATCACTCATCTTCCTTATGAATTTTTATTTCATCTTATAAATATATTTGGTATTTTTTATATAAAAGTTTTTATTTAAAGATTCATTCAAATTTTATAAATTTTATTTCTCCCTTTGAAGTTTTAGGTTTTTATTTAATAAAACCACGAGTTTTATCATTAATTGGAACTATTTTGGGGTGTCTTTATCAGTTCCCTATTCTATACTTACATATAAATCACTAGAGATATCATGGGAATGATTTTATTGAGCCATAAAATCATGATCCCCTTCATCCATTTAATATTACAATTTCTTTTCACATCCTTCAACACAATGTAACAGATCAAATTTTGAGAGAAAATTCATTTTCACTGATGAATTGGTCTTTCCCTTACCTTAAGATAATTTTCTTCCCCTTAATCCACTGTCCACCTTATTTCACCTAGATGATCTTATTGATTTCTCATCCTTATATTCATCTTGATTCTTCCCTGGGAAACTAACTAAAAGTTTCTAATTTTTTTACAATTAATTATATTGTACTTAACTTTTCTTTATTATAATAATTTAGATAAAACATATATTATTTAATTAAAATTCATGGAATCATATTTATATTTCAATTACTAATCCTGATAATTCATCATTTTAAATGTTATTTGATCCATTAGAGGCTTTGAAACCTATCTATTTTTCAAATATTCCTTTCATAATCAAGTTTTTCCCCTTTCATATCGTATAATCCATCAAGAAATTGTTGAATTTTTAAATTGTAAACAAATCCAAGTATTTATACTCTAATGGAGAGATTTTTCAATAAAAATTTTCCAGTGAAATTTTCATCAATTTCTTCACTATAGAAGAATATTTAAAAAATTATTTGTAACTTTAAATCAATATTAATTTTTACCTAAATAAAGAACTCGTCCATGAACTCATTTTCACCCAATTCAATATCATAAAATTGAGTACAACATGTTTATAATCATGACTACCTAAAATTTTTATCCTTTTCATGATTTTCATGAATCTTTATCCATATGTAATTCACTATTTTTTAACCCATGACTCATTTTAACACTTTATTCAAGATTGATGAGAGTAGCACATTAAATTCAATCTTTATATATTCAATATTATTCATGTATAGAAAAATCATGGTTTTACCCACTAGAGGAATATGTACATTATTCTCAGTGATGTTGATATTGTATTAGTCAAGTGAAATAAAATGTAGTTACAAAAAAAAATTCTCAGTTAATTCTTAACCTAATTTTAAGTTATTGATCCCTGTGAACTCTCTAGGGGTAAAATAGTAAATTTAACTTAGTAGAAACTTGAAAAAAATTATATTATGGATCTATTGATTCTCAGAAGTAGTGTTTACCCCTGGGATAAGATAACTTAGGATTATGAGTGTGGAAAGACATCTATAAAAATATATTATGTATAAAAATATTATTTTTATCCTATAAATTTTTATTTTCTAGAATTATACTTTTTCTTATAAATGGAGTGGCTTTTGTGAAAAGAAACACCATGTTTTCATATAGAACATGGGTTTTACCCTATTAGAATTATAATTTGGGTTTCTATCATAGTTATATAGTATAAAACTTTATATATTGGATGGCTAATTAAATTATATGAAATTATTAGTTGAATAATTTATTGTATGAAAAAAAAACTTGAGCATGCCCTATTTAACCCCTATTGTTTTTTCTACCTAGGTTTAGTTATTTATCTGATGATGTGAATCCCTAAAGAGTGGGGGGTCGAGGTTGAGAGAAAATATCATGGATAGAAATGAAATAATATTAAATAATGGGACTTGATCATGTGTTGATGATAAAAAACTATGGATTCAATAACATATTGAAGTATCAGCCATCGTACAACAAGGTTGGTCCTGCTATTTCATTTTTCTCCCATCATTATGATTTTATTATAAAAATTTTGTATAAATATCCATCCTTCAATTTAGAAGTGGTATTATGTATCATTATAATAATTCTTCACTGAAACCTCTATTGAGATCATATAAACCATAGTTCATGAGTTATCAAACTTATAATATAGATATTGTAGGGTAGAATTGATAAAAACTAATGTTACTCTTATTTTTTTTAGATTGTTTATCCTAGATCGATGAAGAATGGGATATTCAGATATTTCCATCTCTATCTCTCTCTATTACTTCCCCTATCTTTCCCTATCCTCTATTCTTTCTCTCCTATTTCCATCATGTATGGAGGAATAGGCCACTAGCCTTATCAATGGTCAACGACAAAGGGTGGGGGATCTAGAGAAGGGGTGGGCACAACTCAGTGAAGTAGAGAAGGTGGAGGTGTTATGGTTGTGGTTCCTAAAAGGAGGTGTTGGAGGGTTTACATTAGTATAATAGTGCAAGATAGAAGAATTTGTGGTGGATTTAGAAGGAGTCGAACATAGTGGATAAGCGAGGTCAGGGTTGAAAGTCCAATATATAGTGAGGTAAGCTGCATGGTTAGTCAATAGTATAATGGAAGTACCAATGGAACAATACCAGGTGATGATGTAACCTTGATTATCATGGTGTGGTAAAAAAAGAGGTATATGGGATAAATAAATCAATGCCCCACCACAGACTTCTAACACTCTAGTATTGGATGGCCTCTCACTTGTTTTATGGAAAGTGAGATATTGGATAGCCAAGGACCCTAGGCCTCCCACGCTAGGTGTCATGTAGCCTATCAAGAAACATCGTGAAAGTAAATTTCACTAGACCTATATGTGAAGTGGGTCTAACGGTTTGTACCAAGTTGGGTCCACCCAACCTAACCCAGGAAAGTGCACACGTCGCACACCTAGGGGCCGTCACATGGTCGTCCTTTTCCTTAATGGAATTTTTTGTATCTTCTTCATTGGGAATCTATTTTGGATAAATAAATAGTCTATCATGAGTATTTCACCTTTTAAAAAACAATTGTGTAGTCTGTTCATCCATCTAATACTTTTTCAAGGTAAGATAAGAATATTTTGAATTTAGCCTTGTGGGGCACACAACAGGGTTAGAGCATGACCATCAGAGTGTTAATGAGTCCATGTTATCCCCCTCATATTTTATATGATATTCGATGAGGCATAAGTCCCTATATTTTTAATTGGGTATATTCTCTTCCTCCCACCTGATGTGAGCTACCCCTATCTGTAATGTGCATTTTGAATTCTACGTAGAGTGAAAATACTCTATCTATGAATTCATATCATTTATCCATTTATTTTTTACTTATCAGGGCATGGGTCTTACACTGGGGTTGCATAGCCTCTAATTGACCAATACTTTTCCATTAGTGAGACTTGGGTTCCCCATTTTTATTCTCTATAAGGAAACATGAATTTACTCATAGCCTAGGTGATAATGGTAATAGGGATTAGTTCTCCCAAGATTGATAACTATTTTTGGAGTGGACTACCCTAAGGGTTTCAAAAATGATGATAGTATTGGAATTTGTAGAATATAGAGTGTGGTTCCCCCTTAATTGATGCCCATATTTTAGTGAGGGGTGGGTCCTTATTTATGATTTCTAGTGGTTTCATGAAAGGAATAAGGAATCATTGGGTACTTTGGAATTAGGACTCTTAGAGAACCCATGGGTTGACTTTAAAACACAGTATATAGTTGGGATACAGACTTTGGACAATGTGATATTTTGTTAATTCATTTTCTCCTACTTTCTTGTGATATGATCATAAAAAACCTCTGTGGGTTGGAATTAATATGATCAAGACCTCTCTAGGTCTATATTTCTTTTGATTATAGGTCATATTTGGGTTTATTGATCCTTTTTTACTTGATTACACTTTTGTATCAGATCTCTTGAGATATCCTTCTATTTTTATTTTCATTTTGACTCATGGACCTCCTACTGAGTATTTTTATACTCACCCCTATAAAGGCCTTATTCCCACACTTATTGTGTTTATGTAGTCGATGCATATTTTAGAAATGTTATTGGTAGATTTGGAGATAGTGTGGATTGTTTTGAGCTAATTACCAGTGGTTACATTTGAGGATGTAGAGTTAGAAGAGCTTAGGGTACTAATAGATTATTGTAGCATTCAACATTCATTCTTGGATCTATAATTTTGTATGGACTAATTTTATTAGATACTAATATTTTTCTTTACACTTTGGTTATTGAGTGTGTATCTTACCCCTTTTATACTATAATTTGTATATCAGATTATCTTCATGGATCTTAGAATGTTTTGTATGCATTATATATATATTAGTTGAAATAATTTTCCATCTCTGTATTATTATATATGGTCTGTTGGTGTGTGTTTTTTATAGGAAAATTAAGATAAATTGTCCCATTATTTGGGATATTCCTACTCGATACTAGTCACTAACCCATGACCTATTGGAGGTGAGTTTGGGGTAGAACTCTTAGCTTAATACCACCCAAGAGGGGTCTTGATGGGTTGAGTCATGTCTAAGTGGCATCCAATCAGGTTTTTCCTAGGGGTGGAGTTTATATTTATGCATCATATGATTAAATATTATAATTTAGGTAAATGATTTTAAGGTATATCAATTTCATATTTCATTACAAGGAACCTATTGATGGTGCAGTGGCTGACATATTTAATCATCAAGAGTCAAATAACATTATTTATTACTCGATACATTGAGGAATGAGTTATGGGAAACAATAATGGTACATGCATCATATAGAAATGGTTCATTGATTTATATTTCCTTCTTGATTTATCTCACCATATATTATTTGTTAATTTTGGTTCATATTGTTTATTTCTAGAGGCTAACACATAGTAATATTTCTAGTATTTTGTTGTAGGGTAAGAGAATACTCATACCTATGATTGAGCCTATTTTCAAGGACCAATTGAGCGATGAGGATTCTATTTAGGGGCCATGTACCAATTGTGCACTCTCATATATTATGTGTTAGAACATATTGTGTACTCCCATTTGTTGTGTGGTATACCTGATTGTTGTGTTCCAACCTCATCTATTATGTATTGTTGGACAAGGCGTAAGTTATCTTATGTGAAACACCAATTTTTTTTATTCCACCCTCATTTTTCTTGTGTCATCCAATGAGGAACAAGTCATCCTTTATTATTTTATATGGATAATGTGGTTTTTTTAAACTCATATGAGATACATTATTTCCCCATAATTTGAGGTAGTTCTAATCTCTATTTATCTTAGTGTAGATCTTCCTTATAGATTGGATTCTAGTTTAATATGAGTTGGTCAAGAATACTTATGGACCAAGTATGTTGTGTGTGTTCCGATTTCAGATAGCTCATTGGTTTGCAGGATGATCCAGATCCTTTGATGATACATTTTTTATTTGGATTCTAATGTCATTCTGATTACAAGTGTGAAAACCATTTTTTAATTTAATAGAATTATACTAACAGAGAAATAATGTTGAGAGGAAAAAATTCCAAAATTTTGATAGTGATGGTAGAGAGGATGAAATATGTCTTGGTAACTGAATTTTTAATAGACCGAATGGGGCATCTAGTATATACACTAAATACATGGGCTTTAAGGTGTTACCAAAATCCAACCCTTCAAATACACTTATTGGAGTAAATGTGGAAGATACTAAGGAATCATGATATCTCATGAAGGTAACATTTTCCACCTGGTGAGAAATTTGAGGGATTGGAAGTCATTGACTAAAAAAAGGATCTTCTATATATATAAATCATAGGGGACTTCATCCCATGAATAATGAATGGTGTTGACTAAAGGAAGCATCATGTAGAATCTACTATATTAATAGTGTGAAGTCACTTTTGATTGGACCTTTGAACATTACAATTATCCTTTATTCTCATGAATAAAAAATATCATCCCCATGTGTACTAGGATTCAAGTATGAAACATATATAAAATTATGTTATTCTAAGATTATATTTATTTATATAATTGTTTATAAGTGTTCTTGTCTAATTTTTTCAGAATTAGTGTGTTATAACTTTATGAATTGGGTGTGTTTTTATTTTACATGTTCCAAAAATTATCACACGTGTTTACTTTGTAACTTTTTTTCAACCTTGAAAGTTTTGATATGGTGATTATAGGGTTTTATCAGAAGCTATTTGTGAACCCAAAAAGTGGTATCAGAGCATGGTTATAGTGTTTTTTGATGATCAATACCAAGATAAGTTGATTTAGATTTCAATTCAGTAGAATCATCCAACCCTCATAATTATAGGATAACCTTGGTAAATAGTCCATGATTACCTTTAGTTATATTTTTTGGAAGTTTGTGGTTGTTTAAATCTTCTAGAGGAATGTAATAAGATGAGAGTAGGTTCTAGATGGAGAAGTTTGATTGAATGATTTTTTTTCTGGAAGATATATATTAAGTAAAATAATTTAAAAAAAGAGGTTTATTTTTCATTAATGTGTGATAAAATTGAAGAAATTAAATATGAATAATGAGAGAGGATTAAAAATAAAAAAAATTGGTCATATTGGTATATCATTATCCAAAAACACGAATTAAAAAATTTGATAAGTTCAGACTGGATCAGAAATCATAAACACTCTTGTTGAAATGTATGAAAAAATAAAGTCAATGAATAATATTTTCTTGTTGTGGTGGCTATTTAACATGATATTATTGAATATAATTCAATTAGTAAATCATGTCAAAAACTTTAACATGAATTAGATACTGTTAGAGTCATTGAAGGTGATATTTAGATATTGTAATTGGGTGTTTTTGTTACTCTTCTCGCTTACTGAAGGTTGGGATACATCGAAGACAATAGTGAGTAACTTTAATGGAAAGTATAACTTTAATTTTATAGATTTTTATGACCTGACCCCGAATGAATAAATTCAATGGAAAAATATTAAGGAATATTCTAGAAATGAATACAGTGTGGAATGGAGATGATGTTCCATTACTCATAAAAGTAATAAAAATTGAAAAATGTGGATCCATAGCAAGAGAGAATCGGTGAAATGTTCCCTACTGTGTTGGAAGTATTGAAGGAAAGGTCAAATTAATGTGAATTATAGTGAATGGAGTGATAATTACAAAATATTATATTAATTTAATCTGGTTTAAAAACACAATTTTATATTATAGGAGTTTTTTAATCCACATTGGCACTAGTTCATTGGGTTATTAGGTCATAGAATATAGAGCTTCATTCTATTTTACATCCAAGAGATGAATTATGAGAATTTATACATCAACAATTAATGGAATGGTTCATAATCTAAATGTAAAGACTTTTGATATCATGGATAAAGGTTATGTTTTGATCCAGAAAATGAACATAAGGAATATGGAGTTGAAATATATCAGTGCATATCAGGGTTAATGAAAAACTTAATCTTTGTGGGAAAAATTGAAAACATGGGTTTTTGTACAATTTTCATGGATGGTGCATGAAATATTTCATTTGGATCCATGATTTTTGTAAATGGAGTAAATGATAGGACTTCATAACTCATGGGAGTATCAAAAGGTGAAAATCATTCTATATAAATGACTTCTTCTAAGATTTAATGTAACGCCCCAAACCCAGAAATCCTTGATCCAGTGAATTATTTTATCACATTGGTATAGATAAAAACTTCAAATCCCAAGGGACCGAACAATTTACAGGTTTTGGAAAATAGATTACATACATGATACCCCTAATACATCAGAAAAAGAGAATACAAACATGATATATAATAAAATGAAATAATCAACATCCTTGAAACTCATTCAAAGAAATCTTCTACATAACTTGGGTAAAGTAAATATAATAAGATTGAGCTTAAATTATCAGTAAGGGTAAGTAGAGAAGAAGCAATAATGAATTGAATAAAAATAAATCAACATGTAAAGGTAAATAATTGATAACATATGCCATTCAAATATCTAGATAAGTCATAATCAATATTGTAAGACAAATAACTGAAAAAATGGAATTTAATAAATTAACTAATATTGAAATTAATCCATATATATGTAGATGAAACATCTAATGGATAAATAATAACTAAAATGAAGGTACCATTAAGACCTTTAATAAGATGGTTTAAGTTTGTGGGTAGAAACTCAAAAATTATGCTTGGAAACAAAGTCGAAGGGTTTTTATCTAACTTATTTCATCTCATGAGACTACCGATGAATCGAGGGGATTGCATTAACCGGTCCCCATCCAGTATAGTGCATGTCCAAAGCATTCATCATATATCGAATAATTAATTTAAAAAGAGATTTTTAAATCATAGTATCCCATACCACTATTTTAAAAAATTGAGTACCATGAATATAAAAGGATTAATTATATAATATATCAAAATAGTTTTTAGATACACCACACAAAATAAGTGAGTTTTGAATATGACATTTAGCTCACAGATGTAAAAATTGAGATGAAAATCCCTTACCTGACACTTCTTTTTTAGTTGTGCGTGCTTTAAACTCCTTTATAATGGTTTAAAGCATGTTATTAATTTATATCAAAACATTATTCATATTTCTAATATCATATATGATCTTATTATTTTATTTTATCATTCGTTTAATAATATTTCATCATTCTCACTATTTTGGGTGTTAATTTCCTAGTTTCTCGAGTATGTTTTGACATGTTATTTATTGTTCTAATTACATAGATCAAGATTTAATCATATAAAGACTATAAAACATGATTTAAATATCATATATATTCATTATATATACATATATATATATATATTTATAATAGTCCATAAAATTTAGATATATGAAATTAAATACACTGTTCATGGAGATAGTATGTTGTACGCACACATGAATACTACTTTCATTTCATTTCTATATTAAAAACATTAAAATTAAATGATATATATTTATATATATTTATATTATATTTCAAGCATCATATATATTCCATATATATCACATATTTTTATTAATATAAGCCTTTATATGTTTCAGGTATAGTGTGAACGAATCACATTGCTTTGAGTAGGCGGTAGTCGACACTTCCACAAACGATGTTATCATATTTACAAAAAATGGAAAGCATGAAGGTATATGTTATATAATAATTAAATAAGTATTAATAAATCATAAATATCATATATATTATATATAAACAACATTTACATTATAATTACCAATTATGAGAGGTGGTAAAGGAAAAACGAACGACATCGTTTCACAACATGGTAGTTTGTCTTACACAAATGGTAAATTCGTTACCCATTTGATGTAAGTGTGTGTAGGTGTAGGTAGAAATATTAACATTAAAAATATACATATATTGAGGATAACTATTTTATAATATAATCATGTAATAATAATAAATTAAGGAGTGGAGAAAAAAATAAAACTAAAGTGATCGTTCAAGAACGCTACCTTTTATTTGGGTAACTCTTTCTAGTTTAAACCAAAAGTATTCTTTGGTTTTCTTTCTACCAAAAATGAGGCTTCTAGGATGAGGTTAGTAAATATGGAAGATTATTTGTGTAGGTTTGTTTCGATATAGAAGGCTCAATGTGGTGTGAAGAAGTGATAGAGGAGGTTCCCTTTTATAATTGAGGTGAGAGGTACTTTTAGAAATTCTCAAACTATTAAATTAGTAAAAATTTATTTTCTATTATAAATCAACCAAAAGTGTGTTATATTAAATATGGGATGATTATGGGTCTAAATAATCTCAACCAATAATTTTTAGGCATGTTTAGGTCACATTATTACTCTTATCTTTTAGCTTTAACCCTTAGTTAAATCCTTTAACTCTTACCATGACAACTTGGCTTTTTACTCTTTAAGGGTTAATATAGTTTATATAAAATAAAAAAAGAACCATAAATGAGCCATGAATGAATTTTAATCTTTATACCAATAATTTGGCCAAATTTTATATTTTTATGAATGTTATATCATTTAATAAAATATTATTTATTTTAAAATATCATTAATCTCAATTTTAACACTATTCATTTCTTGACTTTTTAAAAAATATCAATACAGAAGAAAACATAAATAAAATCTTTAATACATCCCTAATATGTATATTTTATCTATAAAATTAATCTATGACATTAATTATATAAAATTATATTTATTTAAATATTTTTAAACACATTTATTTTATATATCCATTAATTAAATAATTACTACATCATTATTGTGCAATCCTTTATTTTAAATATTTATTCACTAAAAATTGGAAATAAATTATCACAAATGATATAAATATTTTACCTTTAAAATTACTATTTATAGTTTAATATACCCACTTAATAACCACATATGAGAAATGTAGTACTTATTAAAAGGAAGAGTGTGACACATTGGACCCTTAGAATAAAATACTATAAAAGTCTTAAAATCAACCAAGTGGTTCCAAGAGGCAATAAGATCGTCCCAAGTATGATTTTGGTAAAACATATTTCATTGAATAAAATTAGGACATGTTTTAGTGTAATTTTATCATACTTATAATATTATTTTTACCCTTAACTACCCAATTTATCCTTAAGCGTGGTAATTTTAAAAAATGCTGAAGTTACTATTCATACTACTCAAAAATAAAAGAAACCTATTTAAATAAATTTGAACCACTTATTCAAAATATGTAATACATTTTTAAAAATTTAAAACACATAAGATTCAATAAAAAATTAATCTTGTTGATAGAACTAGAGGATGAGTTTTTAAAGTGAAAACGTTCAAAAGATTGAAATATTTTTATATCCAAATTCAATGTGAAATTGATTACAATTTACTAAATTATATTATAGGATAAAAATTGATCTAATTATACTTTTAAAATACTTAAAAAATATAATTTAACATTTTAAATTATTTTTACAAAAAAAATTATTTTTAATTAAAATGAAATATTTTATCATTATTTATCAAAACATGAAAATTATCAAAAAAATACCAAAAACTCAACCAAAGTAAATTTTTATATTAAGAATTTAAAAAATAAATTTATTTTTTAAAATAAAACATATAAAAGTTTCTAAAACTGTATTTAAAATAGGTTCACCCTTAAAAGGAGGTAAAAATGCATTTAGATTATACAGGATTTTATGCATAAAATTGGGTTTGTTATTATATTATGCCTATTAAATCTACTACATGAATATAAAAAATATTTTATTATATTAATAACATTCAATAATTATAATTAATTTAATTTATTAGTATAAACCAACTTTGTGATCATAAAAATAATTCTTTATAAAAACATTTCCTATATATTCAATTGGTTTCTATATTCATTTCTAATTAATTTTTAACCAATGAATTCAACAATATATTTTCATAATTCAGTTAATACTATTCATAAATTATAAATTAATGGATAGGTTATATCTTATTATATTAAATAATAATATTTTAATAATATATTATAGTTTGGTGAAATTCGACCTTGTGTGTAACACAAGCCAACTCATTGTTGTGTGTAGTGTAAGTTTATCATGGTGTTGTGTATAAAGAAATCTAGAATACAAATTAAGTTTATTCAAAATTGAAAATATTTTAATGTCTTGGTTTGTTACATTCTCCCCAACATAATTAAATTTCATCCTTGCAATTTAAACATGATTTTGGTATTCTAGGGTTTGATATTTAAATATAAAAAATTGTTGAAAAACCCTCAAAATAAATAGAATTAATAATAATTCTTCTTAATAATAGGGAAAAATAAATTTGAAAGTCACCAAAAAAACAAGGCTTTAGAATAGGATAACATTAGTGAAAAGAGGAATATGGAAGAGATATTTGATAATCATCTTCTCATGGAGAGTGATATAGAACATGTTCTTGAGAAATTTGTTAACCAAAAAACTATAAACCAGAGGTGTTAATAAAATCATTGATATCATAAAAAATTATGAAAATAGGACAAATTTTTTTTAAAACCCTTTTCCTAGATTTGAGAAATTCTTTCACCCTCTAAGGATATATTTAAATATACATACATGATACATTTCCATAAGAACAATATTATCCTTATGCCTTGAACTATTTTTTCAGCTTTTCTTAGCATAGATTTCATCACATGATGATACAATAAAACAATCTATAAAACCACGTAAAAATTTATATTTAAACCATTTCATAAATGGTTAAACTTATGACCCTTCCAACTATTGTGATCCAAAACATTAGAATCATTTCCAAGCTAGTTAGTTTTAACCAATTTATTTTATCCATGTCAATAATATATTTATCCAACATCATTTCTCAATATAATGAACATATTAAGGATTATATTTCCTTTAACCATGTGTTTTCCAAAAATTTCAACTTGTTACTGAATCACTTTTCTTGGTTATCAGTACCAATCAACATGAGTATTCAAATCCTTGATGAAAACGTATTGCAGTACGATCCTTATATATTTCAAAATTCATATGATGATACCATCATCAATAAAATACTTTTAAAACATATATCTTATATCTAAATACAGAGTCACATTAATCATTCCACTTCGGTTGTGTCAATAACAGATGCTTGACCTTGATACCTTAGCTTTTTTTGAGGTATATTTCCTTGATACTTGAGGAATTCATTTGCATATTAACCCATCTCTAAGCAGTTGTAACACTGAATAGCAGCATTTCCCTTCTTCACATTTCATTCTTTTTACTGGAAACCTTTCTCTCTGCACTTATAACATACTCCCAATCCTTTTAAGCATTTCCCAAGGTTATTATTTTCATAGTTTTCACATATGGGAAAATCATTCTTTCCCTACTCCCCTTCTATTATTTTCTCTTCCTTTCTCTTCTTCTCTTGATTCCCTTTGAATCTATAAAACTTAGAGAATTATTTCTTTTTCTTGATATCACATAAAACTATTTCATCATATGAATAAAATTTCCAAGACACCATCACAATTTAGAGACTTGGCTTATGTCCTTAAAAGAAATGATCCATATTACATTCCATGTTGTGTATGAAATCAATAACATACCTTTCTAACCTGGTAAAGGTAGATTCATACCCAATAATAATTTATTCCAAATTTTTCTTTAAACTAAGAAAATTTATCTTCATCTCAATTTTTTGATCATGAGGTAAGTATTTATCGAAGAATGACTCCTTAAAAACTCTCCATTCCATGAGTTATATTTCTTATTATTCCTTAGTAATATGGATCAATGACCACCATTGTTCCGAATCTCTATTGAGACAATACATTATGATTGTAACCTTTTTTATTTCACCACATCCCAATGTCATTAAAATATTATCTAAATACTTAATCCACTACTCATCCTCTATTAGGTTAGTAGTACCACTAAATTATGGGGGAATATTTCTCATAAAGTGATATGAAATTAGAAAATATCATTGTTGAACAGGTTGCTACATGTAAGAAAGGTTATTTTCCATAAAATTATTAAGGTATCCTAGTATGGTCATAATTTGATCTGTTCTAAAACAAGATATATTAGTTTCCTTAGCAGATTAATCTCTACATTTCCCATGAGTATTAATACAATTAGTCCTTCTAGGAGCCATTTCTATACAATGTAATAAACTATATTAGATCATATCATTACAAAACATAATGTATAATCCCACAACTAGTAAAATAATTAATATAAATTGAAAAATTTATGTGCAACTAATCTCATAATCATAAGAAAGGTTTATTTGGGGATATCTTTACTTTTAAATACTTCATAATGGTTTGTAAATAAAATATGAATTATCCTAAGTTTATCCCCTAGGAATGTCAAACTAGGTGCATAATAACACCCATTTTTGTGTACCAAGTTACACTGAGTCATGCCCGATACACCATGTCATATTCATTAGCCCTAGGTACATCTGTTCTTGAACCAAATCCACTTATAATATCCAAAATGGGATGTATTTATAAGAAGGCCTGTATAATCTCTACCTTACCAATATTCTAGGATGTTCTTATATACTTATCCTCAAATTCAATCTTAGGGTTATGTCCCCTAATCTATGTTTTATAAATTTAGTTTCCAAGGTTGCTGCTAAAATTGCTCTAATGCCAATTGTAATGCCCTGACCCCAGAAATCCCAGAGCCATTTCATTATTTTATTTCATTGGCATAGATACAATCTTCAAATCCCAAGGTACTGAAAAATTTATCTGCTTCAGAAAACTATATTACATACATGATACCCATAATATATTGAAAAAAAAGAATAAAAACATTATACATAATAAAATGAAATAAACAACATCCTTGAAACTCATTCAAATCAATATTATTCATAACATGGGGAAAGGAAACATAATAAGGGTGAGATCAAATGCTTAGTAAGGGTAAGTAAAGTAGAAGAAATAATGAATTGAAGAGAATAAATCAACATGGAAAGGTAAATAATTGATAACACATTCCATTAAAATAACTAGATAAGGAATAATCAATATGGAAAGAAAAATAAATGAAACACATGACATTTAATAAATGAACTGAGAATAAAATGAATCCATATATGTGTTGATATAAAATCTCATGGATAAATAATAACTGAAATGAAGGAAATGATTAATTATTGGACATCATGTATCTGAAAGATGAACCACTACCATCAAGAATTTCACAAGATGGTTTAATTATATGGGTAGAAACCAATATATTTTTCTTAGAAAAAAACTATATGGGGTTTTAGAAATCTAATTTCATCTCATGACACTACTGATGCATCGAGGGGCTTGTATTAACTGGTCCCCAACCTGTATAGTTCATGTCCAAATCATTCCTCATATATTGAATAATCGATTTAAAAAGATATTTTTAAATCAAAGTGTCCCATACCACTTTTAAATATTTTAATTCCATGAAGATAAAATGATTCATTATATAATATATCAAAATGGTCTATAGATACACCACTCATAAGAATTAATTAGTGAATATGACATTTATCTCATAGTTGTAAAAAGTGAGATGAAAATCCCTTACCTCACACTTCCTTTTTAGTTATACGTGATTTAACCTCATGTATAATGTTTTAAATAATTTTATTAATTTATAAAAAATCCTTTTTCATATTTATGATATCATATATTATCTTTTTATATTATTTTATTACTCATTTAATAACATTCATCATTTTTATTATTTCGGGTTTTAATTGTCTAGTTCCTTGAGTATGTTTTGACTTGTTATTTATTATTCCAATTACTTATATCATGATTTAATAATATACATAATCTATAATATAATTTAAATATCATATATATTCAGTATATATATATATATATTTATAAAATCCATAAAATTTGGAGATAGTAAATGAAATTCACCGTTCATGGAGATGGTAGGCCATACATATGAATGAACGCTACTTTCATTTATTTTCCATATTAAAAGAATGAAAATTAAATGAAATATTTGTATATTATAATTACAATTAAATATATAATTCATATATATTTCATATTTTTACTAATACCAACCTTTATATGTTCCATGTATACTGTGAATGAATCACATCGCTTTGAGTAGGTGGTAGTCCACACTTCTACAAATGATGTTATCGTATTTACTAAAAATAAAAAGCATAAAGATATGATTTATATAATAATTAAATAATTATTAAGAAAAAATAAATATCACATATATCATATTAAAATATCATGTCCATCATAATGACCAACCATGAGATGTGGTAAAGGAAAAATGAAAGACATCGTTTCGTGAGGCGATAGTTCGTCGTACACGAACAGTAAATTCATTACCCATTTGATGGAAGTGTGTGTAGGTGTAGATAGAAACCTTAACACAAAAATATATTATTATATTTATGATACTAATATTATTATATTATTATGGAATAATAATAAATGAATGAGTAGGGAAAGAAATAAAACTAAAGTGATCATTGAAGAACCTTACCTTTTATTTGGGTAACTCCTTTTGATTTATATCAAAATCATTCCTTAGTTTGATTTCTTCCCAAAGTGATGCTTCTAGTATGAGGGTAGGGAATTTTGAAGATTATATTTGTAGGGTTTTATCGATATATAAGTCTCAAAGTGGTGTGAGGAAGTGAGAGATAAGGTTCCCTTTTATAATTGAGGTGAGGGGTACTTTTGGAAACTCTCAAACTATTAAATTAATATAAAATCATTTTCTATTAAAAATGGATCCAAAGTGATTTATTTATAACATAATATGGGAATGGGTAGAAATAATTTCAACAAATAAATTTTATACAAGTTTAGTTTACATTATTACCCTTATCTTTTGGTTTTAACCCATAGTTAAACCCTTTAACTCTTATTATGACAACTTGGCTTTTTAATCTTTAAGGGTTAATATAGTTACTATAAAATTAAAAACGAACCATAAATGAGACATGGATTAAATTTTAAACACTATCCCAATTATTTAGATAATTTTTATATTATTATTAATTTTATATCATTTAATAAAATATTATTTGTTTTAAAATACCATAAATGTCAATTTTGACATTATTCATTTATTAAATTTTTAAAAAATATCAATACACAAGATAACTTTTAACCAAAACATTTAATACATCCCTAATATGTCTAGATCATCTAGAAAAGTTTTTTATGAAATTAATTATATTAATTATATTAATTTTAATATTTTTAATAACATTGTTTTTATATTTCCATTGATTAAAAAACTATGGCATCAACCTTGTCCAAGCCTTTATTTTAATTATTTATTCCAAAAAATTAAAAAGAACATGAGGAATAAAAAAAATTATCTTTCAAATTTCTATTTTAGTTGAAGATATACTCTAAATAACCATATATGAAAATTGTAATATTTATTAAAAAAAAGAGTGTGACATATTGGACTCCCCTTAGAATAAAATACTATAAAAGTATTAAAGTTATCCAAGTGGCTCCAAGAGGTTATAAAATCTCCAGAAGGATGATTTTGGTCAATTATATCTCATAAAATAAAACTAGGATAAGTGTTAGGGAAATCTTATAATACTTATAATATTATTTTTACTCTTAATTACTCGATTTACACTTAACCGCGATAATTAAAAATATATTAAAGTTACTTTTCATATTTCCCAAAAATAAAAGGAACCTATTTAAATAATTCATACCCACTGATTCAAAATATGTAATCCATTTTTTAAAAATCAAAACATATAATTTTTAGTAAGAAAATTAATCTCATTGATGAAATGAGAAAATAAGTTTTAAAGTTAAAATGTTCAAAAGATTTAAATGTTTTTTTATCCAAATTTAATTTGAAATTGATTTTAATGGATTAAATTATATTAAATGAAAACATTGATCTAATTATACTTTAAAACCAATTATAAATATAATTTAGCATAATAAATTATTTAGACGAATTTTTTTTCAATTAAAATGAAATATTTTATCATTATTCATAAAAACATGAAATCTGTCATAAAAATACCAAAAAAACTCAAAAAATTATTATTTTTATATTAAAAATTAAAATAATAAGTTTATCTTTTCAAATAACTTATATAAAATTGCCTAAAATTGGATTTAAAATAGGTTCTCCATTAAAAGGTGGTAAAACTACCTTTAGAAAAATGTTGGTTTTATACATAAAATTGGGTATGTTATTATATTATTCCTATTAAATATATTGTATGAATGTAATTTTTTTATTACATTAATATCAATTACTAATTGTAATTAATATAATTTATTAGGATAAAATGGCTTTGTGATCATAAAAATGGTTCTTTATAAAAACATTTCCTATATATTTAGTTAGTTCCTATATTAATTCCTATTTAATTTTTTACCAATTAATTCAACCATATATTTCTATAAGTTAGTTAATACTATTCACAACCCCCAAATTAACTGCTAGGTTATATCTTATTATATCAAATAATAATATTTTAATAATATATTGTTGTTCGTTAAAACATGACCTTATGTGTTACGCAAGCCAACTCATTATTATGTATAGCATAAGCTTATCATGGTGTTGCATATAAATAAAGCTAGAAACAAAATTAAATTTATTAAAAATTGGAAATATGGTTAATTCTTTAGGTGTTACATTTTTCATGACCGTTTAGGCTATCTCAGTTAGAAAGAGATGAAAATACTTTCTAACAAAGGCATGTTGATGATCGATAACCAAGAGCACGAGACATAAAATGATTGGTAATTTGGGAAGAAAAAGAAGGTTCACTTACATATGGAAGAAAAGTAACTAAATAATTAGAAGTTATAGTTGGTTCACATGAATATTTGGGGGAAATCTCTAGCATGTTATAATGGTGTATCATTCTTCTATATAACCTTCATCGACAATGAAAATGTTAGATTAATTTATCGAGAAAGAATAAAATTTCATTGGAATATTTTTCTATGGATGTCTAGGGTGGAGAAGGTGACTGGATTCAAAGTCAAATTCATGTGGTCATATAATGGTTTGGTGTTTGGAAGAAGGAAATTAAAAATGTTTTTTTAGATAAGTGAATCCTATTTGAAAGGAATATTATAAGAACTATAGAATATAATGAGGATAAAGAGAGTAAAAATTGGGTGATGGTGGAGAAATCAAGGATTAGGAATATTCATGTGGGGTTCCCCAATGTTTTTTTGGCAGAACCCGTGAATATTATAGCTTACCTAATTAATCAAATTTCATCATATTTAATTGGGAAGAAACTACCAGATGCCTATTGGTTTTCAAGAAAATTAAACATAACCCTTATGAATGAATTTAGTTCCCTCTCCTATAATAATATTAATTTCATGGATAGAGACAATATATAGGTTAATTCTTGAGCATGTTACTTTTTGGGCAATGGTGAAAAAGATTTTGGATTTTAACTATGAGATAATAACTATAAGAAATTCATCATATTTGAAAATGTGATCTTCAATGAAGAGATATTATGTAAGGATCCTAAATTGGTTAAAAGTTCTAATGAGATAAAACTATCATTAGAAGATGAGTTTTACCTTGATGTTCATATTAAAGTTTTATATGTTTTAAAAAATCTAGTAAATGTGATTGTTTTGGAAAAACCATACTAACTAAAGTGGTTTAGGGAGGAGGTCATGTTCTGATGGTTTTTCCATGGTTGGATATAGTATAAAATAAATGGAATATGGTGGCTCAAGAAAAATATTGAGGAGATAAATCTATGAATATTTCAATACCCAAAGGATCAGATCCATGAGATCAACTTTGGAGATCTACCAGAGTGCGGTACCTACTGAAACAATTTGAAATAAATTTTCATTACCTATTTATAAAATATGAAATTTAGTTTGAGAGTTCATAAGATTAAAAGAGTTTAAGATACTTATAATAGATGGAATTTCCTATGATGGATGAATTTTATTCCCTTCATGTTTCTATAACATGGGAGATAACAGATAGGTCTATTGGGAATAAAGTATTGCAAAATAAATTGGTTTATTTATTAAAGGAATAGGTAGATGGTAGGTGGGGTTATATTGATGAGATTTTCATGAAATTTTTCAACAAATAGAATGAGTAAATATCTAAATGATATTTTCTCTAGAAATTAAGAATATGATTATCCAAATAGTGTTAAGCATAGTTTCTTCTGAGATATTACAGTTGTAGTAGATCGATGTGACAATGAAATTTATTCATGGTGAATTTAAGGGGGAAATATTTATGGAAAACCAAAAGGTTCAAAGAATCATTAGAACCATAAAACTTTTTGAAAGATAAGTTATATACATTATATATTTAATTAGACACTAAGTAATTGGAACTGGACGTTCAATGTCTTGATAGATGAGTGGAAATTTGTCTAGAGAAATACTAACCATAGCTAATATTATAAGTTGTTAAATGATGGGAGCTTCATCACCCTTATTATATACATTTATGACATGATAATTGTGAGTCTAGTTAAGGAAATAATTTATGATCTCAAATTTTAGTTCTCTAGAAGATTCAAGATAAAGTATCTAGGTCTAGGTAAATATATGTTTTGGGTGGGGATAGTGAGAGAAATTAGTTTATATATTGGATTAAGCTAATTTTATCTGGAAGGTAGTGGAGTTCTTCATAATGAGTGAGGAAAAACTGGTGATGAAACCCCTATATAGATACTTCATGATGATCTAATACAAGTCACCATAAAATAAGACATAAGTTAAGTTCATATAGAATGTTCCATATGCATCAGTTGTTGAAATATTGATGTGTTCTATGGTTTTTACTCATTCAAACATTGAACATGTAGTGGGAGTCATAAAAAAAATCATGTAAAACCTTGGAAGAGTGAACTAAGAGGTTGTAAATTGGATTCTCCAATATTTTAAGGGTTCTATAATTATAGAACATTACTTTGGAATGGAATATACTTTTCAAGGTTTCTCAGAAATGGTATTTGGGAAAGATTCATATTTATATAAGAGTGCTACCAAATACACGTTGACTTATAAAAAAATAATATTGATTTGGATTTTGAGTCTTCAACTAGTAGTTTCACTCTCAATAATTAAATTGGATCAGATAACTTTTAAAAAATATGTGAAGGATTTGGGGTTCCTAAAATGGATATTAGAGGATCTCAGAATAAGAAAGAAAGTTAAAATTTTATTTTCTGATTCATAAATTGCAATCCAATTGGATAGTAAACTTATCTTCCATTAAAGGATAAATCACATTAAGTGTAGGTATTTCTTCATTTAGAAGACATTTACGGATAGAGTTCTGGATCTATGGAATATTGAGGGAGCTCGAAATATAAAAAATATGTTTAAAAAAGTTTTCAATCGAGATTTATTTAGACGATGTCACATATTAGTGAGACTAGGTTGACCAGAACTATGGTAGGGAACCATGTATCTTCTAGGAGAAGTTCAAAGAATGGATGACATTTTACTATAACTAATGGGGACTTAGATGAAAATATCTAAAAAAGATTCTCAAGTGGGATATTTTGTGTTAAATCCAAATGCAAAAACCATTTTCAGGCTTAAATAATTAGATTAATAGAATGGAAAATTTAGAGGATGAAATTCTAGAAGTTTTATATCAATGGTAGAATTATAGTAATATATCTGGATGACTAAAAGTTTAGTAGACTTTACGGTTCATCTAGTACATACATTGTATGTAGGATCTTAAAGGGGTTAATAGAAACCAACCCTTCAAAAGATTCTTACGATAGGAAGTGTGGATGTTGATGAGTAATAATGAGATCTCTAAAATCTAGAATTGTTCATTGAATGGTAAATTTGAGGTGGTGGAATTTATTTATCAAGCATATGATCTTCTATAGAGATCAGTAAAGGTGTGATTTATCCCATAAAAAGTAGAAGGCAATAAATATCAGAAGCACTGGATGGACTCTACTATATTAGTAGGGTAAAATAACTTGTGAATAGAACATAGATCATTGTAATAATCCACTATTCTCTTGAAGAAAATAGCATTCCATAAAGATTTATGACACAATTCTAAACCATGCAATACATTTTTATGTTCTTTTCCTCAATTTCTTTCTATCATTATTTATAAGGGGTCTTATCAGAGATGTTCAAAAGGAGGGTGTTGTAGTGAAGTTTCTTAGGTGTGATTTTTCTTATACATTTTGGACATTGTATCATGAGTTCTCTCTAAAATTTTGTTTCTTCCTAGTATGTTTAAGTAGTGTTGTTATAAGGGTTTTATCAGAATTTTGTTATGAAATATACTTCTAATACTCATATATTCATCTAGTTTGATCATTTACTAACCTGATAATAATTTTTATAATGATCTACTTACATGGAATAATGGGTCTTTAGAGGATGTAATTTTCATGACCTCATGATGAGGATCCTATTTTGTGGCTAGAGTTTGAACTCTTTTTGAATATTGAGTTTTACATGAGGATGTTGAATCCTCTATAGGGTAGTGTGGCTGCATTTGAGTAAATTTCAAGGGACACATACCACATTATAGGATCTATTGTCATGTTCTTATAGTGTAATTATCCAATATCAGTAGTAAAGGGGAGAGACAAGAGAAAGAGTTAGTGGGTTTTGGCTGTGTTTTTATATAACACCACATAATTCAGATACTTCTAAGATAGAATTAAAAATAGAGTATTCTTATAAAAGATTCACCTTGGTTGTGTGAAAAATTTATAACTTCACTTGATTATAGATATTAGTGTCATGAAATTAACTTCACATTATAAATGATGATGAGACTAGGAACCTCCTTATTATGGTCCCTATTAGCTATCATAGATTCATTTGGTGGGAGAGTGGGTGGAGTACGAGAAATTAGAGATGGTAGATACATTATTTTTAATCCACAATCACTACACATAGATAATTCCTATCATGTATTTAATTATAAAAGTTATAACTACATGATTATTTGAGTGATAGACAAATATAGTTAGTAATCAATGGATGCAGTTTGAAGTATGATTTATTTCCCATTTTTAGGGACCCTCATATTGGATGGTGCAGGTTCAAGTTATGATTTCTGTGTTGGACATTAGAAGATAAAGACTCTAGAGGAACCCATATCAATACCCTTTTTAGATATAGAGTTTCCACTGAAGGTGACCATTTTCACCCATCGAAAATTTAGTGATGTGAGATCATCATATTTAGGGATGGGGTTTACGGGTTAAAATTTAGTCAAGTTTTAAATATTGAACATGATCAGGTCATAGTGTCCTAAAATATTCTTGATGAGAAGTATTAAAAAATGTTTTTGGGGATAATTTCCTCCTTCCAGGTGTTCCTAGTAGATCCAAACCTCTGATGGGTGTATTTAACTACCTATTGGGTGGTATATATGGATTTATGTGCTTTGTGTGTGGGTGAGAAATTCATTTTTATTAAATGTAGAAGATTTCATGAATGTATGTAAAGGGAAACCCATGGTATTCCCTCAGTAGGAGATATATGTGTGTATGAATTTTTATTTTTTAGGTGGAAGTTAATGAAACCATATTGGCATAATTTGTGGAATGGTTGGCTATCGAATGGGGCACAGATTTGGTCGTGCCTCTGTCTTGGGTTCCTCGGGCATCGACTTTAGTTAGTCTTGAGAGACCTAATCCATGTGGCAGAGCCTTCTCTATAGCGGTGGTGACTTCGGCCGACTCTTCTGGTGAGACTCCTACATTGTAGTGAGGATTCACGTTAGTGAGACTCGGTTTCTTATGTGGTGGTGAGGTCATATCTGGTCTTTGAGAAGCATTGCAGTTTCTTCATGTGGCATTCGGATCCTTTCGACTTACGAGGAGTCATGGCAGGGTTTAGTTCCATGGTGGTGAGTGTTAGATCCGGTCCTTCAACAAAAGAGGGTTTCTTTTACGAGTCGTCAAGGATGACAATGATGCCCGAGCCATCTCTAGACAAACCCAATTTTATACCTTTTGAAAATCTGAAGGTAATCCCATGATTTAAGTCATATCAAAATTAGTTCTTGAGGATTTGAGATATGTGAGTTCCAATCAGGATCCGAGAAGAATAAAGACGGGATGGGTGATGATTTTTCGGTGACTACTGCTGTTGTTATTGAATTAAACTTGTGTACAATTTAATGAAGATTATTTCCAAGAGTGGTCTTGTATTGTGATTCATATTATTCAAATATGATTGTGGATGTTCATGTTTGGTGGGATGCTTGTGGCCTTTCACCGGTGCAGGGAAGGCCAAGTGACGGTGGCTGTAGTGGTTGAGGTTCCCAACCCTATGCCCTCTTACGCTTCTCTGGAGGTCTTTGGTATGCATGTATCTAGTTGCTCTAGGTACTCTATGATGTGATTTTTTAGCTACTCTAGTAACCTCTATGATGCATGTTTCAGTTTCTCCAGTTGCCTCTATAATGCACTTTGAGCTGCTCCGGTGCCTTTTGCCTCTCCCCCTTGGTGGTATGCTGGTTTTGTGATAAGTTGTGGTTCCCGACCTTATAATGCACTCTTACACTACTCCAAAGGCCTATTAATTCATTTCTTTGGTTTCTCTAGTTTCCTCTGTGATGCGCTTTTCAGCTACTCCAATCACCTCTATGATGCACGTTTTGGTTGCTCTAGTTTCCTTTGTGATGTGATTTGGGCTACTATGATTGTTTTCAGTTGTTTTGATGATGATGAGGGTGATTTTATGGTTTCAAGAAAAAGTATTGATAACATTTCATCTTGTCTTTATTTTCTTGGTTCGCTGCTCTGGTTCCACGATTCTTCCATTCTCTTTGAGGTGGAGCAGTATGGTGGTCTTCTTAGTCCTTTGGGATATGAGTTCGAGTGACCAGTTCAGGGAGATTGATGACAATTATCAGTTGATTTTTTAGAGAATTTTTGGATTTTAAATTTTGAAATTTCTCAGTGGCGGTTTTTTAAATCTTAAATAGATAGTATATGTGGCGGTTTTTTGTTTTGGTTTTATTTTGAAATTTGATGGTGAAATCAACCATAACTCTACAAAAATTAGCTCTAAATGAGGATACAAATCAGAGGCTTTATTAGAGAATGGCCATTCAGATTTGGATGAATGAGAGGGTAGGGATTTTCTATCTATACCAGGCCCATGTAACCTTGTGTGGGATAGGTTTCCAAGCGGTCATGTGAGGTGGAGCCTTCACATAATGATGTAGTCATCAGGGAGGGGAATTTCATAGTAGTCTTGATCTGGATTATATCTTGTATGTTTTTTTTCTGGGTTTCCCACTTTTTCATCAAAAGTGATTTTGAAATAAAAAATTTATTTTTCAGTTAGTTTTGGAATAGTTATTGGTGCTTCTAAAGTATAATTTTGTGTTTGGGTGATGGATGAGATATATGAGTTGCTAACTTTTGAGAAGTTTACTTTTTTATTGATAAGGAGTTGTTACACACCTTTAATAGGAGATGATGGCCCCACACTCTTCCACTATGTGAGAGAGTACCATGATAGTGATGTTGAATTTATAATCTAATTTGATTGGACATTATGAGGTGATGGTTTTGAGAGGCTTTCCTAAAGGTAGAATGTACATAATCCACTTCCCCAAATAGATAGTGGTTTTCCCATGGTGTTAGTGTTAAATTCCATGGTGTACATCCCCTATCATGACTTCCATTTTAGAAATGTTATCCCTCATGTGGCATGTTGTATGGGTCATTTTTGGGCATACCCACCAAATGGAGACTCTCTCTATGTGGTATAGGAGGAGGTTTTCTAGGGATGTTTTGATGTTTTTCACTTGATCACGTGTTATCTTATGGTATGGGGTTGACTGACTAGTGTCATTTGAATGGTAAAGATCATCATCTTTATATTGTGGTCGAATGAGAAACTTTAAAGGTAGTTGTTTGATTCTGTATAGTTTTAATAATTTGGTGCTATTACTGATGTAATCCTTGGTAATTTTACAAAATAGAGAAAAAACACAACAAATCTAGCATTGTTAGTGGATTTATAGTTAAGGATATTAGGATGAGGATGGAGGATTACTATGGATGGTTGAAATTGGAAAATAAGGCTCACATAACCTCTATGGAATGAGCCTATAACATTGGTTATTGTGCCTTGTGGGTGAGATATGATAAAGAAACTAAAATTAGTTTTATATGGTGTAATGATTTAAAAATATATTGGTGTTAGTGTGGAATCTTAGTGAAGTACTCAATGTTGGGAGTATTACATGGATGAGTTGCTCTCATATAAAAACTGTCTTTAAAAGGTTGGAAGCGGGACACTACCACTATAAGTAACCGTGGAAAATGAACTATTCTATGATGTGTGATATTTCTCTATATATTATTTTCATCTCATATGGAAGGAAGACCTTCAAATGAGTCTCATTTTTGGGTATTAAGGCCTAGAAATACTCACATAGAGTGGAGACATCCCTTTAATTTGGTTTTACTTTAAGATGAGATATAAATGATATATTTATGTATGAAGGATGATTACTCTTTTCTATATGGTAGTGTACCGGTTCGATTAAATATCAAACTTATATGAAAAATTAAGAGTTTGAGTTGTTTTAGATAATCTAGTTTCAAGTGATGTGTGTTATTTGGATACTCTAGAAAAAAAAAATATTTTGTTTAGTGAATTGCTAGTATATTTTGGCTCTAATGATCTATCTATAGAGTTCCTTAATAAAGTTCAGGATTTATAAACCCTAATTGAATTTTAATTCCCTTATCACATCTAAAGAAACAAGGAAATGTTGAATGTTTATATAGTGAAAAAAACAAAATATGTGATGCTCAGACCTGACTTCCACATGCTAGTACCCCGAGATGGTTCATTATGTGACCTTAGGGGTGCCTTCTCATATGCCAAAGGTTTCCAACTAACAGTGAGGGTTAAATACATAACATGGGGAGACTATACCCTCTCTATCAAAGTAGTACAAAAATGGAAATAAATAAACAATATCCAAAGGATAATAAACAATAACCAATACTTAATAAACAAAGACCAATATCTTAGAATGAATCCAAATAAAGCAAATGACCATAAACCAAAGCAGTATATATGTCATTCCATAGAAGTGTCCATTGTTAAATGAAAACCCAAAATAAAGACACAAAGAAATATCCCAAGTGGGTCTTGAAATTATGTCTGGTCCCCTCATCCATGCTCCATCCTGAATCCCAACTCAGCTATCTAACATAGGGCTCTTACCCTTATATAGTCCTGCAAACATGAAGTTGATTCGGGTACCAATCAGGAAACCTGAGTAGGGTGTGAGTACAAAATAGTATTCCACCACCAAAAGAATCTAAAGAAATATCCTGTATATAATAGTGTATTAATTTTTATAAAGAATAATAAAAAATTGAAAAATTAAATATGTTACACATTCATTATTCTTTAAAAACCATAGCATGTATGCTTTATCCAGTGACAAAGTATGAATCATATACCATAGGAATTTCACAATTCATACTTTCATGTATTTTTATTATTCATGTAATTAAAATTTCATTTTTTGAACTTTTAAATAACCTTTGTGATAAATTGGTTTAACAATGTTTTTAAATTTATTGACAACTAAATTTTTGTATAAGAATGTTTTTTTATTCAGGAATCAGACTCAATCCATTTTAATGAGTTCTATAAGAAAAATGAAAGTTGTTTAATGTTAAAATCCAAACATAAAGGGGGATAAAACTTTTTATTTTTAAGAAATTTATTTTTCATACTCATAGGATCATACTAAGAATCATCGAACTCAAAGTATCAGATCCATCTACATCATATTCAGGTCATCATATCTAAAATAATTAGAGGTAGAAATTATTGTTTTCTAGAAGGTTTCCTTTAACATAATCATAGAAAGAAATAAGTTGATGAGTTAAAAGGATATAAATTTCTTATTGAAAAAGTCGTATTATTGCTAAAGAGTTTTGAAAGAAGATTGTGAAGTCAGGAGTTAGAAAGTTTTCATAATTTCTAGACAAATTCATATGATGATTTGTTGATCATGAAGTTATTATAAATCATGAAACATATTCATGATAAAATATTTTGAAGAAATGGAGGAATCATAATGATTGAATCATTTCTAGTGATCAATATAATGACTTCATCAGATTCAATAAATCTAGACATAAAAGATCGGATTCAGAAGTCATAATGTGTGATGTTGATAAATTTTTAAGAAGTTCAAAGTTTCTTAGTGGATTCATCATTGAATAAATTCCATCATTATGGAAAAATTATTGTAATGGTATTTCCATTATAATTGTAAAATCCATAGTAATGGTAATTCCATCGTAATGAAAATTCCGTCATTATTAGGATTCTATCAGGTTGAAGCTAAGGAAGTTTCTATGAGATGAAGAAGAAATGAATATCGTAATGAGCTGAGAAAGAATGGAAAATCATAATGAGATGATAATGAAAGATAGATCGTAATGAGATGAGAAATAAAAGAATATTGTAATGATCTAAGGGAGAATGGAAGATCGTAATAAGCAAAGGAAACTAAAGCTGATGAAGTTTCATCATAATGAGTTGAGGATGTTTCATCATACTGATGAAAAGAAAGGAAGTTCAAGAAATATTCTTATGGAGAAGAAACTATCTTAATAGTTGAATTGGTCAAACTTGATATTAAATTATGTTTAAATATTGTAGAAATATGATAAGGTTTGAAGAAGTTAACGTTGGAGTTTAAATGATAGAGTTTTTTAGGGTTTTGAAATCTTAGGAAGTGGGGAAAGTTATCATGTTTTCCACTCTCGGTTTTCTGAGTCGTTTATATATACTTACCCATATTATCCATTCATTGTAATTTTAAGGTAAGTAGAAAAGCAAGAGAACTAAATAATTCAAGTATATGTTCTTTTTGGATTGAGATCTTAGAATAATATTAGACACCTAGAAGTTTTTTTACCGGAAATGAGTATCGTATTGAGTTAATAGGATTGAGTAAGATCATACTGATCATTTGAGAAGAGTTTGAGTTTTATGAATTGAGGATGAATTCATCATATTAATTCCATCACATTGATTCAATCTGACTAAGGAAGATCAAAATGAGTGTTTGAGAAGATTTTTTTAAGTGTAGATTGAGTAATGGAGAACCTTATTAACCTCATCGGATTGAGAGAATAAAATCCATCCAAATCAGAATGAGGATCGAGACTAAGATTTTTTGGAGAAATTTGAACAAAGTATTATTATTTTGTTTTGACTCAATTTTTTTATAATACAACTTTGTAAATTGATGGTAGTCAGTATAATCTTTCTTATCAGGATATATAAGGTGTCTAACAAGATTTGGCATAAGTTTTATTCACTTCTTAATATTAGTGTATTTCCATAGACCCATGAGAGTGGCTATAGAAAGGATTTAGGTTCTCACATTGAGGTCGAGACCTATAAATCTTGTGTAATTTACTTGATTTCCTACTTTTTTATGCAATATTATTTACGAAAAAGTAGATAAGGAAATAAATATTAATAGGTTATAGGGGTTATGTTTTAAAAAGTAATGAAACTTATAAAAAGTGAAAAACTTATTAAACACCCCTTATCATTTTTTATTCAATCCTTTGGAACTTTAATTAGTATCATAGGGATATGTTACTTTGTTGAATCCTTATCATGGATAATATCAATTCCATCAATATTAGAGGAATTACTACATTTGATGGTAAAAATTATTATAGATGGAAAATAGTTTGGTTCCTTATCTCTTATATATTGGCCTGGAAGTTATTACTACTGCAACTATTGTTTTTCCACCTATGGATAAAGAAGATCCTATAATGTTTTCTAATAATATAAATATACAAGTTTATGTAAAGAATAGAAATATAATCCTTATGTCCTTATCATAGATTTTTTATCAGAAGGTGAGGAGTCTCAATACATTAGAAAGTATACGGGAAAAGTTATGAAGTATTTTTGAAGGGAATTATAAAGTGAAGGAAGAAAATATACAGATATCGTATAGTGAGTATGAAGATATAAGAATGAGAGATGAAGAAACTATTTATGAATAATTCACTAGAGTAAATGAATTTTTTTGTAACATCATAGGATTTAGATATTTCTTTGAAGATTCTAAAAATTTGAATAAACTTATGTAAAACTTATCAAATAGTTTTGATTATAAAATTTCCTCTTTAGAATATAAGGATGATTTATCTCTTGATGAATTACATAAATTTCCTATTTCTTATGAAATGAGAAAATCTATAATGTTTAAAAATAATAAGAAAGTTGAAATGGATTTTAAAACCATGAAAATTTTGAAAATTCAAGATATTGAAGATATTGATCCTTGTAACTTTGAAGGTAAAGATGATGATGAGTTAAATGATACAATCACACCTCTTATATCTAATAACTATTAAAGAGGAAGAGGAAAGTATTGAGGTAAAATTCTTCTCAATTGTTTTGACTATGGTGGAATTGGAAACTTTTCTATGAATTGACCCAAGAAGAAAGTTGGAGAATGTCGAGATGATTCTGTTGAAAAAACATGATGGAAAAATTGGACAAAAAGTTCAAAAGAAAAAAAGTCATTAAAAAAAGAAAAAATAATTTTACTAGGAACAAAATAATCATTTTGAGTAAGAAAGATTATTTAGAGTCAACTAAAAACAATTCTTCAGATGATGAATGTTCAGAAAAGGTTAGAACATTTATTGAAAAAGTTGAAGACTTCGGAAATATAGAAGAAGAATGAGGTCAAGAATATGATAGAGAGTATCAACTCAGAACATAACTACTTTCTTGTCATGAGAAAAATAAATCTCTCAAGAAAGTAATTATAATTAAAAAATAAATATTGTGAAGAATTTACTAAAGGAAGAAAAGATGTCATCAAGCAAGAGGATGAATACATTTAGAAGATTTTAAGTCACAAACTTAGAATTGATGAACATGTAAAGGTAGTTGAAGATCTCAGTAAGAAGATAGAAGTTAATGAATAAGAAGTTAACAAGATTCAATAAAAACATCTTGAATCCAAAAATAACTTGAGAAAGATGAATTTAAACATTAAAAAATCCTTGTAAGTAAAATCTGAGACTTATAATGTTATAGTGAAGAATCAAGTCAAGAATCAGGTGAAACCCTCACCCATCAAAATTAATGTTTCATATGATTTTTCTAACAGTTTGTATTCTGGAAAAATTATTGGAAAGGATTGGGTGTAAAAAGGATATGAGAAACCTATCACATCTACAAAAGTTGAAAACTCACCCAGGAAGAAATAGGGACCATTACCAAATTATTTTGAAATGGGAATAAGTTATCAACCTCAACAAGTCTTCTACAAAGAAATATCTTACTTCAATATAAAATTAATATTTTATTACTATTTATAATGTTGTGAAATATATGGCCACATAGCTTTTAATTTTTGGCATAACCAATCTCTTCTCAGAATAAGGTTTTATAAAGGAATAATTAATAAATTTAATAATCCATAGGATGTTATAAAATAAAAATCTCAAGATATGAGAAACATTCCAAAATAAATAAATTTTAATGTTTGGAAGAGGTTTGTGGAAGATGTGATGAGGCTGGTTATCATGTAAAAAAATGTATGACACTCCTTTTGGGATAAGTTTCTTATGGTGGAAAAGAAAAGGAAGTTGGAAAGAAGAAATTTAAAGAAAGATATTTTGTTGTTGAGATATATTTAAAAGAAAGTAAAAGGAACAAACCATGGATACTTGATAGTGGTTTTTATTCACATATTATAGGTGATATAAAAATATTAAAATATATTGAAATTCATGATGGTGGAGAAGTTACCTTTCGTAATAATAGTTTCTTAAAAATCAGTAGAATCAGAATGACTGATATTGAAGTATAAAAGGTAAAATCTAGGTAAGTTTTATTTTTTGACAGGATAAAACAAACTTAATTAGTGTAATTCAAATCCATGATGATGGAAAGGAATTAATCTTCACAAAATATTCTTGTGTTATCCAAAGTGTGAAATATGGAAAAGTAGTTACAAAATTAGAAAGATCAAGTGGGAATATTTTCCAAATAAGAGAATTTAACAACCTATATTACATAAGTGCTGAAGATAAAACTAAATTATGGTACCGAAGACTTTGCCATCTTGGATAGAAAAACATGAACAAAATTTCTAAAGTTGACGCTTCCAGAAACTTGATAGAATTGAAAATAATAGAAGAATATGTATTCATTACTTTCTAAAAATGAAAAATAACTAATAAAAGTTTGAAGAGAGTTGAGATTCAGTCTACAAGACCTCTTGAACTAATTCATTATGGTTTATGTGGGATGATAAGAAATTATTCAAAAAAACAAGATTTATACTTTATCACTTTTAATGATGATTTCACTTGGATGTAAAACATCATGTTTATGAAACACAAGTCAAAGGCTATGAAAATGTTCATGTGTTTTAGAAAAGAAATTAGGGAATAAATGGGGGTTTATATAAAGAAGTTGAGAATAGATAATGGTACCAAATTCACCAGCAATAATTTTGATGTTATCTGAGAAAACATGGTATCAACCATCATTATACTTCTCCCTATACTCCATAAAAATAAAGTAGTATAAAAAATAATAGAATCTTGGAGAAAATGGGAAGAAGTATGTTAGAAGAATACAAATTTAGAAGTATTACTAGAAACAAGCTGTTAATACTATTGTACATATTCATAACAGATGTTTTTGAAGATTAGAATCTGACATGACATCTTATGGAATGTTTTATAACAAAACAAACTGCGTTGAATTACTTTATAGTTTTTAGAAGTCCATGTTTACTTAAAATAAAAAATCCGAATTTGGGAAAGTTTGATGAGAAAGATGAGGAAAGAACTTTTATATGTTATTCATTAAATAGAAGAAGTTAAAAATGGTGAAGAAAATGTTACAAAATTTGGTGGTCTCATATTATGTGAAAGTAATTGAAAATAAAAAATTCATTAATAATTTTTTTTGTGAATGCTAAGGAGGATAAATTGGATATTTCGAAAAATATTGAAAGTAAGTCAAAACGTCCTTATCAAGATTTGGAAAATTCATGTGATGAGGAAAGTTTAGTTAGGAAAGAAACTTTGAAATTTCCTTCTTTATAAAAAAAATTGAGTCTAAAAACATTATTGGAAATCATAAGGATATAGTTTAGACAAGAAGAATGTCGAGATTATAAAATTATACTTCACTTATGTCAAAATTTGAACTGGAATTAGTTTTAGAATCTATTGAACACAAAGAATGGGTAGATGCTATTAATTAATATTTGGATCAGATTTAGAAGAATGAAACATGGGAACTTGTTTCATGACCATCAAATAAAAATGTTATCATAACAAAGTGGGTTTACTGAAACATGTTGAATGAACGTAGAGAAGTTTTGATAAAAAAGTTAAGGAATGATTTTAAAGTAAATGCATAGGTGGAAGGTATTGATTTTGAAGAATGTTTTTCCCCAGTTTCAAGATTATAAAATATTAAAATATTTCTTTTAGTGGCTGCACATCAGAACTAAAAATATTATCAGATGGATGTAAAGTCATCGTTCTTAAATGGCGATATTGATGAAGAAATTTACATCGAACAACTTTGTGGGTTTCTACTTGATGATTATAAAAACAAAGTGTCATGACCCCCTCCCCATAAGGTGTACCCCTCATGGGATAGCAATGTGTGTAGTGAGATAATGAACCCCCGAGTCCTACCTCCAGTGGGCCTCGGGTTGGCAACTAGCACCAAGGATATAGTGAACACACAAATGGGGGGAATTACCCTCTAAGAGAACGCATGATAAAGAGAGATATAAGATAGAAACCAACCAACTCTAACTCATACTAAAATATAAAATAAAACCCAAGTACACATATGTAATGTCATGGAAAACTACTACAACTGAAAGGGAAAAATTGAAAGTTCCCAAAAGAAAGTAAAAAAACAACACCAACCATGAAGCCCAAATAGCTCCTGCAAGCCCAAGCTAATAGAAACCAGACTGATCTCCAACCTTCTCCAGGTGACCTAAAAAATAGTTTATATAAACATAGGGTGAGCATAACAGTATACTCAGTAGGATCCTCCCCAAAGCCTCTTGTGCAAAAGTAAATAAAACATGTTAAAGCATAGTGAACAACAACTGAAACAAACTTGTCACCTAAACAAGTATACTATGTTCCCAGCCTCACCATGGATACTCTCACCAAGTAACACATACAAGAGTATATAATTTAATAAAGAATATCATAGTTACCCCACTACTACTTCCCAACTGGTTTTCCGCTTTGCCCCAACGTCGCACGTCCTAAGCATCTCTCTCAAAAAAGGCTTACCCACAAACACCTGGGCGAAGCACCAAAACATGCACCTCATGTAAAAGAACCACCACATCTGCACAAGAAAGTAACCAGGTAGTTTCCGAGATCCACCATATCTCACATAATGTGTATCATACGTCGATCATTATACCTCAAGCCATTACAGCCCACACACCAAGTAATAATCCTCAAGTCGTCACATCATATACACGTTATGGCTATAGTATTCCATATGATACTATATCCAGAATATGTTTGTGTGAATAACCACAAGCCATTATATCCCTCTACACACATATATGGAGAAAATTAACCCTTGTTCCTACCAGCACAAGTAACTACCAAGAGAAGAGAGCAGGGACAAAGGGGGTAGTCAGCCATCCATCCTCCCACCAGAATATTGGGGAAAACACCCCCAGGGCTCAAAATCCCTGGGGTGTCAGTTTCACTAACTGACGGGATGGATTAGAGCATAGAAATACAAAAAGTACAGAATATACTATAGCTCACAACCACCCTATGGGAATAACCTAGTCTTAAACTCAACTACAACTAATGTCTCTCGGACTCCCGGCTGCCACTTCTAAGACTAGGTATCCTATAAGAACACAACCATTTAAAGAGATTTATTACATTACTTCATTCCCTTTTTATCAGTTCCAATTTACGTTAATTAATTATTTATACATTAATTAACCATTAACAATTCCTCATTAAATTTCATTAGCATCACACCCAAAGTCTATTTTCCTTTTAAAATTATAACCTCAGCATTGCGTCCTAGCAAGCTCCAACCCCATGGGTTAACATATTTTATTCAATTATTTATTTACAACATTACTTTCCCATATTCTCGAGCATTCTAGAAAAAAATTCTATGCTACTAAACATAAGGGGGATCAACACTGTGAGTATATGAACTACTCATCGAGTCCTTTCCGCCTATAGTAATAGCATAGACCCATCCTCCCTCAGGAACTAAACACGGAAAGCACGTAGCATACCCCATGCGTCTTCTCCACTTTTTGGATGGAGGGTAAGAATAACCAGCTGCCTTGAGAAGTGGGGAATGTAAAGAAGATAAACATCAAAAAAGAATCATTAAGCCTTCAAACATTGACATCCAACCCGTTTCATCATCCCTGGTGTCCTCCCCGACACCCACATGCATACACCAATGCATCTAACCACTCTAGTCATCAACTACTGCCATAACCAGTAGGCCTTTCTGCCCCCACATATCATAACAGCCATCCAGGCTCACATCATAACACAAGCAGTATCAAAACAAACATCATATCAATTGGGATCTTGGCCCTTAAACAAGAAAGAGGGTAACTCAGAACCCTACAAGGAATTATCTTTCATCAAACAACCAATTATTTAATCCATCTTGGATTAACCAATTTATTATTCATAAGTTCCAAATTTGGAAAACCTAACCAGTAAGCTATCACAAATATTTAAACATGCTTACTGCACCAATTTGATTAAAATAAAATTGCAACAAGAAGATCCAGATTCATTTACATGCCTCTTTATCTTTACCAAGAAATTATCGATTAATTTTGGCTTTATGTTCCTTACCAATTTCCATCAAGAATTAAATTCTAAACAAAACATACATAGATATTACGCTATCTAGCAACACAAGAGGAAATAACATACGATCAATGTCAATTTATTTATCCGGTTCAAATATTTATTATATCAATTCCATTTTGATCCAGTGGGATAAAACATGCTAACTATACAGTTGCACATAAAAGAAAAGAGAAGCAACGAATCCCCTACCTCAAACGGTTCTTGTCATTCTTTATATGAGAATGATCCACACAAAGTATCAAGATCACCTCCTCCCATGACAACTGTATCCACCTGAGGATTCCGTGGTACAACCACACCTACCTAAACCCAAGAAAACTCCATTATAAGTATGGAGATCACATACCATAACAGGGAAATGATTAACAGAAGGAGATGAACCCAAACGAATGACGATAAAACATATCTTATATCAAAGATTGATCTATACTTCCTGGTTGCATAAAAAATAGAGTGGAACCAATACCAGGAGGAAATATTGATTGTGTAACTCCTATGGGATAGAATGAAAGGTTAGAGCATCTCACAGCTGAGAAAAAGGAGGAATAATTAAGGAAAAATATATCTCGTCCCTTTAGAATATTTAACGAAGCAGAAATTTAAGATACACTGGATTTCCCATTAAAAGAGGATTGCATTAAACCACGCGGTTTGACTATGTAAAAACATACCGAGCCTTAAGAGAAATTAATATAGGAGTTATGGACTTTGAATTGGCCTTAGAGTCCTTAAAATGAGGCTTTAAATGCATTTTACATCAAAGGAAATATCAATGGGGTGAAACTGTAGGAAGCAGGAAACACTGTTCATGAACTCAAAATTTGGCGAAGGAAAAAAGAGGTACCGATGGACCTCAACGTTCTAGAAACATTGTTCACCTAAGGCTACCGATGAAAATGTTCACCTAAGGCTACTAATGAAACTATTCACCTAAGGCTACCGATGCACTATTCAGCTAAGGATACCGATGACACTGTTCACCTAAGGCTACAGATGACACTGTTCACCTAAGGCTACCAATGACACTGTTCACCTAAGGTTACCAATGCACTATTCACAGAACTAGAAATTTGGACAAGTGTTGGGGATAAGTCACCTTGACCTCCTGGAACACCTCAAACACCAGATTTTAACAAAGGAATGGACTAGAGAGGTCCGAGCCATTACATCAGATACCTATCAAAATATTCTCATCCTCAAGAATTCAAAACCAGCCTAAAAGCGAACAGAAAAAAAGTTTGAACAACCACCGATTGAGATACCTCTCAAAAGAGAGAAATACATATGAAACAACCAAATAAATCCATATCATAAACACAAAAGGTTTATAACCACAAAGGGGACATCGTTACATGAAAAGAGTTAAACATCAAAACAAATATGGGTACTAGGCATGTATCTGTGACTCACGTTCCCATGTACTCTTCTCCATGCCACTATGTCGCCACAAGACACGAACCAAGGGAATAGAACCCCCAAAAAACACCTTCCCTTTGCAGTCTTGGATCTCCACAGGTCACTCCTCAAAGGTCTCATCATCATCAACATCGATCTCTACCCAATCGATGATTTGAGAGTCATCACGAAGATAACGACAGAGCTATGATACATGAAAAACATCGTGTATTCAACTCATCTATAGGGGAAGTGATACTCGATACACCAAAACTCCAACATGAGCTAACACCTCGAAAGTCCCAACAAACTAGGGAGAAAGCTTACTCCCATGACCAAATCTTCGCTGCCCATGATGGGGAGTCGCCTTCAGAAACACGTAATCCCCAACATCATACTCTAAGGGTCTCCTCCTTTAATCGGCATATGATTTTTAATGATCTTGCACTATCTTCATCCTCTCATGAATCACCTAAACCACATCTGTTGTATTATACACTAGTTCCGGTCTGAGAATTACTGACTCTCCAACCCCAGTCCAGCACAATTGAGAACGGCAAGGCCGACCATATAAGGCTTCAAACAGAACTATACCGATGGTGGAATGAAAACTGTTATTGTAAGCGAACTCCACCAAGGGTAAGTGCCTCATACACGAACCTCCAAAATCCGGGACACAAGAGAGTAACATTTCTTCAAGAGCCTGGGTGGTTTTATCTGTTTAACCGTCCATTTTAGGATAGAAAGCAGTGCTACGGTATAGAAAAGAACCAAAAGCATGCTGAAGGCCTCTCTACACCCTAGAGGTAAAACGAGGATCTCGATCAGAAATGATCATCCTTGGGACTCCATGAAGTCTCACCACCTCCTCCAGATACTACCTCGAAAAAACATCCATTGAGCTTGACTCCTTGATTACCATGAAGTGGTCTGATTTTGTTAGATGATCCACTTCCACCCAAATAGCATCATGTCCTCCTAGAGCTTGAGGTAAACCAGTAACAAAGTCCATTGAAATTTCCTCCCACTTCCACTGAAGAATATCTAATGGCTGGAGAAAACCACCAGGAACACGGTGTTCAGCCTTCACCTTCTGGAAGACCAAACATCAAGACACAAACTCCGCAACTGCATGCTTCAGCCCAAGCCACCAAAACTGGCTCCTCAAGGCTCGGTACATCTTTGTCATGCCAGGTTGCACCACTAAAGGAGAACTATGGAACTCTCTGAGAACCATATCATGCATGGTCAAAGGAACAAAAATCCTTTCATGATACAACACTCGGTGTTGTTTATCCTCAGACCAACCATCAGGGGCCTCACCACAAACAACTCGGTCTCTCCAGACCTCCACCTCTAGATCCCCCAACTAGAACTCTTCCACCTTCTGCACCAGAGATGATTGCACCGTTATCTGAAAAATACAACCTCTACCCCAACTTCTCCCATATCAAGATTTAATGCTGACAGTTCTTCCATTACTCTCCATGAGTCATCAGATTCATGCACTACATCACTACGTGACTTCCAACTCAGCGCATCAGCTACAACATTCCCCTTTCCAGGTGTATATGATATTTCGAAGTTGTCTTCCTCTAAGAACTCCATCCACTAATGCTGATGTAAATTCAAGTCACACTGGGATAAAACATACCTCAGTCTCTTATGATTATTGAAAACCACAAAGTGCTCACCAATAAGGTAATGTCTCTAAAACTTCAGGGAAAACACCACAGTTGTAAATTCAATATCATGGGTGGCATAGTTATGTTCATGAGGACTCAACTATCGAGACCCATAAGAAACAATTTATCTTTACTGCATCAGAGCATATCCTAACCCCAGATGCGAAGCATCATAGAAAACATCAAACTAAACTCCCTCGGCTGGAAGAAAAAGAACTGGAGCACTTACTAACTTCTCTTTTAGATACTTGAAATATTCCTGACACTGATCAGTCCATATGAACACCAGATCCTTCCTGGTCAAAGCTTCCAGAGGAGTCTCAACTTGAGAGAAATCCTCTATGAACCTCCTATAGTAGCCTGCGAAACCAAGGAAACTTCATACCTCTGACACTGTCTTGGGGGCTTCCCAAGACACAACTGCTTCTATCTTCAATGGATCCACAACTACTCCCTACTGAGACACAATATTCCCCAAGAAACAGACTTCTCGAGCACAAAACTTACACTTTTAAAACTTCCCAAACAGCTGCTGTTGACAAAGAACTCCCAAAATGGAATGTAGATACTCTGCATGCTCCTCCTCAGATGTGGAGTTCACAAGGATGTCATCGATGAAAACCACCACAAACTTGTCCAGGAACTTGTGGAACATAGCATTCATCAATCCCATGAACACACCTGGAGCATTTATCATGTCGAACAACATTACAATGAACTTATAATGCCCATGACGTCAATGAAAAGCATTGGGATATCCTCATCCTTCACATGCTTCTGATGATATCCTGACCGCAGATCGATCTTAGAGAAACAAATTTCACCCTTTAGATGATCGAATAAATCATCAATCCTCGGAAGAGGATAGCGATTCTTTACTGTCACTTTTTTAAGTGAAGATAATATACACACAACCGAAAAATTCCGTCAGCCTTCTTCACGAAAAAAACTGGTGCACCCCATGGTGACACACTCAACCAAACAAAACCACACTATAAAAGACCATCAAGCTATATACGAAGCTCTTGTAACTCAGAAGGGGCCATACTATATGGAGACATGGAGATAGGATATGCTCTTAGTTACAGCTTGATCCCAAACACGATCTATCATCGAGGGGGTAATGCTACAACCTCTTCTGAAAAAACATCAGGGTACTCTTCTACAACCCTAGGAAACGCCAACTATTGAACGTCTTAAGAACTCAGCATCAGCTCAGCCATCATGGATGATAAGGACGTAACACGCCTCTGACCCATCTAAGGGTCTCGCTCGCCAAAAAACACCACTGGATCTCCATCCACATTAAAGAACAGAACCTTCCTCTTGAAGTAATCCATGATATCCTGCACCGAATACAACCAATCCATTCCAAGGATGAAATCGTATGGTTGTATTCATAAACATTGGAAATCTCCCCAAGAGCGGTGTTGCCACAACACTAGCTCACAGTCTCTACATACTTTAAACAAGTCAGATTGACCTCCAACTGGTGTAGTCAATGCCAAGGGCACTAGAAACCTATATACATCAAGTCCCAAAGCATGTACAAGGGTAGGTTATATGAAATAGTGTGTTGCTACTGAATCAAACAAGGCATACACCAAGGTAGAAAACAAGAAAAGGGTACCTCGAACGACGTTTGGCTTGCCTGGTGCTAGAAATGCTAAAGCATGATGCGGACCATGACCTCCTTCAGGGCCTCTATGACCCTGATTATGACCACCACCATGACCATGATTTTCTCTCTAAGGATGGGGAGCATCACGAGGATGTCCTTTGCCTAACCCATCTACCCTCTACTGATCTACAGCTAGTGCAACCTGCTGCTGCTGCCTCAGCTAGAACTGTCACAATGGAGGAACCTGGATTGGAACAACAGGTGCACGATGACTATTCTGAAAAGTCAGGCACTCTCACTGCTGATGACCTTGACCACCACAATAAAAACAAGAACATGATCCCTTGGCATAGGCATGAGGGTCGACGCCCCCGGAGAAACGAGTTGTTGAGGGCTGGGACCTACCCCTGGCTGAACAGAAACTCTTCTACCATGAAAACCGAGAACCACGGACCATATCTATCCTTTATGAGGAATCATGATGAATCCCCTCTCACGATGATCCGGTTCTGGCCAAAGTCCTCTCGACAACATCTTCCCTCGCCAGCACCTCATGATATCTCTTCAGCATAAATGGGGTGACCTGGCGCTGGATCTCTGGATGCAAAGCCTCCTTAAAATGACTCGCCCTAGCCTCCTCATCTGGAAATAGGTCTGAATCATATCGTAAAAGGTTCCTAAAATGGATTCCAAAGTCTCATACACTGGATCTCCCCTGTCAAAGGGTAAGAAGATCCTAGCGACTGGATGGCTTTACAGTCGAAGAAAGAAACTTGACTCTAAACATATCTCAGAACTCCTCCCATGAGATTGCTGACTCCTCGTGATCCTTGATGATCAAGAACCACCGTTGTCTTGCTGCACCATGAAACATTGTCACAACCAAGAACACCTAGTTCTCCTTCTGAGCACGAATCGAACTGAATCCTATATCAACCTCCTCCAACCAGTATTTCGTGACTGCATATAAAATAGAGACCTCATACTTTTGCAGACTCTGGCACTGAAACTCTCATAGTCTCCTCCTAAAAGTTTTTTTGTCATCGACCTCTACCCGGTGGCGATCTGTTGGCACAGCCTACTAGACATCTTCTATGCGATCCTAAGGAGGACGTCGACCTAGATCCATACCTGCAAAATATAAAATAATTAGAGCTCCTAAACCTGGAATATAGAAGACTCATAATTAATTAATTAATTGTTTACTTTTATTCATTTTAGGTTAACCTATCCCAAGTTCTACCCATTCAAACATAAGCACAAATAAGAATGATGCATGAACCTTTCCTAGGTCTCTACCCTGCAACTAGTATCACGTCATTTATTAGCCATTTTAAGCTTAAAGGTCCTAATGCTAGATCATAGGGGCCCCTAAAATTCTATGTATCATATAGTCTCTAGTGTTTACATCACTTGATAAACATAAATGACACCGTTTCCCTACCAACCCATGCAACCTCTCATGTTCCTAACACCAAACTCCATCCTATCCCTCAACCAGACCTCTGATACCACTCTGTCACGACTCCCTCACCACAAGGTGTACCCATACTTGGTTGGCAATGTGTGATGGGAGATAATGACCACCGAGTCCCACCTCCAGTAGGCCCCGAGTTGGAGAATAGCACAGAGGGTATAGTGAACACACAAATGGGAGGCATTAACCTCTATGAGAAAGCTTGCGAAAGAGAGAGATAAGATAAACACCAACCAACTCCAAATCAGACTGAAATATAAAAGAAAACCCAATTAAACATATGTAATGTCATGAAAAACTACTAAAACTGATAGGGGAAAACTGTAAGTAGCCATAACAAAGTAAAAACAACAGAAACCAAAAATCTCAAATAGCTCCTGCAACCCCAAACTAGTAGAAACCTGCATGATCTCCATCCTACTCCAAGTGACCTGAAAAAATAGTTTATATAAACATAGGTTGAGTGTAATAGTATACTCATTAGAATCCTCCCTAAATCCTCTAGTGAAAAAGTAAATAAAACATGCTAAATCATAGTGAACAATAAGTGAAACTAACTCATCACCTAAATTGGTATACTATGTTCCCAGTCTCACCATGGATACTCTAACCAAGTAATTCATACAAGAGTATATAATATAATAAATAATATCAGGGGTACCCTGCTACTACTTCCCCACTGGTTTGACTCTTTTCCCCAATGTCGCACGTCCTAAGCATCACTATCCAAAAAGGCTTGCCCGTAGACACCTAGACAAAGCACCACAACACGCACCTCGTGCAACAAAACCACCACGTCCACACAAGAAAGTAATTGGGTAGTTTCTGGGAGCCACCACAGCTCGCATAACGTGTATCATATTGTGGGAATTATACCTCAAGATGTTACAACCCACACACCGAGTAAGAATCCTTAAGCCGCCACAACCTATACACATTACGCCTATAGCAGTCCATAGGATACTATATCCAGAATATATGTGTGTGAATAACCACAAGTCATTACAGCCCTCTATAGACATATATGGGGAAAACTAACCGTTGTTCCTACCAGCACAAGTAACTACCAAGAGAAGAGAGCGGGGCCAAAGGGGGTAGTCAGCCATCCATCCTCCCACCAGAATGTTGGGGAAAACACCCCCTAGGGCTCAGAATACATGGGGTGTCAGTTTCTCTAACTAACGGGGTGGAGTACCATATAGAAACACAAAAAGTACAGAATATAAAATATCTCACAACCACACTATGGGAATAACCTAGTCTTAGACTCAACTACAGCTAACGTCTCTTGGACTCCCAACTACCACATCGAAGACTAGGTATCCTATAATCACACAACCGTTTAAAGATATTTATTACATTAATTCATCCCATTATTATCAGTTACACCTTATGTTAATTAATTATTTAAACATTAATTAACCATTCACAATTTCTCATTAAATTTCATTAGCATCACACCCAGAGTCCACTGTCCCTTTAAAATTGTAACCTCAGCATTGTGTCCTAGCAAGCTCCAACCATATGGGTTAACATAATTTATTCATTTATTTATTTATAGCATTAATTTCCCATATTTCCAAGCATTATAGAAAAACATTCTTTGCTATTAAACATAAGGGGGATTAACACGGTGAGTAGATGAACTACCTATCGAGTCTTTTCTGCCTATAGAAAGAGCATAGACCCATCCTCCCTCAGGAACTAAACACGGAAAGAACGTGGCATACCTCGCACGTCTTCACCCCTTTTTTGAAGGAGGGTAAGGAAAACTAGCTACCTTGAGTAGTGGGGAATGTAAAGTAGATAAAAAACCGACAAGAATCATCAAGCATTCAAACATTAACATCCAACCCATTTTTCATCCTTGGTGTCCCCCTCAACACCCACATGCATAAACTGATGCATCTCTCCATTCTAGGCATCAACTACTACCACAACCAGTAGGCCTTCCTACCCCCACATATCACAACAGCCATCTAGGCTTACATCACAACACAAGCAGCAGAAAAAAAAATCATATCAATTGGGATCTTGGCCCTTAAATAAGAAAGAGGGTAACTTAGAACCCTAAAAGGAATTATCTTTTATCAAAAAAAATTCTTTAATCCATCTTGGATTAACTAATTTATTATTCGTAGGTTCCAAATTCGGGAAACCTAACCAGTAATATATCACAAATAATTAAACATGCTTACCGCACCAATTTGATTAATATTAAATTGCAACAAGAAGAGCTAGATTCATTTACATGCCTCTTTATCTTTAGCCAAGAAATTATCGATTAATTCTGGCTTTACGTTCCTTACCAATTTCCATAAATTATGAAAATCTAAACAAAACACGCATATATATCACAATATTTAGAAAAACAAGAGGCAATAACATATGATCGATGTTAATTTATTTATCCGGTTCAAATATATATTATTTCAATTCCATTGTGATCTAGTGGGATAAAAAATGCTAACTATACAGTTTCACGTAAAATAAAAGAGAAGCAACGAATCCCCTACCTCAAATGGTTCTTTTAATTCTTTATATGAGAATGATCCACACAAAGGATCATGATCGCCTCCTCCTGTAACAACTGTATCACCTGACGATGTCGTGGTATGACCACACCAACCGAAACCCAAGAAAACTCCATTAGAAGTATGGAGATCACATACCATAATAGGGTAAGGAGAAACAGAAGGAGATGAACCCAAACGAATGACAATAAAACATACCTTATATCGAATATTCATCGATACTTCTTGGTTGTATAAAAAATAGAGTAGAACCAATCCTAAGAGGAAAGTTTGATTGTGAAAATCCTAAGGGAAGGAATGAAAGGTTTGAGCATCTCACAACTGAGAACAAGGAGGAAGAATTATGGAGGAATATATCTCGTCCCTTTAGAAGATTTAACGTAGCGGCAGTTTAAGATACGCTGGATTTCCCATTAAAAGCGGATCGCATTAAACCATGCATTTTGACCAAGTAAAAACATACCAAGCCTTTTGAGAAATTAATATAGGAGTTATGGCCTTTGAATCAACCTTAGAGTCCTTAAAATGAATCTTTAAATGCATTTCACTTCAAAGGAAATGTCAAAGGGGCGAAACTGTAGGAAGCTGGATACACTATTCACGAACTCAAAATTTGGAAAAGGAAAAAGAGGTTACCGATGGACCTCACTATTCTGGAAACACTGTTCACCTAAGGCTTCCGATGACACTGTTCACCTAAGGCTACCGATGACACTGTTCACCTAAGGCTACCGATGCACTATTCACCTAGGGTTACCGATGCACTGTTCACAGAACTGGAAATTTGGAAAAGTGTTAGGGATAAGTCACCATAACCTTTCAGAACACCTTAAACACCAGATTTCAGCAAAGGAATGGATGAGAGAGGTCTGGTCCATTTCATAAAGTTTTTAAACTGAAGAAATATTTGTATGGGATAAAACAAGTTCCATATTCTCAGTATTCAAAACATGATTTTTTTTGAAAATTTTAAAATTTTCTAAAGTAGAAGTTGACAAAAACGTATATGTTAAAGATGTGACTCTAGAACTATAGTTGTAATTTTTTAGGTGGATGATATAATTTTTTCTGGGGATAGAGAAGTTATTTTTAGAAACATTCTTAGGAAATGAAGAAGAATTTTAAAATTTCTATGTTAGGGGAATTAAATTTCTTCCTTGTCTTACAAGATCAACAAAAATAAAAATACATTTCCCTATCTCAAGAAAATTATGCTATGGAATTGATAATGAAGTTTGGGTTGAAGGAATCAAAATAAGTTTTTACTCCTATTTTAGTGGGCACAATGTTTAGTAAAGATGAATCTGAAGTAAGTGTGAATCATAAATTCTTTCAAAATCAGATAAGAATTATTCTTTACCTTACATCCTCAAGGCCGGATATTGTCTATACTATGACATTGTGTTCCAGGTATTAATATAATTTGAAATAATCTCATATGTTGGAAGTAAATTAGATTTTGAGATATGTCAAAGGAACAACTTCACATGGGTTGTTATACAAAAGAATTTTTGATATGAAGTTTCATGGTTATTCTAATGAAAATTGGGCTGTAGATTGTAATGATAGAAAATCAACCTTAGGAGGAACATTTTTTTGGGTGAATGTTGTGTGAGTTGGCATAGTAAGAAACAATGTTCAGTAACATTGAACATAGTTGAATCTAAATATGTTTTAGCTACTCAAGAATGTACTCAAATGTTGGGGATGAAAGTTCAATTGGAATATTTGAAATTAAAAGTTTCTAAAACATTTAATATACTTTGTAATAATTAAATTTAAATTTAAATTTCTAAAAATCCTATCCAACATTCAAGATCAAAAAACATTGATATAAATTTTTACTTTATGAAAGAGAAAGTTTCTGCTAGAGATATTATGCTAGAATACATCTCAAAAAGTATAAAATTGTTGATATTTTTAAAAAATTCATGCTGAATGAAAGATTTTTTGAATTGAGGATGAAACTTCATGTTCATCCTCCTCCCATGACTTCCGAAACCTCATAATGAAGAACCCCCATCGTGATTTAGATTATATTAATAAAGGGGGAGAGAAAGTAACAACTTTTTTACTTTGTAATAATTTTTTACTTATCTTTATTTTATGAATATGAAGTTATGGTTATCATAAAATGGGGGAGAGAAAAATAAAAGTGAGATAAAAAAGAAAAGTCATAGAGGAGAAGATAATAGTGACGAAACTTTATCTTTACATTTCTTCAAAATTTTCTTTCCACCAAAGGATGGAATTCCTTCAAAAACATTACTTTATCTAGTAGTGTGGTGTTAGGACACTCTCTTTTTAGAAATGATATGTTTTTATAAAAGTAAAAAAACTTGAGTTTTTTACAAATGTTGAGTTGTGAAAAAATTCTAAGAGTTTAAAAATTTATTAACAAGGGTCTTCAAAAAATAAAAAGGCTGAGATTGAAGAGCCTTTGGGATAAAGTTTTTTTAAAAAATTATTTTTTGAAAACTAAAATTTTTGTGTAAGAATGTTTTTGTTGTTGAGGAATTAGAACAAGTCCATCAAAATGAGTTCTATAAGAAAGTTGAAAGTTTTTGACTACTCAAATCCAAACATAAAGGGAGAGAAAAGTTTTTTTTAAGAAATTTATTTTCCAGACTCATAGGATTAGATTATGAAGCACCAGAATCATAGTGTTGAATCCATATGAATAAAATTCATGTCATCAGATCTAAAATAATTGGAGGTATAAATTGTTGTTTGTTGGAAGTTTTCCTTTACCATAATCAGATAAAGAAATAATTTGTTGAGTTAAAAATACAAATGTTGCTGAGTGAATGATTTGTACTGTTTCTGAAGAGTTTTTAAAGAACATTGTGAAGTTAGAATTTATAATCATTTCATACTTTCTAAAAAAAGTTAGACGATAATTTTATGATCATGAAGTTATTATAAATCATGAAACATACTTATTATAAAATATTTTAAAAAAATAGAGTAATCATAATGATTGAATCAGTTCTAGTGATCAAGAAAAAGTATTCATTGAATTCAAGAAAACTAAACATCAAAGATTGAATCTAGAATTCACAATGTGTGAAGCTGATAAAGCACTGTCGTGGGCACCCTCAAATGATTAATGTGATTTTTGGGTTCTTAGGTGCAGCAGAGTGGCTGACCAAAGACGTCTCTCAAAGGAGGAAGTGAATTTAACAACTTATTAAAGGTATTCTAAATAAAAAAAAATATAATAGAATAAAACACTAATTGAAAGGATGGGGGTTGGTTATAGTTTATTAATCTAGAAGACTTTTGCTGGAAGAAGATTGTATTTTTCTTTGTTTTTAGTTTTGAAATGAAGTTCGATTAAAATGACACAACAAAAAGATGTTTTTAGACAATATTTAAAAGACGTAATCAATCTACCTATACCTCTTAATTTACTTATAAATCATCATCATTTAAATAAATATCCACTTAATTATGATCTCCTAATTTGTTAACCCTCGAACCCTACAAGAGTTAACTTAACCACAAAGATGAAATTACTTAAACCCTAGGATAGCTTCGGAACACGCAATCGCAGCACCCTGCTTTGATTGTTGTTCTAAGGTTAGCTTATGGTCAGTGGTTAATTAGAGAACATATACATTCTGGAAATTAGTATGAATTATGTTTAGTGATTATATTTGAACTCTACAAATTTATCCCGTGTGGTCATGTATTACCGATTACGATTGCGCTCTCACAATTTACACAAAATCCCGACCTCGCGTGTTTTTGTATTAATTGTTCAATTGCTTGGTTAGTTTCTTTCAATTTAAAAACACAATTCATGAATCATATTAAGTGAATTACAGTATCTCAATGATTCAAAATAATTAAATGAAGAGGGTAGAAGATAGATCGATTACTAAAGGACTACTCTTGCCTGGGTGGCGTAATCATCGTAGAAGCGTTTTGCATGTGAAAAGGTTTATAATGGGTATAACCCAATAACGCTTCTACTCAAGAATTCCAGCCCAAATAGGAATATTAAAAGAAGAATAAATTTAAACAAAATAGAAGAAAATATAAGAAATAAAAGATTACAACATGAAGGATAAGAAGAAGGCTAGGTCGAAGGGATCCTTGCTTCAAGAGCTACCCTTATTTTAATGGTTGGAGAATTGGAGTGGATCCACTTCTCCTCTAACCTCAACTTCCCAATTCACGTACCAGCCCCTCCAAATGAGAAAAACTACAATTTATAGAGGGGAGGGGAGGAGAGGTTACAAGTGGTTTCAATTGTGAATGTAGAAATTCGGAAAAATATTTTATTTCAAATTCCACAGACCATTTTACTACCAAAACGCGTGAATTGGCCGGTCTTCCAGAAGGATAATATGTGAGTATATGGGTCCTATATATCCTCTAAAAATATGGGCTTAATCAAGGCCCATATGAATGAGTTATGTCCGAAATACAGAAGCTTCTCCATTCTAGAGAGTCCAGACCAACTTTGATTTAATGTCCCATTTTCAACAAACAAATGCACTATTTAGCTTTATTATCCTGAATATAAGTTCTAGATAATTAAGTTAGGAACACTTTTACAAAATTTAAAATTCAAATAATAAATATAAAAATATTTATCTTTGAAATACTACAGTGAATTATAAAGGGTAAAACTAGAATTTTCATCAAATATTCAAATGAATGATCTAATCCCAAATACTTTCTAAATAAACATATTTAACACAATGTGAGGAAATTATATCATTTATTATCAATAAAATATTCAACAAAATAGTGTTTTATCAACTTCCTCACACTTACCCTTTTGCACTCCTGAGAAAAACCTCATATCAAGTAAACATCAATATCAAATCAAAACCAATTTTAAAACACATATCCCTAAGATCAAACAATTACACACCAAGAAACAAAAGATATCATGCCTCATAAAAAACCATTATTTAAAGTTCTTCATTTATATCATTCAATATATTTCCACTTTATTTATCCTCCCATGCACAAAACACTTACCTCACTTGAATTTTCTCTTATCACACAAATGTCAATTTTTTTGCAATGTCTTTCTCATCCAAACTCATACAATGGTCACCATAGGCTTGATAGATTCCTACATTGCTACCCGATGTGAGTCAAGGACACATTTTTATCATGAGGACTTTTCAGGGTTGTTTTGTGGCTTTCGTTTGGTAGTATTTAGATGTGAAAAATTCTGAGGCTGAATGAGGAGGGCTTGACTCTTTTTGAAGGAAAATTGCATTAATCTAATTTTCACTTAAATATGGTCTTCTCCTCAATCCCCATAGTATCAATTTAGCTCCATCATCATGAAAAGTCATGAAAGGTTTACACCATTAATCATTTCCACATCAAAAATTTCAATCTTCTCAAACATGATTTTCTTGAAAGCTCCAGATGGGCACAACTTTCCACCTCAATTAGAAGCTCCAGAAAAGGCACAACTTCACTTGTCATGAAAGCTCCAGAAAAGGCAAAACTTTAAATATAATGACTTTCTTCAGTAGAAAACACATCTCTTCAGAATTTAATTTTCCACCCAAAGTATCACAAAATGTTGTGGCACAACACAAGATAGATTCCCCCACACTTAAGCTCAACTAGATTATGCAATTTCACTTCAAGAGTTGGTTGGATAGGGAAAATTGGCTTGTAATGTGGCTAACCTAACAGGTTGTGCATGGATTCTAAGGGATAAAAGGATTAAATATTCAAGGTAGGCCATTATAAAAAAGGATTCTTTGAAATAGGGGCTTTAATACCAACAAATGCCTCAATCATTTAAACATATGTACCTCAAACCCTCAAGTTTTGACAGGAATAGATCAAATTATGGTTAAATCAAGCATGGTTTGGTTCTCTCAAGAAGTGAGTTGAATGAAAAGAATATGAAAATAATGGTTTAGAAGCCTCATAAGAAAGTGATTTCAAATATTAAGACAGTGAGATGTGGCATGGGATTCAAAATTCAGCGTACTTTTCATGAAATTACTAAATATTTGAACTCGAAACAAAGTCATTTGAGCATTCATTTAAGCTTAGTTTCAAGGGGTAAATTGTTTCACTTATTGATATGGATTTAAAAATGGTGATGAGAATCATTTTAGCTCAAATGTTTCAAAAAACACAGAAAATTCTAAAATAAACACACAAAATTTGAAAAACACAAAAAAAATTGGGGGTTTTTTTAAACAGGAAAACAATTGAAATTACTAAACTAAAAGGTTCCCTCCCCCACACTTAAAATATTGAATTGTCTTCAATGTGAACCCATGAGATGATATATGCACATGAAATGCAGAATTTTTAAATAGGAAAAATAATATAAAAGTGAAAGGGTTAGGAATAGCCTGATGTGCTCAAGTGATGATGGGGTCATGCAGTGTGATAAAATCCACTGAATTAGTAGGATTTCCCTCAATGTATCTCTTAAAACGTTTCCCATTGACTGTAAATCTCCTTCCAGTATCCTCTTGTGTGATCTCCACTGAACCGTAAGGAAAAACGTTAGATACAATATAAGGACCTAACCATATGGAAAGCAACTTACCAGGCATCAGCTTCAGTCGTGAACTATAGAGAAGGAATTTCTCTCCAACATGAAACTACCTTTGTTGGATCATTATATCATGAGCTGCTTTTGATCTTTCCTTATAGATCCTTGAGCTCTCATATTATGACATTCTAATCTCCTCAAGCTCTTGAATTTGCAACTTTCATTGAATTCCATCTTGGGCCAAATCCATGTTGCATTTCTTTATAGCCCAATATGCTCGATGCTCGACTTCCACTAAGAGATGAAACACTTTCCCAAAAAAAATCCGAAATGGGGACAAACCAATGGGGGTCTTGTATGCTGTTCTATAAGCCCACAATGCATCATCCAAGCACTTTCTCCAATCCTTCCTATTTGGCTGCACAGTTTTCTCCAAAATTTGTTTCAACTCACGATTTGAAACCTTGTCCCGGCCATTTGTTTGGGGGTGGTATGGTGTTGATGTTTTGTGTGTCACCCCATACTTTCGAAGGAGGGAAGAAAAATTCCTATTGAAAAAGTGTGTCCCTTGGTAACTGATGATAGCCTTTGGTACTCCAAACCTGCAGAAAATTTGAGCCTTGAAAAAATCTACTACAACATGAGAATCGTCAGTCCTGGTGGCCTTGGCCTCCACCCATTTACTCACATAATCAACAACAACTAAAATATACAAAAATTCAAATGAACTAGGAAAAGGAACCATAATGTCGATGCCCCATACATCAAAAATCTCATAGAATAGTATGGGTTGTTGAGGAATCTCATGTCTCCTAGAAATATTCCCAGTGTGTTGGCAATGAGATCATGACTTACAAAACACATGCGAATCATGGAACAAGCTAGGCTAATATAATCCAGAGTCCAAAACCTTCCTAGATGTCCATTGGGGTCCAAAGTGTCCACCATAAGCAAGTGTATGAAAGAAATGAAAAACAGACTCAAACTCATGATCGGGAACACACCTCCTAATGACTTGGTCACTACACATGCGCCAGAGGTAAGTATCATCCCACACATAAAACCTAGACTCACTTTTTTAATTTTTGGACTTGATTTTTATTTAAATTTGCAGGGATTTCAGAGGCAACAAGGTAGTTCACTAAATCAGCATACCAAGGATGTGTACCTGAGATGGAATAAAGATGCTCATCGGGAAAAGTGTCCCAAAGTGGTTCCTGATCCAAGGTGTCATCCTCTAGTGTGTGAGTAAGCCTACTCATTTGGTCTGACACAAAATTCTCTGACCCCTTCTTGTCCTTTATCTCGATGTCAAACTCTTGAAGAAGGAGCATCCAACGGATAAGTCATGGCATTGTATCTGGATTCTTTAGGAGGTACCTCAAAGCTGCATGGTCAGAAAAAACAACTACTTTAGAGCCCAATAAATATGAACGTAATTTATCTAAAGAAAATATGACAGCAAGAAACTTCTTTTCTATGGTAGTGTAGTTTGATTGGTCTGAATCCAATGTCCTTGATGCATAGGAAATCACATGTGAACGTACTTCCACCCTCTAAGATAAGACAACTCCAACCGCAAAGTTGGAGGCATCACACATAATCTAAAAAGGAATATCCTACCGTGGGGGCTATATGATCGGTGGAGTGGTCAGACACTTCTTTAGCTCATCAAAGGAAGTCATGTAAGAATCATCAAACACAAAATCAGAATCCTTTTAGAGTAATCGTGACATAGGAAGAGCAATCTTACTAAAATCTTTGATGAAGCGCCGATGAAATCCTGCATGCCCTAGGAAAGATCTGACATCATGCACACATGAAGGATATGGTAAGGATGAAATAATATCTACCTTTGATCTATCAACCTCTATCCCGTGTTTTGACACTACATGCCCTAAGACAGTGCCATGCTCTACCATGAAATGACACTTTTCAAAGTTCAGGACTAGATTCTTCTCAATACAACGATTCAATACCTTTCCCAAACTATTTAGACATTCATCAAATGAGGATCCATACACTGTAAAATCATCCATAAATACCTCCATGCAGGTCTCAATAAAATCAGAAAAAATACTCACCATACATCTCTGGAAGGTACCTGGGGCGTTGCAAAGTCCAAATGGCATCCTCCGGTAGGCAAATGTGCCAAAGGGACAGGTTAATGTAGTCTTCTCCTGATCTTCTGGAGCTATAAGAACCTGAAAATATCCAGAAAATCCATCCAAGAAATAGTAGTGTGTTTTCCCAGCTAGTCTCTCAAGCATTTGATCAATAAATGGGAGGGGAAATGGTCCTTGTGAGTGGACTGATTTAGTTTCCTATAATCAATACACACACGCCAACTGTTTTTCACCCTCATTGGAACTAACTCATATTTCTCATTTTTAACAACAGTAACACCACTCTTCTTAGGCACAACCTGAATAGGAATTAACCACTGAGAATCTGAAGTGGGAAAGATTATACCTGCCTCGAGCAATTTCTCAACTTCTTTTTTAACAACTTCCAGGAGGGTGTGATTGAGTCTCCTTTGTGGTTGTCTCACCGGTTTAGCCTCATCCTCCAAGAGAATCCTATGCATGAAAATGGAGTGGCTAATACCTGATATGTCAGCCAAGTTCCACCCAATCGCCCTGATGTTCTCCCTCAAAATATTCAAAAGCTTTTCTTCATGTTCAAAAGGGAGATTATTAGCAATGATAATAGGTAATCTCTCACCACTCAACAAGTATGAGTATTTCAGATTTGGTGGCAATGGCTTGAGTTCTAATGAAGGAGGGTGTAGTATGGATGGAGACATTGAAGGAACTGAAATATGTGCACAAAGAGCATCAGTATTAGAATATAAATCATCAAAATCAGAGAATAAAGCATCAAATCCATCAACATACTCAATAACCATATCATAATCAGAGTGAAAATGATCAAAATCAGAATATGAATCCACATCAAAATCAAATCTTAGAGAGTCTTGTTCCTTAGAAACGGGTGTGGAAGTACTCTTAGACATCAAACTAGAACCAATACTCATAATCTCCCTAAGCATAGGACAATCCAATTCTATGGTGTTTTTACTTGGTGTATAAATGGGAGATAACAAATGCAGAATGATCCTCTGAGGGGTACTTCATGGAGTCCATAACTTTAAATATCACAACTTCATATCCAAAATCCATGGAAAGTGTACCCTCATTGACATTTATGATAGTTTTTTTAGTTTTGAGGAAGGGTCTACCTAATATTATGGGAGCATGAGAACTTGCCTGATCATCCTCCATGTTAAGCACGTAGAAATCTGTTGGGAAGATCATGTCTCTTACCCGGACAAGTACATCCTCAAGGACTCCCGCTGGATATGTTGTAGCTCTATTTTCCAACTGCACCACTAATCTTGTTGGCTTCAACTCACCAACCTGCAGGGAAGAGAATACAGTGTGAGGCATCACATTTATTGAAGCTCCTAAATCACAAAGAGCATCAGAGAAGTGCAACTCCCCTATGGTACATGGGATGGTGAATGTCTCGGGGTCCTTACACTTTGTTGGCATTGCTAGAGTTGGTGTAATGAGTGCTGATACATTCCTTCCAAGGTTGATCCTCTCATTTCCCTTGAGCCCTCTTCGATTGGTGTAGAGTTCTTTTAAGAATTTGGCATACCTTGGGATTTTCTTAATGGCTTCAAGTAGAGGAATGTTGATCTCCACATGCTTGAATGTATCCAAAACCTCCTTTTGCATTGCTTCTTCAGCCATCTTCTTGGTTTGAACAACCCTGTTTCGAAAAGGAAGGGGTTTAGGAGGAACATCATCGATATTTTTCTTACCTTTATCTTTATCCTTGGATTTCTCATCAGTTGGTATGGAATGCGACTTCTCTGGAGTCGAGGTGAATCCTGGTGGAATGGTAGGTACAGATGTATCATTCATTTTCTTCCCTCAATGTGATGGCACTGACATTCCCCTTTGGATTTGGAGTGGGTTGGGAAGGTAGATTTCCAGAATTATTACTCACAAGTTCATGGATGGCGGTGGCAATCTGGCTCATTTGAGTCTTCAACTCCCTCAGCTCCGAACTTTGACTTTTCAGATCATTCTATTGATTAAGAACAATTTTCTTCAAAAGATCATCAGTATTAGAATCTACCTTTTGTGGAGGATTCCATTGTTGCTGACTTGTTGATGTTTGAGCTTCAAATCTCCTTTGGGGTTGTTGGAAACCCTGTTGGTTAGGTGGAGGCTGCTGGATGTTTGGTTGAAAAGGGGGCCTTTGTTGTTGTCCAGAGCCATACCTCATGTCCGGTTGATCTTTCCACCCTTGGTTGTATGTTGGATCAAACTTCATTTGGGGATATGGTTGTTGTTGTTGTTGCTGATATGGTCTCCCTGGGAATACTATTGTGCAATCCTCTGTCTCTTGTAGTTGTGGGAAACAGTCAGTTGGGTGGCTTTTCTTGGTGCAAATACCACAAGGCCTTGAAGGAGGGGGTTGGGATTTCTTTTGTTCCAAAGAAATTTTCCTCACCATAGTGGTCAATTCTTCCAACTTGGTATCAATAAAATGACTTTCAAGAGAAGAAGTACTTACTTGATGTACTCCCTTGACATGTGGTGTACCTCTATCGCCAAATTGTTGGGAGTTTTGGGCCATTTTGTCAATCAATGCACGTGCGGCTGCTGGTGTCTTGTCCACCAATGCTCATCCAGCTGCAGCATCAACCATGCTCCTCTCCATGGGTGTGAGTCCTTCGTAGAAGTATTGGATGAGGAGTTGCTCACTGATTTGGTGATGTAGACAGCTTGCACACAACTTCTTGAATCGCTCCCAGTACTCATACATTGACTCTCCTTGGGCTTTCTTGATCCCCGATATCTCCTTTAGAATGGATTTGGTCCTTGATGCTGGAAAAAATATTTGCAAGAAAATACGTTTCAAATCATTCCAACATGTTACATCTTCAGGTTGCAAATAATACATCCAATTTTTTGCAGCTCCATCAAGTGAGAATGGGAATGATCTTAATTTAATTTGATCTTCAGAAACATTTCTTGGTTTTAAAGTTTAGCATACCACATTAAATTCCTTAAGGTGTTTGTTGGGATCCTCACTAGATAAGCCATGAAAATTTGGAAGAAGGTGAATTAATCCAAATTTCAATTCAAAGTCTGATTCGAGGTTTGGGTATACAATATAATTTGGTTGATAGTTAATATTTGGTGCAACCAATTCTTGAATGGTTATATTAAGTTCATTTCCATTATTTATAGCCATTGGTTCCTCTTTTATGTTTGAATTTTAATAAATTCCAATTTCAATGTTTCCAGAAGAGAGGAATTCACCAACTGGTTGAATATTGAAACTTCCCGTATACTGAGAATGTCTGATTCGAGACCTAAGGCTACGTTAAATCTCAGGGTCAAGATCTAAGATATCTTTGGGATTTTTTCATGTCATAAATCAAATAAAACTTAAAAGAAAGAAAGTGGACCATAGTAAAATAAAAATGATAAGTTGAGTTGATGGTCGAAAAAGAAAAGAAGAGGATGAAAAAAAATGAAAACTTGAGAAAGGGGAAAGATAAAATAGAGAGGTGAAGAAAATAATAAAATGAAAAATAAAAGAAATTCCTCTAAATGGTTGAATAAATTACTTTCCTCCCTGAAAACGGCACCAATTTTATAGAGTGCTGTCGTGGGCGCCCTCAAATGGTTAATGTGATTTTGGGGTTCTTAGGTGCAGCAGAGTGGCTGACCAAGGTCGTCTCTCAAAGCAGGAAGTGAATTTAACAACTTATTAAATGTATTCTAAAAAAATAAAATAGAATAAAATAAAAACACTACTTTAAAGGATGGGTTTTGGTTATAGTTTATGAATCTAGAAGAAGTTTTCTAGAAGAAGATTGTATTTTTCTTTGTTTTTAGTTTTGAAATGAAGTTCGATTAAAATGACACAACAAAAAGATGTTTTTAGACAATATTTAAAAGACATAATCGATCTAACTCTACCTCTTAATTTACTTATTAATCATCATCATTTAAATAAATATCCACTTAATTATGATCCCCTAATTTGTTAACCCTCTAACCCTACAAGAGTTAACTTAACCACAAAGATGGAATTACTTAAACCCTAGGCTAGCTTCGGAACACGCAATCGCAGCACCCTGCTTTGATTGTTGTTCTAAGGTTATCTTATGGTCAGTGGTTAATTATAGCACATATCCATTTTGTAAATGAGTATGAATTATGTTTAGGGATTATATTTTAACTCTACAAATTTATCCCGTGTGATCTTGTATTACCGATTAAGATTGCACTCTCACAATTTACACAAAATCCTGACCTCGCGTGTTTTGTATTAATTGTTCAATTGCTTGCTTAGTTTCTTAAAATTTAAAAACACAATTCATGAATCATATTAAGTGAATTATAGTAGCTCAATGTTTTGAAATAATTAAATGAATAGGGTAGAAGATAGATCGATTACTAAAGGACTACTCTTCCATGGGTGGCGTAATCATCGTAGAAGCATTTTGCATGTGCAAAGGTTTATAATGGGTATAACCAAATAACGCTTCTACTCAAGAATTCCAGCCCAAATAATAAGATTAAGAGAAGATGAAATTTAAACAAAACAGAAGAAAAGATAATAAATAAAATAAGAACAAAGAAGTTTATTACACAAACAAAATCATTACAACATGAAGGAGAAGAAGAAGGCTTCGTCGAAGGGATCCTTGATTGAAGAGATACCCTTATTTAAATGGTTGGATAATTGGAGTGGATCAACTTCTACTCTGCCCTCAACTTCCCAATTCACGTCCCAACCCCTAAAAATGAGAAAAACTCCAATTTATAGAGGGGAGGGGAGGAGAGGTTACAAGTGGTTTCAAGTGTGAATGTGGAAATTCGTCCAAATATTTTATTCCAACTTGAACCGCCCATTTGGCTACCGAAACGCGTGAATTGGCCGGCCTTTTAGAATGATAATATGTTCGTATATGCGTCCTCTATATCCTATAAACATTTGGGATTAATCCAGGCCCAGATGAAGGAGTTATGGCCGAAATACAGAAGCTTCTCCATTCTGGAGAGTCCAGCCCAAATTTGACTTCATGACCCATTTTCAATAAACAAATGCACTCTTTATCTCTAGTGTCATGAATAAAAGTTGTATATAATTAAGTTAGGAACAGTGTTACAAAATTTCAAATTCAAATAATAAATATAAAAATATTTATCGTTGAAATACTACAGTGAATTATAAAGGGTAAAACTGGAATTTTCATCAAATATTCAAATGAATGATCTAATCCCAAATACTTTCTAAATAAACATATTTAACACAATGTGAGAAAATTATATCATTTATTATCAATAAAATATTCAAAAAATAGTGTTTTATCATAAGCTGATGAAGTTTGAAGAAGTTCAAAGTTGATAAGTGTATTCATCATTGAATAATTTCCATCATTTTAGAAAAATAGTCATAATGGGATTTCCATTTTAATTGGAAAAATCATGGTAATGGGAATTACATAAAAATTATAATTATTTCATTATGAGGATTCCATCTGGCTGAAGCTGAGGATATTTGTCATAATGAGTTGAAGAAGAAATTCAGATCATAATGATATGAGAATGATAGGAAGATCATAATGGGATGAGAAAGAAAGAAAGATCGTAATGAGATGAGAAATAAATGAAGATTATAATGATATTATAAAGAAAGGAATATCTTAATAATAAAAGGAAGCTGAATCCAAGAAAGTATCATCGTTATGAGATGAGGAGGTTTCATCATACTGAAGAAAAGACAGAAATTTCATGAAATATGATTATGGAGAAGAAGTTATGAGAATAGTTGAAGTGGTCTAACATGATATTCTATTATGTGTAAACCTCGAAGAAATATGAGAGGGTTTGAAGAATTCTATGTTAAAGTTTAAATTTGAGAGTTTCTCTATGTTTTTAAATATGAGGAGGTGGGGAAATTTTTCAAGTTTCCCACTCATGATTTTTTGATTCGCCTATAAATACTTGCGTAGATAATCTGTTCATTGTAATTTTCACGTAAGCAGAAAAGGAGGAGCATTGATAAATTCCTAAAATCTCATAAGAAGATCAGACACCTGAATTTTTTGTTTACTAGACAAGAGAATCATAATTAGTCAATTAGACTTATGAATATCATATTGAGCATTTGATCAAAGTTTGAGTATTACAGATTGAGAATGGGTTCATCATATTGAGTCCATTGTATTGATTCAATCAGACTGAATAAGATCAGACTGAGTGTTTGAGAAGAGTTTGATAAGTGAAATTTGAGTAATGGATAATCCTATTGACCTCATTGGATTGAAAAAATCAGATCCAGCCAAATCAGACTGAGGATCTAGACCGATCTTTTGTGGATAAAATTGAAAAAAGTCCTATTCTTTTGTTTTGGATCAATTGTTTTGTAAGACGACTTTATAAACTGGTGGGAGTTAGTATAATCTTTCCTATTAGGATATAAAAGGTGTCTAATGGGATTTGGAACATGTTTTATTCATTTCTTTGTAATAGATGATTTCTATAGACCCATGGGAGTTGGTATGCCAAGGATGTAGGTTCTCACACTGAGGCCGAACCTTGTAAATATTGTGTTCTTTACTTTTTTCCTACTTTTTCATGAATGAGTATTTACTAAAAAGTTGATAAGGAAATAAATATTTACATTTTACAAAGGTTAAGTATAAAAAAGTATTAAAGCCTATAATAAGTAAACAACTAATTTAACCCACCCCCCTTCTCAATTGTTATTAGATCCTTTGGAACTTCAACCTTGCATCATCAATACACATACCAATATCTAGGGCACTTGGAACATTAGTACAATATCAATATCTTGGGGTCCTAGAGAATCAGTCTAGAACCCCATGGGTTTTTGGAATATCAATCCATGTCCCACACCTCATGGATATTTAGATCATCAGTCCTCGGCCATTACTTTATTATTAACATGCATGCATCGAGATCCTAGAGCATCAGTCTGACACCTCATGGGTATTTGGATCATCAGTTCCTAACCCACACCTCATTGTTCTATCAATCAAAATATCACATATATCACATACATATCAAGGTTCAACATCATGAGTCTTATTATAAATCATTCACATCACGGTGAAACATTTCATTTATAAATCACCAGCATGGTTCTATACATTAATGACATAGAATAATATGAACAATTCACCATTAATCCGTTTATCAACATTTTATTACACAGTTCATTAAACCTTAAAGGTCAATTAAACCAACCCTTTAATTCACATTATCAACATCCCATAAGGATTTAATTAAATTACATTAATCCATAATTACCTTTTTAACATTCTATAAAATCATCATTTTAAAGATATTGGAACACCCCATGGGTTATCATCCAATCCAATCTCATAATATCATATGAGTCCAACAAGATCCGTGAAGGGTTATCGGATTTCATTGAATTAAATTAGCCTTTTTAAATCAAATTTATTTAAAAAACGTGGAAACAAAATAAAAAAAAATTCATTAAAATGATAATATTCATTACTATGTAAATTATCAATTATACCACATACCTCAATATTTTTTCTGAGTACTCACCAAAATGTAACCCTCAATTCGATGTAGAATGGTTTAATTCACAATGACAGAGAAGATATAAGATAAAAAACTAGGACCAAGATCCAATGAAAAAAGATCCATAAAAACCTAGATCTAAACCATTTTCAATGGAATAAAATCATCCCTATCCAAAGAGGGAGAAATATATGAGATATAGGAATCTAAAAGAGGAAGAAATTATATACTAAAAAAGACATCAATCCTTCCACTAGATATTTGATTTTCTAAAGAAGTGGTTCAAGGATACATGAAATATTATTAGAAGACTCCAAAGTCAAGGTAATTTTTATTAGGATGAGATAAGGTGATTATAGATATAAACTAGAGGTTTGGGAAATTTTAAATAAAAATCAGGGGGTGTAATTTTCTATATGTATGGTTTCCTTGGTGTGGCCGCACAATTTTCCAAACCGTGCACCTTAACTATCAACCCTTACTATCTAGGTTGCATGGTTACTCTTAGGTGGGAATATGGTTTTACAAACCATGCATGGAATGTGAAAACCCCCTCTATCCAATGGTTCATTGTTTGGGGAGGAAGGCTGCATAGTTTTTGCCAAACTGTGCACCACCTCCTATGGATCTAAAAATGGGCACACAGTTTCTTGGGGAAAACCGCATGGTTTTCCCTAACCATGCACCTACCGTGCACCTCCCAATGGGATTCCAAATTTCTCTAAATTCATCCAAAACAACCTTAAAGAAAAACCCAACCAAGTTATGATAGAAAAAGGGTAAAAGAATAATTGAAAATGAGTATGAGATATCTCCATAAAAATTGTGATCTTACAATATCCCCACCTTATAACATCTAATCCTTGAGTTTTACTCCCAAGAATCACTAATCCTTTATATTAAAAAGGTATAACCACTAGGATTGAAAAAACAACTTCCCTCTCCCCTGTTTCCTCTAGAAGACAACCATGATGCCACACCACTCAGACTGATGACACGAAATTTCCCCACAATACTTTTTCACTATGATCCACAATAAGAATAAGATGATCCTCAAAAGAAACATTATAAACATCATCAACATAAATTACATGAGAGGGGTCGGGGTGATACTTCTAAAGCTGTGTCACGTGAATTTTTTTTCATAGAACTATACCTATTAGGAAGATATAATTGATATGCCACTAGACCGATCCTCTCCACAATCTCAAACGGTTCAAAAAAACAGGGTTCCAACTTTACCTACTAAGAAATCCTATGTTGATCCAATCTTGGAAACACCCTTTGGAATATATGATCAAACACTATATACTCAAGGGGTAGATGATGTTGGTCAACATATGACTTCTTCTTACTTTATACCACAACCATACATTTCTGAAACAACTAGATTTGATCTAATGTCTCCAGCATGAGGCTTGGTCCCAAAAACTATCACTCACCCACATCCATACAACATAGTGGTGATCTTCATGGACTATCATAAAATGACATATATAGAACCAAATGAATTTTTGACTAATAACTATTTTTATAGGTAAAATAAACCAGTAATAACTATTGTTCCCAAGTTATACCAAAATCAAGGATTCATTCTATCAAAAGTTCCTCTAGCACTTGGATAGTACACTCTAATTTCCCATCTATCTATGGGTGGAAATCCATACTCAGAAGTACCTAGGTACCCAATTCCTTCTTTAAGACATTGTAAAATCATGAAGTAAAGTGTGAATCATGACTTGAAACAATAATCTACAGTACTCCTTACAAAAAACTATCCCCTAAACATATATATCCTCTAACTAATCAACTGTGAAAGCCTCCCATATTGGAAAGGAATGGGATAATTTTTTCAACTGGTCCATGATAACCCATATTACATCATTCTTATAAGGGATCCTCATAAGACCTACCACGATGTCTGTGGTAATGTAATCCCACTTCTATTCTGGAATGTTTAACGACTTTAATAAACCACCAGGTCATTGATGCTTATCCTTAACCTACTGACAGGTGTACCATCATGTCATGAAACCTATAATCTCCCTTTTCATGCTCGAACACCAATACTATCGGATATAGGTCATGGTACATTTTGGTCAATCTAGATACACCACACACATTTTGAGGAATGAAACTCATGAATCAGCTCCTCATGCATACACATTGGCACAACAACACAGTTATAGACATATATGATCTCATCCTCACCTATAGTACAATCATAAGGTGACTCCCCACCTTCAAGGCTTTCCCTTAAGTACAAATACTTTAGATCCTCATACTGCTTATCCCTAATCTAGCTCAGAAGTGAGGACTCAATTGATTAGGATAACAGGGTCATCTTCTTTTGGACCTCCTAAACCTAAATGTGCATCTAAGCTAGTAAAGTAATTATCTTCCACTCAGAACTAGACTCATGAACTACCTGAGTCTATGTCTTCCTGTTCAAAGCATTAACAACACTATTTCCATTCCTCGTTGTATAGGCTAGCTCAAAGTTAAAAAAATGAACATACTAAATCCATCTCTACATCCATAGGTTCAAACCTCACGGTGATAATATGTACTTTAAGATTTTTTGATCGGTATACATTGTAAAATTTTCACCCAAAAAGTCATGACACCATCAATTTAAGGAATAAAACACCATGGATAACTTGAGATCATGCATAGGGAAATGTTACTCATGTGGCCTCAACTTTCATGACTCAATACACCATGAATCAATCTCCCTGTATCAATGATACTCCAAGTAAAACTCCAAATGCATAAAAAACATTGTATACTCTACATTTGGCTTGAGTAGGACCAAAATTAGTGTGGTATTCAAACACTTCTTCAACTCTTGGAAAGAATTATCACATGCACTAGACTATTCAAACTTGGTACCCTTCTTGTTCAAGCCTAAAAGTGATTCTTACAAATGGGAAAAGTCATGGATAAACAACCGATAATAGACCGCTAATCCCAAAAATATTCATATGTGAAAAACACTCTTGGGATGCTCCCAGAAAAACACTACCTAAAATTTCTTTGGGTACACAAACACACCATACCCAGAGATGATGTAACCCAATAAATTTACCCGTTTGATCTTGAATTGAAACTTAAATAGCTTGGAATATAGCTGATTATCTCTTAGTGTACTCAGGTTGATGTCAATATATTGGGCATGATCATCATGATTCTTAGATTTACCAAGATGTCATCCAAAAAAAACAACCACAAAATAATACAGGTATGAGTGAAATATTTAGTTCATCAAGGAAATAAACATAGCTAGAGCGTTATTTATTCTGAACGATATCATGAAAAACTTTTATAGGCCATAAATACTTTGGAAATATGTTCATGGTATATCATAAAGTCTAACTCTAAACTAATGATACCCTAATATGAAGTCGGTCTTGGAGAATACACATGATCCTCTCAATTGGTTAAAGAGATCATCAATACACAGAAGAGTATATCAGTTCTTTACTACCATCTGATTAAACTTTTTATAATCATCACATAAACACAACGTCCCATTAGCCTTCATAGAAAACAAAATAAGAGAACCCCAAGCCACTGTACTCAGAAAAATAAATCCCTAATCCATCAACTCTTTTGGTTGAGTCTTATGTTCTCCCAGCTCTATTGGTTTCATTTAGTAGGGTGGAATGGAAACTGGTTCTTTTTGAGGCATTAGAAAATTATAAACTCAACATATATCTTAGGTGGAATCCTATATAAAGAAACACATCCTGAAACTAGTCTACTATGGATAGAAATACATCATGCATACACCCCCATCATTCAACAGAAGACTCATAACCTGGGTGGTGAGCTCCCCCAATTTCTAATGAATGGGCCTTGTACAACCTTCCTAGATACCCCATTCTACATGGTGAACATAACTGTTTCCCTTAGGAGATGTAAAGTTTACTCTCCTTTAGTAACAATATTTATGGGATCATTATAATACCGGAAAATCCATACACAAAATCAATTCAAACCCTGACATGAAAAGTATGCAAAGATCCCTATGGAAACAATACTCACTAACCTCATGATCATATCCCTTTCATAAAAACATGTCTCTTGACCATACACCCAGTGGAGTGTCAATAGTCATAACACCACTCAGAAACTCCACTGTCTGACTCAAACCATTCACAAGTTGAGAATATATAAAAGAATGTGAGGATTATGTATCAAATAAATTACTATAAAGCATTGAAGCTACAAGAATAGTGCCTCTGACTTTCGATGGACCAACCTCTCTATCCAAAAGTGTAGCCTAAACTGAAATTAATTGTCATATCCATCTACCTAGTGCAACAGTCTGTGTCCCCAGAGCTGAAAAAATCTATTGATATGGGGGATCTTTCCCTCAAATACCACATCCACCACCTTGACTAGTATATCATGTATTTATCCAACTACTATACTGGTATGGTGTAGAAGACCCCTTCCCATACTCTGGTTTGGTTTATATCCTTCATCACTACCCATATATCATTGGTTCCTATAGAACCACTGTAGATACCAATATTACTACAAGATTAGAACTCCACTGATGGTCGGGGTAACTATCTACGAAAGTGACCTGACCTACCACACTGATGAAAAAATGATCAATTAGTGTCCGGAGTAACTAATCCTTCCCCCTATACACTCTTCTTGAAAATTCATAGGTTAAAATTCTCATAGAGATACTTCCTAACCTTATAAGACATACCTCCTGGTCATCTAGTAGAAACCACATGTCCCCCACTGGAATCCTCCTTTAGGTTTCCCTAAAAAAATGAGATCCTAATTTTCTACCTTATAAAACTTCTTCAACGAAAATATATTTACTTGGGACTTAATTTCACATTTTATTCCATATTAAAATAACCTCAACATAGTTTTTCATCCCCTAATATCGCAGTAACAAATTTTTTTCAATCATTGAAGTGACCAACATAGTCCATCACAGACATACTCCCATGGGTCAACCTCATAAACTTTTCTACCCTCTCATTCCTTTGAATATCATGATAAAATTACTCCAATAAATTCCCATATAAGTCCTTCCATACCATTCCTTATAATTTATCATCCCTAGACTAGATATCCCACTAGTGATTCACGGATCCTTTCAATATATAAGCAGTCAACTTGACTATCTTCATATAAGGAGTCACTAAATGGTTAAGAATCATTTGGATTGAATCAATACAAAACATAGCTTCCTTAGGTTTACCCTTTAAAGTAATTATTGGAGGGTACTGTAACTAGAAATCCTGTGTCAAATTAGACATATTTTACATAGCCCACCCTGGGCCCATATCCATAAACTATATAAATATAGATAATTTCTCACGGAACTACTCTTTATTCTCTCCAAATGGAACTATCAGGGCCTCTGGTTCCATTGATGGTGGTACATTTCCAACCATGTCCTATTATCATACCATCAACAAATATTGTCATAAAGGAATGTATCTATAATTCGAAACACACTTCTTAGCACACATAACACATATTTTACACAGTTACATAATATGTATTCACAGAAATCAATAAAAATTCATCCCTTATAAACCACCACACAGTCAAAACCAAGGAACTACCACTAACTTCAACCATCCCCCACTTGGGCCATGGCAAACATAGGGTAAAATACTTTCATATTTAATGTTTCCCAATAGACAACCATTTTATCCATTAATAATTCATCATTAGGGACTATTTATTTTTAATGTACTAAAACGTAAAACATTTTCATTTCTAAAAACCCACTCATAATATTACTTTCCATGAATTACTATCAAGATAAATGTCACATAAATTCATGAGTGCCTAAAATGATGCATGTATGCTCAAAATACTGTTCCATACTGGGCCATATGAAAAATATTAGAAAATATAAAATAATAACATCACACTACTAGTGCATCACCCAAGGAAAAATAACATCCAACTCTAACAAAAAAACATCAAGAACAAAAATATCACCTTTGTTACTTGGGTTTTCCCTTGTGCATGGGTTTTCTACTCCCATTCACAAGTTGATGACCAAGGATAGACTCATTCTAATATCCAGTCAATATTTCCCAAATAATAAGAAAAATAAATAGAAAATAAAATACCTTTGATAAAACCTTTTGATGTCCTGGTCCAGGTGTCACATGTTGTTGCCATAAGATAATTCATTACATGACCTCAGGTGCATCTCCTCATACAGCAGAAGATTCTGACTAGCAGTAAGGGTCTAATATGTAATGTGGGGAGACTATACCCTCTTTATTAAAATTATCACAATAGTGGAAATAAATAAACAATATCCAAATAATAATAAAAAATAACCAATAATCAAAAAATAAAGACCAATATATCATGATGAATCCAAATAGCGAAAATGACCATAAACTAAAGAAATTAATATTTCATTCCATAAAAGTGTCAATTTTCTCATGAAAACCCAAAATAAAGCAACACTAAAATCTAACAAGTGGATCCTGACATTAGGTTTGGTTCCCTCATCCATGATCCACCCTGAATCCCTACTCATCCATCTAATATAGGGCTCTTTCCATTATCCTAGTGTACAAACATGAAGTTTATTTGGGTACCAATTAGAAAGCGCAAGTAGGGTGTGAGTACAACTTAGTAGGCCACCACCAATAGTGTCTAAACTAATATCTAGTCAATAATAGTGTATGTAGTTGTATAAAAAATGAAGAAAAAAATGACAAAATTAAATAGGTTACACATTTATTATTCTTTAATCAACCACATCATATCTTCTTCGGCCCATTCCAGAGTCTGAACCATATTCCATAGGAACATCACAATTCATAATTTCATGGGATTTCATTATTAATTTAATTCCAATTTCATTTTTGGTACCTTGGATTCATCCATCCATGTACCAATATCTCAAGCACTTGGAACATTAGTCAAATGTCAATATATTGGTGGCCTAGAGCATCAGTTTGGCACCTTATAGGTATTTAGTGCATCAGTCCCTATCCCACACCTCATGGGTATTTGTAACATCATTCCCTAATCCATAATTTATTGTTAACATGCATGGATCATGGTATTAGAGAACCAGTTAACCACCCCATGGTAATTTTCAGAATCATTCCCTAACCCACACCTCATTGATCCATCAATCACAATATTGTATATATCACACACATATCAAGGTTCAACATCATTAACTTTCTTATCAATCATTCACATCATGATGAACCATTTAATTTATTAATAACAATCATGGATCTTTACTTTAATCACATAGAATAATATGAAAAATTCACCACTAATCTATTTATCAACATTTAATTACATAGTTCACTATCCCTTACAGATTATAAATTTCATCTGAGTTCTAATTATTTCCCTTTACATCAACTTTGATACTTTCTCTCTTTATAGACAACTTTTGTAGTTCTTCAGATTGATAATCATTCTTCTCCCTTGGATCAGTATCCAAGTCAATAAGCCTTTGATTTAATCCTCTTAGCTTGTTGACCTCAATTACTAGTACCTAGATTCAAATATCTTTGCATTTAATTTCTTCATCCAATTTATGATTCAATTCCTTTGTCTCATAGACAACTTCCACTTTTCGACTTCTTGGATTTTCCTCATAATCAATAGTTCCAAAATCACTTTAAATATCAGGTTCTTCCCTCATTACTTCAACATCATTGAATAAGTACGTATTTTCACTGTATGATTCATCCAAACCATTATTTTGTTAACTACATGTTTCCTTTAACTGAATCAGAATCTTTCTGTTGAAACTTCCACGCTGGGGAATTTCAAAAGGCTTCTGCTTCTTCTTTGAAGTTCTTCCCTTTTCCATGGAACACCTATGTAAGAGAAGACTGATTCTTTAACTTGAGAAATCAACTGAACCAAGTCATAGAAAACAAATATGATAAAAGAAACTTTATCTTTGATACAAATTGTTAGGTTCAAAAGGGGCCTAGATACCCTAAGAGGGGGGTGAATCAGGGTATGGATATTCTTTTCCAACTTATTATTCCTGCCCCACTAGATATTGACCTCTTTATTATAAGGGTCACTCTGTTCACACTAATGTGTCGACACTGATCTTATTCTTCCCTTATTTATCTGATGATTATTCTTTGAATGCGATTCAAAAATGCAAGCAAGGAGACATATAGATTTTTACTTGGTTCACCCTCACTGGGCTACATCCAAGGATCATACAAAGGCAATGTGCTGATGTTCCAAATCCACTAAATCTCACTGCCAATTTACAATATTAGGGATAGATCACTTTTATGCCTAGGCTCACTACCTTCACAAAGTTTAGGGTCAGAAAACTACTTTCCCAACGCACAATATCTATTTCTCTCTCTCTCTCTCTGGCTCACTACTGGTAGAATGGATCAACTTCTTCCTCTTCCTTTTCTCACTACTCTGGAAAGGATCCACTCACAGTTTATGGACTTTTAAGTCTTTTCATTTGCATGAATACCTATATAGTCAACTATAGATAGATGCTCTATTGAAGTTCCACTTTCATCCAAATATGAATACCACTTTTCCAATGAACACTGGGAAATCCCTTTTGAAACTCTTTTGTAAAGCACACTTCCTTTGCGAAGCTCCCACTTTTGAAAATCTCAAACAAGCTTCCGCAATTCTACCACCTCTTCACAAACCTCACAGGTTCGCAAAGCTCATAGGTTCATAAAGATCACTAGATCGTAGAGCTCTCTAGATTGTAGATATCACACTGTTCATTCCAATTTTTCAAAGCTGAAAAAGTCTTTGTGAAGCGCACGTCCTTCGCAAAGCCGAACTGGACTTCGCGGCACACCTTCCTTTCACAGAGCTCAATTTCCTCTGCAAATTTCATTTTCATTCATGAATCTCCCTACTCCATGAATCTCCTTCACAATTCAAGAGCATAAGGTTTTTTATTTGATCTCTATACTTTTCTCTTGGGGGTCATGGTCTATTTATAAGCAATTCCACCAACTCTCGAACCTTTTGCGCAAAGTTAACACCACATCATCTCAAATCACAAATCTCCAAAAATTACACCAAAATTCTCTCAATATCGCAAAGCACCATGGAAATTTTTGGATCACATAGCTCATCGTAATCATGGAGTTTTGCATCAATTCCTTTGTTCCTCCACCGCAATGTTCCCTTGAAATTCTATTCACGAAGCTCGTCGTAATCGCAGACCTCACCGTCAGAATTATATTATTCTCTACGATTCACTCTCCATGAAGCCCATATTTGTGAAATTCATTTTATTTCCATATTTTGATGATATATTCAAGGAAATACACTTTTCACAATGCTCACCAATTCCTAAATTTTGGACCCCAAAAATTTAGAAAACACTGGAAAAAGATACCACCTTGTATATGTTATTTTGTACCACCTCTAGATCTTATATTCTTTTGTCATGGTTCTTTTTCAACATAGATTGTCAACACAATCTCTAGAAATCGTCAATTCACCTGGAAAAAATTCTTTGTCAACAAACACACCCAACCTAAAAATGTTTCAATGTTACCTTGAGGTATTTTTTCCCAAAAAAATCCTTCCACATTCACTCTTTTATTGTGAGAGGATCTGTATAATCCGAAAAGGAAGAAAGATAAACTAGATCCTGAAGCACAAGAAGAGAGTTCGTACTTTGATAAAATTGAGGACCTACCAATGAAGAATCACCAGTTGATGAATTTCTAATATGCATAAATTCCTTATGGGGGCGTGCACTAGCTAATAAGGGAACCCAAGGATCCAATAAAACTATTCCTTTATCCAAACATGCCATGATAAAACACTGAGTGCATAGGGAAACCACTGAAAAGGATTCCCAAAACACTTCCCAAAACAAACCACCAAACACCACTTCAAACCAACTCACCAAAAAGAAATAAACCCAAAACATTGTTAAAAAAATAGAGGTTTTCAAACTCAAAACACCCCACAATAATATTCCCAAAACCAAAAAAAGGCACAAGAAAATGAAAGAGGAAATTAGTGTTGGTGGGTGACTCATACATATGGTTGGAGGCCATACGCCAATCACTCCACCTTCATAGATTGTGTTCCAGGCTAATGTCTCTATCCCTACATGGCTTTCCAAGTCGCGTGAGCTCCCTAATACCATTGACCCAACTCTCTTTTCATTTCCCAAACAATAAGAAACCACAAAGACCAAGGAACTCAAATGAAACTTGACATCCCATGGTAACTCAAGTCTCATCACGAGGTGTGCTGGACAGGAACCATAATCATAAAATAACATCAAATTATAACAATTCTAACTCCAGTATACCTATACTCTTCCCAAGTAACATGACCTAAATGAGTGTGACCTTATCTAATACCATTGTTTCCCAAACCAATATGGGTTACCATCTGACCCGGCACCTGAACCAATCAACTGTAAGGCCATAGGGGTTTTCCAGATCCTCACGGGCTGACATAAGTTCTCAGGTATCAAATAAATGTATGGGAACAACTTTCCTGATGAAAAAAAGACAAATAAATTAATAAACTAAACAAAATAAATAAAAACTAGTATCTGAAATAATATAAAGTTCAACCGCTAAACATACCTCTAAGTGGCCTTATGGGTCACCACCAAACACAGAACCATGCTCAATCCAAGAGCGATCCAAAACTAGTGGGACCTGAAACTGAAAAGATGGAGTAGGAATGAGTAACGAGATGTTCAGTAGTAAATCTAAGTAAAACAATTCCCTATTCCCTTACCTTTAAAAATAAACCCAAAACATTCTAGTTTGAGAATAAGACATAATAAAATAATGTTTTTTATTCTTTTCAAATTCAAGTAAAAAATTTTCATTTTAAAGAAATTAATTTATATTTTACATCATTTTTAAAATAAGTTCCAAGCATGAATTAACATTTTAAAATGAAAGGAGACCAATTTAGATTAAAAATAAATTTTTCACAAAAGAGGGAACAATCATGAAACAACTGAATTTAAAATTATATCACAAGAACCATGGAAAATCCCTAAGTATCTAGTGTTAGTTGGGGACCTAATATCCTCGTTCCTTAGTGAAACATGGTATAGTAACCAAAACCACAGTATTCTTTTGCACGAGCCAATAGGAGGGGACATCCCAATTCCCTAGTGGTCTTTAATCATCCAAAATTTTTAGTTAGGGTTGTAGCATCAATCCTGCTAGACGAAACTGGGATGAACCACTTCTGAATCATATAGTATGTTAGTCCCAGTCTTACCACATAGGTACCCATGGTTTCCCATGTGCTATATTTAAATGGTGGTGAGTTTTTATCAATAAAACACATAAAACATAACACTTTATTTACCCAAAATCCATTCAACCTCTCACCACTTTTCTCCCTTATTTAGCGCATTCCCCTCTTTTATGTCACACAACAATGCAGATGCCTCAACACTAGGAACATATCAAAAATCACATATTAACACCTACATCACATTTCTCAAACTATGGGGAATGGCTCAAGAGGGGTTTTCCTCTTTCACAAACCATTCTCAATGTCCCAAACATGCTTAATTACTTACAAGGAAAACATTTCATTTTAAAACACATAATCAACCAACGCTTTTAAGTTTTGAAAACCATTTAAAAGTTCAACTAAACAACCAAGGTACTATATATTTAAAAACAAGCTTAAAAGCATGCTTACAATGAAGCAATCATTTTTAAGAATATCAAATCACCCTTTGATCTCATTTTCACACCAAAATCTATTTTGGAAATTTCTTTAGAACCATTTGGAAAAAAAATCAAGCATGTCATTACCCTTTTATAACAAAATAGGCTGAAAGGCCATACATTTTTTGAAATACCCATTTCACATTCAAAACATCTAAGAGAACACTTTACAAGAACCACAACCATTTATGTATATGAATATATATATATATATATAGAATGTGCATTACATATAAAAGAAGAAGACACACATTTAAAGAACTCTAAGCAGTAATAGAAATTCTAATTAAAGATCAAGGCACAGGGAACTTACCTCAGGGTGGAACCGAACCAAACTTTCAACTCTTGGTGATTTCTAACTAGAAGTTGCTGCTCCCCCACTAAGAATATTCACTTTCACATACATATAAAGACAATTATCCCATATGCACACACCGACATGGCCATGAACATGTGAAAGGGGATCCTTACATATATGATTATATGCATATACTAGTGGATACTCACCTATGTATGAATTTTAATATATATAATTGGGAACACCTCGCCCCATACCCATATATTCACTGCCATGGATGATTATACATGTAACAGGGGAACCCACACACACACACACACAGATATATATATATATATATATATATATATATATATATATATATATATACTTACCTATATATACACATGTGAGTCACCTTAGACCCAAAAACTCAAAGCCACAAAGCAAGGACCACACACTATAAATATAATTTAATAAATCGAATTAAACAATTTATAAGACACTTAAAAATTAGCACCAAAAATATTTACACAAAAAAACTCTTTAAACCCAAACACACACCAAAACTTTTTCCAACCATGATTCACAACACAAAACAAACTTAACAAATCATTGACATAATTATTAAAAAAATCAAGAGAACAACATAAAGGATTTTATCAAGATTGAACTAATTTTTTCCATGTAAATTCCATTTCAAAATTAATTTCAAATCAAATCTCTTCAAAACTACTTTTTATCCTTTCAAAACATAATTTTTACCACTTTCAAAATCAAATAAACTATTTTCACAGTTAAATAAACTATTTTCACAATTAAATAAACCATTAAGAAAAATTATCATACAATTTCATGAAATATTTCATGGCTTAAAACCCAAAAAAACCACTCAAATAATATTTTATGACCAAACGCACACCCACTCCACATCAAAACACAATTCACACCAAAACAATCTACTAAAGAACACGATAAATTAATTTAAAAAAGAAAAATGATTCATAAAATAATATTTATACATGGAACCACCTACATTTTATGTTGAAAACCCTAAATGTCAGTGTGAAACTTCAATAACACACCAAAAAACCATAAGTAAACCAAATTAGACCCTAATTCAATAAGTAGAACCAAAAATATCAAAACAAAACCCTAAATAACCTCAAACCCTAACCTAAAAACCCTAAACATAGTGAAAATAAGATCACCTAAGAAAATCATACAAAGGAGAGGCCTCCGGAAGGGATTTGGGCGCTAAAGGGAGGTCATCGTAGGGGAGATGTGTGCTAGGGGGGTCACCGAAGGATTCAGACGAGAGAGGGGGTAGCGCAAGGGCTATGCGAAGGGATAATGTGGTGTAAGGCAGCTAGAGAGGGAGTTGTGCACCAGTTAAAAGGTCGCCGAAGGGGAATGGGGGGTGACTAGGAGGTTAGGGGGATGGTGCATATCTAGGGATTGTGAACCAGATGGGGGAAGTTTTAGGGTAATGCGACACTAAGATATGACGAGGGAGGGAAATGAGAGGAAAGTAAAAAATAAAGAAGAAAAAAAGAAAAGGAAATGAAAAAAATCTAAAAAATTCAGATATTCAATAATAATAATTATAATAAATTAATAAAGTATTATGAAAGATAATAATAATAATATTCTTAAATAACAATATTATTATTATTATCATTAAAATGATACTAAAATAATTTTATATTTCTAGTTTTTTTCCACTTTATCATTAATGTTGTTAATTTATTAGTTAACCATGCACTGAGAAGGGCACACAATGATTTGGCAAAGCCGCACGACTTCAGCTGTGGCCTGCCCTTTCATCAGATGTCGTAAAGCTCAAACATTCATTTATCAGTAAAGATGAAAATTTTCAATATAGCTCAGCCCGAACCTTGACATAATATTTCAATATTAGATAAAATTATAAAATAAAATTATTTTAGAAGTCCAGGTGTGATAAAGAAAATTATCCCTCTATAAAGGGGATAATGAAATGAGAGTGAAAAATATAAATGAGAATATATTACGTACCATATGAGAGGTTGATCCTTCCACCAAATCTTCTATTCACATCGGAAGAGGTTCAAGGAACCTTGGAATCCTCTTGGGATTCTCCAAAATCAAGGGAAATCATATTAGGTCTATCCAGGCTGATTGGAGATATAAACTAAGGGATTGAGATATTTTAAATAAAAATTAAAGGGTTTACTTTTCCTTAAGCATAATTTCCTAGGCAAGGATGCATGGTTTCCCAAACTGTGTTCCCTAAACATGCACCCCTACTATTTGGGGTGCACAATTACACCTAGGTGGGTGCATATTCTTTTGAAACATTCCCCAAACATGAAAATCCCCTCCATATGAGGGTGCATAGTTTGGTAAGGGAGGTTTCACGGTATGGACAAACCATGTTCCACCTCCCGTGACTCTAAAAGGGGTGCACAATTTCCAAGGAAAAATTAAACAATTTTCTCTAACTGTTCATCAACTATGCATAGCCCCATGGGCTTAAATATTTCTCCAAATTCACCTACAAACCCCAAAAAAATCCAACCAAGTTATGATCAAAACAAGTGTAAAAGAATACCTGGAAATGAGCATGAGACATATCTATAAAGGTTTGGATATTAAAAAATAAAATAGTTACCCTTTATAGAATTTTTAATATTAAGGTTTGGGAACACATTGTAACCATATAAATTATTATTCATGTTTTATACATTTTATGAATTTGAAGTGAAGTAGTGGTTACTGTGAACTAAAATAGTGATGATTGAAAATTCTCTTGTTGCATGTTTCGTGTGTTTTTGTGGTAGAATGTATTCTGGGTGGTCTTCCATTGGGGTCAAATACCCCTTCCTCAACTGATAATTTTATCCCATTGAAGTGTGGGCTCCCCAATACTATTATTTTTAAGGAATTTTGCATTTTTTAATAGTCTGGGTAGTTATGGTAATAGGAGTTAGTTATCCCCTAATTGATATCTATATTTAGAGTGTACTCCCCTATGTTTTTTTAAACTGAGGATTTTATTGTTTGTTTCAGACGACAGAGTGTGGGTCTCCCTCAACTAACTCTCATACTTCAATGAGGAAAGGGTCCTTATTTTTGGTTTCTAGTGGCTATGTTAAATAAATAATGGGATAATAAGATACTTCAGACTTTCGACTCTTCAAGATTCACTAGGTTTCCTTCAAGAATAAATAGGCATCTGGGTTATTAACTTTAGACTACGTAGTTTTTTTGGTACTGTGATCATTTCTATATTCTTATGAGATGGTTGGACCAAACGTTCATGGGTTGGAACCTAGATGATCTTGACTACTCTCGGTCCTAATGTATTTTGATTATAGAACACATTTAGGTTTATTTCTTTTTTTTTTCTTTCCCTGGTTACTCCATAGTACTATGACATGTGATATTACCTATCATTCAATTTCACTTTAGTTTTTTGGGTATTCCTACATAGTATGATTATACTCACCACTACACAAGACATGTTCCAATATGTATTATGTATGTAAAATTGATTCATAGGTCAAAGATGTTCTTGGTAGACATGGAGATAGTGTGGATTGTTCAGATCTGATTCTCTGTGGCGACCTTGGAAGACTTAGAGTAGGAAAATGTTAGAATAATAGGAGGTGAATGTAGTGGGTGATAATTTTTCTTGATCCAACTTACTTCAAGGAATCATCATATTAATTAATAACTTTTCTCCTTACTCTTGGGTCATTGTTCATGTATCTTTTCCATTTTTTGTTATGAACTATGTGTTGGTTTATCTTTTTGGATCTTATCATTTATTTCATTCATTACATATATATTTTAGTTGGTTTTATTTACCATATCTCTATTATTATATCTTATGTGGTAGTGTGTGTTGTGTACAGTTGCATTAGGCTAATGTCTCATATTATGTGAGATATTCCAACTCGATTATAGTCACTTTCCCTTGGCTTATTTGCGGCATTATTGTGGTGAAACTCTTGGAATATTTCCACCCAATGGTTCAACTAATGTAAAACAAATATGGAACTATACACTCTCTCAATAGATGAAATACCTTTCCATAAAACATGGTAATTCCCTTATTGTTGATGGAATCCATAATTCCTTTTGAATTATCTAAAAAGATACTAGAAACTAATAACAACTCAAGATCCTTGGGAATACCTTAAATCATTTCTCTAGAACCAAAATAATAAATAATAGTCAATGGTTTTATCTAATTAGATACTAATTGATAAGTATTATATTTTAAAAAAAATATTCACAAGAACAACTCACTTCTATAACATTTGATATGCCTAGGTGAATGGTGCACAATTTTTGATAGGGGAGTAAATCATTATTCACCAAAAATAAAACTTATAATAAAATTATTCCCATTTTAGTTAAATAATAGGATCAATGAATGAAACCATGTAATCGATAATGAGAGATATAGAGTGAGTAATAACTCACATATCATGAGAGATTTTTACAAGTTTCACTCACTCATTTTATTTAATGGTTAAACCATAGTATCTAATATTTTTCAATCCTCCTCAAGTAAAAACAAGTTTGGATCAAGTGTGCACTTGAATTATTTACCTTAAACCCTACTAAATTCTCTCTTCAATGTTCCTTATAATGTTTAGTTAGCTATATTAATCGTACATCATAAATTTTTCTGTAAAACACATTATTTAAATAATGATGACAAAACCACGGTATATTGGTGACGCACAAAAACATTTTGGTCAAGTAAATATATGAAAAATCCTAGAAAATAAATACATACCACTCCTTGAATATTTAATACCATTTTCCCTACCTATATCATATCTATGACTATGACCATTATGTGGTGGTTATGAGCATGATGTTATTTCCTCATCTCCATTTAAAATGATCAACAATCACAAGAATCTCCTCTTTGAGCATGAAATATAGGAATTTTATCAAAATATCTCCATAAACCATAACATCCACCAAACTTGTTCTTATTTGAACTTTTCATGGTTGATACACCATAACCATTTTCAACCCCTAATAGTCATATTGTAGTTTAACCTTACAATTTCTAAAAACCATAACCAAAGACAGCATTAATGTTCTTAAAACATACCATAACATTTTAGAAAAATAACACACCCATTTTAGATTGTATATAGCCATCCATCAATACTGCAGAAGACAATGATCACTCACACAATCATTTTACTTTGAGTCATCATATGTTATTTTTTAACACACTACCCACAATGTGATTTTCTAATAACCATGATGTGGTTTGTGTCTCTCCATAAAATATTCATTTATTTTCAGATTAATCACCCCCAATTGATATTTTATTAATCCATGAGAATATTAAAAATAAATACAATATTAAGACTCCATAAAATCTCATGAATTAATACACTCAAGAAACTAGTCACAACATACTCTTAATATGATAATTCTATAAACACCATACCATTTGAAAGAATGGTGTTTTGAGGGTTCTCCAACCCCTAGTGTAAAGATAAAATCCATATTAACTTAGTCTCAATTTTAGGCCTTCTTACCTATACCTTTATCAAACCAATTCATGAAATTTATTTAATCTCTAAGGGAACTTCAAGAGATGGTTTGAGTGATCCATAATGGTGGATCTCTATTTATGTTAGAGTATGTGGTGTTTTTCAGACTCTATTTTATGCTTTCTAGAATAAATGACTTTTAATGATAGTAGTATAGTGGATGTTATTTTTGGTGGCATATAGAAGCTGAATATAGTGGCATCATAGTGGCTGAAATAGTGTTTCCTTATAGTTTCACTCCATGGTGCTATAATTATACCTTGGCCTATTGATATTTTACTTTGATTTTGCATTTTTAGTGTATTTATATATTTTTATGTTGGTAATCACCTAGAGTGGTGTAACACCCCAGGATTTTATGAGATATATTCTTTTTAATTTCTTTCATATCTTTTGTTGTACGCTACACCAATATTATCTTGTGCTATACGTAACACAATATTATCTTGTAGTATACGCACTCTAATCTTGGATCGTGTTACACACAATTTTAAGTTTGTTTGATAGTAGTTATTATACGCAACATTGAGTGTATATATATATATATATATATTCAATGTATAAATGAAATATGGTTGTATTTTTTTATATGCAACAACAAAGGAGTCTTTCACTACATGCAACCCTGACTTGGCTTGCATTACATGCAATCGCGACCTTCCTCGATAGCGTGTGTTGTATGCAATACCAGGTTTCACTAAACAATGATATATTATTATAATATTATTATGAAATATCCATTATGAATAGTATTAACTAAATTTTGAATTTTATAACATTATTATTCATCTTAAACATTTTTCTAGAACATGGTATAAGAACAAAATGAAATTTTCAGGTAAAATAAGTATTTTTCAAAAAATGCAGTTTTGCCGCCTTTTGATGGCGCACCCACATTAAATCTAGTTTTTGACCTATTTATAAGTTCAATTTGACAAAATAAAATTCTTATTTGGAATCAGTATATTAAAATTTACTTTGGATAAATTTTTCATATTATTCTGATAACTTTCATATTTTAATGAATAGTAAAAACACGCTATATTTTAATTAAAAACAACTTTTTTCATCGTAATAATTTATATGGTTAAATTATAATATTTAATGGTTTTAAAGTAAAAATAGAATATATTTATACCATTTAATATAATGTATTTCATTATCATTTATTTTACATTGAATTCATAGGTAATATCATTTCAATCTTTTGCAATGTTTTAACTTTTAAAACACGTTTTCTTAATAGCGGGATTAATTTTAAATTAATTACTGCAAATTATGTGTTTTGAATTTTGAAAAATGGATTCCATATTTGGAATCAGTAGGTCCAAATTATGTTAATAGGTTACTTTTATTTTTTTGAGATTATGAATAGTAACTACGGTAATTTTTATTTACTGCAGTTAAAGGTAAATCGGGTAATTATGAGTAAATATAAGATTCTAAAATTACCCTAACACATGAAAAAATCCTATTGGATAAATAAAAGTCGACCCATATCACCTAAGGGTCATACTATATTCATTTCATGGACTTTTGACAATGAAATAATATAATTATTATTAAAACCAAAGAAAGTGACAACATGTCACTCTCTTAAATATTATAAGTATAATAATTTTAAATTAGTGATAAACTTTATGAAACGTAAAACATTCATAGTCTACATAATAATAATTAAATTATATACATCATATGAATTTATTTGAAATTTTTAGAGATTAAATAATTATCGTTAATTATGACACAATAGTGATGTTGAAATTATTTTATTGATTGAAATATCAAATAAATGATTTTAAAAGTATTAAAATAAATATTATATGAACTATTTAATGTGATCTACTAATTTTCTAGAACAAATGACATGTTGTGAATCTATAAAATATTTTAGTTCTAACATATCTTCTGTATATATTTTATTTAAACTCAAATAAATGAATAGTGTTAGAATTGACACTATTGTTAATTTATAGAAATTACATATTATAAAATTGTTCAAAAATCACAAAAAATATTTAAAATTTATAAATTAAAATATATATGGTCGAAAATTTAATAAAGTATACAATTATGGACAATTCACAACATATAAGTAATTATTTATAATGATTTAAAATTTATAATATTATTACCACAAATAAAGTTAAATAGATTATATAAGGAAAAATCATGTTGATAATGTTTAAAATAAATTCCCAACTTGTCTAAATTTTATTGGATGATGATATTACAACCCTATCTCATCTAATATTCGGATTTGAGTCATTTTTGGTGGTTTTTAAGTGGGGTTGGAATTTATTATAAATTAATATTTCTTATAATTCCAAAGGTTCCCCTCTCCTCCCTTATAAAAGGGCACCTCCTCCCTCTCCTCCTCACACCATTTTGAGCCTAGAAGCTCAGCAAAACTCTTAACATTTCACTTACCCACTTACCTAGAAAACATTTAGAGGTACTGGTCTTCTCAAAAGACCAACTCTAGTGCCCTAAGAGAAAGTTCAAAGGAGGCACTTCGAGAAAGAGGTAATACCTTCTACCGATTCATTCAAGTTTCTTTCTTCTTATACTTCCTATTCTTTATTGGTTTAATTATGATGTAATAACATAAGTATCCCTCATATACTGATATGTTATTATAAATATTAAGCAACCTCATTTAACCTTTTATCTATCCTACGGAAAATGAAATCACCACGCGTGCGTACGTACGAAATACCGTCTCCACGCCGTGGTGTAATCTGTTTTTCCACCACCACCTTACATGGATGGGTATAATAGTGTAAAGAATAACTACATATGATTATTATAACATCATACTGATTCTAAGATATTATATCATTCACTCCAATTTCATTCAATAAATATGGAAACGATATCATCACTCGTGCGTATGTACGGATTACCATCTCTACGACGCGATGAGATTCACATTCCATGTTAACCACTCAAGAATGATTATTAAGTATATATAATGAATAATAATGAAATATATAACATGATAATGCTACTGTATTTATGTATATATATATATATATGTCATCTACTTACTTCCATTCAAGTCAACAAGGAAAGGAAAACAGCGTTCATGCGTACGTACGACCTACCGTCTCCATGAACGGTGTGTTTCATTTCATTTATCTATCTATTATATATATATATATAATAAATATATATGATATATAAATAATGATTCAAATTCTAGAAGTAAGTAAATCATGATATAATTAATAATAATATCAAGAATAATAAGTCCAAACATGTACGATAAATAAAATGATTTTACCCAAAACACTGCTTTAACATGAATTTACAAAAGAACGGGTAATATAAAGTAATAAGTGAACCATATATGATATTATAACAATGAATATGATTATGTAATAATTAAATGACATTATTTAAATCATTATAAAGTAGGTTCAGATATGTACGGAGCATATCGGACCTAAGGTAAGGGATAATGTTGCAATCTCAATTGTTTTCTATCCGAGATTTCTTATACGTAAGTATTTACTAGGGTTGTATTTATCATCCATGTCCAAGTTTTATAAAAAAAATTCATGTATGGTTTAAAGTCCCTTTTACCCATTTTTTACTTTTACTTCATGGTATGTAAGGAATCTCTTTTTTTTACCATACGAGGTACTTTTTGACTTTTCCGGCAAAAGTACGAGAAGAATGTTTTTTTAACTTATACGGCATGCATAGATTTTTACGGTTTCATAACGCCATATTTTCATGAAGCTTAATCTACAAGAATTAATTACTATTTTCAACAAAATCCTTTTCTTTTAAAATTGAATGGCATTTTGTGAAAAGAAAATGATTTTCCAGAATAAAGGATATTTTTCTCAAGAATTCATTTCAAGTTCTTTATCAAAACCATTTTCCATCTAAGATAACATTATTTCATATGTGTATGTTTCAAGTATAATTTCTCTGTGATTTATATGGTTTCACTTTTCTTATGATGAAATGATATCCATTTGTTTTATATGGATTATGTTAGGATGGAATGATGTTTATGAAACCCAAATTTTTCTTTGGGTTATGATGAATGATTTATGATTGTTTTGTGGCACACGTAAGAATGATTTCAATATGAGATGGGTGGGACTTATATCTCCCTCCAATGCATTGGGTAAATATTTATATCTCATGATATATACATGGCTGAAATGACAAGTAAATCCAGCTCAGTAATACAGGGCTGGAACGGCAAGTATACCTGGATCAGTAAGGGAATTTGTCCACTAAGATGGTCTTTGCAGCAATTCCTTGGCTAATATTGAAATCATATCATGTGCTTAATATTTTTCCACAATTAAAAGTTTTATTCCCATGCTATTTTATCATGATTGATTTTCCATTATGATTTATGCCTTATGTACTGCCTTGTTTTATGTCATTGCTCAATAATTTGATGTTTAAATATTATGTTCATGTTTTGAAGTTCAAATGTATAGGGTTTGTTTTATTTTCTACATGCTTACCCTTACTGATCATTTGAGCTCACCCTTTATATGTTTTATTTTCCCCAGGATATAAAGAAAGGTTTTAGGTAATAAAAAAAGGGAAGATCTTTATGGGATATGTTGAAGATCTTTCACCAAGATTAGAAGATTATATTCCAAGTTTCCAAAGACACTAAACTATTACGGTCCTTGTGTGTCTGTTTTTGTTATGTATTAAGTATTCCGAAAAAGTAATGTAATGTCCATGTACGTCCAGATTTGGGTCTCTACAGTTGGCATCAGAGGAAAGGTTTAGTTAACCTTTGGAAACTAGGATGCGAAAAATTTAGTGATATTCCTAGAGATATTTCTAAGGTACGTCTAGGGATATCCCTAAGGTTAAGTATAAGTATAGGTTATAGTCCTAGAATTATGGTAACAATCTTAGAATTAACCCTAAGATGTTATATATTGAAGGTACTCCCCCTTTATTATATTGTATTCTGTAGCATTATTTTTTCCTCTCACACTATTCTTTTGGGGTTTTAGACGATGGCTGGAACCCGAAGGAACCGTGTTGATCAATGTAATGGAAAATGCAATGATTGTCCTCCTGAACAACCCAATGTGATGGGAGGAGTTCAAAATCTTATTGTGATACTTAAACAAGCTATGAATCATTCTGGATTTCCAAATGATCAGAGAAGGGAACAATATTCTATTGAGTCCTTCATGAGGCAACGCCCACCTTCTTTCAATGGGTCTTCTGATCCACTTATTTCTGAACAATGGATCAGTACCATTGAAAAGATATTTTTCATACTTCGCTGTTCAGAACATGATAAAGTCATTATAGTTTTTTACTGTTTGGAAGGTGAAGAAGACCAGTGGTGGACTATAATTAAGAATACAAGGCCCCAAGATGAAATTGAATCCATGGAATGAGACGAGTTCAAGAAGTTTTTTTCAGTAAGTACTTACCTCATATTCTTCTAACAAAGATGGAAAAGGAGTTCCTTGAGCTTAAGCAGAAGGATGATGAATCTGTTGGTATATACGAAGAAAATTTTACAAGAATTGAAAGGTATGCATCTGGTTTTATCATCCAACCTGAAAGTAAATTTGATCGATTTTTCAGTGTCTTAAAACCAAGTCTTCGAAGGGCATTAGCTATAAGAGACTTCAGTAGCTATGAAGAAATTGTGCGTTGTGCTATCAAGGTTGAAATAGAAGTTCGTGTAACATATCCATCTCATGGTTTTGACAAGAAATGAAAGATGGATTTCAAGGAGAAATCTCAGAATAATGGTGAAAATAAGATGAATGTTTCTTTATGCTCAAAGTGTGGAAAGAAGAACGGTGGAGATTGTCTTAAAGGGACTAGAAAATATTTTAAGTGTGGAAAAGAAGTTCATCGAGAAACTGAGTGTCGAAGTAATGGAAAAAGGGTTGATAATGATGTGAATAAAGAAAAGACTACAGAGAACACACCACCAACACTTCAATGCTTCAAGTGTAAAGAAATGGGGCATTATGCTAATCAATGCCCTAATCCAAGGGTTAATGATGATCAGAGTGAGCAACCACTTAAGGAAAATGATAAAGGGAATTCACATGTGATTACTATTTGTGATGTTGAGTATGAAAATGATTTTTTTTAATGATTAAGTGTTTATGTAATGGGATTTCAAAATAGTATCATGGAATCTCATTTATGGCATTGTGGGAGTTTGGAATATCTATGTATTGGTTTTCAATAATTATATGGTACCAGTAACCATGAAAAGAGATTTTAATGTTTTTGGAAAGTAGATGATATGTGCATAATGAAGGGATACAGAGATAATGAGATGTTTGATAGTATTATTGAGCTCATGACTGATGTAAGTACAATGTGATGTCATGGTTTGAGTATATAAATTTTTTGGGATTTTGGTATGTGGAAGGAGTTAACTTTTGATAGAATTCATGTTTTCACTAAGGTTCTATGGTAATTTATGTTTCAAGAGAATACATTATTAAGGTATTCACATGTTTGGAATGTGACCAACAAGATATATGGGGGATAAATGATGGTATTCACATGATCGGTAGATAACATTTCTAGTAATTGTTTCCTTTATACTATGAGCTTAGATAGAAGTATTTTAGATAAGCCTAATGATTGGAATGAATTTTGTTGGACATAAGTTAGTATTGTTTAAGACTAGAACTTTTTTTGATATTATTGAGGGAATGTTATAATAGTGTAGTTTATGAAAAGGGACAAAATGCAGAACGGGCGACAACCCATCGTGTCGAACAAGGCTATGGGAATCGAACCCACAACCGAAGTGAGACAGGCCTTTATTTCCTACCACTGGCCTACAAGAAGTCCCTGGTTAGTAAAAGCTAGTTTTATTATATTAAGCGGTATGATATATGAATTATAAGTCCATTTTAGGAACCATATACGATTAATCTCACTATAGATGGACTTATGTATATTTAATAACTTTTACTATCCTTGAGAGATAGAATGACCTATCATTATATCGCATGATCTGATAACACTTCATGGAAGACAAATTCAACTTCAATTCTTTAAGAGAGATGTGGAAATTGTTCAAGGCACAAACAATAGTAAGATTGTACCAAAATCAAGTAATTATTTCTTTTAATTCAACAATTCTTCAATGTTAGGGAAATTATCTTGAATAAAAAAAATGTTTTCCTAGTGTCCTTATATCCGATAAATCAGATGGTACCTTAAATCATCACAAATTTATGGCTTTGTGATTGTTGGATTTTTCATATCCATGTTCTCTACCACTCTCCATTAGAACATGATGGTTAGATTTCTCTTCCATATCCATATTTTCAGCTATGTTCTCCTATGTGGAAACCCAGTGATGAGTTACTTTGGGTATCCGTTATGTTTATAACGTTCATTTTTAAAATGAAGTTTTAGTATTCCTTTTTACGATGTGGGTTTCTATGAAAGAAACTCTCATGTAATAAACCATTTATAACCCCAATGAATTTCGAGGGAAAAATTCATTTTAAGGGGGGTAGAATCTAACACCCCGAGATTTTAGGAGAGATATTATTTTTAATTTATTTCATATCTTTTGTTGTATGCTACACCAAGATTATATTGTGCTATACGCAACACAGTATTATCTTGCAGTATACGCACTCTAATCTTGGATCGTGTTACACACAATTTCAAGTTTTTTTGATAGTTGTTATTCTACGCAACATTGAGTGTATATATATATATATTAAATATATAAATGAAATATGGTTGGATTTTGTTATACGCAAAAAAAGGAGTCTTTCACTACACGCAACCCTGACTTGGCTTGCATTACATGTAATTGCGACCTTCCTCGATAGCGTGTGTTGTACGCAATACCGGGTTTCACTAAACAACGATATACTATTATAATATTATTATGAACTAGCCGTTATGAATATTATTAACTAAATTTTGAATTTTATAACATTATTATTCATCTTACACATTTTCTAGAACATGGTATAAGAACAGAATAATTTTTTCAGGTAAAATAAGTATTTTTCAAAAAATGCAGTTTTGTCGCCTTTTGATGGCGCACCCACTTTAAATATAGTTTTTGACATGTTTATAAGTTCAATTTTACAAAATAAAATTCTTCTTTGGAATCAAGATATTAAAATTTACTTTGGATAAAATTTTCATATTATTTTGATAACTTTCATATTTTAATGAATAGTAACAACACGCTATATTTTAATTAAAAACAACTTTTCCCATCATAATAATTTATATGGTTAAATTATAATATTTAATGGTTTTAAAGTATAAATAAAATATATTTTTACCATTTAATATAATGTATGTCATTGGAATTTATTTTACATTGAATTCATAGGTAAAATCATTTCAATCTTTTGCAATGTTTTAACTTTTAAAACTCGTTTTCTTAATAGTGGGATTAATTTTAAATTAATTACTGAAACTTCTGTGTTTTGAATTTTGAAAAATGGATTCCATATTTGGAATCATTAGGTCCAAATTATGTTAATAGGTTACTTTTATTTTTTTAAGATTATGAATAGTAACTATAGTAATTTTTATTTACTGCAGTTAAAGGTAAATCAGGTAATTAAGGGTAAATATAAGATTATAAAATTACCCTAACACTTTAAAAAATCTTATTGGATGAATAAAAGTCGACCCATATCACCTAAGGGTCGGAATAGATTCATTTCATGGACTTTTGATCATGAAATATTATAATTATTATTAAAACCAAAGAAAGTGACAACATGTCACTCTCTTAAATCTTATAAGTATAATAATTTTAATTTAGTGATAACATTAATGAAACTTAGAAAATGAATAGTCTACAGAAATATAATAAAATTATATACATCATATGAATTTATTTTTAATTTTTAGGGATTAAATAATTATCATTAATTATGACACAATAGTGATGTTGAAATTATTTTATTGATTGAAATATCAAAAAAATGATTTTAAAAGTATTAAAATAAATATTTTATGAACTATTTAATGTGCTCAACTAATTTTATAGAAACAAATTACATGTTATTAATCTATTAAATATTTTAGTTTCGAGCATATATTCTGTATATATTTTATTTAAACTCAAATAAATGAATAGTGTCAAAATTGACACTATTGTTAATTTATAGAAATTACATATTATAAAATTGTTTAAAAATAACAAAAATATTTAAAAATTGTAAATTAAAATATATATGGTCTAAAATTTAATAAAGTATACAATTATTAACAATTCAAAACATATAAGTAATTATTTATAATTATTTCAAATTTAGAATATTATTATCACAAATAAAATTAAATAGATTATATTAGGATAAATCATGTTGATAATGTTTAAAATAAATTCCCAACTTGTATAAATTTTATTGAATGATGATATTACAACCCTATCTCATCTAATATTCGTATTTGAGTCATCTTTGGAGGTTTTTAAGTGGGGTTGAAATTTATTATAAATTAATATTTCTTATAATTCCTAAGGTGCCCCTCTCCTCCCTTATAAAAAGGCACCTCCTCCCTCTCCTCCTCACACCATTTTGAGCCTAGAATCTCGGCCAAACTCTGCCCATTTCATTTCCTCACTTCCCTAGAAACATAATAGAGGTAATGGTCTTCTCAAAAGACCAACTCTAGTGCCTTAACAAGAAGTTCAAAGGAGGCACTTCGAGAAAGAGGTAATAGCTTCTACCGATTCATTCAAGTTTCTTTCTTCTTATAATTCCTCTTATTTAGTGGTTTCATTATGATGTAATAACATCAGTATACCTCATATACTGATATGTTATTATAAATATGAATCAACCTCATTTCACCTTCTATCCATCCTATGGAAAATGAAATCACTGCGCATGCGTACGTACGGAATACTGTCTCCACGCCGTGGTGTAATCTGTTTTTCCACCACCACCTTACTTGGATGGGTATAATGGTGTAAAGAATAACTAAATATGATTATTATAACATCATAGTGATTCTAATATATTATATCATTCAATATAATTTAATTCAATAAATATGGGAACGATATCATCGCTTGTGCGTACGTACGGATTACCGTCTCCACGACGCAATGAGATTCACTTTCCATGTTAACCACTCAAGAATGATTATTAAGTATATATAATGAATAATAATGAAATATATGACATTATAATTATACTGTATATATATATATATATATATATTTATTTATATTTCATCTACTTACTTCCATTCAGGTCAATAAGGAAAGGAAAACAGTGTTCATGCGTACGTACGGCCTACCGTCTCCATGAACGGTGTGTTTCATTTCATTTATCTATATACATATACATATATATATATATACTGAATATATATGATATATAAATTATGATTCACATTATGGAAGTAAGTAAATCATGATATAATTAATAATAATATCAATAACAACAAGTCCAAACATGTACGATAAATAAAACGATTTTACCCAAAACCCTGCTTTAACATGAATTTACAAAAGAACGGGTAATATAAAGTCATAAGTGAACCATATATGACATAATAAAAATTAATATGATTATTTAATAATTAAATGAAATTATTTAAATCATTATACAGGAGGTTTGGATACGTACGAAGCATATCAGACCTAAGGTAAGGGATAATGTTGCAATCTCAATTGTTTTCAATCCAATATTGCTTATACGTAAGTATTTACTGGGGTTATATTTAACATCTATGTCTAAGTTTTATGAAAATGTTTTCATGTATGTTTAAAGTCCTTTTTACCCATTTTTTACTTTTACTACATGGTATGTATGGAATCTTTTTTTTGTTTACCATATGAGGTACTTTTTGACTTTTCCGGTAAAAGTACTAGAAGAATGTTTTTTTAACTTATACGGCATGAATGGATTTTTACGGTTTCATAACGCCTTATTTTCATGAATATTACTCTACAAGATTTCATGACTATTTTCAACAAAATCCTTTTATTTTAAAATTGAATGGCATTTTGTGAAAAGAAAATGATTTTCAAGAAGAAATGATATTTTCCTCAAGAATTCATTTCAAGTGCTTTATCAAAACCATTTTCCATCTAAGATAACATTTTTTCATATGTGTATGTTTCAAGTATAATGTCTCTATGATTTATATGGTTTCAATTTTCTAATGATGAAATGATATCCATTTTTTATATGGATTATATTACGATGGAATGATGTTTATGAAACCTAATTTATTCTTTGGGTTATGATGAATGATTTATGATTGTTTTGTGGCACACGTAAGAATGATTTAAATATGAGATGGGTGGGACCTATATCTCCCTCCAATGAATTGGGAAAAGATTTATATCTCATGAGATAGACATGGTTGAAATGGAAAGTAAATCTGGTTCAGTAATACAGGGCTGGAATGACAAGTAAACCTGGTTCAGTAAGGGACTTTGTCCACTAAGATGGTCTTGAAAGCAATTCCTTGGATACTATGGAAATTATATCATGTGCTTAATCTTTTTCCACAATTAAAAGTTTTATTCCCATGCTATTTTATCATGATTGATGTTCCATTATGATCTATTCCTTATGTACTTCCATGTTTTATGTCATTGCTCAAGAATTTGATGTTTAAATATTATGTTCATGTTTTGAAGTTCAAATGTATATGGTTTGTTTTATTTTCTCCATTCTTACCCTTACTGATCATTTTAGATCACCCTTTATATGTTTTATTTTCCCCAGGATATAAAGAAAGGTTTTAGGTAAGAAAAAAAAGGGAAGATATTTATGGGAGATGTTGAAGATCTTTCACCAAGATTAGAAGATTATGTTCCATGTTTCCAAAGACACTAAACTATTATGGTCCTTGTGTGTTTGTTTTTGTTATGTATTAAGTATTCCTAAAAAGTAATGTAATGTCCATGTACTTCATGCTTTGGGTCTCTACAAGTGGTCTGATATGTATTTATATATATTGATTTTATCTATAATTTTCTTGATTTCCCCACTTAAACCATAAAATTTCCTATTAAATTTTTAAAAAATAGTGGTTAAAATGATAAAGGGAGTCTTATCTAAGGTAAAATTTTTACATGAAAGTTGTTTGTTAAATTATGAGGGAAAGAGATCCCACCTCCCATCAATGGTATATTTTAATAAATATATATTTTTATTTTCAATGATATTGTTTTACACATATAAATTTCTATTTGAGATATGTTTATTGTGAGTTTATTTGTCTAATGTCCCCTTAAATAAAATAAGTTTTATTTTTACTGAAAAATAGTGTTTGTGTATTAGAAATATATTTTTGGAAAATATAATTTCTAAGAGGCTATTGATAGTATATTTAAACTTAGACATGTTCCAAATATAAAAAAACTATAGTTCCAAAAATAAATTCAAAGTGAGATTTATTTTACATCATTAAAGTGTTCAAGATATATTATTATAAAAATTTTTAATGAAAATTTTCTCATTTAAATTCCTTAAAAAATGATTTCAAAGAGATCTTAATTTTATAGAATAACTACAATATGATAATATTATAAATCATAGAAGTGTTCTATATGTTTAAAACAATAGAATTCATTGACATCGTAATATTAGTTTTTGAGAAGAAAAAAAGTTTGAATATAATATTCAAGTTTCTAACATAATAATTATGAATAAAAAATATAATGATTATTTAAAAAAAATCATAGATGGTATCCCACTAAAAAAAATTTGTGGTAGGATTTATCGAATGATCACAAGGAGATGTGAAAAATGTAACATAAGATGTACCATGGTTAAAAAAAGATAATAAAATAAAAAAATATAAGTTATTTTAGGTCATTTTATATTGGATATGGTGAATATTTATTCTTATATATGATTTTTAAAGTATTCTTAAATTAGTATATAAATTTTAAAAATAAATCATGTTAAACAAAAGAAATATTTTATTTATCATTTATTTATCTGTGCTGCATATTTTATGAAATGAAATAATAATTAACACATTGGAGTATTTATTTGAGTTTCCCAAAATATATGGTCATCATAAATATTTATGGTTTGTAATAGTACATGAAAATGAGCATGTGGTTGGGATTATATAGAAATACATATTTTTTTTCATTAAGGAAAAAATGAGTTTCTGTACTAGAGGATCCACTTGAGTATACAATGTTAGGTTTCTACTATTATGACATTGGTATCCTTAAGGATCATTTTTCACAATAATATATATTAATTGAGGTTAATAAGTAACCTCTCATGTGAACCTTTATGCTTTAATACCATACACTAGCCTTGATACTGAGCTAATTAGAGGGTGGTTGGGTATGTTGTTGATCATGTGGTAGACTTTCATTAATCAAGGTGGTATTTATCCTTCTTCATGATGGGTATGGAATTTAGTTCATTGATTGAGAATGAATTCTGAAGTATATGGAAAACCTAAATACGTGACATGTATTGTGATTATCTATTTAGGTAGGAGATATTTAACTTATTTATCTACTTAAATGAATGAAATAGGATGTGTTCATCCATTATATTCATTATTTTCTCAAAGAATCAAGTATGTATGAGCTCTCCTTCATAATATTTTCATACTTAAAGTCTCATAGTCACTTTATTTCTTAAAAAAATGTATTGTATGATTATTCATGATGTATGAGTTATATCTGGTGTTCAGGGGAATAGAGATATTTTGATGATATAGATTGTGTATGGTGTCTTTATAACATGAGTATTACTGAAATTTTATAATATGTCTATATTTTATTGTAATTATGGATTAGATAGTTTAAAATTATCATCATTGTTCTAATGGACCACAATTTCACACAAAAGTTTATGTAAATTAGGATTGGGTTTGTTATAAATTTATTATACTATACTTTAATAGATTAATAATATATTTTCTAAAACTAATTGGTAGAATATCCAAAATGATTTTTGGATATGATTTCAAATGTGGTGGAATATGTTGTGATAGAATATGGAATATGCATAGAATCTATGTGAATTTTAAACAATAAGGATATTAGTCGGGGTTTTACACTAAAATCATTGTGTGGGAAATGTTACTCTCTTAGCATAATATTTTTGTTTCATGTGAAAGGATTTACAATGTAGTTAGTTTAGTTTGTATATAATTATCTATGGTGGGTTTGATATATATGATATCACTCATTCGATTATTTATTATTATATTAAAAGTTATCTTATTTCAATTATATATATTATGTATTGATATTTAATAAAGTTTTATAAAATGTTTAACTACTAATGGTTTCATTAATAAATGGAATTTTTTTAATGTTTTTGTATTATGTTTCATAATTTTATTATATGATAAATTTTTGGAATAATGTAATTCAATAAAAATAAAACCTTTGGGAAATGTTAGAAATTATTATGGAGCTCCAAGGACTATCCTTGTAACTACCCAAACATCTCATACATAAATATTATGTCTTAATAGACTAATATTCATAACATAAAAAAATGATCCATGTAAGAATAATTTAGGTCTAGGGCCTTTGGAAACTTGGAAACATAAACAAGTCATTAATAGGTGAACTACACCTTCTCCCACTAATTTTATCATATCTACTACCTTTCTCAGACTTATCATACATAAAATCTTTCTTCATAACCCAGAGAAGAAAACATAACAGAGGATGATCTTAGATTCTCAATAAGGGTAAACAAGGGAGATATCAATGATCACATAATAATAATATGAGAATAAGGGTATGAAAACATAAGAAAAACATTTGAAAATCGCACCCTACAAATCATAGATCATAAACTTGAGTCATGGAATAAATCTTGGTTGTTCATAAAACATGAATCAAAAAATGAATAAGAGTACATAAGATATTAGATAAAAACATTGGAATAACACATAGAGTTGTGGAATACACATAATAATAGAAAATATTATTTCAAGTACATCCACCAAGACATTCATAACATGTTAGAATTTTTCTAACCACACATGTATCTACTTTGGGATTTGGGTAACCTCAGGTGTACCCTCTTTTGGTATTTAGATAACCTCATATGTATTTTATTTCAAGCATGGGATAAACTCATGTGTATCCTTTGAGCTCATATAACATTTATCATTTCAAAATACATTGTAGGGAGATATTGGTATCGCCTATCACATAAACCATACATTTTTCTACCACAAGATAAAAAAACATTCATAATATCATGACCCCTAAAAAGATAAATATTCTATGATAGAAATTAATTGTGATGAATTTAAAATTTAATCAACCAAAACCCATATACAATTGCGTCATTTGGATTTTTTTGGATTCTGATGAAAAACTCCAGGGTGATGTTTTCCCATTTCCATTTTTATATAGATAATAGTCATAGAATCCCCTTAGAGTTTTGTCTCTCAACATTAACTTACTAAAATACAAAATACCATGATATATACTTATAAATATATCTCTTTATTTATTACCACTATAAATAACCTTTATCTAAGGAAATTGGTAGGTGTTATACCCTTGACATCCTTCAGTTTTGGGTTCAATCCTTACGACCTTGCCTAATGTGAGAGGTTATTGCCCAAACTGTTGGTTATCCTTTTTCCAAAACTATATTAAAATAATTCCAAAAACATTACCACATTTAAATAACCCATAATCACCTAAACATCAAAGATAATATAATATTTAAATGATAACAATACATTTAATCATATTCCCATTAAAGTCATTCCTACTCAAATAAATTTTTCACTAAAAAATATACAAAATGATTATCCACTAAATTAGGATAATTTTCATTGTTAATATATATAATATTCATGTTATTTATTATTCATAAACACTATTTTAGATCATTTTACACTTTGAACATCATTTCATATTATGATTGTAACACCTTCTTAAAATGCACTATTATGTGGTACATTTTTTAACATCATTTAAAGTAACAAATGATTCATATGATTTTATGGAATGTAATTATCCATATTTCAATTTTATATTTTGGGAAATTTATATACACTTAAATATTTTCATGTTTCATTTAGGGATCAATGGATAATTCATGGAAGAAGATGGGGATATTTTGTGATGAAAGGAAACAATTATGGAGAAGTCAGATTGGACACCAGCCCACTGATGAGAATATGGGGCCCAACATACAAATCCAATGAAGCACAACTTTCATGATATTATAGAATAAATATATAGAAACAAATAATTCTTCAGGATCCAATGCTAATTCTGCCTCCATTGTAGTCATTTAGGCGGCCAAAGTTAGAGATAAAATTCTGAGCCATATTCTGCGACCCCGAAAAATAGTCCACCAATCTAATCATATCTCCGAATATACAACTCCAAATGGGCCCAAATTTTACATGAGGTTAGAAGAAATTCTGGGATACATTTTAGTCTTCTATGTACCACTCTGATTAGGCCATATAAAAGGTCTTAAAAGGGCGTCTGTTCGATGGATGAAAGCTGGTTTCCACCTCAGGTCAAGTGTGGAAAAGTCCAAGTTCCACAAGCTTTCTACCACCCTAGGCCAACCATAATCAAGTGGGATGCTTTGTAATGTTGGAGGCTCTACCCAGGGCATCCAAAATACCTATTCAAGTTAGTGGTGGTGGATGATTTTTTCTTCTTTGGTTCTTTGTTCAATTGTAATGTTATGCTGCGATTTTGTTGTCTCAAGTTTGTCTTTCACATGTATGTTGTTCAATTCACTTTAGTTTCTTAATAAAATATCTTCTTTTCCTCTTATTCATTAATTATTCATATCCCTTTGATACAATTGGTTCAAGGTGTGAATTTATTCAATCTAAACCTTGTGAAATTATTCACACAATGGTGGAGTGATCATTTTCTTTTTATTATTTTCTTTACTTCTTCAATTCCTCCCTCATAAGTCTACTTACCGCTTCCATTGAAAACAATGAATCAATGGAGGGATAAATCACTTATGGGTTGATCCAAGGGAGTATCAAGGGGATGTATTGGATGTTATTTATCACCCCATTAATTTATATTCACTTCTTTAATTGAGATTTTTATTTGAGGATTTTTAAACTCCATCGTCCCTGTTGAATTTAAGGCCACACACTTCAGGTGCTAATACGAACCTTTACCTTGAAGTGCTCAAAACCTTGATCCTTCAAGTGTATATGTGATTAGTATTAATGTGTGTAGGTATTAAACCAGTAAATGAGTATGTTGTTTGATCTTCTTAAATGAACCCATCTCAAATATTATAAATTGAAATAGTTGAAAAAGAATTTCATCCAATCCACCCTGAGGGATAACCTAGGATCAACTCATTATTTTAAATTGAATTCAATTAAATATGTTAGTTATCCTTTAAACAAACTTAAATCAACCCAATTTGTCCACTGCATAGATAAAAACAATCCATAGAATGTACATGTTTGTAGGTTACTTCTTAGGAATCTGAGGATTTGACAACCCAAGCTAGACTACAAGGACCGTTCTACCTTTATACCTTGGTTAAATTTGAGCGTGAATCAAATTTTGGAATCTTTTTCGGGGACCTAAGTAAGTTATCTTAGACACTAGAATCCTTTTCTCACCCCAATTTTCTATTCTCATCCCCTATTTCACTCCAATGGAAATCCCTTTTGAACAAACCCAAACATGGGGAACCTCGCCCTACATTGATCACCCCACACCAAGTATGATATAAAATGATAATCCAAGTTTCTACTGGTGGGATAACCAACAAAAAATTGAGACACAATGTTTTAACTCATATTCTCCACAAAACAATTCCAACATATTATGAGTTCCAATCCCAACAAGGCCAATCAGAACATCCTCCTGTAGAATTACAACAACTTAATTATCCTCTTGGAATAGACCATCTTTATCAACCCCTTTCCCATTATGATCCATAACCATTACTTGAAGTTCATTTTATCTTAACCATTTACATCATTGCAATCAGATTAGTACATTTTTCATTTTTTGTACTTTGAGCACAAAAGGCGCACTATTTGTATCTCAATTCTTATTTATTGAGTAGAACAAAAATAAAAAAAATAAAAAAAATAAAAAAAAGGATGCTGCTCATTTGAAACATTGTGCTCGCTCATAAGTTATAAATTTTATTGCATTTTCTTATCCATAATCTTCTTTCCTTCATCCATATACAACCTTCTTCTATAACCTTTTCTCCCATTTACCCCCCCACATTTCTTGGATCTCATTGATTCAAACCCTTTTAAAATTTCTGATTTTTAAAGATTGCCATGAATTGATTTCTTCTACTAGTTTTCTTCTTGATTCTATTTAAGAACACTTGTAGGACCCAAGTTGTTATGATAGAAAGTTTGAGGAACCTTTTGAGAGATAAAAAAAAGAGAAAGAGTGTGTGAGGAATTTAAAAAAATGTCAAGTGAGGGAGAAAGAAGTGAGATTGACATTAAATTATTCATGAAAGCAGTCACTGACCAGTTTAAAAGGTTGAATGCTAGGTTGGATGATATACAAAGTTCCTCGTCTTCAAAATCTCCAAGAAGGAAAGAAATTCATGAAGGTGATGATGAGTACTCCGATTTCGAAGAATCAATTCCTAAGCGAGGGCAACGTGCTGCTTGGAGAGACAATGACTTGGGAAGCATCAAAGTGACACTTCCACCCTTTCAAGGGAAGAGTGACCCAGAACTTTGTTTGGAGTGGGAGCGGAAGGTTGACCATGTGTTTGGACTCCACAACTACTCGGAGTAGAAGAAGTTAAAATTGGAAGCGCTTGAGTTCAATGACTATGTAAGTATTTGGTGGGACCATTTACAAGTAAGTCGACGAAGAAATGGAGAAAGGCCAATTAGAACTTGGGAAGAAATGAAGATAGTAATGCACAAAAGGTACATTTCTAGTCATTACTATCGAGACTTGCATTTGAAGTTACAAAAACTTGTGCAAGGTTCCATGTGTGTGGAGGAATACTACAAGGAAATGGAGATATCAATGATTCGAGCCAATTTGGAGGAGGATCATGAAGCTACCATGGCAAGGTTCATCAATGGCTTGAATCCGGCAATTAGAGATGTGGTGGAACTACATACCTACATTGACATGGAGGAGTTGCTACATAAGGCATTGAAGGTTAAAAAGCAACTACATTCTCGGAGGATTCAAGTAAGTTCCCATAATTTTTGGAAGGATAACCGGAAAGATCTAAAATCAAATTCTAAGTGAAATGAAACAAAACCAAGGGATTCTAAATTTGTTCCAAAACAAATAGAAGAGGCCAAAAATAAGTTCTTCCCCACTGATTCAAAAGAAAAAATGGACACAAATTTCCCTTCTAAATCTCGTGATATAAAGTGTTTAAGTGTCAAGTACATGGTCATATTTCATCTCAATGCCCAAACAAAAGGGCCATGATTATTTTGGATAATGGAGAAATTCTTAGTGAGCACTCTAGCGATGATGAGATTCCATCTTTGGAGGAGGGTTCAGATGTAGAATTTGAAGAACCCGTACATGGAGATGCATTGGTGGAAATAAGATCTTTAAATATTCAACCCAAAGATGATCATGATGAGGAGAAACGGGAACATATTTTTCATACGAGATGCCACATCAAGGAGAAGGTATGTAGTTTGATCATTGATAGTGGATGTTGAACTAATGTGGCGAGTACCTTGTTGGTGGAAAAGTTGAGTTTGCCTACTCTAAGGCATACTAGACCCTATAGATTGCAATGGTTGAATGATAGTGGGGAAGTGAGGGTCACAAAACAAGCCATAGTTTCTTTTTCCATTGTAAAATATCATGATGAGGTGTTGTGTGATGTTGCTCCAATGCAAGCTGGACATTCGCTACTAGGGAGACCATGTCAGTTTTATAGGAGGGTGATGTATGATGGCTATACTAACTACTTCTCTTTTCATTTCAGCGGTCGAAAGATTGTTTTGACTCCTCTAAGTCCCATATAATCATATAAAGATCAAGTGAGGATAGAGAAATAATACAAAAAGAAAAAATAAATTAGTGAAAAAGAAAGTGGGAAAAATAAAATTTTGAGTGATAAAAAAGAGAGTGATGAGTTGAAGAAAAAGGAAATGAGAGAAAAAAATGAAAATAGTGGAAAAATTAAGAGTGAAAAAGGAGAGTCAAGTGGCATAAAAAGAAATGATGGAAATCAAGGAGATGAAAACAAGAGTGTTGAGAGAAAGGTGAGTTTATTTTCTGGAAAAAGTGAGGTGAAAGGTGCTTTATTGAGCAGGGAAGTATTCTTACTCATTAGTAATGATGCTTTCCTTGAAACTAATGAACTTCACCATTATTTTCCTTCTTGTGTTGTGTCTTTACTATAGGAATTTGGGGATTTGTTTCCTGAAGAAACACCCGATGGACCACCCCCTTGGAGAGGCATTGAGCATAGGATTGACTTCATACCCAGTGCCGCAATTCCAAATAGGACAGCATATAGAGCTAATCCGGAAGAGACTAGAGAGATCTAGTGTCAAGTTTATGAACTCATGAAGAAAGGATTAGTAAGGGAAAACATGAGTCCATGCACCGTTCCGTTGATCCTAGTACCCAAGAAAGATGGAACATGGAGGATGTGTGTGGATTGTCGCGCCATCAACAAAATAATATTTAAGTACCGTTATCCCATCCCTCAACTTGATGACATTCTTGATGAATTACATGGGGCCTCTTTGTTTTCAAAAATTGATCTTAAAAGTGGATACCACCAAATTCGAATGAAATAAGGAGATGAGTGGAAAACTGCTTTTAAAACTAAGTTTGGTTTGTATGATTGGTTAGTTATGCCATTTGGTTTAACTAATGCACCAAGTACATTCATGAGATTAATGAACCATGTCCTTTTTTCATTCATTGGAAAATTCATGGTTGTCTATTTTGATGATATCTTGGTGTATAGAAAATCTCTAGACAGCCATGTTGAACACTTGCGTTTGGTGTGTGAGACCCTTAAACAAAACCAACTTTATGCCAATCTTCAAAAATGTTCCTTTTTCATGGATTTTGTTGTGTTTCTTGGCTTTGTTGTAGGGTCATAAGGGATTCATGTGGATGATGAAAAGATCAAAGAAATTTAGGAGTGGCCCACACCGAAGAGTGCAACTGAGGTTAGAAGTTTTCATGGTTTGGAAAGCTTCTATAGGAGGTGTGTAAATGATTTTTCATCCATCGTTGCACCTCTTAATGAACTTGTAAAGAAACATGTGGTATTTAAATGGGGTGAAAAACAAGAAAAATCTTTTAACACACTCAAAGAAAAATTGGTCAATGCTCCCCTTTTAAGGCTACCCGATTTCACCAAAGTCTTTGAAATTGAGTGTGATGCATCGGGAGTTGGAATTGGTGCTATTTTGACTCAAGAGTCACGTCCAATTGATTACTTTAGTGAGAAATTGAATGGGGTATCATTAAATTATTCAACTTACGATAAAGAACTTTATTCTTTGAAAAGAACCCTGGACACATGGCAACATTACTTATGGCCTAAAGAGTTCATTATTCATTCTGACCATGAAAGCCTTAAGTATTAGAAGTCCCAAGGTAAGTTGAATTGGCGACATGTATCTTGGCTGGAATTCATTGAGACTTTCCCTTACGTGATCAAGCACAAAAATGGTAAGGAAAATGTGGTTGATGATGCTCTTTCATGAAGGTATTCACTTCTTACTTCTCATCATTCTAGATTACTTGGACTTGAGTTACTAAAGGGAATGTATGAAAATGATGGAGATTTTTCTAAAATTTGGACATCTTTTGAAAAACATGGTTTTAAAGACTATTACAAAAATGATGGGTTTATTTTCAAAAGGGATAAATTGTGCATTACAAATTGTTCAACTCGAGAATTGCTTGTAAAAGAAACTCATGGGGGTGGTTTGATGGGGCATTTTGGGGTTGATAAAACACTAGCTACTTTGCATGAACATTTTTATTGTCCGAGCATGATAAAATATGTTATTGGGATTTGTGCTAGGTGTGTCACTTGTAAGCATGCAAAATCAAAGGTTCAACCAAATGGATTGTATTCCCCCTTGCCCGTTCCATCCCATCTTTGGACTGACATCTCTATGGATCTTGTGTTGGGATTGCCTCGATCCCAATCGGTAAGAGATAGCATTTTTGTTGTTGTGGATCAATTCAGTAAAATGGCCCACTTCATTGCATGATCAAAAACTAATGATGCTATACATATATCAGATTTTTTTTTCAAAGAAATTGTGAGATTACATAGACTGCCCAAAACCATTGTAATTGATAGGGATGTGAAATTCCTTAGCTAATTTTTGAGGACTTTGTGGAATAAATTGGGAACTAAATTATTGTTCTCAACAGTTGCACATCCTCAAAATGATGGGCAAACTGAAGTGGTGAATAGAACTCATTCTACCCTCTTGCGTGAAATAATTCAAAAAAATCTATAGAATTGGGAATAATGTTTTCCGCACATAGAGTTTGCATATAACTGAGTAGTACATTCCACTACTAACTTCTCACATTTTTGAGATTGTATATGGATTTAACCCAATGACTCCGTTAGATATTCTTCCATTGCCTACTAATGAGGTTTTTGATCTTGCAGCTGACGAGAAGGAAAAATTTGTTCGGTACTTACATGCCAAGGTAAAATCCAACATTGAAAGAAGAAATTAACAATATGGAAAGCCAGCCAACAAGGGTAGGCATAATTTTGTACTAGAACCTGGAGATTGGGTGTGGGTGAATTTGAGGAAGGAAGGGTTCTCAGATCAAAGAAAATAAAAACTTCAATCACGAGGAGATGGTCCATTTCATGTTTTAGAAAGAATCAATGATAATACCTACAAGATTAACTTGCCCAGAAGGTATGGAAATGTGAGTGCTACCTTTAATATTTCTGATCTCTCTCCTTTTGAATATGCATATTCGAGGATGAATCCTTTTGAAGAGGGAGGGGATGATGCGGATCATGGTGTACACATGCAGCAAGGAGTTGAGGGTGATCATGGAATTGATGGTGGAAGGAGAATTAATGGACAAGAACCATTGCATGGGATTGGTGGCCCAATGACAAGAGGAAGAATGAGGAGGATGAAAGAGGCTTTACATGTCCTCATTTTGAAATTACAAGAGGAGGCCCAACTTGCATGCATGGGAGGAGAAAATGGGCCTTTAATCACACTTATTAAAGCCCAAAAGTGAACCTAAAAGGCCCACCCATATGCTTCCACGACATTTAATCCACTTGCATGAAGGAAATATCCAATGTCAAAAGTGGTGGGCCCCTTGTCTCCAAATCCATGGTGGGAATCTTCAAAGTATTTGGGGTGGTTCCTAAAATTATTCTTTAGAGATATCTTGTCCCCTAAAGACATGGACATGTGTAAACAAAGTCAAATTCATGGGATAGGCTTTAGACTTTTGTGGGATAGGTAGTTTGACATGTATTCCTCTCATTTGGCTTTAAATAGCCACCTCTTGTACCCCTTGAAGGTTAATTTCGAATTTAAGAGTTTATAGAATTATTATGCTTGTGTTTCTTGTGTTCTTAGGTGAATGCAAGTAAGGCTCATCAAAGGAGTGATCAACCTTTGTGGTGCTTTATAATTAGAGTTTCAAGGGGAAAGTCTCCTTGGGGTCCTAATTGATCATCCCCTTCCCCTTTTATTCCTCTTGCATTTCTTTTAATTTCCATTCCCCTCTTCTTTATTCGCTTGTGTTTCCGCATTTTTGCCAACGAATACCGCACTCGCATATGGTATCATATCATTATGGGTTTTTAAATCAAGATGAAACTAATTTTTTATATTCACAGGAGGGAAATTTGACATCATGGATTGAATCTCATGAATATAACTCCATTGATGATTTTTCAAAAACACAAATCACTGAACCATTAAGAGAAATCACAAACTTTGAGTCCATACCCAATGTTAACACTAATCCTTCCAATTTGGTGATTGAATCTTCTATTAAAAAGGAACCAATTTTGTTGAGAAATTTGGATAATGAAACTGATTTGGATTCAAAATATCAAATTGTGTCTAAATGTCCTATCCAACCCAAGCTCAAAATTATTGTCCTTCCCTCCCCTCTAAAGAATCCCTTTATAAGGTATAATCATGACCTTTCAATTGGAATTCATTTTTCTCTTGAAGCCAAAAAATTTGTAATGATCATTGATGTCTTAGGAAAGACTATAGTGGAAAATGGATCAACCATTTCTGATATTCCTTGGATTTTCCCACTCATTGTAGAACATATGTTTGTACATGACACAAATTATAAACAAATAATCAATCTAAATAAAGTGGAAGTGGTGAAATATGGGGTCCTTAAAATTTTGAATGTTGGTATTGGGTAAGTTAGGGGGTTCATGTCGGGCTAGTGACATTAAACCAAAGCACTGCATGGGAGGCAACTCGTGGTTTTCATGTTTCTAATATTTTTTAATCACCCTTATTTTTCAAATAGTATTAAGTAATCATTTTGATATTTAAAAGTAAAAAAAATAAACTTTTGACATGTTCTTCTATAATGAGTATGGATGGGTACGAAAGGGGAGTTCCATATTCATCTGTGTCACGTGGTGTGATCCTTGAGTAATACCTTACCCAGAAATTAAAAAAAAAGACAATGTATCATCAGTTTAATTTATTTTATTTTTATGTGTTTGTAGGTTAAAATAAAAAATACAAATAAATAAATAAAAATATAATAATAATAAAAGGCCACATCGTAGGTCATGGGGAAAACCCCATCACAACCGGCGAATCCACGGGGATTCGAACCCGGGACCGAAGGGAGATAGGGACACACACTTACCACTGACCTATGGTCTTTTGTGCTTCCTTATTCTACAATTTTTATATATATACTTATATTTTAATTTCATTATTATATAAATATATATATATATATATTCTTCTTTTTTCTTTGTTTATTTCCTTTTTCTACTAGGGAACTCCGCAAGTGACATGGATATCAAATGATTTAAAGGGAGCAACAAGAATTTCAACTTCAACCACTAGGTGACTTCATTCCATGAACCTCATATTTCAATTTTCTTTTTGAACTTCCCTTATCTGCCTCTACTCCTTCTAAATTTTCATTTCTTGAAACACTAGGTACATTGTTGTTTTAAGTTGGGGGTAGATGAAATAAAAAAATTCTTTTGTCAAAAAAATGAATGATTTGAAAAAAAATTGTGTAAATGAAAGGAAAAATTATTTTAACTTTCAACATTGTAATAAAAATTGCACACTTTGAAACTGATTATCAAATAATTTAGAATGCCCCAATTCTGATTTTAATCCTTGAATAATTTCATGATCATAGATTTTGGAAAGTGTGGCTGTCCAATGTGATATTTCATCTCTTATATTTTCATCCAAATAAAAAAAAGATCACAATGAACGTCCTTTGGATAGTGGGGTCTTAGTTTGAGTTCATGGGGTCCCCCAAATAAATAGAATAGGTTTGGTGATAATTTTAGTTTTAATATGAGTATTCAATAAAAAAATTAAAAAAACAATAAATTTGTGCGTAGAGCAATGAAATGACCTAATGCGTGGCTTTTGGCACTTGGGGATCATGACTCCATAGTTGTCTGGCCCAGAGTTAGTAATTTTATCTCTATTTTTGGTAATTTTAATTTGTTTTTGACTGAGTTAACTCAAGATGATGCCCAAGTATGTGGGCTTCACTTGTTTCCCTAAGGTCTTTGAGCCTGGGAGTCATCGGTAAACTCTCGCATAGGGGTTGACTCTTTTGAGTGCAATTTCAATTTCCATGGAAAAATTGCAAAAAACAAAAAAACAAAACAAAATAAAATAAAATAAAAAAATTTATTACTCATATTAATATTTAAATGTGATTCCACCTAGAGCTTCCGTCATTTCCCCCTTGAATAAAGATGAACCCCCTTGTCTATTGTGATACACAACACATCCTCATACTTAATTGATATTGGACGAAATATGGAAATGAATTTGAACAAAAGAATGGGCTTGGGATTGGGACCTTCTTATGAAACTATCTTGTATTAAATTATTTTTATGGATTTCATGAGTGTTTGGTATAAGGGTTTTTGGTGATCATTGTGTATTAAAATGTTTTTGGAAAAGATAATTTGAATTTCATATTGTTGAGATATATTTTGCTCGGGACTAGCAAAACTCAAGTTTGGGGGGTGTGATTTGCCACTAAATGAGGATAATTTTCATTGTTAATATATATAATATTCATGTAATTTATTATTCATAAATACCATTTTAATTCATTTTACACTTTGAACATAATTTCACATTATGATTGTAATACCCTCTTAAAATGCACTATTGTGTGGTACATTTTTTAACATCATTTAATGTAAAAAATGATTCATCTGATTTTAAGGAATGTAATTATCCATATTTAAATTTAATATTTTGGGAAATTTATGTACACTTAAATATGATCATGTTTCATTTCGAGATCAATGGAGAATTCATGGAAGAAGATGGGGATGTTTTGTGATGAAAGGAAACAATTCTGGAGAAGTCAGATTGGACAGCATCCCACCGTTTAGAATTTGGGGCCCAAAATACAAACCCAATGAAGCCCAAATATCGTGAGATACTAGAAGAAATATATAGGAACAAATCATTATTTAGGATCCAATGCTAATTCGGCCTCCATTGTGGACATTTAGGCGGCCCAAGTTAGAGATAACATTCTGGGCCAAATTCTGCAGCCCAGAAAAACATCTCACTAATATAATCATATCTCTGAATCTACAACTCCAAATGAGCCCAAATTTTATAGGAGATTAGGAGACATCTGGGGATAAATTTTCTTATTCTATGGACTACTATTATTCAGAAATCTAAAAGGTGGTACAAGCACGTCTGTTTGGTGGATGAAAGATGGCTGCCACCTCGGGTCAAGTGTGCAAATGTCCAAGTTCTACAAGCTTTACACCACCCTAGGCCTACCATAATCAAGTGGGATGATTTGTACTGTTTGAGGCTCGACCCAAGGCTTCCAAAATTACTATTTAAAGTAGTGGTGGTGGAGGAGTTTTTCATCTTTGGTGCTTTGTTCAATTGTAATTTTATGCTGCGATTTTGTTGTCTCAAGTTTGTCTTTCACATGTAAGTTGTTTAATTCACTTTAGTTTCTTAATAAATTCTCTTATTTTCCTCTTATTATGTTATTATTAATATCAATTTGATACCGTTGGTTCAAGGTGTGAATTTATTCACACTAAACCTTGTGAAATAATTCCCACAATGGTGGAGTGATCATTTTCTTTTTATTGTTTTCTTTACTTCTTCGATTCCTCCCTCATGAGTCTACTTCCCGCTTCCATTGAAACCATAGCATCAATGGAGGGATAACCCACTTATGGGTTGATCCAAGGGAGTATAAAGGTTCTGGATTGGATGTAATTTATCACCCCATTAATGTATAATTACTTCTTTAATTGAGATTTTTATTTGAGGATTTTTAAACTCCATCGTCCTTGTTGAATTTAAGGCCACACACTTCAAGTGCTAATACGAACCTTTACCTTGAAGTGCTCAAAACTTTGATCCTTCAAGTGTATAGGTGATTAGTATTAATGTGTGTAGGTATTAAACTAGTAAGTAAGGATGTTGTTTGATCTTCTTAAATGAACCCATCTCAAATATTAGAAATTTAAATAGTTGAAAAAGAATTTCATCCAATCCACCCCGAGCAATAACCTAGGATCAACTCATTATTTTAAATTGAATTCACTTAAATCTGTTAGTTATCCATTAAACCAACTTAATTCAACCCAAGTTGGCCACTTCATAGCTAAAAAAAATCCATATAATGTATGTGTCTGTAGGTTACTTCTTAGTTCTCTGAGGATTCGACAACCCAAGCTAGACTACAAGGACCGTTCTACCTTCATCTCTTGGGTAAATTTGAGTGTGAATCACAAAACCAAGGAGTTGTGTTGCAATAAATGCCTCTCAAAATATTTTTAATCCTAATAAACTCTAAAAACATAAAATATAAGAATGATTTTCTATGAATTGAAACTTACAATCAACCTTAAACTCATAAACTCATGATGGTATCCATAAATCTTAAGTTAATCTTCAATGGAGGAATATATGCTTCCAAAGGCTAATTCACCCTTTATTCCTTAAATAAGCTCTTGTCCTAGACATAAACACTTCCATTGGGAAATTGGGTTCATCCTTGAACCGATGAAATATCTAATGTGATTTCATGATTATATAATTTATATATAGGTAGAAAATCAATGCTCAGAATCGCATAAAATTTAACTACAGGATTAAAAAAATGTTTTCATAGGGTTACTTCATACAAATTCCAATATGAAATTCCCAACTTTAGAGTGGAGGATAAGAGTTCCCTAATTATCATTATTCACTAAAGATTTTTTTATTTAATAATATTTTCCGTTTTCCTTTTTCTTCATAGGTTTCTAGGGATTATTATCCTCATTAGCCATTGGATTAGGGCATTTATTCACATACTTCCTTAAGTACTTTCACATGAAGCACTGAATTGTGGGTTGTTCCATATATGGGGATTTCCAACTATTATCATAATTAGATAAATTCTTCCCATCACTTAATCATTCAGTCACTCAATGAATTTTCTTTTCAATGCTTAAAAATTTTTTTATCCCCCTTAAAGAAATTTTCACTATATTTCTTTCCAGACATTGTGTATAAAGCAAAGCTCGTCATCTTCTATCCATAGTTTTTATAGTTTCCTTTGAATTACATATTTATTTTATTATAAATTAAATGAGATTAATGGTTAAATACAATATTTATTTCCACTTTAATAGCACATAAAATAATTTCTTCATATCTATTAAAGTCCCTTATGGATAACAATTTTCATAGACTTCGTTTTAAGCCACTGAAGAATCAATAGACCTTACTTTCTAGTTGAATGATAATACGAGAAGTATACCTTGAAAGTATTATAAACATTCCATCATAGGTACCAATATATTCATCATTATTATACTTTTTCTCAAGGTATTCCTTTTATATTTTTATATTAATAATATGAGGAATATAATTATTGAAAAATAATCTCTTAAACTCATCCCACTATATAGAGTCAATTTCATCTTGTTGCATCGTTTGCTTGATAAGAGTCCACTATTGATCCTATTATCCTTCCAAATTATAGATGGAAAAAATGAATTTTTCATACTTCAAAAATTGGAGAATCAAAAATAACATTTCAATGGTACTGATCCATTACTCAGCAACTAGTGGATAAGAAAAACCAATAAAATAAGGTGGGTATTTCCTCATGAAGGATTCAACAGAACATTGTTCCATCCTTTTCTTGTTTGTAAGTTCAAAATTATTCATAGCCTGAGAAATTTTTGTGATCATAGTAATAAAATTTTCATTCTAAATCCCATAATATTGGGTTTCTTGGTAGGAAAATCATTACATTGTTCATTGCATCCAACAATAACACAGTGCCTTCAGGCTCCATCCATTGACAAAAACCAAAAATCATTATGTAAGCACTAATAATCAGAGTGGGAAACCACATAATCATGAAAAATCACTTATAGGATGTTTAAATCAAGAAACCTTATTTTCAATATATGACACCATAGGCTTAACTTAGGTCATTCATGGTAATTATTCAAATCCTTCAGGATGGTTCATAAAGATTCTGTGAATTTTCAAATAATATCCCCCAAAGTGTCAAACCAATCACACATTAAAGCCCATTTTCATATAATAGTTAATGATCAATTCAATCCTGATGTACCTTTTTTAGAGTTATTACCCCTTGGTACATCTGTGCTAGAACCACACCCACTTATAGTATCAAGATAGATATGAAATTTCTTGGAAACCACTCACTCTATACCTCCCCAATATTGTATTATATTTTCTTATACCTATAATTATCATTAGACTTATCCTTATACATATCCATAGGTACATCACTAATATTTCTCATCCTAGTTTCTAAAGTATAACTAAACCTTTCTCTGATACAAACAATAATGACCCAAAATTCTCATACATACAAATTAACTCTCAATAGATGAATATCAATTACATAACATAATGCTCCATACTAGAATCATTTAGGTCAAGTTTCTTTGGAAACATGGAAACATAAACAACTGGTTCATATGTAAATACATCTTGTCCCACTAATTTCTTCATATTTATCTCCATTCTTAGACTTATCATACATAAAAAATTTCTTCATAACCTGGGGAAGAAAACATAATAAAGTTTGAGTTCATCTACTCAATAAGGGTAAACAAGGGATATATAAATTATTACACAATAATATCATGATAATAAGTGTATGAGAACATGAGATTAATAATGGAAAACCATACCCTACATATCATAGATCATAAACATCAATCATGGAATAAATATAGGTAGTTCAAAATACATGAATCATAAATTAATCAAAGTACATAATCCAAGTGAACATAATATTGGCATAATACACAGATTTTTGTCATACACATAAGCATATAAAATCTTCTGTTAAGGATATATACAAAGAAATTCATAAAAATATAATTCTTAGGATAACAACCCATTTACCATCTTCAGGATTGGTATAACCTCCCATGCACTCAATTTTTGAAATTGGATAACCTTCCATATACCATTTTAGTTTATATAATATTAATCATTACCCAATTCATTGGAGGGAGATATTGGTCCCACCCATCACATAAAAAATAATTTTTTCCCACAAAATCATAGAACATTCATCATATCATGAACCATGAAAATAAATGGGTTTCACAAAAATTTCTTTATAGAAAAACCCATAGAAAGGAAATCATTTTCATAAACATTTTTTCATTTTTTCATAGAATAACCCATGTAAAAGGAAAAAGTTTCATAAATATATTGTCATAATATAAATAAACTATCTATAGAAATATTAAGGATTGTACAATTTGATCATATTCACCATTAATTCTTAAATAACATCAATGGATTTCAGATTAGATGGAAAATTAATTTTAAATATTCCATGAAACATTTCTTGAGAAAAATAGACTTTTAATTTTAAAAATATTTTTTTTAAACTAAAAACGCATAAAATATTTTCAAAATCAGTTTATTTTAAAATATAATTTTAAACTTATAAATTAAGCATTAAAACATTATCTTTTTATTATGGAGGGTAATTTCATTCATGTCTTATATGTTAAAAAAAAATATTTATTTCACATTTTCAGTAAAATCCAAATGAGCCTTGTTTGGATAATGACATGACCATTCCTTTAAAAAATTAAAATTTTGAAAAAGGTAAAAATTTCTTAAAAAATAATTGGATAGTATTAAAATATTTCTTTAAAATATTTTTTTAGAAAACATGGATACAGAAGAAAATTTATTTCGATCGAAGTGAGATATAAAGTCGATTTTTCATAAAAAACAATTTTGAACACTTCGGTTTATAGAGAGGGAAAATGAAAGGAAAAAATATATTTTCATGAAATATATATAAAATAATAAAATAAATGGGTTTATTTAGAGATATTTTATAATATTTTATCATCATATGAAAAAAACAATCTTGATAAATGAGGAGATTGTATCACAAAAACCTTACCACTTTGGTTGCATTGAATCGTAATCCCCATGAAAGAATATAAACAAATGAAACATAAAATAGCATGATAATAAATAAATTCAACAAATTAAATGTTAAAGGGTTTTTATATACACCTCATAAAAGAATATAGGTTCATAATATAACATATTTCCCAAAGAATACAAATTGAGACAAAAATTCCTTACCTTAAGTCTCAAATTCTTTAGTACCCATTTAGAAAGCATGTATAATAAATATAAATTTATTATAAATATATCATAGGGCCATAATAATATATATAATATCATATATTATTATCTCATACCATTTTTTACCTATTTGTTAGCAATTCCGTGCTAAAATTATGTTTTGGGTAATAACTCCTTCGTTTTTCACGTATGTTTTTGTTTGTTTTTTTTTGTTTTTTTTTATATTTATCATGGTTATATAATTTCTATAATTTTAACCATGATATAAATATCATATATTTTCATTATATAAGTATTTATAGTAGTTCATTAAATTATAGATAGAAAATGAATCACACCGTTCATGGAGACAGTAGGTCGTATGTATGCATGAATATTGTTTCCATTTTCTTGATGGATGAAAAAAATATAAAGGTAAATAATATATTAACTTTACATAAAAAATATTATATCATAAATATCACATATATTCATTAAATTTAACCTTATTAAATTCCATTTAATGTGTAAGTAAAAAAAAATCGCATCGCTTCGTGAGGCAGTAGTCTGCCATACACACGAGCGACGCTATCATATTCCTAGAGAATAGAAAGTAAGAAGGTATATGTGATATTATAATTAAATAATTATAATAATATAATAATATCATATATTAAAATTAAATACATCATAATATCTAGCCTTTATTGGTGGTGTTTGAAAACTAATAACATTGGTTCATGGGATGGTAGTCCTCTGTACACGTGATCGATAATTTTGTTTCCCATTTGATGGAATAAGAGATATATTTAAGAAATTAAATTAACATAAAAACATATCAGTATATTTTAAATAATAATTTTATTACATAATAATTATTTATGAATATTTCTAGGAGTTGTAATAAGAAATAATATAAAAAACAAGTTTAATAATTCTACGTCTTTTTTGGAGAACCACTTTAGGTTTATATTTAAATCATTTTTAGGAGGGTTTACTAATAAATTTAAGGCCTATATGATGTGGTGATTTAATTAAGGAAGATAGTTTTCTAGTATTTTTTTAACTAAATTTTTTTTTAACTGTTAATGGGATATGAGAGTGGGTGGCCTTTCAGAAGTGGGTGATAAGACACACATGAAATTTTGAAAAGAATGAAGTGTACCCACATTTTTGACATGAAAAAAGGATAAAAATGGTTCATTATTCAAAATTATAGGTTATAAGTTATAAATATATCCATAAAATTGGTTTTTGACAAATTTATAGGTCATTTTACCTCATATATGTTTAGTTTAACCGCCAATAAAACTGTTTTAACCTCAACCGTAGTAATTTTTTTACTATTTTTACTATTCATTTTAACCAAAAATTAAGTTGAAATTATTATAAAATATTATTTATGATGTTTAAAAATATGGAATCAAATTTTACAAATTCCACTCATACAAGTGGGAAATTATAATTTAAAATTATTCTTGTATACGTGATGAAAAAGTGGTTTTCCAAAGAGAGAATTTATATAATTTTAAAAAGTATTTATATAAATATTTAATATAAAATTTATTCAAATGAAAAAATTGGACTAATTATAATATAATTTATCTAATTATACTTTTAATACCATTTTAAAAAAAATTAAACATTTTAATTTATTTAAACAAAATGTAGTTTTTAATAAAAACCAGTTTTTTTCACCGTTCATCAAAAAATTAATCTTTTTAAAAGTGTTGAAAAAATTAACCCTAATATAATTAAGAAATTTTTATTATGTAAATTAAGTTAATTTTATTCAAATAAATTTTATAAAATTAAAAAAATATTATTTGTTCAAAAAATCATTAATTTTTTTACAAAAAGGTATTTTTGAATTATATAAAGACTTTACAAAAAAATTATTAATTTTTTATTAATATTTTTTATTTGTATATAAACATTATAATTAATTTTTAAAATGTTTATATTCTTATTATTTCCACTAAGTTTAGCATCTTGGTTATATTTATTGGGTTTAAATAATAATATTAATATTATATCACGATTCCTTAAAACTAAGTGTTGTGTGTAATGCATGATATCAAAGAAATAAAATTTATTCGAAAAAATATTTCATAAAAAATTTAATGTGCTATAATACTTGATTATTATAAAATTAGGTTGGGACCATGAAATTTTTTTGAGTAAGATATCCAATATTTGTGAAACTCTAAGATGGATGAAACTCTATGTTTCTCTTATACATTTACACTATGGTTTTACCAGACCATGGGAGTTTAAGATATATTACCAAAAATTGTTCTTGGTGATTCAAATACTTTTACAATACCTTTGGAGGTGGTATTTTATTTTCTACCATTGATATATCTCCTTCATGATCATGTAATGGAGTTTGGAATCTTCAATAGTGAAGATAAAGGTTTGGATACATCAACTGTAAAATAATATTCTTCACTACCTCTTATTTTATCTCCAAGAACTTCTTAATGAAAAGGTTGATGATAAATTGGTTTGTGGGATATTAAAATGAAATAATTTGTGTACAATCCATTCAGTTTATAGGTGTTTCTATTCAACTCCATCTCCTTATATTCCTTCCAACCTTTAGTTTTGAATGAGTTTCCTCTTTCAATCATAGTATATCTATCTTTTTTATGAACTGTTAAATAATTTATTTATCATTTTGTGTATGACATGTTTCTCATTTTACAAATCTTTAATATCTACAAGATATCACATTGATACTCATCAATTTTATTACTCATTAATTCACCTAAGGTCATTAAAACGTCTATATGGGTTGAGTAAAGTCTACTATATCCAAAAATTTACATATTTGAGAAAATATTCAAATATTCCAATCATAAAGATATCCTCAAAACCACAATTCCACTACCTTTACCAAGGAATGATTTTATAGTTAAAGTATTAACTCTAAAAATTACAGCATGCAATCTTTATGCTTCATAAGTCTAATATAGTTCCATATTCTTTGTTTTTATATATACTTTTAACCAGAACATAGTCTATTATTCACCATAATGACATATTATCAATCCATCAACCTTAAATAACCACAAATATTTTTAATGTAATATTTTCCCTTATATCATCTGATTTTAATCAACTCAAAAGAAAAATACTTTGATTCCACAACCAAAATGCATTCATACCTCATTTTGAATGGGTATTATAAAACATAAAAAAATTCTATGAACATAACAATGATGTGGTTATATTATTCATAATGTATCACTTTATCAAACATATTCAAAAAAATCTCACAGATCCATGACTATAGTTTACTAACCATGATAAATTATAGTAAACCGTGGTATGGATTTCCTCCCCATGATGAAAATAGTTATCACTTATTCTCTTTCTCATTAAGTCAAAACTAGAACCTCCAAAAAACCTTTTGTCATGACATGGTTTTTTCTTCTTCATCAAAACATCTCTATGACTCTTCAAATCGGGACTAAATTTTTCTTAAACGTCCATATTTTCATATTCTATTAATTATAATTTATCAAAAATAAACACATCACAATGTAAATATCTTATAAATTTATTAACATTCTAATTATAGGTTCCAAAATGAATTAATGGGGTGAATTAGCTTAAATACTCTCTATATATAATCAATTATTACAAACACTAAATTAACTTAAACTTGGTTTACCCATTTTTAGTTTGATATTGTTACTATGAGAGAAATATAAAATTTTAATAATAATGATATGATTGAAGTTTCCAATTTTACCCATCTTTATTACAAAAATTACCAGTTTCCCTCTGGGGACAGAATGACTAAAATTCCCTTATGATTTTCCAAACCGCAAGACAAGAAATTTTTGAATATCTATAATATTGGCTAGAGAGATGTTTATATTTGTTGAAAAGTGGAATACAATATTAGGGCGGAGGTGTAGATATTTTGATATGTGAAATAATTCCTTTATAAACATTAAAGTATGAGATTTTAGGATAAATAAAAGTAATAATGAAGACTTTTGACGAAGTTTAATAACTTTTCTCCACTAAGTGTTTTTATGGGAAGGAAGTTTAATCATATAACATGTTTTTTATTTGGTTAATGTAGGAAATATTATATTAATCCTATGAGTTATATTTTAAAAAAGATAAAATTTATTTATAATTAAATTATCTTTATTATACTTTGATTTTTCAGGTGTTTCTAATGTGGAGGTAGGATTTTAGTTTTCATACATTTATTATATTTTTATTATAGTGCTAAGTTTTATAGTGTAGTAATTGTGTTATCCATATCCAAATATGGGGTTAGGTGATTAACATAAATTTTTTATTATTTTTCATTAGTTTTTTATATATTATTCTTTTATTTATTTTCTATTAATTTCAATAGTTTTATTGTAATGTATATATTTTTATAAAATTTTGAGCAAAATTAAGGAACTTGGCCTAAAGGGACAGATTTTAGTATTTATTTCATATTTTTTGAACAAGGTTTATGGACAAGTTTTTTTAGTAGAATTTGTTTTAAATAACATAAAGTATCATGTTTGGGAAGAAAAAAGAATGGAATCAGTAGGTTGCTATAATTGTACACTATCAATATCGAGACTACATTGGGAGGCCAACGTAGTCCTTAACAGAAGAATAAGACTATGTCACCACTACAATGTAACCATGGGTCTACTCCTGAGAAGGTTTTGATGAGAAAATATAGTCATTCTAGTCCCCAACACCTCATCAGCTACCCAACATAACTTGTAGGATGATCTTAATGTACCCATTCCCAATGAAGTACAACTTAAAGGGGCATGAATCAGGGGTATATTTTTTTAAAAATCCTTTTAAATTAAACCTCAATGAATGAATAAAGTCATAATCCACTCAATATAAACTCTTCATCACCTTGAGTGAGGAAATTTTATAAAATAATGCTCAACACACAAAATTTTTTATAAGATGTGGCCTCAATGTGAGAGACTAGTCCTTGATAGGTTTGGGCCAGGATCCAAAACCTAGATTATCATTATAATATAACAATGATTATAAAATAGGGGTAGTATTCATAATTTAATGTTTCTTGGAAATTAAGGAATGTAAAAATTAGGTGTAATATACATCCTTGAATTTCTCATAGAAATAACAACATTGGAGGCATTTTTTATACCAATACCTCCTGTCTCCAAGATTATTCCATCACTCTTGATTTTGGGAAATATATTCAATGAACTTATATATTATTTAACATAAATTATAATATATTATTATAAAATTTATTTGATATCTTATATAATATAAATTTAACAACAATATGTTAGAATTTCTTCTTGGATATTTAGGATAATCAACTCATGCATGAGAGCATGCATTTATGGGATAACCTTATCCATCCTTATAAGTAAGAACACAAATGATTTCAAGTCAAATCCTATTTCCTCAACCCAATTAGAAAACATAAATGCAGTATATGATAATGTTATTCAGATTCTCTTGCATTAATATATAATTTCTTTATTGGAGTAGAGTATCATCTTATCAAGTTCTCAATCTAACAAACATATTTTTATTACTAATTTAACCCTTCTATATTCTTCATGTTATAGGAATAATATTTATATAATAATTTATGGAAAATAATATGATTTTCAGTTTCTTAGAATAACCATGAATAATAGTATCAATAATCATGTAGAATAAATGTAAGTATTGAATTTGAAATCTTGATGAAATATTCATGATCTACTAAATTAATCCTTATTAAATATTCATTTTGAATATCCATGAATCTTAGAATTTACCATTTCTTCAATGCTTCCATGAAATCTATAGGAATTATAATTCCATCCATGTAGTATGGATTTTCACATTGTGATGTGGAACTTCCTTCACAGTGTGGAGATTCTAATATTTATTTTCTTGAAATAAAATTTATTTGAATAATTGTGATATTTAATCCATGATGATCGGTAATAAATAATTATTTGATTTAATCTCCCATATTTCATTAGTGTAAAAACCTTATGTGGTTCCTTGTATACTAGTTTTTTTCTCAACCTTTATGAATTTCTTAGAAACAATAACTTTTTAAGGTACAATATATTGTATATTCCTCAGTATGAAACCCTTATTTTTCAAAATTTTGTGTAGTATCTATCATCATAAGTTTAAATAAACCCTACGATTATCAAAGTGAACCTTATAAAGAAGTAAAATGGAATTTATGAAGACTCATTATTAATCCTATGAAATTAATAGACAATCATATGAAGTAGTATATTTGAACCTTACGAAGTCATTCAACCTTATGATGATATCATTACTTTTCCACTTTTTAAACTCCTATGTGAACCCTATGAAGTTTGGAATTACTTTTAAAAAGTACCAAGTTACCTTTTCAAAGTCACCAGTTACTCTTTTGAACCCATTAGATATTCTTTCAAAATTGGTTATTAATCTTATGAAGCTATACTTAGATAAATTATCTGTATAAAAATAACAATAAGAATCTACCCAATAAGATCATATTTTTCAGAACTCATCTTTAGTATTCATATACTATCTCAAAAATACTTCTCAGATATTCTCAACCATTCTTATTAGCATGAAATAAATGTTTGAAAATAAATAAAACTCCTTTAACAATTCCATAAGTCACTTCAATCTCCCCCTTTGGGGTTTTTTAAACTTTTTCAACTCTTTATAAAACTAAAAAAATAATCAAGAGTGATTAAATAATATCCAATATCACATGAGATGTGACTCCACACCACACCTTATGATATATATTATTTTTGAAATAATTTTATCCCTTAGTAATAATAAATATTTAGATAAGAAATTTGAGTCTTCTCCCCCTCAAACCAAGAACTCACTACTTAATTTTCTCCGCCTTTCTACAATAATAACTACTCTTATACTTTAAATAGAACAAAAGAATAAATTCACTTATTCTATCCATTTTGAAAAAGAGATGTGACCATATTATCCCCTTTTTACAAAACAATACAAATCTATGTGGGGGTGCTCCCAATGTCCATTAAGAGAGAGGGAATAGAAAAGATTCGTGTTCAAATTCAAAGTATCAAACCTATCCATATGAATAAATTTCATGAAAGTATTTTTCAACTTATCTTAGGCAGGAATTAATTCTATCTTTATGTATCCATTGGAAATAATCTTTAATAAAATGAAATTCTATATTAGTGTTCATGGACCTTGAGTGTTGTATAGGATTATTAGAGAGGCAAATAGTACTTTTATTATCATATAAAATCCTAATATGATTTTAAATATTCACCATAAAATATTCAATCCTTCATCTATATCATTAGGGTGTAAGAATGTTTAGTATCCACATATTCGACTTCTTTCCTGATCAAAATAAGAATGTTTTTCTTCTTATAGTGCCTACTAAAAAACTTTTTACCAATAGGAAAATTTCCCCTAATATAGACCTTTTATCATCAAAATATTCTTCAAGGTTTGTATCCATATAACTTGGTAGATTTGGGTTAATTAATTTTTTATATCGAATCCCATAGCCCGATTTTACTTTGATATATTTGAGGAGCCTTTTAGAATCTATGATATTTTATTCCTTAGGATCTCTATGATATCTAGCACACACACTCACATCATAAACAATATCTAGTGTATATCTAGTGAGGTAGTGTAAGATTCGAATCAATATTTTGAAATCCCATTTATTTATACTCTTGCCTTCAACATCCTTGGATAGTTATAACCCAACTTGTATAGGTGTTCATATTGTCTTAGAATCATCCATACTAAACTTATTCAGAAATTCCCTTACACAATTATCTTGTGATAGAAATATTAAATTTTCTTCTTGAATTACTTAAAATCCCTAGAAATATCACAACTCTCCCAACTGGTATCCCCCTACAACATGCAATGTGATGTAATACCCAGTTTGAGGTCATCATTTATATGCCAGAAACAACCATTAAACATGTGGAAATATCCACTGCTTCATTAGAAGACCCATCTTAGTGATCAACCTGAACGAGTAGCATCAGCTTCCCACATCATCTTCATAAATACTAACAAGTGATCATAAACCAATCAGTCATTTGATCCATCACTCATCCATAGAGTATGAGAACCAATGACTTTTAAACTTTAAAGATTCACTAACCTTGGAATATGTTATGTTGGATTTGTGTTTTTTTTCTCACTACTTTCTATGTTGGTGAAATCATTTTGGACATTGTGTTTTCATTTTTAAACTTTTATTTTCTAATAATTTTTTGGGGGTAATAGTTAGATCTCCAACTCATACCTTATGTTGTTTCTGGTTACCATCATTTTCAAGAACAAGACCTTTAGGATGCTCGAGGAGCACTTATTCTTCTATATAACTATTCAAGAAGGAATATCTGATAACTATATAATATATTTAAAACTTTATATCAGCTACAAATACTAGGAACATCTGTATAGATTATAATATTGCAATAGGATAAAAGGTTTCTTCAAAATGAACCCCATTAACTTGTGGGGAAACTTTGAAAAAATTATGGCCTTTTCCACAGTAACTTATCCCTTTTCATTAAATTTATTTTTGAACACACACTACTATAAATTAAGACTTTAAAAATTCTAGAAATATCCTTTATTAGCGCTAGAGAAGCATTGAATATTAGAGCGATATTAAAAGTCGTACTCTTTTATCATAGCTAAAAATTCTCCGATAAAGGGGTCCTTTATCAGTGATAAAAAAGCATTGATAAAGGGGTACTTTATCAGTACTTTTAGATGCTAGGATAAAGGGACACATTTATCTACAATATTATCCATCACTGATAAAGGCTACCTTTAACGGTGCTTATAAAAGCGTTGATAAAGGGTCATATTATAGTGTGCCACAACCATGCACTACAATACCAGTCCAATGTGCTATAACATCACACCGTAACACGATAAACACATAAGATATAATAAAATTAAGTACCAATATAGAATTAAAATTAAATGAAATTTACAACAGAAATTCAAGAAAAAATACTATATTATAGACATTTCAAACATTGGTTTATACAAGTACATAAGTCCAAATTATTACATACATTTAAAAACATCAATGCTACTTTTTCTTTTGATCCTAACCCTGACTCATACTATTTCAAGAAAACCACCCATTATTGAGAAAAAACATACACCTTTATAAGAAAAAATATTCTTATGTTAGTAATAATATAAATAAATAAATTAACAGAATGTGTTAATTTTACTAAAATTGATATCAATTTTAAATAAAAGGATTCACTTAGAGTCATACCGATCACACCATCCATAATATTGAGGTACAGATAATTTTTACACATCCAAAATTACATTTGGATAATTTTTTTAAAGTATCAAAACAATTTTAATTCATTTTCTTGGTTTTGAGTGCATCACTTGTATTTTTTATGAAAATGTCATTTTAAACTGCAAACATGCACTATGACTCGTACAGATCATATCATGTCTCTCTTTGATATGAGAATGATTCTTAAACATTAAAAATTAATTATAAATAAATTTTCTAAATTATCAAGACAATTAATTCCCATTTTCTTGTTTTTTAGTTAGTGACACTTTTTGAGCTAAAATGTCTATTTTAAAATGATGAGGGACACATTGAGTCATACTGGGAACATCGTGTATTTTATTAAGGTTAATTTTATTAATAAACATAAAAAATTACTTATATATCATTTTCCAAAATTATCAAAACAATAAGAATGTGTTTTCTTGGTTTTGAGTAGGTATGTTGTCATTTTTACTAAAATTGATGTCAATTTTAAATAAAAAAACACACTTTGAGTCATACTAGTCACATAATGCATCATATTGATATTAATATGATTGCTAAACATATGAAATTACTTATGTATCATTTTAATAAAGTATTAAAACAATATGAAAGTGTTTTATTGGTTTTGAGTATGACAATTGTCTTTTTTACTAAAATTTCAATTTAAACTGGAAACACACATTTTGAATCATACCAATCACATAGTGTATTAGTTTGATGTGAGAAATCTTCCTAGACATAAAAAATCACTTGTGAATAATTTTAAAAAATTATCAAGAAAATATGAGTGTCTTTTCTTAGTTTTCATTAAGTGAAACCTTTTGAATGAAAATATCGATTTTAAACTAATAACGGACACCTTGAGTCATATTGGGTAAATCATATATCATATTGAGGTGAAAATAATATATACATGCATAAAATGACTTATGAATCATTTTCATAAAGTATAAAAATAATAAGAATACATTTTATTGGGTTTGAGTTGGTTGGTATTCCTTTTTACTAAAATTTATGTCAATTTTAAATAAAGACGCACATAGATTCATACTGGTCACATCGTGCATCATACTGAAGTGAAGATGATTACTACATGTCCCAAATGACTTATATATCATTTTATTAAAGTATTAAAATAATATAAATGCGGTTACTAGGTTTTTAGTACATCACTTTTCTTTTTTAATAAAATGTCATTTTAAACTTGAAACATGCACTTTGACTCATACCGATCACATCATATATCAGTTTGATATGATATAAATTCTTACACATCAAAAAATTATTTATGAATCTATTTCCTAAATTATCATGAAAATAAAAGTGTATTTTCTCAATGTTCAGTGACTGGAACTTTTTGAACTAAAATGTCAATTTTAAACTAATAAATGACACATTGAGTCACACTAGGCACATCAGGTATCAAATTGAGCTGATACTGATTACTACATGTCAAAAATTACTTATGGATCGTTTTACTAAATTATCTAATCAATATGAATTTTTTTTCTTGGTTTTTAGTAGGTTAGTTATCATTTTTACTAAAATTGATGTCAATTTTAAATAAAAATATGCAATTGGAGTCATACTAGTTACACTATGCATTAGATTGAGGTGAATCTGATTCATATATGTCCCAAATTACTTATGGATTATTGTACTAATGTATGAAAATAATACACATTTTTTATTGGTTTTGGGTATGTCATTGGTCTTTTTCACTGAAATGTCATTTTAAACTTAAAACATGCACTTTAAGTCATAATAATCACATCGTGTATCGGTCTGATATGATACAGAATCCTATATATCAAAAATTATTTATGAATCGATGTCCTAAATTATTAAGAAAATCCAAGTGTGTTTCCTTAGTTTTCATTGAGTGAAAATTTTTGTTGTAAAATATTGATTTTAAACTAAAAATGGACACTTTGAGTCATAACATATACATCATGTATCATATTAAGATGAGGCTGATTCCTGCACGTCAAAAATAACTTATAGATCATTGTATTTAAGTTTCAAAATAATCTGAATATGTTTTCTATGTTTTGAGTATGCTAGTTTTCTTTTTTTTATAAAAATTAATGTCATTTTTAAATAAAAAGAAGTACTTTGAGTCATATTGGTCACACCGTGTGTCAGATTGATCTGTGGATGATTTCTACACATCCTAAAGTCTCAAAAAATCATATATATCAATGTTAACATGATTTACATTGACTTTATTTTTCTAACTTCCAACACTGCATATGGATTTGAGGTTCTTATCCAAAAAACCTTTCTCATTATTGTAATCCATAAGAGTAGAGGAAGTTTTAGTGCTCATTATATCATGATAAGGCACCAAAATGTGCACATGAGCTTCCTATACTCTTCTGGACTTCAATGAGTAATTTTTTTAGCTAAGAACATAGACTCACTATGAAGTGTCGGCAGGTCAACAAAGAAAGGTAATGGAAAGCGTGGTAACATTGGTAGAAAGGAAAGTTTTATCTCTTTTGTGGATTTTTGTAGATATTTGAAAGAAAAATATAACTTCCAAAAAGATCTATGAAATAAACTAGATAAGTATTAGATAAAGATAATAAGGGAATTGAAATAAAAAATAGTAGATAAAATGATAAAAAATTAATTAAATAATTAGTAGTAATTCACCTTTTAATGATGGTTGTATACATTCTTAACAAATTTCCTTATTGTCATTATCTTAATTTTAGGCTTAAAGTCAAGTATCTCATGAGAATGATTTGCATTGAACAAACCAAACCAAATCGAATAAAAGAATCCACCTATATTTGAAAACAATTTTTATAAGAGTCATAATTAAAGAAATAAATTACACATAAATATGAAATAATACATTAACTATATGGACAATTATTTTAATGTGGAAACAACAAGATTACTTATGTGATTGAGTAGTAGAGGGAACTTGAAGGAAAGTGATAAATTCCAAAACAACATGGTTGAAATGGTTTTTAGGGAGAAGAAGTTTTTGAAAGTTTTAGTTCATAATGCCATGAAATATGGACAGACCACCTCAACTCGAACAAAAAAACCCACCTACATATGAAAAAAAATTATTATGTGAGTAATATTAAAAAAATAAATTAAACATAAATATGAAACATTACATTAATTCTATGGAAAATTATTTTACAATGAAAACATCAAGATTACATATATGATTGAGAAGAGGAAGCATCATTTCTCTTCCTACAAAGGAAGTAGAGGGAACATGAAGGAAAGTGATAAATGGTAACACTTCCGAACTAATTTTTCTTTAATAACAATAATTTAAACATGGAAAAATGATTTGATAAGGGTATTATGAATTCCCTATTAAAAATGTGATGAACTATTTAACTCCATGTTGATACTCTTTTGTTAAATGATTATCATGCATCCATTTTCAATTCATATCCATCCTATTGGGTTCATAAAATATTCATTTTGTATAATATATAAATAAATACCCATAAGATATTAATTTTCAAAGGTGAAAGTTAAATATAATTATAATAAAGGAAACCCAACATTTGATTGTTTAAAAGAATTTCAGTATACATTGATGAAAATGGGTAATTGAATTTAAGTAAAGAATTACTCCACTATAGTAGGTGTTATCCTCTGAATTCATTTAAAGGTGAAAGTTATAGAAATTTTTTTATCCTCATCAACTCATCCCTCGGAAGTTTATCATTTCATTTTGTTGTTTGACATGCATACTCCATATCTTGTGGACATTCACCTATGTTTCTTGAAATAATATAAGCAGTAGTCATTCATGGGATGACTAATGCACAGATTATCACAAGAAACATAAAAGAGATGTGGGATGAGTCTCAAGTAACAAATTGCAATAATAAAATTTGGGAGATTAAGTTGATTAGGATGATAGTTGTACAACAAGAAATACAAGCAAGGATGAAATCAATTAATAAAATTCCATTGGTGACCAAACAGTTTTGGTGAAAACTTAGAGGAGTAAGACTCTATAAAAAACCTCATTTTTCTCTAAGTAGAGACTAAATAATTTGGAGAGGTAGACAATGATGGTAATTGGATTAAATATATGCATGAGGAGCTTGATCTGAATAAGAAAAATGTGACCTGGGAAATTGTTCCAAGGTTAGAAGACATAAATATCATCAGAACCAAGCAGGTGTTCTAAAATAATCTCATTGACTATAGAAAATTGGATCAGAATAAATAATATATAGTGTGAAAGGGGAATTCCTAGATTAAAGGCATTTATATTTATGATAAATTTACTCATATATCCTGGTTAGAAACTATTTGAAATTTCTTGTCTATTTAAGTGAAAATATAGTTAAAATTATAACAAATGGATGTCAAATATATGTTCCTCAGTGGAGTTATTAAAGGGGAGTTTACATTAAGAAACTGGATGGGTTTATTATGGATGAAAATGCAGGAATGGTGAGCTAATTAAATAATTATTTGTATAAGATAAAGAAATCACCGAGGACCTGGTATTTAAGGTTGGATCAATACCTAAGAAAGATTTTTATTTAACGAGGTAGAGTTGATCACAACCTCTACATCAATAAAGAGAATGATCAAAGTATGTTGGTACTCATATATGTCGAAGACATAATATTTATTGATTGGATACAACACAATGATATTTTTTGTGGATCATATGAGGTACGATATCGATATGTCTATGGTTGGAGAGTTAAACATTTTCTTTTGATTATAGGTGAATCAATGAAATCATGGCACATTAATTTCTCAATAAAAATATGAAAAAGTGGTTCCTAAGTGATTTATAATAGAATATTACAAATCAATGATAACACCTATATGGAATAATTTTTCAAAAGTTGATGATTACAAATAGGTAGATGTCCTATAATATAGGAATTGGGAGCCTATTATACCTCACAATAACATGACCCAACATTGGGTTTGATATATTTTAAGTTGCACAAAACCTGTGTACTCCCAAGGAGAGACACATGCTATCAGTGAAGACGATATATTAATATATCTAAGAAATAGTAAATTTTGGGTTATTTTATTATAGGATAGTGCAACTGGAGTTGTTAGGATACACGGATGTGGGCTAGTAAAGTTTAGTAGATCAATAAGGGAAAATATTGATATCGAAAAACCTAGATTTCTTTCGAGCCTTGGATTCGAGCCTTAGAGTAGTTGGAGCCTTGATTCTAGTGTAGATTCAGACTTGGATTTGACAAAGAGGAGTGTCGGTTGCATGTGGCTTCCATATAGAGCTTTATATATTTATATAAATTAGTGATAAAAAAGAGCTGATAAAGATTCTTTAGAAGCATTCATTACTTAATCACTGATAATGGATTTCTAATTAAAATTGTAAATAATTTTTTTGGTAAATATATTTATATAATTATACAAATATATATTTCAAAGACTTGGAAATTTCAATGAATTTTTTTTTAAGTTCTTTGGAATATTTTGAGTCTACATTTTCTGACGGTGCCAGATTCCTAGTCCCGGTGTGCCCGGAATCAATTACTGAATTTTTGTACAGGTACATTCAGTAAACATACATGCAGGTTTTCTATATTTTGAACTGGTGCTCGGAATTGAAATCTGAGGACACTGATGGACTCGCAGCGCCTATATTCTCTTAAGGGGACCTTTACCGTAGTTGCATTTTATGAGGTTTTAAAGTTATAATTTGGGGATTTAACTTAAATTAAATAAAATTATGGTGATACACAATTTTATTTTAAGAGGTGGTTATTTCCTCCAAGAAGAAGTTAGGGGTGGGACCCACACCCCACATAACCTCCCATGAGAGGATTTATTGTGGTGGGGTCCACACGAACCCAAACTCTTTCACCTCCCCTCAACTCCCTTAAAATCCCCATTAACAACCCCATTATTAAAATTTGACAACACCTCTCATTTATTATAGTGGAGCCTCTCCACCTCCCACCCTTTGATTATTCCAAACCTTCTAATTAATAACTTCATTAATTAATTGGCACCTCTCATTTGAATTAATTTGAATTTCATGGCTACTCTATTACAATTGGGTAGCTTTTATAATATTTTCTTGGAAAATATTTCGGTGGAGAAACCTCTAGAGAATTATAAGAAAGGATTCCTCTCCAACAAAGAACACTGTTCTTCAATGAAGAACAACTCCAAAGAAGAACGTGAAGGACTTCTCTAATGACGCTTCCCTTCAGACGCACCCCAACGTCAAGGGAATCAAGGTCTGTTTTCCGCGACTCCCGACCTCCGCGACGCCTGTCTTCCGCGACTTGTTGACATGCTCCGCTCTTGAAATTGAGGTAGGGGGTTTGATATAATTTTAAGTGAATGAAATTATATCTCGTCCTTGTTTAATGCTTATATTGTCTTCGGCCAATTGATATCGCCTAACGTGGAGGGCGCAAGCCGAACGAACACGGCCCGACGACCATCCAATGGTTCTTTACTATTTTGGTGGCGGAAATCGAAGATTATGGTGACCGGAGGAAGTAAAGGCCGTGTGCTGACCACATAGAGAGGAACCACGGCCCGCATCCGCGGGCCGCTCGGCCGAAGAAGAACCAGCCGGCTAAAGCCGACCGGGCCGAAGGAACTACGACGCCATGAGGGTGTCGCGCTGCGGAGGAACTAGCTGGCTATAGCTGGCCGGAAAGGGAGACCGCGGTGCCACAAGGGGTGCTGCACTGTGGAGGACCGCAACCCATGCTCCACGGTCCGCTTCGGCGGTGAACCAACTGACCACCTGCCGGCTGGGTTGAAGGAGGTCGTGGCACGCACAGGTGCCATGCGTGAGAACCGTGGCCTGCCCGTGTGGGCTGCTCATGCCAGGAAGATCGGCCAGCTTCGGCCAGCCGGACAGGAGGGGCGACGCCACTCGGCACCGCCATTTCGGAAAACCGGGGGTCGTGCCCCCGTTTCGCTCAGCCAGTTGGCCGAGTCGCGCCCAGCCCAGCTGGGCCGGGCCGCGCCAGCCGGGCTGGGCCGCACCAGCCGAGCCAGCCGGGCTGGGCCGTGCTAGCCGAGCCAGGCTGCGCCAGCTGGGCCGAGCCGGACCCGGATCTGGGTCTCCCGGTTCGGGCCGACCCAGGTCGGGATGGACCGGGTCGGACAAGACCCAAACCCCCCTCTTCGGACCCATTTTAGTATTTCGCTCATAAATTGAGCTACAGACCTCCGATCGATGCACCGTCAATTGCGTAGGATTCCTTGGACCGATTCAGCCGTTTTGGTATATTACAATCAAGGCTTTGGAGAAGTTTTTTTATGACCGGGTTGGTTCGAACTCGAAACCAATCGGGCCCTCGGAGCGGAAATGCTTATAACTTAAAGACTGGACATCCGATTGACGTGTCGTCAAGTACGTTGTTTTAATTTTGATGTGACGGTCCTTTTGGAATACTACACATGGGATTCGGATGATATTGGAGTATGTCTGGGTTTGATTGTACCCTTAATCCAACCGGGCCCCTTGAACGAAAAAGCTAAAAACTCTCAGACCGGGCGTCCGACTAACGCGCCGTCTGTCGCGTTGGGTTCCTTGTGATGAAGCGGAACTTCAGGATACATCAAATCAGGACTTCGTGATAGTTGATGTATCTATCCATTTTCTTGAGGAGCGGACCCTTCTAGAATAGAGCATGCTGTGTGCGGGAACCCTAGAGTTGGTTGCGACTGCATTGACTACCGTACTAGAATCCTCCGTGGGTTTGACGACGACGACTACTGTACTAGGATCCTCCATGGGTTTGATGACGAGGACTACCGTACTAGGATCCTCCGTGGGTTCGATGGCGATTACTACCATTCTAGGATCCTCCATGGGTTCGACGACGATGACTACCGTACTAGGATCCGTCATGGGTTCGACGATGACGTATACCGTACTGGAATCCTCTGTGGGTTCGACGGCGATGACTTATGTACTGGGATCCTCCGTGGGTTCGACAACGATGACTTCTGCACTTGTATCCTGAGTGGGTCTGATAGAGTAGCTGGTCTTGTATCCTAAGTGGGTCTGACAGACTAGCTAGTCTTGTATCCTATGTGGGCCCGATAGGTTAGATGAATTAGTGACTAAATCAGATCATCTCTATCGCAATAAGAAATATGTATACCTATGTGAGCTGAGTCTTGACTTTCAATCATTATCATCGATGTGATTGACTTCTTTCTTGTGTGGACTGGGTTGTGATTGGGCTTGAGATTTGGAGCCGAATTGGAATTGATGACTTAGGTATATGTATGGGCATATACCTAAGTATACTTGGTTGATACTTCATGATTGTATCTTTATTCTATGGTTTATCCTACGTGGATTCTGGGAGACCTTCGGGGGTCTCTGGGTCCCTACTGAGTATCGTATACTCACCCCTGCATGGGATATGCATGCACTATGTTTTGTTGGATGCAGACAACGGACAACACTGATCGAGGAGGAGACTTGTGGAGTTGGACGGTACCCGGAGGTGGAACACTTGGCGAGACGTACAAGGAGCGGACGAATGGACCTAGGGTGCTAAGGAGGCCATCTGTACCCACCCTTCAGGTGGGATTCCCGGAAGACAACTTAGTGGTTGTTGTTTTACTTTACTATAGTGGTACTGTAATTACTATTGGGCTTGTATTTCCGGCCCCTTTCCTTTCAGCACTTACTTTTGTATTTAGTATTACTTAGTGCTTACTTCTATTTCATACTCTATTGTGTTTGATTACTTTTATAAAGGCAATGCCTTCAATTTTTATTGGGATTTACGCCTTTGGTGCTAGTCTCCATCCCCTGGCCTATGGAAGACGAGCTTGGGGTAGTCACAGCACAGGCCCTGAGGATGGGTTGTGATAAATTGGCATCATAGGAGTCGGTTCTTCCGCAGAACTTAGGACTCTGATCTGTCTTACTGTGAAGAAATAGTGTTAAGAGTATTGAGTGTGGTTTTTAGTCTAGGGAGTCCAGTGTTGGTGTGGCTGCCGACGTATCCACACACCAGGACCCTGACCTCTTATTTCCAACTCAGTGCACGAAAACACTGATTGCTTGTGTGTTTCCTTTGAAAAGTTTTCTTTGTGATTACTTTGTGTCAGCTCACCAGGTATACTGTTTAAACCGTGGTGCACCTGTTTCTTTTCAGGATGGCCCCACGAAGGTAGCCAACTAGGGTTCCGAGTTACATACGAGATGGTAGCCCACCGAGCGACGAGGCCTCGGTGTAGGGCCCCATCACAGCAGAGGCACCAGCGGTACCACTACCTGCTGGGCCACCGATACCACCAACCCCAGTAGCGGAGAGTGCACGCCGCTTCAGTGCGTTGCACGAGTTCCTGTGACAGAGGCCACCCAGGTTACGCAGAGAGATGGACTCACAGGCAGCCGAGGATTGGATGGAGGCTATCGTCAGAGTTTTCATATTAGTAGGGACACCAGCCGACCTTATGGTGATCCTTGTCGCGAGTCTTCTGCATGCAGCGGCAGGTAGATGGTGGAGATTGATGCTCTAGGTGCATGACGAGGCCTCACTACTCTGGACAGAATTCGAGAGCCTGTTCCGGGAAAAGTTTGTACCAGCCACCCTACGTGCGGTGTGGATTCAGGAGTTACTTCATCTGTAGAAGGGCAGCATGACAGTAGGTCAAAATTCAGCAAGGTTCAATGACCTCTCACACTCCTCCATGGATCTGGTACGGGACCCATTATTCTGGTCCTGAACCTTTAAGCAGGGACTCATGCATGAGATCAGGTCTTCAATGATCTCCCTCAATATACCAACGCAGGCGGGTGTACTGGAGAGAGCCCTTCTGGTGGAGAGTTTTCTCGCTGAGCAGTCACCAGTGGCGAGGCCCTCTGCAGGATGACACGTAGCAGAGTCTTCTTCAGCTGGTAGTAGACAGTTGACGCAGAGGTCCAAGAAGACCAAGACATCAGGTGGGAGACCTCATGATACAGGTTTGGTTGTGCGAGGCACACGAAACAGAGCCATCCATACGAGGAGCAGGCAGTGTTATACATGCGGCGGGCAGGGTCCCATGGCTTGAGACTGCCCGACCCGCCCTGCAAATGAGCAGCATGCAGTAGGTGGCGGACGAGGCAAAGGAGATGGCCGAGTAGTATGTGGTGGAAAAAATTTCAAGGCCCTACCACTACTACCACCAGGAGGTCTACCCCGACCACAGGGAATGGGTGGACATGGGAGAGCTCAGCTTCAGGCAGCTAAGGCCTATGACCATAGTGCTCTGGGAGTAGGTGGACAGGAGCGGAACTAGCTCCAGGCTTAGTGACTATTGTTCATGATGCTTCTAGCTTTGTTGATGTCATTGTTTGTGGTTGCTTTGTGTCTTTGTACTTTAGGATTATATAATAAAAGACACTTTTCCATGTGATGTTTTCTTTCCTACCTTTTTGTATGGTTGATACCAAGAGGTTCTGGTTAAAACCGTTAACATGACCCTCACATTCGAGATTCCTACTGGAGGAGACCCTATGACCACACACTGCTGCCGACAGTGTGACTCAACCCTTGGAGGTGAGAGTAACAGTTGGATCTCTTGGTAGTAGCTTCGAGGCCTTACGACATCGTCCATGGCATCAAATACTACCATTCATGTCAGGATTGACTTTATTAGGAAAAGAATGTGGTTAATACAAAGGATCAAAGCGGATTTCTCTTTTCAGAAAAAGAGAAATCTTAGTAGCTCTTGTAGAATGTAAGTGAAAAAGGGTGTAGTAGAGTTCTTTACAAATGGCTAGTCACACCCATAGTTCATTGAGTGAACAGTTTACGGTTTACTCTAATCTCAAAAGTCTCAGGTGTGTCTTCTCATAGAAGGATGTGGACCTGAGATGGTGACGTTGTCATGAGTTCCTCTGGGACTATGACTTTGAGATAGTCTATACTCATGGGAAGGGAAACATTGTAGCAGATTATCTCAGTAGAAGATTAGGAATTTAGCTGCTAGGAGAGGCAACAGAGCACCTGGCCACGTTGTAGATATCCTTTCTGGATAGGGATGGAGCAGCCTTTCTGCAGTCCCTCACAGCCACTCCTCCACTACTTCAGTGAGTTAGAGAGGCGCAACGTGGGGACGTAGACTATGAGGTGTGATGTGCTCATATATCCTCAGGGAAAACACCTGATGGGTTTTCTAAAGGTGGGGAGTCAGCACTTGTAGAACCAGAGATGGTGCAGGCTATGACGAAAAAGGTGCAGATCATCCAGGAGCAGATGAAGATTGCACATAGTAGATAGAAGTCCTATGCTGATAGGAGACGGAGACCACCGGAGTTTGAGGATGACGACCACGTCTTATTACGGGTCTCACCTCGATGTGGTCTACAGATATTTGTCCAGGCGGTAACTTATCTCCACGTTTCATCAGACCTTTCTAGGTCCTCAGTAGTGTAGGCGAGGTGGCTTACCGCCTGGCCCTTCCACCTTAGTTGCATCGGGTGCATGATGTCTTCCACGTATCTCAAATGAGGAGATACGTGCACGACCCATCCCACATCATCGACCATGGGGAGCTGGACATCGATAACGGGGCGACATTCATGGAGGTCCCAGTTATAGCATCCCACCTTTTTATAACATAAACTTTCATTACATTACACAAAACTGAGGATCTTTAAGGTTTAGTTTCTTGGAAACTAGGAACATAATACATGAAAACAACATAAAACATTCCTCTTAAACACTTAAAAGGCTTCTCCTTATGTTCATCCTAGGTTCATTAATTCATCTCATAACTTGGGGACATACATCAAAAGAAAGGGTGAGCAAAAGGCCCAGTAAGGGAAATAAGATGAACATTTTACATGTGAACTTGAGATACTTCAATAAGGACATGAAAAGAACTTTAAGGCATGAGAAAGAAATCATGAGGCATTTCATAACAAAAATAAAATTTTTCATAACATGAAGATGTTGCTGCAACATTTAATATTGACAATCGTTTCTTTTCACCAAGGTCCATCCCCAAGGTGTCATTAAAAATTACCAAGGTTATTCACCAAGGCGTCGTTAAAATGGTCATCTCTAGAGATTAAGTCTTTACCCAATGCATTGGAGCGCTATCAGGGCGCACCCTTAAATTTGCCTTTATTATCATGTGATCCACATATATCATCATCAAACATTTCATAAAGAACCCATGTAGCACAAAATAAATGGGTTTCATTTCGTAATCATAACGTTTTAAAAACTGCTTTAAAGACATGATCTTTACATCACTTTAAAACCCAAAGAAAAGGAAGGTGGGACTCATGTATGTAAATCCGATAATTTAAAATAGAACATTTTGGTATATATGTGAATACCCCTTTAGAAGAAATAGCATTGAGTATTCACTTAATAATATAAAAGAACTTTAGAAAAAGAGAGAGACATTTTGAGATGGAAATTCTGTAGCATAACGGCTATGTTACGAGGTTTTAGAAGACATTAAAAAGAGAGGGAAAATGGGTAAAACATTCATAAATGACCCATAAAACAGTAGATGGACAGAATAAGAAGGATACATGATCATGGTAATGAAATTTCAAGGACATACCATTTGAAATGAAAAAACATGGAAGAAAGACAAAAATTAGATTTCTCTTATGAAAGTTCGGCACCCTAACGACGTTACTTAAACTTCAAACACAATGATTTGAAAAGATCAAATAGGGTATCTCATCATGTGAAAATAAGAGTTCAGTATGATATATATAGAGATAATTCCCCAACATAATTAAAAATTAACTTGAAAGACTTGACATGAAAGTAGAACTTTGAAAAGAATGAGAAGGGTGAAAGAATCCCCTAAAAATTCGGCAGCCTAACGGCGCCACTTAAAACTTCAAAATACTGAATTGAAGAGATCAAATGGGGTATCTCATCATATGAACATAAGAGTCCAGTATGATAGATATAGAGATCATACCCCAACATAACAAAAAAGGAACTTGAAAGAATTTACATGAAAGTAGAACTTCAAAACGAGAAGGGTGAAGAACCACTTAAAAATTCGGCAGCCTAACGACGCCACTTAAAACTTCAAAATACTGAATTGAAGAGATAAAATGGGGCCTCTCATAATATTATCATAAAATATCAGTATGATAAATTTATAGATCATACCCCAACATAATAAAAAGGAACTTGAAATACTTTACATGAAAATAGATCTTGAAAAATGAGAAGGGAGAAAGAGTCCATTACAAAAATTTCGGCAGCCTAACGGCGCCACTTAAAACTTCATAAAACGAAATAATGAGAGTAATAGGGGATCTCCCATTATATGAACATAAAAAGGGAAGTAAGATGAGTATAAAATAACATCCTCCAACATAAGAACATGTAGCATAAAAGGAATGACATAAAAGAGATTACTTGAAATTAACGAGAGAGGTCGGATCCCTTACCTTAAAACGTGACTATTGAAACTCAAAGTTTTGGACCTTGAGGGTTTGGGGGAACCTAGGGAGGACTCCTTGGGAGGTAAGGAGACCAGAACTTCGTTGGGGGAGAGTTGGGAGTGAAAACCAAAGGAGGAATGGGTGGGTATTTATAGGGAAAGTGAGGGGACACGGCATTAATGGCCAAGGGACACCTCATTAGTGGTTTTGGCAAAACCATGGGCTTGCCCATGGTATTTGCCCATGGTATTGGCCACTTGGGACACCTCATACCTTATCTTACTATTCACAATTCGACCATATTGAATATATACTTAATACATCATTTAATGATGTCATTAGACACCCATAACTTAAAAACTGTATTTTCACTATTCATCGAAAATTCAACTTTCTCAGAATAATCCCAAAATTTCACCTTAACCAAATATCAACGCTCTGATTACAAATATGAACTCCATTTTATAAAAATAATTTTCTAAATATTTTTAATTTAATTTTTAAATAAAAACACTATTCACCGAAAATTCATTTTTTCAGAAAAAACCCTAAAAATTACCATAGCATAATATCGGTGCTCTGAGTTCAAAAATGAAATCCATTTTATAAAAATAATTTTCTAAATATTTTTAATTAAATTTTTAATTAAAAAACACTATTCACCCGAAAAACTAATACTTGAATAATAATTTATGAAACCGTTATTTAACCATTTTATTGAATCACATTACTTAATCAAGGTGCCTAGATTATATTAATACTTTCTTTAAGTGAGATTACTAATCGATTTGGTCACATTACTAATCCTAAGCGTAAAAACACTATTCATAATTTACTATTCATCAAAAATCAAGTTGATCTTATTAGACTCGAAATTTCATAGTGAACATAATTATAGAAGACCATTTTTTGAAAATCATTACACATTTTTATTTATTTAAGGTTTACATAAACATTTTTAAAATATCCTTTCTCTAAACTTTATCAAAAATATGCATACTATATTTATCTGGACATTTGAAAATTCATAAACTTCATCATAAGAAGAAATCCAAATTTTTATTTAAAACAAAGGATTACACAAGGAAATTACGGTCTCCTTACATAGCCCCTTATCACACCAGCATAGGACCTAAGTGTAAGGTGTGCTAAGGTGAGATAATCCGAGGGAGGCTCGGCCAACATTGCACGAGTCGTAATTTCTATTAGTTTGAACTTCTCGCGAAGGCGATCCCGTTCTAGCTTCACACGATGAAGTTCAGCTTGGGTTTTGTCCAGAGCAAAGCCCAGTGGTGCTACCTCCTTCCCAAGTTCTGTTAGATGGGCTTCGATCGGTCCAAGACTACTGGGTGAGGCCATTGAATATTCTTTCTATATTAATTAACCAAGATTGCTTGTATTTAGAGATAATAATCAAAAAATTTAGTTTCCAGCGGTCATATTGACCAATGGTCAAATAATAGTCAAAACCCAAAAGTCTCATTTTAATTATACTCATGTTATCAAATGAAACATTTTTGTTGAGTATAAAAATAAAATAAAATAACACATAAAATTAGGAAATAAGATTTATTCAAAATTTCGGGTCGTTACAATCTTCCCCCCTTAAGAAATTGCGTCCTCGCAATTTTTAAAATTGGGTTTTGAAATTTCATTGAAAGTCCCACATCGGAAAAGGAGTCAGTAAAACTATTACTTTAAAAGAAAGAAAGGGAAGTACAAAGGTCACCCGAGATAACCCATACAAGGATTCCATGGAGGAAAACATGGACATGGAAGAAAAACAAAGGGTCAATTTCTGGGGGAGAGTGATAGAGAACATGATTAGGAGAACGTTAACCATAAGAAAATCCCAAACTTATGATGTGTGTAAACGGTCTTTGATTACCAAGTAGAAAACGTAAACCAACAACGTTTTTGTTTCATGTTTCTTTTCATAATTTTTAGGAATTCATTTACAACATAAAACAAAAACATAAGAAAATATACCTATCTTCATGTAGAGTTTCATCCTTTAATAAGTTTCTACCCAAAACTAATCTTTTCACCAAATTATTAGCATTCAAAACTACTTGGTCTCATCAAAACACAAGAATCATCTTCATAATCCACAAAATATTAACTATCTATTTCTTCTATCTTTAAACATTATCCCAAAAACAGAAAGGGTAAGGTAAAACAACTCTTCAAAAAAAAATCCCATAGGAATGGAAACTACTTTTAAATCTTCAAAGTTCCATGGTACTACCCAAAGTTCATCATAGTCCATTCCATAAATAACTGTCCTTAAAAAAATCCTCAAAATAAACCAAACTAAGATTGAAACCCAAATACAAGAAGGATTTGATAACATAGTCTTCCAAGGTAAACTTTATCATTCATCTCCAAACAACATCAACCACTCCTAACATCTTATAAAAAAAGTAACTAAACTAAACATATTTACCCCAAGATAGGTTAATAATTTCCATAAGTAACCTAAATTACTATAATTCCACCTTAAATTCATCGATTCTTCAAAATATAAGTCAACCCTACTCTTTAATAAAAATACCATAGTAATCTATTTACCTCGATCATATAGGGTCCCCAAAATAGTGAAAATCTTCCAAAATAATAATCATATTTTAATCCCCTAATCATCCCTGTCATATTAATACGACAATCATCGCATTTCCTATCACATTGTTTGTTTGGACATGTTCTTCCATTTACCACCATTAACTATGAAGAGAAAGCATAATTAGGGGCTTAAGTACTTAGCCAATAATCATGAAAAGGAACTGAAAGCATATAAGGATAACTTGTAGAAGAAAAGTATACCCTAACTTGTGATCCCCTAGGTTCCCATCTAGGTTATCCATGATCATATATTCTTATGTGAATCTTTATTTTATTTTATCTTTGTTCCTTTAACAATGGTTCATACTAAGCTTATGAATTTACCAAAGCATATCCCCCGGGAGTGTCGTAACCAAGAGTGCAGCAAGGCCCGTTGTCGTGTACCAGTTCCCGTTCGAGTCTAGCTCAAAGCGGTGTTTTCGGGTTTTACCCCTATGTACATCTATGCCAGAGCCACCTCTACCTGCTCGTATCCAGACAGGGATGTATTTGCTTGGCAACCCCTTACTCAATACTCACCAAAATACCAGGAAGATTCCCTATTTTTTTTAACTTTTCTATAGGGTTCTTCCTGAGTTTTCATATCCTAATTTCCACAAATAACTAAACCATCCTTTGATACCAACTATAGCATCCCGCCTTTTTATAACATAAACTTTCATTACATTACACAAAACTGAGGATCTTTAAGGTTTAGTGTCTTGGAAACTAGGAACATAATACATGAAAACAACATAAAACATTCCTCTTAAACACTTGAAAGGCTTCTCCTTATGTTCATCCTAGGTTCATTACTGCATCTCATAACCTGGGGAGATACATCAAAAGAAAGGGTGAGCAAAAGTCCCAGTAAGGGAAACAAGATGAACATTTTACATGTGAACTTGAGATACTTCAATAAGGACATGAAAAGAACTTTAAGGTATGAGAAAGAAATCATGAGGCATTTCATAATAAAAATAAAATTTTTAATAACTTGAAGATGTGGCTGCAACATTTAATATTGACAATTGTTTCGTTTCACCAAGGTCCATCCCCAAGGTGTCATTAAAAATTACCAAGGTTATTCACCAATGCGTCGTTAAAATGGTCATCTCTAGAGATTAAGTCTTTACCCAATGCATTGGAGCGCTATCAGGGTGCACCCTTAAATTTGCCTTTATTATCATGTGATCCACATATATCATCATAAAACATTTCATAAAGAACCCATGTAGCACAAAATAAATGGGTTTCATTTCGTAATCATAACGTTTTAAAAACCGCTTTAAAGACATGATCTTTACATCACTTTAAAACCCACAGAAATGGAAGGTGGGTCTAATGTATGTAAATCCCATAATTTAAAATAAAACATTTTGTTATATATGTGAATACCCCTTTAGAATAAAGAGCTTTGAGTATTCACTTAATAATATAAAAGAACTTTAGAAAAGGAGAGAGGCATTTTGAGATGGAAATTCGGCAGCATAACGACTATGTTACGAGGTTTTAGAAGACATTAAAAAGAGAGGGAAAATGGGTCAAACATTCATAAATGACCCATAAAACAGTAGATGGACAGAATAAGAAGGATACATGATCATGGTAATGAAATTTCAAGGACATACCATTTGAAATGAAAAAACATGGAAGAAAGACAAAAATTAGATTTCTCTTATGAAAGTTCGGCAGCCTAACGACATTACTTAAACTTCAAACACAATGATTTGAAAAGATCAAATAGGGTATCTCATCATGTGAACATAAGAGTTCACTATGATAGATATAGAGATAATTCCCCAACATAATTAAAAAGGAACTTGAAAGACTTGACATGAAAGTAGAACTTTTAAAAGAATGAGAAGGGTGAAAGAATCCCCTAAAAATTCGGCAGCCTAACGGCGCCACTTAAAACTTCAAAATACTGAATTGAAGAGATCAAATGGGGTCTCTCATCATATGAACATAAGTGTAAAGTATTATAGATATAGAGATCATACCCCAACATAACAAAAAAGTAACTTGAAAGAATTGACATGAATGTAGAACTTCAAAACGAGAAGGGTGAAGAACCACTTAAAAATTCGGCAGCCTAACGGTGTCACTGAAAACTTCAAAATACTGAATTGAAGAGATAAAATGGGGTCTCTCATCATATGATGATAAAATATAAGTATGATAAATTTAGAGATCATACCCCAACATAATAAAAAGGAACTTGAAATACTTTACATGAAAATAGATCTTGAAAAATGAGAAGGGAGAAAGAGTCCATTACAAAAATTTCGGCAGTCTAACGGCGCCACTTAAAACTTCATAAAACAAAATAATGAGAGTAATAGGGGATCTCTCATTATATGAACATAAAAAGGTCAGTAAGTGGAGTATAAAATAACATCCTCCAACATAAGAACATGTAGCATAAAAGGAATGACATAAAAGAGATTACTTGAAATGAAAGAGAGAGGTCGGATCCCTTACCTTAAAACGTGACTCTTGAAACTCAAAGTTTTGGACCTTGAGGGCTTGGGGGCACCTAGGGAGGACTCCTTGGGAGGTAAGGAGACCAGAACTTCGTTGGGGGAGAGTTGGGAGTGAAAACCAAAGGAGGAATGGGTGGGTATTTATAGGGAAAGTGAGGGGACAAGGCATTAATGGCCAAGGGACACCTCATTAGTGGTTTTGGCAAAACCATGGGCTTGCCCATGGTATTTGCCCATGGTATTGGCCACTTGGGACACCTCATACCTTATCTTACTATTCACAATTCGACCATATTGAATATATACTTAATACATCATTTCATGATGTCATTAGACACCCGTAACTTAAAAACTGTATTTTCACTATTCATCGAAAATTCAACTTTCTCAGAATAATCCCAAAATTTCACCTTAACCAAATATCAACGCTCTGATTACAAATATGAACTCCATTTTATAAAAATAATATTCTAAATATTTTTAAATTAATTTTTAAATAAAAACACTATTCACCGAAAATTCATTTTTTCAGAAAAAATCCCAAAAAATACCATAGAATAATATCGGTGCTCTGAGTTCAAAAATGAAATCCGTTTTATAAAAATAATTTTCTAAATATTTTTTATTAAATTTTTAATTAAAAAACACTATTCACCTAAAAAACTAATACTTGAATAATAATTTATGAAACCGTTATTTAACCATTTTGTTGAATCACATTACTTAATCAAGGTGCCTAGATTATATTAATACTTTCTTTAAGTGAGATTACTAATCGATTTGGTCACATTACTAATCCTAGGCGTAAAACCACTATTCATAATTTACTATTCATCAAAAATCAAGTTGATCTTATTAGACTCGAAATTTCATAGTGAACATAATTGTAGAAGACCATTTTTTGAAAATCATTACACATTTTTATTTATTTAAGGTTTACATAAACATTTTTAAAATATCCTTTCTCTAAACTTTATCAAAAATATGCATACTATATTTATCTGAACATTTGAAAATTCATAAACTTCATCATAAGAAGAAATACAAATTTTTATTTAAAACAAAGGATTATACAAGGCAATTACGGTCTCCTTACATAGCCCCTTATCACACCAGCATAGGACCTAAGTGTAAGGTGTGCTAAGGTGAGATAATCCGAGGGAGGCTCGGCCAACATTGCACGAGTCGTAATTTCTATTAGTTTGAACTTCTCGTGAAGGTGATCCTGTTCTAGCTTCACACGATGAAGATCAGCTTGGGTTTGGTCCAGAGCAAAGCCCAGTGGTGCTACCTCCTTCCCAAGTTCTGTTAGATGGGCTTTGATCGGTCCAAGACTACTGGGTGAGGCCATCGAATCTTTTTTCTATATTAATTAACCAAGATTGCTTGTATTTAGAGATAGTAATCAAAACATTTAGTTTCCAGTGGTCATATTGACCAATGGTCAAATAATAGTCAAAACCCAACAGTCTCATTTTAATTATACTCACGTTATCAAATGAAACATTTTTGTTGAGTATAAAAATAAAATAAAATAACACATAAAATTAGGAAATAAGATTTATTCAAAATTTCGGGTCGTTACAATCTTCCCCCCTTAAGAAATTGCATCCTCGCAATTTTTAAAATTGGATTTTGAAATTTCATTGAAAGTCCCACATCGTAAAAGGAGTCAGTAAAACTATTACTTTAAAAGAAAGAAAGGGAAGTACAAAGGTCACCCAAGTTAACCCATACAAGGATTCAATGGAGGAAAACATAAACATGGAAGAAAAACAAAGGGTCAATTTCTGGGGGAGAGTGATAGAGAACATGATTAGGAGAATGTTAACCATAAGAAAATCCCGAACTTATGATGTGTGTAAATGGACTTTGATTACCAAGTAGGAAACGTAAACCCACAACGTTTTTGTTTCATGTTCCTTTTCATAATTTTTAGGAATTCATTTACAACATAAAACAAAAACATAAGAAAATATACCTATCTTCATGTAGAGTTTCATCCTTTAATAAGTTTCTACCCAAAACTAATCTTTTCTCCAAATTATGAGCATTCAAAACTACTTGGTCTCATCAAAACACAAGAATCATCTTCATAATCCACAAAATATTAACTATCTATTTCTTCTATCTTTAAAAATTATCCCAAAAACAGAAAGGGTAAGGTAAAACAACTCTTCAAAAAGAAATAATACCATAGGAATGGAAACTACTTTTAAATCTTCAAAGTTCCATGGTACTACCCAAAGTTCATCATAGTCCATTCCATAAATAACTGTCCTTAAAAAATCCTCAAAATAAACCAAACTAAGATTGAAACCCAAATACAAGAAGGATTTGATAACATATTCTTCCAAGGTAAACTTTATCATTCATCTCCAAACAACATCAACCACTCTTAACATCTTATAAAAAAGTAACTAACCTAAACATAATTACCCCAAGATAGGTTAATAATTTCCATAAGTAACCTAAATTACTATAATTCCATCTTAAATTCATCGATTCTTCAAAATATAAGTCAACCCTACTCTTGAATGAAAATACCGTAGTAATCTATTTACCTCGATCATATAGGGTCCCCAAAATAGTGAAAATCTTCCAAAATAATAATCATATTTTAATCCCCTAATCATCCCTGACATATTAATACGACAATCGTCGCATTTCCTATCACATTGGTTTTTTGGACATGTTCTTCCATTTCCCACCATTAACTATGAAGAAAAAGCATAATTAGGGGCTTAAGTACTTATCCAATAATCATGAAAAGGAACTGAAAGCATATAAGGATAACTTGTAGAAGAAAAGTATACCCTAACTTGTGATCCCCTAGGTTCCCATCTAGGTTATACATGATCATATATTCTTATGTGAATCTTTATTTTATTTTATCTTTGTTCCTTTAACAATGGTTCATACTAAGCTTATGAATTTACCCAAGCATATCCCCCGGGAGTGTCGTAACCAAGAGTGCAGCAAGGCCTGTTGTCGTGTACTAGTTCCCGTTCGAGTCTAGCTCAAAGCGGTGTTTTCGGGTTTTACCCCTATGTACATCTATGCCAGAGCCACCTCTACCTGCTCGTATCCAGACAGGGATGTATTTGATTGGAAACCCCTTACTCAATACTCACCAAAATACCAGGAAGATTTCCTATTTTTTTAACTTTTCTATAGGGATCTTCCTAGAGTTTTCATATCCTAATTTCTAAAAATAACTAAACCATCCTTTGATACCAACTATAGCATCCCGCCTTTTTATAACATAAACTTTCAGTACATTACACAAAACTGAGGATCTTTAAGGTTTAGTGTCTTGGAAACTAGGAACATAATACATGAAAACAACATAAAACATTCCTCTTAAACACTTGAAAGGCTTCTCCTTATGTTCATACTAGGTTCATTACTGTATCTCATAACCTGGGGACATACATCAAAAGAAAGGGTGAGAAAAAGGCCCAGTAAGGGAAACAAGATGAACATTTTACATGTGAACTTGAGATACTTCAATAAGGACATGAAAAGAACTTTAAGGCATGAGAAAGAAATCATGAGGCATTTCATAATAAAAATAAAATTTTTCATAACTTGAATATATGGCTGAAAAATTTAATATTGACAATCGTTTCTTTTCACCAAGGTCCATCCCCAAGGTGTCATTAAAAATTACCAAGGTTATTCACCAAGGCGTCGTTAAAATGGTCGTCTCTAGAGATTAAGTCTTTACCCAATGCATTGCAGCGCTATCAGGGCGCACCATTAAATTTGCCTTTATTATCATGTGATCCACATATATCATCATCAAAAATTTCATAAAGAACCCATGTAGCACAAAATAAATGGGTTTCATTTCGTAATCATAATGTTTTAAAAAATGCTTTAAAGACGTGATCTTTACATCACTTTAAAACCCACAGAAAAGGAAGGTGGGTCTAATATATGTAAATCCCATAATTTAAAATAAAACATTTTGGTATATATGTGAATACCCCTTTAGAAGAAAGATCTTTGAGTATTCACTTAATAATATAAAAGAACTTTAGAAAAAGAGAGAGACATTTTGAGATGGAAATTCTGCAGCATAACGGCTATGTTACGAGGTTTTAGAAGACATTAAAAAGAGAGGGAAAATGGGTAAAACATTCATAAATGACCCATAAAACAGTAGATGGACAGAATAAGAAGGATACATGATCATGGTAATGAAATTTCAAGGACATACCATTTGAAATGAAAAAACATGGAAGAAAGACAAAAATTAGATTTCTCTTATGAAAGTTCGGCAGCCTAACAACGTTACTTAAACTTCAAACACAATGATTTGAAAAGATCAAATAGGGTATCTCATCATTTTAACATAAGAGTTCAGTATGATAGATATAGAGATAATTCCCAGACATAATTAAAAAGGAACTTGAAAGACTTGACATGAAAGTAGAACTTTGAAAAGAATGAGAAGGGTGAAAGAATCCCCTAAAAATTCGGCAGCCTAACGGCGCCACTTAAAACTTCAAAATACTGAATTGAATAGATCAAATGGGGTCTCTCATCATATTAACATAAGATTCCAGTGTGATAGATATAGAGATCATACCCCAACATAAAAAAAGGAACTTGAAAGAATTGACATGAAAGTAGAACTTCAAAACGAGAAGGGTGAAGAACCACTGAAAAATTCGGCAGCCTAACGGCGCCACTTAAAACTTCAAAATACTGAATTGAAGAGATAAAATGGGGTCTCTCATCATATGATCATAAAATATGAGTATGATAAATTTAGAGATCATACCCCAACATAATAAAAAGGAACTTGAAATACTTTACATGAAAATAGATCTTGAAAAATGAGAAGGGAGAAAGAGTCTATTACAAAAATTTCGGCAGCCTAACGGCGCCACTTAAAACTTCATAAAATGAAATAATGAGAGTAATAGGGGATATCTCATTATATGAACATAAAAAAGGGCAGTAAGAGGAGTATAAAAGAACATCCTCCAACATAATAGCATGTAGCATAAAAGGAATGACATAAAAGAGATTACTTGAAATGAAAGAGAGAGGTCGGATCCCTTACCTTAAAACGTGACTCTTGAAACTCAAAGTTTTGGACCTTGAGGGCTTGGGGGAACCTAGGGAGGACTCCTTGGGAGGTAAGGAGACCAGAACTTCGTTGGGGGAGAGTTGGGAGTGAAAACCAAAGGAGGAATGGGTGGGTATTTATAGGGAATGTGAGGGGACAAGGCATTAATGGCCAAGGGACACCTCATTAGTGGTTTTGGCAAAACCATGGGCTTGCCCATGGTATTTTCCCATGCTATTGGCCACTTGGGACACCTCATACCTTATCTTACTATTCAAAATTCGACCATATTGAATATATACTTAATACATCATTTAATGATGTCATTAGACACCCGTAACTTAAAAACTGTATTTTCACTATTCATCGAAAATTCAACTTTCTCAGAATAATCCCAAAATTTCACCTTAACCAAATATCAACGCTCTGATTACAAATATGAACTCCATTTTATAAAAATAATTTTCTAAATATTTTTAATTTAATTTTTAAATAAAAACACTATTTACCGAAAATTCATTTTTCAGAAAAAACCCCAAAAATTACCATAGCATAATATCGGTGCTCTGAGTTCAAAAATGAAATCCGTTTTATAAAAATAATTTTCTAAATATTTTTAATTAAATTTTTAATTAAAAAACACTATTCACCCGAAAAACTAATACTTGAATAATAATTTATGAAACCGTTATTTAACCATTTTATTGAATCACATTACTTAATCAAGGTGCCTAAATTATATTAATACTTTCTTTAAGTGAGATTACTAATCGATTTGGTCACATTACTAATCCTAAGCGTAAAATCACTATTCATAATCTACTATTCATCAAAAATCAAGTTGATCTTATTAGACTCGAAATTTCATAGTGAACATAATTGTAGAAGACCATTTTTTGAAAATCATTACACATTTTTATTTATTTAAGGTTTACATAAACATTTTTAAAATATCCTTTCTCTAAACTTTATCAAAAATATGCATACTATATTTATCTGGACATTTGAAAATTCATAAACTTCATCATAAGAATAAATCCAAATTTTTATTTAAAACAAAGGATTACATAAGGAAATTACGGTCTCCTTACATAGCCCCTTATCACACCAGCATAGGACCTAAGTGTAAGGTGTGCTAAGGTGAGAGAATCCGAGGGAGGCTCGGCCAACATTGCACGAGTCGTAATTTCTATTAGTTTGAACTTCTCGCGAAGGCGATCCCATTCTAGCTTCACACGATGAAGTTCAGCTTGGGTTTGGTCCAGAGCAAAGCCCAGTGGTGCTACCTCCTTCCCAAGTTCTGTTAGATGGGCTTCGATCGGTCCAAGACTACTGGGTGAGGCCATCGAATCTTTTTTCTATATTAATTAACCAAGATTGTTTGTATTTAGAGATAGTAATCAAAACATTTAGTTTCCAGCGGTCATATTGACCAATGGTCAAATAATAGTCAAAACCCTACAGTCTCATTTTAATTATACTCATGTTATCAAATGAAACATTTTTGTTGAGTATAAAAATAAAATAAAATAACACATAAAATTAGGAAATAAGATTTATTCGAAATTTCGGGTCGTTACACCAGTCGAGATCGAGGATTGACAGGATTGGGTCCTACATGGACGGTCGATTCCTCTGGTGCACATTTTCTGGTAACACGGGATCCTCCAGAAGAGCACATGGGAGAGGGAGACTCAGATGCGTGCTCAGTACCCTCATTTGTTTCCCTAGTGTGTGTTGTAGCTTTACGGGGACGTAAATCCCTTAGGTGGGGGTAATGTAAAGTCCTTTAAATTTCAGGGAATTTTTTTTCTTAAATTCTTTGGAATATTACGAGTCTCCAGTTTCTAACGGCACCTGATTTCGAGTCCCGGTGTGCCCGGAAACAATTATTGAATTTTTTTTCAGGTACGTTCAGTAAACGTACATGCGGGTTTTTCTATGTTTTGAACCGGTGCTCAGAATTGAAATCCGAGGACACCGATGGACTCGCAGCACCGGTATTCGCTTAAGGGGACCTTTACCGCAGTTGCATTTTATGCGAGTTGAAAGTTATAATTTGGGGATTAAACTTAAATTAAATAAAATTGTGGTGATACACAATTTTATTTTAAGAGGTGGTTATTTCCTCTAAGAGGAATTTAGGGGTGGGGCCCACACCCCACATAACCTCCCATGAGATAATTTAGTGTGGTGGGGCCTACACAAACCCAAACTCTTTCACCTCTCCTCAACTCCCTTAAACTCCCCATTAACACCCCCTTTATTTAAATTTGACAACACCTCTCATTTATTATGGTGGAGCCTCTCCACCTCCCACCCTTTGATTATGCCAACCCATCTAATTAATAACTTCATTAATTAATTAGCACCTCTCATTTGAATCAATTTTAATTGCATGGATACTCTATTAAAATTTGGTAGCTTTTATAATATTTTCTTGACAAATATTTTAGTGGAGAAACCTCTGGAGAATTAGAAGAAAGGATTCCTCTCTGATTAAGAACACCGTTATTTAACGAAGAATAACTCTGAAGAAGAATGTGAAGGACTTCTCTAATGACGCTTCCATTCGGAAGCACCCCGACATCAAGGGAATCAACGTCCGTTTTTCGCGACGTCCGACCTCTGCGACGTTTGACTTTCACGACTTGTTGATGTGCTCCGCTCTTGAAATCGAGGTAGGGGGTTTGATATAATTTTAAGTGAATGAAATTATATTCCGTCCTTGTTGAATTCTTGTATTGTATTAGCCCAATTGATATCGCCTAACGCGGAGGGCGCAGGCCGAATAAACATGGCCCGACGACCCTCTGATGCCTCTTGACTATTTTGGTGGCAGAAATCGAAGATGATGGAAACCGGAGGAAGCGGCGGCCGTGTGTCGACCGCGTAGAGAGGAACCGCGGCCCGCATCCACGGGCCGCTCGGCCGAAGAAGAACCGTCCAACTAAAGTTGGTCAGGACAAAGGAACCGCGACGCCAAGAGGGAGTCGCGGTGTGGAAGAATTGGCTGGCCGTAGCTGGCCGGATAGGTAGACCGCAGCGCCATAAGGGGCGCTGCACTGTAGAGGACTGCCACCCGCACTCTGCGGGCCGCTTCAGCTGCGAACCGGCCAGCCGCCTACCGGAAAGGTTGAAGGAGGCCGCGGCACCCCGTTGGTGTCGCGCGAGAGAACCGCGGCCAGCCCGTGTGGGATACTCACGCCGGGAATACCGGTCGGCTTCTGCCGGCCAGAAAGGAGGGACAGCACCGCCGTGTCGTAAAACCGGGGGCCGCACCCCCATTTTTCTCAGCCAGCTGGCCAAGCCACGCCCAGCCGGGCCGGGCCGTGCCAGCCGGGCCGGGCCACGCCGCGCCCCGCCGAGTCGGGCCATGCCCCGCCGGTCCGGGTCGGGCCACGCCCTACTAGGCCAGACCCGGACCCGGGGTTGGTCGACCCAGTTTGGGCCGACCCAGGGCGGGATGGTTCGGGTCGTACCGGACCCAAACCCCCTTCTTCAGACCCATTTTAGTATTTCGCCCATAACATGAGCTAAGGACCTCCGATCGACACACCGTCAGTTGCGTAGGATTACTTGGATCGAGATGGTCGTTTTGGTATATTACACTCAAGGTTTTGACAATGTTTGAGTACAACCGGGTTGGTTTGAACCCGAAACCAATCGGGCCCTTGGAGCAGAAACACTTATAACTTAAAGATCGGACGTCCGATTGACGTGCCGTTAACTAAGTTGTTTTACTTTTGATGAGATGGTACTTTTGGAATAATCCACATGGGATTCAGATTATATTGGACTATGGCCGGGTTGAATTGTACCTGAAATCCAACTGGGCCCCTGGAACGGAAAAGCTAATAACTCTCAGACCAGGCGTCTGACTGACGCGGCGTCTGTCGTGTTGGGTTCCTTATGATGAGACGGAACTTCGGGATACATCAACTCAGGACTTAGTGATAGTTTATGTATCGACCTCTTTGCTCGAGGAGTGGACCCTCCTGGAATCGAGCGTGCTGTGTGCGGGAACCCTAGAGCTAGCCGTGACTGCAATGACTACTATACTGGAATCCTCTGTGGGTTCGACGACGAGGACTACCTTTCTCGGATCCTCCATGGGTTCGACGACGATGCCTACCATACTAGGATCCTCCATGGGATCGACGACGACGACTACCGTACTAGGATCCTCCGTGGGTTTGATGACGACAACTACCGTACTAGGATCCTCCGTGGGTTTGATGATGATGTCTACCGTACTAGAATCCTCCGTGGGTTCGACGACGATGACTTCTGTACTGGGATCCTCCGTGGGTTCGACAGCAATGACTTCTATACTTGTATCCTGAGTGGGTCTGACAGAGTAGCTAGTCTTGTATCCTGAGTGGGCCCGATAGCTTAACTGGTCTAGTATCATATGTGGGTCCGACAACTTAGATGAATCAGTGACTAAATCTGATAATCTTTATTGCTATACGAAAGATGTATACCTGTGTGAGCTGAGTCTTGACTTTCAATCATTATCATCAATGTGATTTACTTCTTTCCTGTGTGGACTGGGTTGTTCTTGGGCTCGAGAGTTGGAGCCAAACTTTAATTGATTACTTAGGTATATGTATGGTCATATAACTAAGTAGAGTTGGTTGATACTTCGTGATTGTATCTTTCTTCTTTGGTTTATCCTACGTGGATTCTGGGAGACCTTCGGGAGTCTCGGGGTCCCTACTGAGTATCGTATACTCTCCCTTGCATGGGCTATGCCTGCACTACATTGTGTTGGATGCAGATGACGGACAACACTGATTGAGGAGGAGACTTGTGGAGCTGGACGGTACATAGAGGTGGACCACTTGGCGAGATGTACACGGAGCGGACGGACAGACCTAGGGTGATGAGGAGGCCATCTATACCCACCCTTCAGGTTGGATTCCTAGAGGACGACTCAGTGGTTGCTGTTTTACTTTATTGCAGTTGTATTGTACTTACTGTTGGGCTTGTATTTCTGGCCCCTTTCCTTTCAGCACTTACTTTTGTATTCAGTATTACTTAGTGATTACTTTTGTTGCGTACTCTGTTGTGTTTATTTACTTTTATAAAGGCAATTCCTTCCATTTTTATCGAGATTTACGCCTTTGGTGCTAGTCTCCAGCCCCTTGCCTATGGAAGGCGGGCTTGGGGTTGTCACGACACGGGCCCTGAGGACGGGTCGTGAAATATTTAATATATATATAGTAAATATATCCATAATTTAAATATGTTTGTTATTATTTTATAATTATTTAAATATATAATTAATTATTTATAATTATATAAAAACTTTTCCAAAAAATATTATTTACATCGTTATGTATATTTATATAATTATATATATTTATATTTATATTTAATAAATATTTATAAATATAATTATAGTAAATATATTCATTATTTAAATAAATTTATTATAATTTTATAATTATTTAAATATATATAATTGTTTATTTATAATTTTATAAATACTTTTTTGAAAAAAAAACTTATTTATATTTATAAATGTATAAATATAGTAAATATACATTTATAAAAATATTTTTTATAAATATTTTTTTACAAATATATTTTTAACATGATTAATTAATATTTAATCTTATGTTCATGCATATTAAAATGAGTGAAATTGAATAATTAAAAATGAGTACACTTTAACAATATTGAAAAAACGGATAAGTTTTATTAATTAAAATATAAATTAGTAAAAAAATATAGATATATATTGAAATAAAGATGAATACATATTGAAAATATTAAAATATAGTAAATAAATATATACAAAATAAATTATAGAAATTGATTAAAATCCAAAAAAATAAAAAATAAGACATATTAAAAATGAATAAATAATACCTAACCTTAATAATATTAATAATAAATAGAAAAAAATTTACCGATTAAAAAATAAATATATTAAATGTTTCATGTTATAATTAATTTCGAAAATGAACTAAAATTTGAATAAATAACATAAATATTAAGTGTATGTGTTTCTATATAAGATTTATTTAATTGTGTAAATGTGTGTGTGTGTGTGTGTGTATTGTGTATAAAAATGAATTAATTATGTATATATATGAGAAATCAATATAACACACATTTGATCTATGTTAAATTAAAAAATCAAACGACATTCAATTATGTCCATTACTCGATGCAATTAGTCAGTATTTTTAATTGATATTAATTTTTAATTATTAACCATTATTAACTAAATATATTAACTATTTAATGTAAATAATAAATATTATATATTATATAAATCATACTTTTATTCATTAATATATATCGATATATTTAATATATCCTATTTATTAACATTATCAATAATTATTTAATTAATAAAATGTTTAATATTTCTCTCAATTTACTTATTTTTAATTTTTAATTGTTTAATTTTCATTTTACATATATCTATATATTTAATATATACTATTTATTATTATTTATAATTTATATATAGTATAATCAGTTTATTCATTTTTATCAATGAGTATTTAATTAATAAAAAATTTAATATTTTTTTTGTCAAACACATTTTTATTATTTTATTTTTTCATTTTTTCATTTTTTCATTTTTTCAGACCTTTATTAGTGTTGAAAAATCACTAATAAAATATCCATTTATGGGTGCTAAAAAAAGCATTGATAAAGTTTCCCTTTTATGCGCTAAAAATAAAGCACTGATAAAGGTTTCCCTTTATAATATCTATAAAAAAGCGGAGATAAAGGGTGTTGTTTATCAGCGCTAAAAAAGAAATGATAAAAGGTTCCCTTTATCAGCAATTTTTTTAGCACTCATAAATACCACCTTTATCATTGCATTATTCTAGTGCTAATAATGGTCAGCATTTTTTAAGGCATGTTTTGAAGTAGTGACCCACCTAGCCCCAATATCATTTTTGTCACTTTGTATGGGAATAAGTTCCCATGTGCAATTATTCTCTATTTGGTCTAATTATTCATTCATATATTCAATCTAATATTTATACTTGATATCATTAACCATGGAATATGGTTCAATTTAAGAAATTAGAGTAGTTTGATTCTCATAAATCAGTTTTTTCTGGTTTGAATAGGTATACACTAACTTATAATGATATTTTATGCTTCTATATAATTTTTTTATATTTTTATACTTATTTTTTCCATTTTTAGAAGCCTCATCCTTAATATAGGTCATCATCACCTTTATGTGGCCCAAAATTTTCTTATTCCTCACTAGTTTTTTTATAATTTTTCTTGTTATCTTTAACAAAATACACAAAATATGATTCATCTAAAACACTAATTTTTGGTTTATTTTCAATTATTATTGACCTAACAGTCAAATATTTTATAGAGACTTTCTTTCCAACAATTATATACCTTTCTACAATATTGGTACCTTTTAAGGATACCTTATTTTTTCTTATCATCAAATTTACCATGTTTTCTATTTTCAATATTCATGAGATATAGACTACCAATGACTCTAAAGTAATCCACAATTGGATTATTCTTGTACCACATTTTATTGGATATCATAGTTGAGTGAATTATTAGTAATAATTTTTGTTTAATATATATAACTCTACAAATAACCTCTCTCTAGTAGAACCTTAAGATGATATATTCATCTATCATGGTTCTCCCCATATCTACCAAACTTCTATTTTTACTCTTTACCACTCTATTTTGTGGGGGTTGTGTATGGAGTTATGTAATATTTCTTAATATTATTTTTTTCAAGATATGATTCAAATAATATCCCTATAAACTCCTTCCCATTATCATATCTAAATTTCTTAATTCACATACACAATTATTTCTCAAATGTTCTCTTGAATATCTTGAACATTTCCAGTTCCAAAAATTTCTATTTTATAAACATCACATTGGTCATTGTAGTAAATTCATTAGTAAATGTTAATAAATTAATATAAACATTAGTAAAACTAATTGGTCCATAACTATATGAATGTGTCAACTCAAGAGGATTGGTAGACTGCATCTCTACCTTTTTGTGACAACATTTTGTAATTTTCCATTTTTGGAATGCTTTAGAAATTTCTTCTCCTTCTCTCATTAGATGAGGTAAGTTTATCATAACATATCCCTTGGAAATATTTATTAGGTTTATTTAAAAAAGTTTGACCAGCCATTTTTTCCATAATCTTTTCTCGTATTTTTAAGTAAGACAACATGAATTTTTTAAGTCTCTGGTATAAAAAAGGTGGCCTGAGGTTCTTTTACCAGTGGTTACAATTTTTCCATCCTTTATCCCCTTGATGAGGCATGTGTTCCTTTTATATATAACCTTATTTCCATCATAAAATCTCCTAAAAACACTCCAAATATTTATGTTTAAGACCTTCAATAAATAATGTATCTTTTGATGCTAATTTTTGTGATTCTATCTTATATGTTCATATTCCTTTAATTTCCAGGGATCTCTCATTACGAAAGGTAAAAACATCACTATAATATTATTTAATATTTTTCAATACCTTTGTATCCCCTATAATATTTTATGATAATATGTTTTGAAGGATTTATATCTCAATCCCATTTATGGCTTTAAGTTCCACCTACATTAGGAATGAATTCTTTGTATTCTTTATATTATGATTCTTCTTCTCTCTATCACCCTGTTGAATTTAAAATTAATGAAAATTCATTAATTCATCTTGAAAGTGATATTTCTGGTCAAATATTCTAAATATCTCCTCAATATATTTAAAAATATTTTAAATAAGCATGACATATTAATTTTCATTTATTGTTTAACTTCTCAAAGGTCTGTTGTGTCTATTTTCTAAATAGATCCCCCTAAATTTTGGTCCTCTATAGTTCCATATAAGTGACATATTATATCATAAATCATATAATTTATATCCATGGGCACCACATGACACACACAGACTACCACATTTCTAATTATTTTATTTATTTGTTTTATTTTGACCTTGTTTTCAAGTTTGAAACCTAAATTTAGATAATTTTAAGAATTTATCCTACTGCACAGTTAGCCTACATGATTAGTTAAATTTTTTGGTGACCATGATGATTCATATATAGTATTAATAGACCCATTTTTCATGGATGGTTCATAGTTTTTAAAACCATGTGGCCAAAATGTGTGAGTTCCTAGGCGTAACCAGCAATGGGAACAATATTGGTACGTAGTTTTTCCAATTATGTGTCCAATTCATGTAATGTAACTTGGGTATTGAAAACTATATTTTTTTCCAAAATTACCCCATTATTATTTTCCCCAAATTGAGACCGTACCATTCTACACCTCTCTTGTGTGACATGTGTGTAAAACCCAAGTGAGTTCCTAGGTGTGACCAGTAAGGTGTACAAGGTTGGTGCACAGTTTGACCAACTATGTGTCAAAATCATGAAATGTACATAGGGTCTTAAAAACTGGATTTTTTTTTGAAATTTAACCCTTCCTATTTACCCCAAATTGAGATCCTCCCCTTATATCCATCTCTTGTTTGACACCCAACCACTAGGACCCTCACATGTGACCCATTTCTCCTTCTCTTCTGATTCTTAGCGTTCTTTCTTGAAATTTTGAGCCAATTTTTTCCATGTTAAGATTTATTCCTCTACCTTTTCCATATTTCCTTCTTGTTTTTATCCTTATATTCTTATTATCATTGTATATAATTATAAGACAAACCCTAGATGTTTTTTGGTCTTGATTTAATATTTTATTTGTTTCTATGGTGTATAAAGTCCCTCTCAGTCCTTCCTATCACCATCCTGGAAGCTTTCCACCATCAACACTTATCTTAAACATATGATTACTTGCTTTCAATTTATATGAAATTTCATGAGTGATTGGGCGTTCCAAATTAGTTTTTATTCAAATTAATAATTATATTTGAGTTAATTGGATTGGATATATATAGTGGTTGTAACACCATGATATTTTAAAATAATAATATTATGTTCGATAGAGTATATGACACACAACGCCAATATTAAACGAACCATAAAATATTAATATATAAAAATTATTTTTATAACCTATCCATTGAATTGGTGGGTACGGTTAGGATTAAATATATTATGCAATACATGTATTAAGGTACCACTAAATAAAAATGTATTGATTAATTCTTAGGAAACAAGCATTCAATTTTTGGTAAAGTCATTTTATGTTTCAAAAATATGTTTCCTTCAAAAATATTTTTTATTAATTTTCATGAGAGGATAATATAATTAATTTCTGCCACTTTTTAAAAATGGTATTTTTTTTAAAAAGTATATCATATTTGAAATTAGTTTAAAAATTATCTTATGGTGAAATATTGTGATTTTTTGGAAAAGTTTTATTTTTTAATGAATAATGAAAAATACTTCTTACCTGAATAACCCAAAGGCCTTAAATTTTTATTCATTTTTTATAATACCCATTTTAAGGGTTAAATGTTTTGGAACCAAGGTTTTTCTTTTCTGAAAAAGGAGTTTGGTTTGTGTTTTTTTTTTTCAATCTACTTTGGGTTGATCATGGTTTGTGTTTTTTATTGTCATAACTTTCATAAAAGGTCAGGGAGATTACATGGAAAGGGGTCATATAGTTTGATCAGAAGGCAGTATTGAAGGTGGCATCATTCTCAAGTGTTTGCCAAATTTTTTGGGCTGAAAATTGTAAAATGGAGAAACTTGTTTTTGGCATAGGAAGGTGAGCGAAAGATTTGAAGTGTGCGTGAAAGATTGGTTTTTGCGCGCAAGATTGAAGTTGTTTTTGGAACTTGTGTGCAAGATGTGTTTCAAGATCAGAACATTGAAAATTGGAAAATTCATGGAGTTCATGGAAGATGATGTTGCACGAAAGGGTTTGTGTGCCCAAGGCAAAATCAAAAGGGATTTTCTGTGCTCAGCGTGAAACTCATGTGCACTGATGAAAATGTATCAGGATCTCGCGTGCATGGTCTTCAAGAGCCTATAAATATGCGGCTACCCCCAAGGAAGACTTAATAATTTTCCAACAAAAATATAGTTAATCAACTGCATGAAATATTTGCACGCAAAAGATTGGAAGAGGGTCAATCTTTCACGAAAGGTGTTCCTTTAGTCTGAAAAGACCATGTGAACCCTTCAGTGCAGTTGCATGAAAGATAAGGGTTGCGTCGAAAGTATGTGTTGCGTGAAATTATTCTTTTGCAAAAATTCCCAAATATTTCACACAAGTTTGGGTATTGTGTTCCAGTGTGGTGTTATGTGTCTGACAAGCTCTTGAATATCTGGTTTAGTGGTTAGTGATTTCAAGTTCATCAATCCAGGAATTTGATGCAAGTAGTGTCTCATGGTGAACAGAGACAAATAATTAGATGCAAATCTATTGAAGAGACCTTCATGTATATAAACCAAGTGGGACTTCACCCAAGGGAGTGAGCTAGGGAGAGTCAATGGGAGTGACCTGAGGGACGCAATGAGCTATCCCTAAACATTTGTAAAGGCAGTGTGCATGGGACAGAGTGAATGTACCCGAACCTTGTAATTCATAGAGAGTGATGTTTAGTGTAATTAGGTACAACCGGAAACTTGTCGGCATATGCTCCTTGGATGTATCCCTTAGTGGTGAAGCAAGTAAAAGTGTTGTGTGGTATTTTTCCTTGTGGTTGTTTTCTTTCTATTCCCATCAGTCTTAGAGGTTTAACGAGTTCTTACCACCGTGGGGACAAGATCCTTATTTTAAAAGAAAAAGTTGACACCTTGATTTAATCCTCCCCTCTCAGGGTGTCCCGGGTTCCTATAGAATGGGAATCCATACATGGACTTTAGCCTTCGTGAAATTGTAAGTCCTAAAGGTCTTAAAAGAATTCATCCAAACTATGACCACTTTAACTACACCTCTCCGCCATCTGCATCGTGATCAGATATCCACCTTTTCATTGTTTTTTGGCTATATGTCCTATTTAGAGATGAACATGCTTGGTATAGATGTAAATTTACATACCATATCATTCTTACAAATCCAATAGATCTTCTCTAGTTAATGTTCCTTACTCTGAATCCCCCTCTGGAGATTATTCCTTGTAGAATATTTATGGTTTGTGTCTTCACATCATGTGTCCTGAAGGCCTTGAGGTAACCCAAGGGCCTTAAGGTGGTTTAAAATAATTACTAACCTGAAGGCCTAGGTGACCCAAAGTCCTAAAGGACTTAAGGACCAAATCAGTGGCCCGAATGTGAATAGTTCTGACGACTACAGTGCCTACAGCAGTACCCGACACAGTACTTCTCTAGTACCTATAAATATGCCTCATCCTAGATTTGATCTTGGGTGTCTTGAATGCACATAAATAGTCCTCACCAACCGGGCTGAGCCTCATGTGCAAATAGTGAAAAATATTGATTTTTATTCAAAACTGTATTTTCTTTTAAAGGATTTACAAAGTAAAATTCAATTTTATATTAATTTAAAATTTTAATTATTAAATTTTAATTAAATATAATCTAATTATAGTTCTTTTAATTAATTTTATACTTTAATTTGTGTAAAATATTTGTATACTTAAAAGGCATTTTTCTGAAAACCCACTTTTCATCATGTTTTTCATGTTTAATTTTAATGTAAATTATTTTTCTTATATGAATTGAATATTAAAAAAATAATAATATATTGGGAATAATGAGGTAATATTTTTTAAAAAGGTACCTTTTATTTTTGTTTCACTATAAATAATAATCATAGTAAATAATTATCACCACAATAAGGGTAAATCAGGTAATTAAGGTTAAAAATAATATGATAAGGACTCAAATTTGACCCCAAGACTTCATTTTATCATATTTTATGAGTTTAATTTAGTTATTTACATCCAATTCTTGAATATATGTCCAATTTATTCCATAATTCTTTGATTTTGAACATTATAATATTTAATTAAAAGATAAAGGCAAAAATTTCACTTTATTGCTTTTAATATCTATAGTATTTTTTGAGAGGGATAAAAAAATTTATGTTCATTTATAAATATTTATTCTAAAGATAATTTTTTTTATCATGGTAATTTATTTCAAATTTGTATTATTTAAATAATTTCCTTAAATATTTACGCAACACTGAAATGAAATTTATTTAATTAATAGAAAAATTAAATAAATGATCTTAAAATTATTAAAAGTAATATAATTTGAATGAATTAATTTGTTTCAAGAATTGTTTAGATAAATATAATATATTTGGGGATTTGTTAAAGTATTATATTTGAATTCATTTTCTCTCATTTTTTTTCAAATTCAAATTAATTGAATAGTTCCAAAATTGACTATAATGATATTTTATAAAAAATAATATTTTATTAAATGATTTAAAATTCATAAAAATATTATATTTATCTAATGTATTGGTATATGGTTGAAAATATCAAACATGGTACATTTATTGAAAAATTGACTTTTTATAATAACTATCTTGATCTCTAAAGAGTAAAAACTATGTTACCATAGTAATTGTCAAAAAGGGTTAATAGAGGGTTAAAATAAATGGATAAGGGTAAAACATAGTATAAACTTGAAAAAAAATTATTTTTTGAGATTATTTATACTCTTAATCATCCTATATTCTAAATATATCATTTTGGATCCATTTTTCATTATAAATAATTTATATTAATTTAATACTTTACACAATTCCAAAAGTTCTCCCCTAACTTATAAAAGAACACCCCTATCCTCTTTTATTAACACTTTAGTAACAATTTGGTTTAGACAATAACTACCCAAATTACTTTTTAACATCTCTTTACAAGTTATATTGGTCTTATTTTGGGAGTAATACCAACCTTATAGGGCATAAAGTGTAAAGAAAAAGAGGTTTTTCAAAGAAGAGGTATATCTTTTAACCAAATGTTTTAGTTTTATTTCTTCTTCCATGTCCTTCAAATATTCTTAAATTATGATGAAATAATAAAAATAGTATCTTAAATATAATGAAATATTTTTATGTTAATGTAATTACCTATACCCATTTCTTCTTCCATCAATTTGGAAATGAAACTATTGTTTGTGTGTAAGGAAGATTACCACCTCACAAACTAATGTAATTCACTTTCCATCACCACCACTAAAATACAATTATAATGATGAATTTAATGTATATATATGTTATTCATGACATAATTATCATTATTAAATGTTAATATATCATCTATTTTCTTACCTTTCCATCTATTATATAATGATAATTTCTTTCATGCATATGTGTGGATTACCACCTCCACAAAGCGATGTGATTGATTTTTCATAATCACACACAAAAATGATATATATGAGTGTATTTAGAGAAAATATATCATATATATGATATAAATATCATTCTATAAATATTAAATAATACTTACATTCTTTCCATAATGATATTTGAAAATGGAAATGTTACTCATGCGTACATATGACCTATCGTCTCCATGATTATAGAATAATTCATTTTTCATAACCATATTTATTGGGTGGTTTTATAAGTATAATTAATTTATAAAATGAAAATTATTTCATTATTATTATTATTATTATTATGTAATAATGAAATATTTGATCTACTGAATTCCTTTTGGACATATAAGCCAAATATCATCAAAACATTTGACATGAACCTAAATGATGATGTAATTGAGTATAACATAATAATAAATAAAATAAATGGGATAATAAAATTTAAAAATATTCATAAAAAAGTAAATAATTAAAATAATATTTTTCTTCAGGAAGATAAATAATGTACATTATGAGTCAGACTAAAGGTAGGGGACTTTCTTTTAAAAGAATCATCTTTTAAAGTTTCCCTTCAAACTCTTTTTATTCCATGTCCATATTAATTTAAATGTTTTGACAAATTTTTTATTTATGATTAAATGGATGATAAAAAATATTTTTTAAAATATTTTAATTTCTTTACGATTTTTATAAAAAAGTATATTTTTATGGTTTTATGTAATTGTCACTACACTTGAAAACCTCGTTTTAAATGTCTTAAAGATTTATTTTCTAAATATTTCTCTTCCATTTAAATATTATTAAAATTATTTCATTAATGTATTAATATGAAAATAAATGAGTTATAAATGAAATTTTATGACTCTTAAATTTCTTTCAATGTTTTTCAAAAGGAATATTTTTTCATTTTTTATTAAAAACGTTTTAACTTTCTTTTCAAATAAAAAATAATAATTTCCTATTTTAATGTATACAGAATCAATGTTTTTTACACTTTTATAACTTTTACTTGATTTTTGTATTATTTTATAATATTACTTGTTTTATTTAAAAAAAACCTCATTTCCTTTGTTCTGTGTATTTTTAAGAAAGGGTTTTAAATGGAATGGATATTCTTTTATCTCTGAATGTTTGTCTTATAGGTGTAAGGGATCTCTCTAAACCACCCTTTTCTCACTAAATCACCTTCTATATCTCAGTAATGGTATGTAATGACTCTAAATTATATATATATATATATATATCTAACATACATACCCATCTTATTCTACCTTTATTTTATTGGTTAATTCATTCCTTATGTTCATTTCCCAAATTCATTATTTATGGAAATTCCTTCGATTATGATATGAGGTAGGATTATGAAACTCATTTATTTCCAGGGGAAATTCTTATGATTATGAATTATGATTGATTTTCGTTTATGTTGCACAAAATCATTAATATTTTATGATGGGTACAACTAAATAGTGATCAAATGCATTGGGTAATGTGTTTGTATCATGAGACAGTATTTATGGGATTATAGAGTAAATCTAATATTCTATGGGTCTTTATCCATCAGGTGATGTTTTCTTGAAAATTATCATTGAATTATGCTTATTTCATGTTTTGTGATGCTACTATAGCCCCTTATCACACCAGCATAGGACCAAAGTGTAAGGTGTGCTAAGGTGAGATAATCCGAGGGAGGCTCGGCCAACATTGCACGAGTCGTAATTTCTATTAGTTTGAACTTCTCGCGAAGGTGATCCCGTTCTAGCTTCACACGATGAAGTTCATCTTGGTTTTGGTCCAGAGCAAAGCCCAGTGGTGCTACCTCCTTACCAAGTTCTGTTAGATGGGCTTCGATCGGTCCAAGACTACTGGGTGAGGCCATCGAATCTTCTTTCTATATTAATTAACCAAGATTGCTTGTATTTAGAGATAGTAATCAAAACATTTAGTTTCCAGCGGTCATATTGACCAATGGTCAAATAATAGTCAAAACCCAACAGTCTCATTTTAATTATACTCACGTTATCAAATGAAACATTTTTGTTGAGTATAAAAATAAAATAAAATAACACATAAAATTAGGAAATAAGATTTATTCAAAATTTCGGGTCGTTACAATCTTCCCCCCTTAAGAAATTGCATCCTCGCAATTTTTAAAATTGGGTTTTGAAATTTCATTGAAAGTCCCACATCGTAAAAGGAGTCAGTAAAACTATTACTTTAAAAGAAAGAAAGGGAAGTACAAAGGTCACCCGAGTTAACCTATACACGGATTCCATAGAGGAAAACATGGACATGGAAGAAAAACAAAGGGTCAATTTCTGGGGGAGAGTGATAGAGAACATGATTAGGAGAACGTTAACCATAAGAAAATCCCAAACTTATGATGTGTGTAAACGGTCTTTGATTACCAAGTAGGAAACGTAAACCCACAACGTTTTTGTTTCATGTTCCTTTTCATAATTTTTAGGAATTCATTTACAACATAAAACAAAAACATAAGAAAATATACCTATCTTCATGTAGAGTTTCATCCTTTAATAAGTTTCTACCCAAAACTAATCTTTTCTCCAAATTATTAGCATTCAAACCTACTTGGTCTCATCAAAACACAAGAATCATCTTCATAATCCACAAAATATTAACTATCTATTTCTTCTATCTTTAAACATTATCCCAAAAACAGAAAGGGTAAGGTAAAACAACTCTTCAAAAAGAAATAATCCCATAGGAATGGAAACTACTTTTAAATCTTCAAAGTTCCATGGTACTACCCAAAGTTCATCATAGTCCATTACATAAATAACTGTCCTTAAAAAAATCCTCAAAATAAACCAAACTAATATTGAAACCCAAATACAAGAAGGATTTGATAACATAGTCTTCCAAGGTAAACTTTATCATTCATCTCCAAACAACATCAACCACTCCTAACATCTTATAAAAAAATTAACTAACCTAAACATATTTACCCCAAGATAGGTTAATAATTTCCATAAGTAACCTAAATTACTATAATTCCACCTTAAATTCATCGATTCTTCAAAATATAAGTCAACCCTACTCTTCAATGAAAATACCGTAGTAATCTATTTACCTCGATCATATAGGGTCCCCACAATAGTGAAAATCTTCCAAAATAATAATCATATTTTAATCCCCTAATCATCCCTGTCATATTAATACGACAATCGTCGCATTTCCTATCACATTGGTTGTTTGGACATGTTCTTCCATTTCCCACCATTAACTATGAAGAGAAAGCATAATTAGGGGATTAAGTACTTAGCCAATAATCATGAAAAGGAACTGAAAGCATATAAGGATAACTTGTAGAAGAAAAGTATACCCTAACTTGTGATCCCCTAGGTTCCCATCTAGGTTATCCATGATCATATATTCTTATGTGAATCTTTATTTTATTTTATCTTTGTTCCTTTAACAATGGTTCATACTAAGCTTATGAATTTACCAAAGCATATCCCCCGGGAGTGTCGTAACCAAGAGTGCAGCAAGGCCCGTTGTCGTGTACCAGTTCCTGTTCGAGTCTAGCTCAAAGCGGTGTTTTCGGGTTTTACCCCTATATACATCTATGCCAGAGCCACCTCTACCTGCTCGTATCCAGACAGGGATGTATTTGCTTGGAAACCCCTTACTCAATACTCACCAAAATACCAGGAAGATTTCCTATTTTTTTAACTTTTCTATAGGGTTCTTCCTAGAGTTTTCATATCCTAATTTCCACAAATAACTAAACCATCCTTTGATACCAACTATCGCATCCCGCCTTTTTATAACATAAACTTTCATTACATTACACAAAACTGAGGATCTTTAAGGTTTAGTGTCTTGGAAACTAGGAACATAATACATGAAAACAACATAAAACATTCCTCTTAAACACTTGAAAGGCTTCTCCTTATGTTCATCCTAGGTTCATTACTGTATCTCATAACCTGGGGACATACATCAAAAGAAAGGGTGATAAAAAGGCCCAGTAAGGGAAACAAGATGAACATTTTACATGTGAACTTGAGATACTTCAATAAGGACATGAAAAGAACTTTAAGGCATGAGAAAGAAATCATGAGGCATTTCATAATAAAAATAAAATTTTTCATAACTTGAAGATGTGGCTGAAAAATTTAATATTGACAATCGTTTCGTTTCACCAAGGTCCATCCCCAAGGTGTCATTAAAAATTACCAAGGTTATTCACCAAGGCGTCGTTAAAATGGCCGTCTCTAGAGATTAAGTCTTTACCCAATGCATTGGAGTGCTATCAGGGCGCACCCTTAAATTTGCCTTTATTATCATGTGATCCACATATATCATCATCAAACATTTCATAAAGAACCCATGTAGCACAAAATAAATGGGTTTCATTTCGTAATCATAATGTTTTAAAAAATGATTTAAAGACGTGATCTTTACATCACTTTAAAACCCACAGAAAAGGAAGGTGGGTCTAATGTATGTAAATCCCATAATTTAAAATAAAACATTTTGGTATATATGTGAATACCCCTTTAGAAGAAAGAGAATTGAGTATTCACTTAATAATATAAAAGAAATTTAGAAAAAGAGAGAGACATTTTGAGATGGAAATTCTGCAGCATAACGGCTATGTTACGAGGTTTTAGAAGACATTAAAAAGAGAGGGAAAATGGGTCAAACATTCATAAATGACCCATAAAACAGTAGATGGACAGAATAAGAAGGATACATGACCATGGTAATGAAATTTCAAGGACATACCATTTGAAATGAAAAAACATGGAAGAAAGACAAAAATTAGATTTCTCTTATGAAAGTTCGGCAGCCTAACGACGTTACTTAAACTTCAAACACAATGATTTGAAAAGATCAAATAGGGTATCTCATCATTTGAACATAAGAGTTCAGTATGATAGATATAGAGATAATTCCCCAACATAATTAAAAAGGAACTTGAAAGACTTTACATGAAAGTAGAACTTTGAAAAGAATGAGAAGGGTGAAAGAATCCCCTAAAAATTCGGCAGCCTAACGGCGCCACTTAAAACTTCAAAATAATGAGTTGAATAGATCAAATGGGGTCTCTCATCATATGAACATAAGATTCCAGTGTGATTGATATAGAGATCATACCCCAACATAACAAAAAAGGAACTTGAAAGAATTGACATGAAAGTAGAACTTCAAAACGAGAAGGGTGAAGAACCACTGAAAAATTCGGCAGCCTAACGGCGCCACTTAAAACTTTAAAATACTGAATTGAAGAGATAAAATGGGGTCTCTCATCATATGATCATAAAAGATCAGTACGATAAATTTAGAGATCATACCCCAACATAATAAAAAGGAACTTGAAATACTTTACATGAAAATAGATCTTGAAAAATGAGAAGGGAGAAAGAGTCCATTACAAAAATTTCGGCAGCCTAACGGCTCCACTTAAAACTTCATAAAACGAAATAATGAGAGTAATAGGGGATCTCTCATTATATGAACATAAAAAAGGGCAGTAAGTGGAGTATAAAATAACATCCTCCAACATAAGAACATGTAGCATAAAAGGAATGACATAAAAGAGATTACTTGAAATGAAAGAGAGAGGTCGGATCCCTTACCTTAAAACGTGACGCTTGAAACTCAAATTTTTCGACCTCGAGGGCTTGGGGGAACCTAGGGAGGACTCCTTGGGAGGTAAGGAGACCAGAACTTCGTTGGGGGAGAGTTGGGAGTGAAAACCAAAGGAGGAATGGGTGGGTATTTATAGGGAAAGTGAGGGGACAAGGCATTAATGGCCAAGGGACACCTCATTAGTGGTTTTGGCAAAACCATGGGCTTGCCCATGGTATTTTCCCATGGTATTGGCCACTTGGGACACCTCATACCTTATCTTACTATTCACAATTCGACCATATTGAATATATACTTAATACATCATTTAATGATGTCATTAGACACCCGTAACTTAAAAACTGTATTTTCACTATTCATCGAAAATTCAACTTTCTCAGAATAATCCCAAAATTTCACCTTAACCAAATATCAACGCTCTGATTACAAATATGAACTCTATTTTATATAAATAATTTTCTAAATATTTTTAATTTAATTTTTAAATAAAAACACTATTCACCGAAAATTCATTTTTTCAGAAAAAAACCCCAAAAATTACCATAGCATAATATCGGTGCTCTGAGTTCAAAAATGAAATCCGTTTTATAAAAATAATTTTCTAAATATTTTTAATTAAATTTTTAATTAAAAAACACTATTCACCCAAAAAACTAATACTTGAATAATAATTTATGAAACCGTTATTTAACTATTTTATTGAATCACATTACTTAATCAAGGTGCCTAGATTATATTAATACTTTCTTTAAGTGAGATTACTAATCGATTTGGTCACATTACTAATCCTAAGCGTAAAATCACTATTCATAATTTACTATTCATCAAAAATCAAGTTGATCTTATTAGACTCGAAATTTCATAGTGAACATAATTGTAGAAGACCATTTTTTGAAAATCATTACACATTTTTATTTATTTAAGGTTTACATAAACATTTTTAAAATATCCTTTCTCTAAACTTTATCAAAAATATGCATACTATATTTATCTGTACATTTGAAAATTCATAAACTTCATCATAAGAATAAATCCAAATTTTTATTTAAAACAAAGGATTACATAAGGCAATTACGGTCTCCTTACATAGCCCCTTATCACACCAGCATAGGACCTAAGTGTAAGGTGTGCTAAGGTGAGAGAATCCGAGGGAGGCTCGGCCAACATTGCACGAGTCGTAATTTCTATTAGTTTGAACTTCTCGCCAAGGCGATCCCCTTCTAGCTTCACACGATGAAGTTCAGCTTGGGTTTGGTCCAGAGCAAAGCCCAGTGGTGCTACCTCCTTCCCAAGTTCTGTTAGATGGGCTTCGATCGGTCCAAGACTACTGGGTGAGGCCATCGAATCGTTTTTCTATATTAATTAACCAAGATTGTTTGTATTTAGAGATAGTAATCAAAACATTTAGTTTCCAGCGATCATATTGACCAATGGTCAAATAATAGTCAAAACCCAACAGTCTCATTTTAATTATACTCATGTTATCAAATGAAACATTTTTGTTGAGTATAAAAATAAAATAAAATAACACATAAAATTAGGAAATAAGATTTATTCAAAATTTCGGGTCGTTACACCAGTGGAGATCGAGGATTGACAGGATTGGGTCCTACATGGACGGTCGATTCCTCTGGTGCACATTTTCTGGTAACACGGGAACCTCCAGAAGAGCACATGGGAGAGGGAGACTCAGATGCGTGCTCAGTACCCTCATTTGTTTCCCTAGTGTGTGTTGTAGCTTTACGGGGACGTAAATCCCTTAGGTGGGGGTAATGTAAAGTCCTTTAAATTTCAGGGAATTTTTTTTCTTAAATTCTTTGGAATATTACAAGTCTCCAGTTTCTAACGGCTCCTGATTTCGAGTCCCGGTGTGCTCCGCTCTTGAAATCGAGGTAGGGGGTTTGATATAATTTTAAGTGAATGAAATTATATCCCGTCCTTGTTGAATTCTTGTATTGTCTTAGCCCAATTGATATCGCCTAACGCGGAGGGCATAGGCCGAATAAACACGGCCCGACGACCCTCTGATGCTTCTTGACTATTTTGGTGGCAGAAATCGAAGATGATGGAAACCGGAGGAAGCGGCGGCCGTGTGCTGACTGCGTAGAGAGGAACCGCGGCCCGCATCCACGGGCCGCTCGGCCGAAGAAGAACCGGCCAACTAAAGTTGGTCGGGCCAAAGGAACCGCGACGCCAAGAGGGTGTCACGGTGTGGAAGAATTGGCTGGCCGTAGCTGGCCGGATAGGTAGACCGCAGCGCCATAAGGGGCGCTGCACTGTAGAGGACTGCGGCCCGCACTCTGCGGGCCGCTTCAGCTGCGAACCGGCCAGCCGCCTACCAGAAAGGTTGAAGGAGGCCGCGGCACCCCGTTGGTGTCGCGTGAGAGAACCGCGGCAAGCCCGTATGGGATACTCACGCCGAGAACACCGGTCGGCTTCTGCCGGCCAGAAAGGAGGGACAACACCGCCGTGTCGTAAAACTGGGGGCCACACCCCCATTTTTCTCAGCCAGCTGGCCAAGCCACGCCCAGCCGGGCCGGGCCGCGCCAGCCGGGCCGGGCCACGCCGCGCCCCGCCGAGCCGGGCCATGCCCCGCCGGTCCGGGTCGGGCCACGCCCTATTGGGCCAGACCCGGACCCGGGGTTGGTCGACCCAGTTTGGGCCGACCCAGGGCGGGATGGTTCGGGTCGTACCGGACCCAAACCCCCTTCTTCAGACCCATTTTAGTATTTCGCCCATAACATGAGCTAAGGACCTCTGATCGACACACCGTCAGTTGCGTAGGATTACTTGGATCGAGATGGTCGTTTTGGTATATTACACTCAAGGTTTTGACAATGTTTGAGTACAATAGGGTTGGTTTGAACCCGAAACCAATCGGGCCCTTGGAGCGGAAACACTTATAACTTAAAGATCGGACGTCCGATTGACGTGCCGTTAACTAAGTTGTTTTACTTTTGATGAGATGGTACTTTTGGAATACTCCACATGGGATTCAGATTATATTGGACTATGGCCGGGTTGAATTGTACCTGAAATCCAACTGGGCCCCTGGAACGGAAAAGCTAATAACTCTCAGACCGGGCGTCTGACTGACGCGACGTCTGTCGTGTTGGGTTCCTTATGATGAGACGGAACTTCGGGATACATCAACTCCGGACTTAGTGATAGTTTATGTATCGACCCCTTTGCTCGAGGAGTGGACCCTCCTGGAATCGAGCGTGATGTGTGCGGGAACCCTAGAGCTAGCCGTGACTGTAATGACTACTATACTGGAATCCTCTGTGGGTTCGACGACGAGGACTACCTTTCTCGGATCCTCCATGGGTTCGACGAAGATGCCTACCATACTAGGATCCTCCATGGGATCGACGACGACGACTACCGTACTAGGATCCTCCGTGGGTTTGATGACGACAACTACCGTACTAGGATCCTCCGTGGGTTCGATGACGATGTCTACCGTACTAGAATCCTCCGTGGGTTCGACGACGATGACTTCTGTACTGGGATCCTCCATGGGTTCGACAGCAATGACTTCTATACTTGTATCCTGAGTGGGTACGATAGAGTAGCTGGTCTTGTATCCTGAGTGGGCCCGATAGCTTAACTGGTCTAGTATCCTATGTGGGTCCGACAGCTTAGATGAATCAGTGACTAAATCTAATAATCTTTATTTCTATACGAAAGATGTATACCTGTGTGAGATGAGTCTTGACTTTCAATCATTATCATCGATGTGATTTACTTCTTTCCTGTGTGGACTGGGTTGTTCTTGGGCTCGAGAGTTGGAGCCAAACTTTAATTGATTACTTAGGTATATGTATGGTCATATAACTAAGTAGAGTTGGTTGATACTTTGTGATTGTATCTTTCTTCTTTGGTTTATACTACGTGGATTCTGGGAGACCTTCGGGAGTCTCGGGGTCCCTACTGAGTATCGTATACTCTCCCTTGCATGGGCTATGTCTGCACTACATTGTGTTGGATGCAGACGACGGACAACACTGATTGAGGAGGAGACTTGTGGAGCTGGACGGTACATAGAGGTGGACCACTTGGCGAGATGTACACGGAGCGGACGGACGGACCTAGGGTGATGAGGAGGCCATCTATACCCACCCTTCAGGTTGGATTCCTAGAGGACGACTCAGTGGTTGTTGTTTTACTTTATTGCAGTTGTATTGTACTTACTGTTGGGCTTGTATTTCTGGCCCCTTTCCTTTCAGCACTTACTTTTGTATTCAGTATTACTTAGTGATTACTTTTGTTGCGTACTCTTTTGTGTTTATTTACTTTTATAAAGGCAATTCCTTCCATTTTTATCGAGATTTACTCCTTTGGTGCTAGTCTCCAGCCCCTTGCCTATGGAAGGCGGGCTTGGGGTTGTCACGACACGGGCCCTGAGGACGGGTCGTGAAATATTTAATATATATATAGTAAATATATCCATAATTTAAATATGTTTGTTATTATTTAATAATTATTTAAATATATAATTATTTATTTATAATTATATAAAAACTTTTCCAAAAAATATTATTGACATCGTTATATATATTTATATAATTATATATATTTATATTTATATTTAATAAATATATATAAATATAATTATAGTAAATATATTCATTATTTAAATAAATTTATTATAATTTTATAATTATTTAAATATATATAATTGTTTATTTATAATTTTATAAATACTTTTTTGAAAAAAAAACTTATTTATATTTATAAATGTATAAATATAGTAAATATACATTTATAAAAATATTTTTTATAAATATTTTTTTACAAATATATTTTTAACATGATTAATTAATATTTAATCTTATGTTCATGCATATTAAAAATGAGTGAAATTGAATAATTAAAAATGAGTACACTTTAACAATATTGAAAAAACGGATAAGTTTTATTAATTAAAATATAAATTAGTAAAAAAATATAGATATATATTGAAATAAAGATGAATACATATTGAAAATATTAAAATATAGTAAATAAATATATACAAAATAAATTATAGAAATTGATTAAAATCCAAAAAAATAAAAAATAAGACATATTAAAAATGAATAAATAATACCTAACGTTAATAATATTAATAATAAATAGAAAAAAATTTACCGATTAAAAAATAAATATATTAAATGTTTCATGTTTTAATTAATTTCAAAAATGAACTAAAATTTGAATAAATAACATAAATATTAAGTGTATGTGTTTCTATATAAGATTTATTTAATTGTGTAAATGTGTGTGTGTGTGTGTGTATTGTGTATAAAAATGAATTAATTATGTATATATATGAGAAATAAATATAACACACATTTGATCTATGTTAAATTAAAAAATCAAACGACATTCAATTATGTCCATTACTCGATGCAATTAGTCAGTATTTTTAATTGATATTAATTTTTAATTATAAACCATTATTAACTAAATATATTAACTATTTAATGTAAAGCATAAATATTATATATTATATAAATCATACTTTTATTCATTAATATATATCGATATATTTAATATATCCTATTTATTAACATTATCAATAATTATTTAATTAATAAAATGTTTAATATTTTTCTCAATTTACTTATTTTTAATTTTTATTTGTTTAATTTTCATTTTACATATATCTATATATTTAATATACACTATTTATTATTATTTATAATTTATATATAGTATAATCATTTTATTCATTTTTATCAATGAGTATTTAATTAATAAAAAATTTAATATTTTTTTTTGTCAAACACATTTTTATTATTTTATTTTTTCAATTTTTCATTTTTTCATTTTTTCATACCTTTATTAGTGTTGAAAAAGCACTAATAAAATATCCATTTATGGGCGCTAAAAAAATCATTGATAAAGTTTCCCTTTTATGCGGTAAAAATAAAGCACTAATAAAGGTTTCCCTTTATAATATATATTAAAAAGCGGAGATAAAGGGTGTTGTTTATCAGCGCTAAAAAAGAAATGATAAAAGGATCCCTTTATCAGCAATTTTTTAGCACTCATAAATACCACCTTTATCATTGCATTATTCTAGTGCTAATAATGGTCAGCATTTTTTAAGGCATGTTTTGTAGTAGTGACCCACCTAGCCCCAATATCATTTTTGTCACTTTGTATGGGAATAAGTTCCAATGTGCAATTATTCTCTATTTGGTCTAATTGTTCATTCATATATTCAATCTAATATTTATACTTGATATCATTAACCATGGAATATGGTTCAATTTAAGAAATTAGAGTAGTTTGATTCTCATAAATCAGTTTTTTCTGGTTTGAATAGGTATACACTAACTTATAATGATATTTTATGATTCTATATAATTTTTTTATATTTTTATACTTATTTTTTCCATTTTTAGAAGCCTCCTCCTTAATATAGGTCATCATCACCTTTATGTGGCCCAAAATTTTCTTATTCCTCACTAGTTTTTTTATAATTTTTCTTGTTATCTTTAACAAAATACACAAAATATGATTCATCTAAAACACTAATTTTTGGTTTATTTTCAATTATTATTGACCTAACAGTCAAATATTTTATAGAGACTTTATTTCCAAAAATTATATACCTTTCTACTATATTGGTACCTTTTAAAGATACCTTATTTTTTCTTATCATCAAATTTACCATGTTTTCTATTTTCAATCTTCATGAGATATATACTACCAATGACTCTAAAGTAATCCACAATTGGATTATTCTTGTACCACATTTTATTGGATATCATAGTTGAGTGAATTATTAGTAATAATTTTTGTTTAATATATATAACTCTACAAATAACCTCTCTCTAGTAGAACCTTAAGATGATATATTCATCTATCATGGTTCTCCCCATATCTACCAAACTTCTATTTTTACTCTTTACCACTCTATTTTGTGGGGGTTGTGTATGGAGTTATGTAATATTTCTTAATATTATTTTTTTCAAGATATGATTCAAATAATATCCCTATAAACTCCTTCCCATTATCATATCTAAATTTATTAATTCACATACACAATTATTTCTCAAATGTTCTCTTGAATATCTTGAACATTTCCAGTTCCAAAAATTTCTATTTTATAAACATCACATTGGTCATTGTAGTAAATTCATTAGTAAATGTTAATAAATTAATATAAACATTAGTAAAACTAATTGGTCCATAACTATATGAATGTGTCAACTCAAGAGGATTGTTAGACTGCATCTCTACCTTTTTGTGACAACATTTTGTAATTTTCCATTTTTGGAATGCTTTAGAAATTTCTTCTCCTTCTCTCATTAGATGAGGTAAGTTTATCATAACATATCCCTTGGAAATATTTATTAGGTTTATTTAAAAAAAGTTTGACCAGCCATTTTTTCCATAATCTTTTCTCATATTTTTAAGTAAGACAACATGAATTTTTTAAGTCTCTGGTATAAAAAAGGTGGCCTGAGGTTCTTTTACCAGTGGTTACAATTTTTCCATCCTTTATCCCCTTGATGAGGCATGTGTTCCTTTTATATATAACCTTATTTCCATCATAAAATCTCCTAAAAACACTCAAAATATTTATGTTTAAGACCTTCAATAAATAATGTATCTTTTGACGCTAATTTTTGTGATTCTATCTTATATGTTCATATTCCTTTAATTTCCAGGGATCTCTCATTAAGAAAGGTAAAAACATCACTATAATATTATTTAATATTTTTCAATACCTTTGTATCCCCTATAATATTTTATGATAATATGTTTTGAAGGATTTATATCTCAATCCCATTTATGGATTTAAGTTCCACCTACATTAGGAATGAATTCTTTGTATTCTTTATATTATGATTCTTCTTCTCTCAATCACCCTGTTGAATTTAAAATTAATGAAAATTCATTAGTTCATCTTGAAAGTGATATTTCTGGTCAAATATTCTAAATATCTCCTCAATATATTTAAAAATATTTTAAATAAGGGTGACATATTAATATTCATTTATTGTTTAACTTCTCAATGGTCTGTTTTGTCTATTTTCTAAATAGATCCCCCTAAATTTTGGTCCTCTATAGTTCCATATAAGTGACATATAGTGGTTGTAACACCCTGATATTTTAAAATAATAATATTATGTTCGATAGAGTATATGACACACAACGCCAATATTAAACGAACCATAAAATATTAATATATAAAAATTATTTTTATAACCTATCCATTGAATTGGTGGGTACGGTTAGGATTAAATATATTATGAAATACATGTATTAAGGTACCACTAAATAAAAATGTATTGATTAATTCTTAGGAAACAAGCATTCAATTTTTGGTAAAGTCATTTTATGTTTCAAAAATATGTTTCCTTCAAAAATATTTTTTATTAATTTTCATGAGAGGATAATATAATTAATTTCTGCCACTTTTTAAAAATGGTATTTTTTTTAAAAAGTATATCATATTTGAAATTAGTTTAAAAATTATCTTATGGTGAAATATTGTGATTTTTTGGAAAAGTTTTATTTTTTAATGAATAGTGAAAAATACTTCTTACCTGAATAACCCAAAGGCCTTAAATTTTTATTCATTTTTTATAATACCCATTTTAAGGGTTAAATGTTTTGGAACCAAGGTTTTTCTTTTCTGAAAAAGGAGTTTGGTTTGTGTTTTTTTTTTCAATCTACTTTGGGTTGATCAGGGTTTGTGTTTGTTATTGTCATAACTTTCATAAAAGGTTAGGGAGATTACATGGAAAGGGGTCATATAGTTTGATCAGAAGGCTGTATTGAAGGTGGCATCATTCTCAAGTGTTTGCCAAATTTTTTGGGCTGAAAATTGGAAAATGGAGAAACATGTTTTTGGCATAGGAAGGTGAGCGAAAGATTTGAAGTGTGCGTGAAAGATTGGTTTTTGCGCGCAAGATTGAAGTTGTTTTTGGAACTTGTTTGCAAGATGTGTTTCAAGATCAGAACATTGAAAATTGGAAAATTCATGGAGTTCATGGAAGATGATGTTGCACGAAAGGGTTTGTGTGCCCAAGGCAACATCAAAAGGGATTTTCTGTGCTCAGCGTGAAACTCATGTGCACTGACGAAAATGTATCAGGATCTCGCGTGCAGGGTCTTCAAGAGCCTATAAATATGCGGCTACCCCCAAGGTAGACTTAATAATTTTCCAACAAAAATATAGTTAATCAACTGCATGAAATATTTGCACACGAAAGATTGGAAGAGGGTCAATCTTGCACGAAAGGTGTTCCTTTAGTCTAAAAAGACCATGTGAACCCTTCAGTGCAGTTGCATGAAAGATAAGGGTTGCGTCGAAAGTATGTGTTGCGTGAAATTATTCTTTTTCAAAAATCCCCAAATATTTCACACAAGTTTGGGTATTGTGTTCCAGTGTGGTGTTATGTGTCTGACAAGCTCTTGAATATCTGGTTTAGTGGTTAGTGATTTCAAGTGCATCAATCCAGGACTTTGATGCAAGTAGTGTCTCATGGTGAACAGAGACAAATAATTAGATGCAAATCTATTGAAGAGACCTTCATGTATATAAACCAAGTGGGACTTCACCCAAGGGAGTGAGCTAGGGAGAGTCAATGGGAGTGACCTGAGGGACGCAATGAGCTATCCCTAAACATTTGTAAAGGCAGTGTGCATGGGACAGAGTGAATGTACCCGAACATTGTAATTCATAGAGAGTGATGTTTAGTGTAATTAGGTACAACCGGAAACTTGTCGGCATATGCTCCTTGGATGTATCCCTTAGTGGTGAAGCAAGTAAAAGTGTTGTGTGGTCTTTTTCCTTGTGGTTGTTTTCTTTCTATTCCCATCAGTCTTAGAGGTTTAACGAGTTCTTACCACCGTGGGGACAAGATCCTTATTTTAAAAGAAAAAGTTGACACCTTGATTTAATCCTCCCCTCTCAGGGTGTCCCGAGGTCCTATAGAATGGGAATCCATACATGGAATTTAGCCTTCGTGAAATTTTAAGTCCTAAAGGTCTTAAAAGAATTCATCCAAACTATGACCACTTTAACTACACCTCTCCGCCATCTGCATCGTGATCAGATATCCACCTTTTCATTGTTTTTTGGCTATATGTCCTATTTAGATATAAACATGCTTGGTATAGATGTAAATTTACATACCCTATCATTCTTACAAATCCAATAGATCTTCTCTAGTTAATGTTCCTTACTCTGAATCCCCCTCTGGAGATTATTCCTTGTAGAATCTTTATGGTCTGTGTCTTCACATCATGTGTCCTGAAGGCCTTGAGGTAACCCAAGGGCATTAAGGTGGTTTAAAATAATTACTAACCTGAAGGCCTAGGTGACCCAAAGTCCTAAAGGACTTAAGGACCAAATCAGTGGCCCGAATGTGAATAGTTCTGACTACTACAGTGCCTACAGCAGTACCCGACACAGTACTTCTCTAGTACCTATAAATATGCCTCATCCTAGATTTGATCTTGGGTCTCGTGAATGCACATAAATAGTCCTCTCCAACCGGGCTGAGCCTCATGTGCAAATAGTGAAAAATATTGATTTTTATTCAAAACTGTATTTTCTTTTAAAGGATTTACAAAGTAAAATTCAATTTTAGATTAATTTAAAATTTTAATTATTAAATTTTAATGAAATATAATCTAATTATAGTTCTTTTAATTAATTTTATACTTTAATTTGTGTAAAATATTTCTATACTTAAAATGCATTTTTCTGAAAACCCACTTTTCATCATGTTTTTCATGTTTAATTTTAATGTAAATTATTTTGCTTATATGAATTGAATATTCAAAAAATAATAATATATTGGGAATAATGAGGTAATATTTTTTAAAAAGGTCCCTTTTATTTTTGTTTCACTATAAATAATAATCATAGTAAATAATTATCACCACAATAAGGGTAAATCAGGTAATTAAGGTTAAAAATAATATGATAAGGACTAAAAATTGACCCCAAGACTTCATTTTATCATATTTTATGAGTTTAATTTAGTTATTTACATCCAATTCTTGAATATATGTCCAATTTATTCCATAATTCTTTGATTTTGAACTCTATAATAATTAAGTAAAAGATAAAGGCAAAAATTTCACTTTATTGCTTTTAATATCTATAATATTTTTTGAGAGGGATAAAAAAATTTATGTTCATTTATAAATATTTATTCTAAAGATAATTTTTTTTATCATGGTAATTTATTTCAAATTTGTATTATTTAAATAATTTCCTTAAATATTTACGCAACACTGAAATGAAATTTATTTAATTAATAGAAAAATTAAATAAATGATCTTAAAAATATTAAAAGTAATATAATTTGAATGAATTAATGTGTTTCATGAATTGTTTAGATAAATATAATATATTTGGGGATTTGTTAAAGTATTATATTTGAATTCATTTTCTCTCATTTTTTTTCAAATTCAAATTAATTGAATAGTTCCAAAATTGACTATAATGATATTTTATAAAAAATAATATTTTATTAAATGATTTAAAATTCATAAAAATATTATATTTATCTGATGTATTGGTATATGGTTGAAAATATCAAACATGGTACATTTATTGAAAAATTGACTTTTTATAATAACTATCTTGATCTCTAAAGAGTAAAAACTATGTTACCATGGTAATTGTCAAAAAGGGTTAATAGAGGGTTAAAATAAATGGATAAGGGTAAAACATAGTATAAACTTGAAAAAAAATTATTTTTTGAGATTATTTATACTCTTAATCATCCTATATTCTAAATATATCATTTTGGATCCATTTTTCATTATAAATAATTTATATTAATTTAATACTTTACACAATTCCAAAAGTTCTCCCCTAACTTATAAAAGAACACCCCTATCCTCTTTTATTAACACTTTAGGAACAATTTGGTTTAGACAATAACTACCCAAATTACTTTCTAACATCTCTTTACAAGTTATATTGGTCTTATTTTGGGAGTAATACCAACCTTATAGGGCATAAAGTGTAAAGAAAAAGAGGTTGTTCAAAGAAGAACTATATCTTTTAACCAAATGTTTTAGTTTTATTTCTTCTTCCATGTCCTTCAAATATTCTTAAATTATGATGAAATAATAAAAATAGTATCTTAAATATAATGAAATATTTTTATGTTAATGTAATTACCTATACCCATTTCTTCTTCCATCAAGTTGGAAATGAAACTATTGTTTGTGTGTAAGGAAGATTACCACCTCACAAACTAATGTAATTCACTTTCCATCACCGCCACTAAAATACAATTATAATAATGAATTTAATGTATATATATGTTATTCATGACATAATTATCATTATTAAATGTTAATATATCATCTATTTTCTTACCTTTCCATCTATTATATAATGATAATTTCTCTCATGCATATGTGTGGATTACCACCTCCACAAAGCGATGTGATTGATTTTTCATAATCACACACAAAAATGATATATATGAGTGTATTTAGAGAAAATATATCATATATATGATATAAATATCATTCTATAAATATTAAATAATACTTACCTTCTTTCCATAATGATATTTGAAAATGGAAATGTTACTCATGTGTACATATGACCTACCGTCTCCATGATTATAGAATAATTCATTTTTCATAACCATATTTATTGGGTGGTTTTATAAGTATAATTAATTTATAAAATGATAATTATTTCATTATTATTATTATTATTATTATGTAATAATGAAATCTTTGATCTACTGAATTCCTTTTGGACATATAATCCAAATATCATCAAAAAATTTGACATGAACCTAAATGATGATGTAATTGAGTATAACATAATAATAAATAAAATAAATGGGATAATAAAATTTAAAAATATTCATAAAAAAGTAAATAATTAAAATAATATTTTTCTTCAGGAAGATAAATAATGTACATTATGAGTCAGACTAAAGGTAGGGGACTTTCTTTTAAAAGAATCATCTTTTAAAGTTTCCCTTCAAACTCTTTTTATTCCATGTCCATATTAATTTAAATGTTTTGAAAAAAAAATTATTTATGATTAAATGGATGATAAAAAATATTTTTTAAAATATTTTAATTTCTTTACGATTTTTATAAAAAAGTATATTTTTATGGTTTTATGTAATTGTCACTACACTTGAAAACCTCGTTTTAAATGTCTTAAAGATTTATTTTCTAAATATTTCTCTTCCATTTAAATATTCTTAAAATTATTTCATTAATGTATTAATATGAAAATAAATGAGTTATAAATGAAATTTTATGACTCTTAAATTTCTTTCAATGTTTTTCAAAAGGAATATTTTTTCATTTTTTATTAAAAACGTTTTAACTTTATTTTCAAATAAAAAATAATAATTTCCTATTTTAATGTATACAGAATCAATGTTTTTTACACTTTTATAAATATTACTTGATTTTTGTATTATTTTATAATATTACTTGTTTTATTTAAAAAAAACCTCATTCCCTTTGTTCTGTGTATTTTTAAGAAAGGGTTTTAAATGGAATGGATATTCTTTTATCTCTGAATGTTTGTCTTATAGGTGTAAGGGATCTCTCTAAACCACCCTTTTCTCACTAAATCACCTTCTATATCTCAGTAATGGTATGTAATGACTCTAAATTATATATATATATATATATATATATATATATATCTAACATACATACCCATCTTATTCTACCTTTATTTTATTGGTTAATTAATTCCTTATGTTCATTTCCCAAATTCATTATTTATAGAAATTCCTTCGATTATGATATGAGGTAGGATTATGAAACTCACTTATTTCTAGGGGAAATTCTTATGATTATGAATTATGATTTATTTTCGTTTATGTTGCACAAAATCATTAATATTTTATGATGGGTACAACTAAATAGTGATCAAATGCATTGGGTAATGTGTTTGTATCATGAGACAGTATTTATGGGATTATAGAGTAAACCTAATATTCTATGGGTCTTTATCCATCAGGTGATGTTTTCTTGAAAATTATCATTGAATTATGCTTATTTCATGTTTTGTGATGCTACTATATTTATTATGTAGTCAAGATCTCATAATACCCTGTTATTTATGTTATCCTCTAATGTGATTACTCATGAGATTATTTTTAAAAGAAACCATATGCTTCTTCATAAGGGACAAATGTATAACTTTTTTTTGAAAATATGATCATATGTTTTTCATGATTGAAAAGTAACCTTTATTAGTTTTATTTTCCATTAAAATTTCTTATGAAATGTTTTATGAAATTATTTGGGAAGAAAATTTGATTATTTGGGTAATAAAATGTTTATTTTGAGCCCAAAGTTTAATTTTGAAAAATAAAAATATTGAATAAGTAATCAAGAACTAACAAGTCTCTTAATTTTTTTTATATACCTTAGTAAGATTTTTGTACTCATCCCATATTTTAAAATATTTTTATAGTGTTTTGAGGATGTGTAGGGACAAGGAAGTGGTCATGATAAAAATTGTGAAGATATATCATGAAAAGAAAACTTGTTATATCATAAAATTTTTGTTTAGTGAAAAAAATGGATACTAAATGAAAGTTTATAACAAATGATTTAATATTTATTTATATAAGGGTAATGGAATAATACTCTAAAACTATAAACTATAAAGATCCTAAAATTAAAGAGATTTAATTCCTGACCTAATACTCAGGATTATGTAATGTTTAAGCCTAGTTCTTTATAGTGGTCAAGGTTTTTAAGAATTTATAGTTGATTTCTAAATGAATTCTTATGGATTTCCTCCCATTGTGTATCAGTACCTAAAGAATAGTTGTACTTTTGGATTATAATATATTAATAGTATATTCTATATATAATTTAGTTGCTTTATTAGTGTTGAAATTATTTATATGATTGTAGAAGGGGGAACTATAGCAGCACTGTAGAAGTGGCGGAATTTTAGTAGAAATGACATTGTAGCGGCGGAAGCACTGTAGTAGGAACTATAGCAGTGGTGGTATTGTAGCAGGTACTGTAGCACCCCTGGTACTGTAGTAGTTCTATTCACTGAAGGGCTCCTTGGGCCAAAAAATGGTCTTTCAATATTTGTATTCAGACCACTTGGACTTGGTCCTTCGGGCTATGAAATGGGTCTCCCTTTACACAAAAAAAGAGGTCTTTGATTTAATAATAAAAATGAGGCTTCAGCCCTAACCTTTTAAAAAAATATGAGTTGAATAGGTTGGCTTGGTTTTTTTTCCTTTTTTGAACCATTTTTTTGATTTTACTTATTCGATAATTATTCTATTTACTTATGATTCATATATGAATGTCTTGTATTGTCTTTAATGTTTATACACATATACATCAGTGTTCATTTATATGTGTATATGTACATATTCACATGATAATATGTGAATATGTGCATTGAGAGGTGGGAATATATATATATAGAAATGTTTTTGTGTATAATGATAAAGGAAAATTTTCAAATTTATATTGATGTTTGAATTCAGTTTTCAAATAAGTTTCTGAAGGGGAATTTTAGTACTGGTTTCTAAAGTATAATTTGAAGTCACATTTGGTATTCTTTAAAGGAATCTATAAATTATATTATTATCATTTTTTATTATTATAGTTATTATTTTTAAATTTTTACAATGGATTTTTATAGAAAATGTATTATGATAGATGTAGCATCATTTTAAAATGGATGGTGTAAATGAGTAGAAGTATGTTTTATAAAATAACTTTTTTGTCTATTGATTAATAAAGTATCATTTGCTAACAACATTTTTTCAGTATTAAACCTCATGGGAAACCCAAGGTGCTTGGTTTGGATAACCTAGATAGGTAATGGTCCCATTCCATTATCCATGTTATTGGTGTAGTATTGTGGTGAACTATTTGTCTAAAGATTTAGTTGAAATCCAAAAAAAATCATTGATATGGTGATGTAGAATTACTATGTGCCCCGAGACTTAGTTACTTTACGGTGTTTATTTCATGATTACAAATATAAATGATTAATTGTATGATTTTTCCTTTATACTGCTTTACATTATATTTCCAATTATTTTAGAGGCTCTCACCTTGACTTATTGAATACCTATATGATTTTATTTTGTTTATTTATTTTACCATTGACCTTTCATGCATCTTTCCACTTAATATTTTTTCACTTAGTTATTTAAATTTAATCCTTATTTTATTAATTATTAATCAATCCCTAATTTTAATGTCAGATACCTATCTATTGTTTTATTAGATTCCATTTACCTCTTCTTCTGCTTAAAGATATTTATGATATTGATGACTCATTTGGATGTGTTGTGTTTCCTTTATAGTTTATTTTCAAAAATAAATCAAACAATTATTTAGATATGGTTTTGTTTTTTAAAAACATGTTTTCATACTATTTAGTTTTCAAAGAGGAGTTTTAAAATAAAATCTCATGGATTTTTTCCCAGTTTAAGGAAGCCCTATTTTTAAATAATGTATTTCAAACTACCATTTTTTAGTGTTTTGTAAAATAGAAAACATTGACTCGTTAGAGAAACCCTATTGGGTTATTTAGCTCACATCCTACTTACACCACTCGATATATATAGACCAAGTGATTCTTTCAGATTTAAAATTTGATTTAGAGGAGTGCTTATTTAGGGACTCCTTCCAGACCGCTCCTATAGTATGTCTTGAGTTAGTAGATAGAGTGTGAACCTAGGTTGCATGGGGGAGCTTGGATAATTATATGGGATTTATTTTTAGTGCCTTAGTAGTTCAGAAAAATTGGTCCTCTTAGTTTTTATTCATTTATTTTATGGGTTGTGTTTATCCATGTGGTGTTATGGATGTAGATTAAATTGGATTGCATCTTGTGAGGGAGTTGGAGGAGAGGGTGGGTTTTTATTTATGCTTTAATTTCTATTTATACCTATTTATTTGTTTCTTCATGGATTTCCAATGTATGGATGCTTCATTTTGGAATATTATTAAAATTTTCGATGCAAGTTTACTTGATTTTATAGATGGAATCATTCCCACATAGTTTTTTTATTCCTAGGTGCTTTTTTCCAACCCATGGGGATTGAGAATTCCCCTTAGGCCCTACCATAGACGGGGTCGAGTTTCCAATAGATGGATGACCCGAGTTAGTTAATGAAAAACTAGTATCAAATCCTTGGTTATTAAAAGGTCCTAGGTTTCTGAAGCACCCTTTTTTATTTAGGAATTCCATTAGATGGGTGATAGGATCATTGGGACTTAAGAGGTAGGACATGGGTAGGTTCCTCATCACAAGCTCTTGTGAAAAATCATGAGTTTATAGGGGATATTGGGATTTGGGTTTTGAATTTGAGTTTTACTTTGATTCCTTTGACACATTTTTATTTGAATTAATATCATTTTGGTTTTTATGGGTGTTTTATGGGTTTTTTTGGGTGTTTTGAATGGTCTTGGTGTTTTCTGGATTTTATCAAGGTTTTATGATTCAGGGTGACAATGAGAGTGGAACTGAAGTCACTTATAGCTCACATGGTCTGAAAACCCATGTGGATGCACTATGTTAGAATAAGCATTTAATGGTTGTTTTTTTAATCATCGTTAAACCATGTGTCACTAATTATTTAGCAGCAGTTTTCAAAACCACTATGAAAAAATTTATTAGTAGTTTTAAATTTCCAAAAGAATCATTTAGTGGTGGTTTAAACAACCACTAAATTGTTCTACGGTGGTTTTCTATTTATTTAATGAAATAATTAATTATTAATTATTTATCATTATTTATTATTATTTATTATTATTATTACATATTTATTATCTATTTATTATTTATTTGTTAACATGCATATGTCATGCATGCCATGCAGAAAATTTATCCTATATGTGTTGGGTGAGATTTTATGCTCTTACCTCTTAGTAATTTTACAAAGAATTTATCATTCTAGAAATCCCTTCATGGAGTGAGAAAATAAAATTTAATATACTTATATATATACAGATAAGAAAAAAATAACAATTATAAAGAATAATAAAAGTTAATAAAAAAAACTAAAAAACAAATAATTCATAAAAACAAACACAAACAAAATGATTAATAATGAATAATTAACAAATAAATGATTAATAAAAAATAATAAATAATTAAATAATACGGTAATAAATAGTAAATAATAAATAAAAATAATCATTAATAATTAATAATTAATAAATAAATTATAAATTATAAATTATAAATTATAAATAAATAAATAAATAATGAATAATTAATAAATAATGAATAAATAATAATCTAATAATAAAGAATAAGTTAATATATGATAAATAAATAATATATTAATATATTATAAATAATAGCTAATAAATAATAAATAATAAATAGATAATAAATTAACAATAAAATACTAATAAATTAATAATAATTATATAAAAAATAAATAAATAATAAACTAATAGTGAAAAATAAATTTATATAAAATAAAAAGTAGGAAATAAATAATAAATATATATATATTAAATAATAAATATGTTTCAAATAAAAAATAAACAAATAATACATTAAAATTTAATTAATAATAACTAATAGATTAATAATAAATATTTAATTAACAATAAATAGTAAATTAATAAAAATAATTCATAATAATATATAATAAATATTAAATAATAATTTAAAATTAATTTATTAAAAATAATAAATCAATATATAATAAATAATTAATAGTAAATGAATTTATAATAAATAATAAATAATAAATGAATATAAATATTTATAAATATATATACATATAACGAAATTTTTATAAACATATATAAACACACATTTATGTTACATAAATATGTATAAATGCACACTTATATATAATTATGTATTAATAGAAATATATATATAAACACAAGTAAATATAAATATATATATATATACCCATATATTATATAAAAATATATAAACATAAATAAGTATAAATATTTTAAAATATATATAAATATATACAGATATTCATAAATATGTATAAATATCCATGAATATATGTAAATATATATAATTTTAAATAAATATTGATAAATTTATATAAAGTATAAATTAATATATATATAAATGTATATAAATACATATATATATATATTTAATATATAGTAAATTAACTAAATAGGGAAAATCACAATGATTGTAATACTATAAAATCAATAGGAATGTAAATCCACATAATAAAATCATAGAAGAACTAATGAGAAGATAAAAACACTCTTAGAAGAAGTTGAAATATCATTGAATGTTCTAAAATCACATTATCCGAATAAAAAAATTCAATGTTAGAGGCCTTTTCGGCCTTCTTTAACTAAAAAAATATTAACTAGGGTTTACCAAATAAATATGGAATATATCTCATCACATGATTTGATTTAATATGTTATAGAGCCCAAACGGACACTCGGATCAAAATTTATGGTTTTTTGAAGTTGAAGTTCAATTTTTAACTTCTCTTAACACTTAAATAAATTTTATTCTTTTAATTATTTCAAATTATTTTCTGATGTGATTTTATCTCATTTTATAAGCTTCAATTTGACTAGTTTTGGAGCTAAAATAGACACCCGGATCAAAATTTATGATTATTTAATGTTGAATTTTGATTTGGAACTTATCAAAGAATTAATTTAAGTTTCAAATAATTACTAATTAATAATTATAAATAGTTAATAATTAACACATTATAATTAATTAAAACTATAAATAATAATAAAATAAATGGTTATATAGAATAAATTATTACTGTTATTAATTAATAATATATCATAATTTAATATTTAATATTTAATATTTAATATTTTTCACATTAATTTTTGGGAGGTTTTTGAAAACCTTTGTTGATTCATGGATTTTATTTCAAAAACCACCTGTAATTTTTTTTTCAAAAATATTATGATTTATTGGGGAGTTTTCAAAAACCTCCACTAGAAATAAAAACAAAAACAAATTTAATGTCATTTTTAAAAACTACCGCTAACCCCACCCCCCCCCCCCCCCCGATGAAAAAAGAGTAATATTTATGAGTGGTTTAGAAAACCACCTCTAAAAACTGCCAAAAAATAATCTATCCTTATACTGAGCCTGTGTATATATTTTGATCAAATCTCAATAGAGTTTGTGTAGTTGACCCATGGTCTACTGAACCATATGGGCAAGTCACGCACAACCACAATCCCATTGAATTTTTTATTTTTCTAAATTATTTTGGATTTTAGAATTATTTTAGGTTTTGTGTTGATGTTTTTTAAAAATATATTGAAACTATTTGGATTGATTTGATGAATTTTTAATAGTGAAACTAGTTTTAAATCGTAAAAGAAGGTTTTTAAATGAAAAAGGATTATTTTCTTTGAAATGAATCGAAATTGATTTTGTGTTTTAAGTCCCATAATGTGATTTAAAATAGAATTATAATTTTTTCAAATGATTTTAAATAGAAATTTGAATTTTTAAAAATTGAAATGTGAATTATTTTTTGTTTGGGTTTCCCAATTTTTTTTATTTATGTGGGGGATGTAAAAATATTTTTTTAGAAAAAAAACGATTCTTCTGAAATTTGTAGTTTTAAAACCAGTGGGTTTTGGTTAGTTGTAAAGAGAGTTTTTTTATTTGTTCTATAAACATGAATTTAGTATTGTTTTGTGTTCATGTTTCATGTTTTTTGAATATGACTCCCCAAATGTCTTTGAGTGTTGTCATACCTTTATGATCTTTTACCACAGTTTCTCAATCAATCGTATTTTGAGGTTACTTGGGTTGCATTTGTCTCCTTAGGCCTCTCTTTAGTTGTCCTCTATATATAGTGATTCATTTGTTTTATTCCCTTATTACATTAGAATAAATTTGTCTTTTAAAGATTTTGTCTTGGTAGTTGTGGTGAGGTTTGGTTCTGATTGACTAGACATTTGATGACTAGGTTGCATATCTTCAACCTACAATGGAGCTTTTGTCATTATGATAAGGCATGTTCATAGTCTATTCCACATTACTATATGTTTATAGTTGGAAGTATAGTAATGATTTCCTTGGTTATTTTTCATTCCTTTATTCTTCTCTTTCTCTAGTTCTTTTATTCCTCTATTATTATTGGTTGACCTATGGCTTGTATTTCTATAATTTTGGAATTTTGTACCAATTCCAAGAATATGTAACTATTTTGGTGAACTATTAGATGTGGTTCATTGGATATTTTTGTTTTAGTCCTTATGTTTTGGGGTTTGGGATGTGTATGGGTAGTCCCTTAGGGTGTCTTGATTTAATAACATCCAAGCTATAAGAGGTTTTAAATGGTGGGGAGACCCATTATAGGTCTTCATCAATTGATTTCCTTATATAATTGGTTGGGTGTGAGTGGTTTTTGGGAAATGTATTTGTGTGTGGTGGTTTTATTTGTAATTTAGGTGGTTAAAGATCATATTTTGGCTGTTTTCCTATCCAACAAGATTTCCATTTCGATCCTTCTCTGGAGATTTGAGTACTTTATAAGGATATAAAGTTGTATGATTGGGAGAATCATCACACCCCAACCACCATTTTTATAATTATTTTATTTATTTACTGGGTTTTAACCTATTTATTAATTTTTGAATATATATTTTTGAAAATTTGGAAAATTTTAAATGATTTAGCATGCCACATAGTTACTTAAACCGTTCGGTGACCCTATGGATATGTTTGTAGTTTTTCTAAACCTTTTTCACATGGTTGGTGGATGATTTTTAAAATTGTGTGTCCAACCCATGTTATCAGCTAGGTGTGACAAGTAAGGGATGTGCATTTTGAAAATATTTTGTGCATGGTTTGGCTAACCATGTGGCGAAATTGTAAAACTTACCCAAGGTCTTAAAAAATTGATTTTGTTTTTCAAAATTATCCCTCATTCTTTTTACCATAAATAAATCCCCCATATTATCTCTATAATATGCTATAAAAAACCAAGAGGACCCCTATGCATGACCCTCCTATCATTCCATTTCAAATATCAGAGTTCTTACTTGTGATTTGAGCTGATTCCTTTTGGGTTATGGTTTCTCCCTCTCCTTATTCCATCTTTCCTTCTCTTTTTTCTTGTTTGTTCCACATTTCACTAAGTATCATTATATTCCCAAACCTAGGTGGGTTTGGGTCCTTATTTCATGTGAAATTGGTTTTAAGGGAGTTCTAAGTCCCTTTCAAGACTTCTTCTCCCCATTCTTGAATATTTCACACTGTTTGTATGTGGCTTGGGTTGGTACTTCCATGTTTTAGATTTTATTAGACATGACATGAGTTATTAGGTCTTCAAATTATTTTTTATTCAAATTAATAATTCTATTTGAGTTTATTAGATTTAAATATATATAGTGTTCAAGTGTTTTAAGAAAATTTAGTTTATTTCTAAATGGGTTCTTAGGGATTTCCTCCCATTGTGTGGTTTCACCTAAATAATAGTTGTATTTTATGCCTAAAAAATATTTATGGTATATTCTATCTATAATTTGGGTGTTTTATTACTCTTTGGGATTATTTATAAGATTTTATGTGTTTTCATATGATATTATGAGGTTTATTTGGTTGGGGTTTTCCTTTTTGGGTCCATTTTTGTTGTTTTTGCTTCTTACATACATATGTTATTTACTCATGATTAGTGTTTAAATGTGTTATGTTGTTTTTTGTGTCTATACACATTTTCATAGATATATATATATGTGTGTGTGTGTGTGTGTACATATTTAGATGAAAATATGTGAATATGTGCCTTGATAGGTGTGTATATATAGATGTATATGTGTATAATAATAAAGTGATGTTTTCAAATATAGATTTCTGTTTGAATTTAGGTTAAAATAAGTTTATAAAGTGAATTTTTAACATAATTTTAAGTATATATTTAAGTCTTGTTTGGTATTTTTAAAAGTAATATATAAATTATATCATTATCATTATTATAGTTATTTTTTAAAATACTTCCAAATGAATTTTATAGAAATTATATTATTCTTTCCATGGAATTATTTCAATTTGGATGGTAGAAATGGTTTGAAGAATGTTTTATAAAATATATTTTTCATATATTTATTAATGAATTATCTTTTTATAATGGTTGTTTTTATGTGTTAAACCTCATGGAAAATCTCAGGTTCTTAGTTTGTCTAACCTAGACACGATGGGGTCCCCCACTAACATATATGCTCGTGATATAGTTATGTGGAACCCAATCTGGCGAGAGACTTAGTAGAGATCCAAAAAAATAAACCACTAGTTTAATATAGGATTTCTAGGTGCCCCAAGACTTGGTGAAAATAGGGTGTTTCTCCCATTATGCCTATTTTTAATGATTAATTGTATGTTTTTCCCTTTCCCTTTCTTTATTTTATCTTTCCCATGAATTTAGAAATTTTAACCTTGACTTATTTTGTACTTATATGTTTTTATTTGGTTTATTTCATTTAATACTAACCATTCAGGAACAATTTCCCTTTATTGGTGTTTCTATTAGATTATTAAATGCACTCCTTATTTAGTGATTATTCATCGATACATGACTCTACTTATGAATAATATATTATTATTTCATTATCTTTGATTTTACTCATTTTTTTCATAGTGATATTTATGTTATTTATGACTCATTTGGACATGTTGGCTTCCTTCATAGTTTTTTTCATGAATAAATAAAAAAATTTATTTAGAAATGGTTTAGTTTTTAAAAAACATGTTTCAAAATAGTTTATTTTTCAAAGTATATTTGTAAAATAAAATCCTATGGATTTTTTTAATGTTTAAGAAAAACAAATGTTTAAATATTGCATTTCAAACTATCATTTTTGAGTGTTTTATAAAATAAAAATCATGGAGTCAATAGTGAAACCCAACTGGGCTATTTATATCACACCCTAATTATACCACTCTATGTATGTAAACCAAGTATCCCTTATAGGTTAAAAATTTGACTTAGAGGAGTTCCACTCCAGACACTCCTTCATCCAAACGACTGCCAAAGTAGGTTTCAAGTTAGTGGATGGATTGTAACCCCATGCCCCATATGGAAGATTTTAAATGAATTTTGGTTTTATTGTTAGTCCTTTAGCAGTTCATCCAAATCGATCATCCATGTTTTTCTTCCATTATTTTATGGGTGATGTTTGTGTATGGGTAATTATAGATGTTAAATAAATGGAACTATTTCTTACAATGGAGTTGGAAGTGAGGGTGAGTTTTTTAGATTATTTAATCTCTATTTAAACATATTTATTTGTTTTCATATATATATTCAATGTATGGACACATCACATCATAATTTTAGTAAAACTTACACTACTTGTATAATTTATTTTATGGGTAGAATCATTCTCACTAAGTTTTTTTAGATTCTCAAGTGATTTTTTCTAGCCAATGGGGATTGGGAATGCGGATCATAACTTTCCACATACTGTCATGAGAATCTGATGGATAGATGACGCATGTTAGTTAATGAAAATGGTATCAAGGCCTAGGTTCTTAAATATCCATTATTATTTGGTAATTAAAGTATATGGGATATAGGATCACTGGGAGCTAGGGGGTAGGTTATGGGTAGGTTCTTGATCACCACCTCTCATGAAGAAACCAAAGTTTCTAAGGGAATTTAGGATTTGATATTTTAATTTGAGATTTACTTTAATTCATTTGACACATTTAAATTTAAATTGATGTCATTTTTTTATTTTTATGGGAGTTTTATATGTTTTTAGGGGTGTTTTGAATGGTCTTGGTCGTTTAAATGTTGTTTCAAAGTTTTCATGAATTGGGGTGATAATGAGAGTTTAAATGGAGGAAATAATATCCCATGTGGCCTAAAAAAAATGTAGTATCTGTGTATATTGTTTTTTTGAACTCCCAATATAGGTTCTATAGTTAGACCACAGTACCTCAAACTGTGTGGCCAAGTCTTTCACAACCAATATCCCTTTTATGATTTTATTTTTATAAGTTATTTTCGCATTAGTAATTATTTCAAGTGTTGTTTTAATGTTATTTAAGGATATATTGATTTTATTTAGGTTGAGTTGGTGAAGTTTTAAAAAGGACATATGATTTTAGATGGTAAAATAAATTTTTTAAATGAATAATGAGGGATTTATTTGAATTTAATTGAAATGTATTTTATGTTTTAAAACCCATAACGTGATTTTTAAAAATAGTATTTAAAATTTTAATGTAATTTTGAATGGACATTTAAGGGTTTTAAAATTTAAATGAGAAATAATTTCAATTGGGGTGTTCTAATTTTTTTTATTTATACGGAGGATGTGAAATCTAATTTTAATAAAATAAAAATGATTCTAAGGGGAAAAAATTAAACTAGGGGTTTTATTTGTTTGTGAAGAGAGTTTTGTGTTTTTTTTATTTTTATGAGTTTTTTATTCTTTTGGGCTAGTGTTTTTTGTTGTTTAAATAGGCCTCCAATAAAGGCCTCAAGTGTTTTCAGACCTTGGTGATTCTCTAACATGGATTCTTGATCAATAATATTTTGAGGTGACTTGGGTTTCATGTGTCCCTTTACACCTATCCATGGTTTTCCTATAGGGATGGTGATGCGTTGGGGTTATGTACTTGTTCCATTAGAATAGATGTGTCTTTAGGGTATTGTGTGTTAATGGTTATGGTGAGGTCTAGTTTTGATTGACTATACTTGTGATTATTAGGGTTGGTGTCATAGAACAAATATAGAGCCCGTGTCATTTTTATAAGTCATTTTAATAGTCCATGCAAAATTCCAACCTATTTATATTTATAAGGTTAGATATGAGTGGATTGGTGCTACTTTATTTATTTATTCTTCTCTTTCTCTAATTATTTTATTCATTTATTATTATTGGATTACATATCGCCTAGATTTTTGGAATTTTGGTACTCTATACATATTTTGAGAGTATGTAACCATTTTATTAAAATAGTAGATATGCCTCAATTGGATATTTTGGTTTGAGTCCTAATGGTTGGAGATTTGGGTTGTTCATGGGTAACCCCTTAGGGTGACTTGCTTTAATATTCCACCATGATAAAGAAGTTTGTATATTGTGGGGAGACCAACTATGGGTCTTTTTCTATTGATTTATTTATAGAATTGTTCTGTTATGAGTGGTTTTGGGAAATGGATTTACATGTAGTGGGTTTAATCAAAATTAGGGTGGTTGGAGATCATATTACAGTTTGTTTTCCTTTCCAATTTTATTTCATTTTTAATCATTCTCTTGAAATTTTATGACTTTATAGGGAAATAAATTGGTATGGTGGGGAAAATTATCACAACCCAAACACCACAATCCAAATTATTTTATTTATTTACTATCTTTTGACATTTTTTGAGTTTTAGACATGGATTCTTGAAAAATTAGAAACATTATAAGATTTAGCCTACTGCACTATTAGGTAAACCATGTGGGCTAATCATGTAGATGATCGTTTAATTTTAACGAACCCATTTGAAATAATTGGTGCATGGTTTTTACAACCATGTGGAAAAACCATGTGAGTCCCAAAGTGTGACAAATAAGGGGTGAATGGTTGGTGCATAATTTTTCCAACCATGTGATTAATCTTTGAGACATACTAAGGGTCTTAAAAATTATATTTTTTTCTTAAAATTAACCCGCTTCCTTTTTACTAAGAATCAAATCCCTCCCATCCTATCCATCTCTCACATGAAACCCAACTAGGAAAACCACATCACATGACCCTCCTCTCCACCACTTCTGATTCTTTCCATTCTTCCTTATGATTTGAAGTTTATTATTTTCGAGTTTGGGTTTCTCCCTTTTATTCTTCTCTCTTCCCTTCCCTTTTTTCTTATTTCATTCTCCCTCTCACTGTAGCTCATTATAGGATGAAATATATGTGTTTTTTGTCTTAATTTCATTTGGAACATGTTTTTATGATGTGATAAGTACCAACTAAGCCTTCATCTTGTTTTTCATGAATATTTCACACCATCTACTCTTGCCTTGGGTAGGTGTTTCCATGCTTTAACTTCTATTTGGAATTACATGATTTATTAGGTGTTCCAAATTATTTTTTATTGAACTTATGAATTATATATGAGTTATCTAGATTTAGATATATATAGTGATCATGTTTTTTAAATATTTTGGTTGATTTAAAAATTGGTTCTTATGTATCTCCCCCCATTATGTGTTTTCACCTAAAGAATAGTTGTACATTAGGACTATAAAATATTTATGGTAGATTATATATAGAATTAAAGTGTTTTATTATTATTTGAGATTATATATGTGATTTTATGTTTTGTTATATGAGCTAAATATGTTTATTTGGTTGGGTTTTTATATGTTTGAAACATTTTATTGAGATCACTTATTCCATCCTTATGATATTTGTTTACGATTGATGTGAAAATATCTTATGATGTGTTTTGTGTTTATATAAATATGCATGGGTTTGTATATATATGTGTATATATTTACATAATCACATGATAATATGTGAATATGTGTATTTATAGGTGTGTGAATATATAAATGTATATGATAAAAGGATTTTTTAAAATTTATATTGATGTTGGAATTCAGTTTTCAAATAAGTTTTTCAAGGGGATTTTTTGCACTAATTTCTTATGTATAATTAAATACCATTTGTTATTTTGTAAAGGAACATATAAATTATATTATCATTATTTTTATTATTATAGTTTTTATTTTTAAATGTTCCCAATGAAGTTTTATATAAAGTAAATTATGTTAGCAATGGAATTATTTGAAGATGGATGGTGAAATTGATTAAAATATGGTTTATAAAAGAATTTTTTTTCTATTTTTTAATGAAGTTTCTTTTTGTGATAGTTGTTTTTGATGTGACCCAATCCTACACTATTGGATTTGGTTCCAAAAACATTTTATTTAAACACTAGATTTGATGAAATGTGAAATGATCCTATATTTATTTTATAACATTTTTTTTAAGTTAAGCACAAAATCTCAAAAATAAATACACAATACCAAGAATGGAAGGTTTATCTTATTTTAGGATTAGAAACATTAGAAAATTAATTTATGATAATTTTTAGCATTTATCCATAACTGAAACACACTAGAATCTCTTCTATACTTGTCATAAATTACACACATCATCATAAATTAGAGAAATGAAAACATAAGAAATAAGGTGAGCTCAAATTATTAGTAAGGGTAAACACAAGTGAAAATTATTAATGATAATAAATGATAAAAAGATGCGAATTTTGGTATAACAAAGGAACATGGAATTAACATAATAAAATCAAACCCAATAATGTAAATATCACAAATCATGAGTCATTATATAAGGTTTGGAATAAAATAAGACATTAATCAAAAAAATATAGAAACATTAGTAAATAAACATGATCCACGAGAGTGTAATATCTGGATACCTTAGAAATATGTAACTTATAATAGCATAGGTAACTACCACCTTCATAAGTCACACACTTGTACTTATACTTGTGAGAAAATAAATTGTGTCTATGTATACATGTCACATAGAATATAAACTTTTAACCAATAAATTGGAGTGTGATATAGGACCCCCTCATTCATACATACTTGCATATTCCACTTAATATCAATAAATTATCATAAAATTAAGAACACATGGAAATAAAATGGGTTTCATATACTTTTAAAATTTATTAATATAAGGAAATAATTCATAATTCCATAAAAATCATAACATGATACACACATGAAAATAAATTGGTATCCAATGATATCTAATAACCTTCAACGTAAATAATCTTCAATTATAATGAAGGGGTTAATGGTATTTACACCATATATATAAAATTTATATAGTTTATTAAATAATTTCCCAAGTTAATTGATTTATGGAATCTAGGTTAAGACCCTTCAATCAAAGGAAGGATATATACAGTGTTCATAGAAATTGAAAAAAAGTAAGTTTATAAATGTCAGATGATTAGGCATGATAAAAGATGTAATTTACTTCCATGAGTTTAATCCCTCAAAATAGTATAAGTAAATTTAAATGGTATTTCATGAAAGAAATCCCAAAAAAATAATTTTTTTGATATAAATAGGAAAATGAAAGAAATAATATAAAATATTTGTTTATAAAAAGTTTAAAATATTGTTAGAAAATAATAATTTATTAGTAAATTTAAAAAGACATTTTATTTTAAAATGCGACATGGAAACATTGAAAAAAATTAATTTTTTTTAAAAAATAAATATTGGAAACTTGAAAAAACGTAAATAAAGGTTTTATTGAAAAAATATGTGGTGGAAGATAAATCAAATTACCATGGAAAGAAAACCCTTTTAATATTTTAAAATATCATTTTTAAAACCCACATCATAAAAAGGTACAACAAGTATTCCTTTTGAAAATATTAAAAGGTAAATGTGAAGTCCACATGAGATAAAACATAATTTTATTTCCATATATAAATGACAACATTGGATGGGAAGAAAAATATAGATAAGGAGTAGAAAATCCATTAGAATGAAAACATATTAATCATTACAATGTCATAAAGTTTAGGAAAAAATCAACCAATAAATAAGTTTTTATTTAAAATAATAATAATTAACTCAGTTTAAAAAAGTTAGAGTTACCATGTAGAATAGATAAATGGAATAATAATGGAACTTAGAAAATAGTAGTCAATAAAGATATCTCAAGACCCAAATTTAATGAAAATTGAGTCTATAAAAAACTTATAACTTTGTTATCTTTATAATAAAAAACCGATAAATTTAGAACATGATATGGATTTGTAAATAACATAGATTTTAAGAAAAGTATGATATTAATACCTTTAAGCTAAATATTTACATCATGAAAGGAACAAGTGGTGAATACAAATCATATCTCAATGAATCAAAATTGAGATGTGGAAACCCTTAAATTAGTGGTAAAGTAATAATCAAAAGAACATAAGAGGGTTACCATAAAATGGAACTTTAAAATATCTTGAAATTAAATATATTAATTATAATTAAAGGAAATAGAGAATTTAATACACTATATAAAATAAATGATGGTGTGTAATATAGAACATGTCTCATGGAATTGAAATTAGAGACAAATAATCCTTAACTTGGGTCCTGATTCATTCTATATGTGTGCCTAGAATCCTAAATAATCAAATTAATTTTATTAAAAAATTACTTAAGAACATTTTCTGTATATATTTCATTATATAAGGTCAATTTATTGTTATATGTTATTTATTTATTAAATAGTTTTTCTTATGGTGGTTACTTTAAGTGGTTTGGTCAATTTATCTGAAATATCCCAAGTATATTGAACATGTTCAAATTTTTTGTAAAATATCTTTATAATGTTTAAAATTCTATAGGTGTATCTATTTTATTATTAAATTAGAAAAAAATTATATAGTTTCTTTGATTTTCCCAAAATGGACTCAAATTAAGAAATGTGTCTCTATATGATCATTTAAGGAGGCTACATTTACTATCATAGTTTATTGTTAATATCACTTATATAATGTAATATATTATCTTCCTAAAATATTAATTGTTCCATAAATATAATTCATATATTTTAAATAAAATTTTAAAGTCATCCTTGTTATATGGTAACGGAAAAAAATATCGTTATGTGGAGGTGGAAGTCTTCACATACACATGGACAATACTTTCATTTTACATATAATGAGAGGTTGTAGAAAAAAAATAATTATAATTTAATGATGTTAATAATATTTTATTTTTTAATTTTTTTGTCAAATAACTCCTTTTTCTCATCCAAGTAACGTGTCTATGAAAAATATAACACATTTTTTATGGAGGTGGTAATCCACATGTAAGCATGGAAACATCTTCATTTTTCAAATGGTATTAGTGGAAGGTATAAAAGTGATATTAAATAATTATAATAACATTTAATCAAATTAATAATACTAATTTTATCATTCTTTCGTTGATTATAATAGATTTTAGGGGGTAGAAAAAGAAAATAATTAGGAGAGATTGATTGAGAGAATTACCTCTCTCTTTGAATATTCTCCCATGGGTAATTACTTAAGGATCCTTTTCTTGGTATTTTGTAAAGGAAAAGGATTATATGATATAGTGAGATAGTTTAAGAGATATTATGATAATGTTTTTTTAGATAAAATTTTTTTTAATTAGTGGATAGATATGGTGGAAGTGGTCTCCTTTTATAAGTGATGAAAATGATACTTTTGTAAATACCCATTACTTTTTTCAATGATGGTCTAACACTATTCAAGGTTCAATTGTCTAAAATTAAAAAAATAATAAATTTTTGGGTGATATAATATTGATAATTCTTTTACTATTCATTTCCATATATGTTTCAAACATGTTTCAAGTATTTTGTTACTAGATTTTTACATTTTACCATTTTAGTTCTTACCTTGATAACTAGTTTTTACCCAAGTATTTATATTTTATTAAAAATATAAGGTAAAACCTATTTCCAAATTTTTATATTATAAAAAATATAATCTCCATATAATCTAATTTAATAATATAAAATTAACATTTAACTAAATCATTTAATATAGAAAAACATTTGAAGAAAAATGCGATTTTTGGCATTAATTATACTTAATCTTGGTATTAATTACCAATTTAATGTGTGTTAATATATTTATATATAGTTTTAAACATTATATTAGATTAATTTTTTATAAGAAATTAACTTATTTTATTAGATAAAAAATTACACATTGTGAATAAAAAAATTCTTTGAAAAAAACAATTTTACCAGTATCATAGTAATTAACTTTAATCCTACTAATCATATTTTAAGTATTAAAAATAAAATTTAAATAATAATATAATATGATAAAAATGAACTAAAATATTAAATCCATTTTTTAGATATAATTTTTACAAGTGATGAAAATTAATTTTTAATATAAGGAAATAAAAATAGTTTTAAATTAAAGCATTACCCATGTTTCCAAAAATTTTATCATGGGGTTTATAAATTCAATATAGTATTTTTTTATAAATTATTTTAATTTATAAATATATATGTTTTTATATAAAAAATGTTTCAAAAACTTTTAAGTCATTTTGTATTACTATAATTTCATAAAATTGAAGGAATTAACAAAAGCAGTATTTTTCACTATTAACATAAAAATAAATTATTTTAGAAAAATCACATAAAATTAATTTGAATATAGTATTTAAATATTGATTAAAAAAATGAAGTAACTTTTTTAAAACTAAAAAACTAAAATTTATAAATTTATCCTTTAAATTAAAACACAAAATATAAAAGAAGTATGCCTTTATTAAAAAATGCCTTTTTTAAATTTTAAGAGTTGTTAATCCAATTATGTATAAATTTATAATTTATTACAATATTTTTATTTACTAGTTGTTTTAGTATTATAAAAATTTATTGATAACATTCATCTAACATTTTGAGGCTCGTTTTAGTTTGGGGCTCCATATAGAACAAGATAATAACATAATATTTGTTAAAGAAAATACACAGTGAAATTCTAGGTCATTACATTACCCCCTAAATAAATTGCATCTTTGACATTTTAATTATTTTTACCTAATTAAATAGTTAAGGGTTTCCATAAAATATAATTGACTCCAAATTTAATTTATAATGATTTTTCATCCTTGCAATACTTAGTATTCTTAGTGAACTCATATTTACCCCCATAATAGGAATATAACTATTTTTGACTTTTTTAATTTAACCATTTGTGAAAAATAACCCAATATAATGGGATTGATTTTTCATATGGATTTTATAGATAATTTTTTTAATAGGTATCCATGGTTTTGTTTTTAGAATTGATTTTACTGTCTTTTCATTTATCATGTCCTCTAGGTAAAGAGATCTAATCCATACTTAATATTACATCAAATATGAATAAAGGAAACATAATAGGATTTTATAAGAAGAACATTCCCATAAACATATATTATTTATTATTTATATACTTGGTATGTAATAATCATACAACGAGAAGTTTTTATTAATAATTCAACAAATAGAACCTAGGGTAGTGATTTTATATTTTAAGAAAGCATTCTAAGTACAAAGATGAAGGTTGAACAAGATATGAATATGACATTCATAGTTATTGAGGGTGTGATCAATGTTTCTCACTCTATATTATTTAAAAACCCCACTTTTATTGTTTTATTTTCATAGGCTTTCCCTTTTCATATAATTTTATGGTGCCTATCATCCTTATTATTTGTTGGATTAGGGAATTGACTAGGACAATTTCTATATTCCTTGTATTTAATACATTGAACTATTATTGGTACTTCCAGATTAACTCTATTTTCTTTTCATTGTATCCAATGATATATTCAATTTTCCTCAGTAATTATTTTCTCTAATCCCTCCTTTTCCTCACATAAAATATCTCACATTTCATTTGAGAAGTTCTCCTTTGTGATACTTCCTACATTTTTGACATGTAATAAACTGATCATTTTTTCCTTCATCATATTTGTCAATATAACTTCCATGAGACTTTATTATTATCTTATTTGGTTTTTCTGGGAATTCAACTATATTCATATTGTTAATCATTATTTGTGAAATCTAGTTAGGCATAATCATAAGTCTTTCCACTTCAGTTCTTTTTCATGTTGGGTTTATAATTTGGAAGATATCTATATTTTCCATGGAATACATTGTTAAATTGAATCCTTAAAGATTCATCCATTATTAAAACCAAAAGGATTTAACACAAGTGATGAACAACATAAGAGAATTATTGTATAAAAATTAAGTAAAAAAATAAACCTAAAATGTCTTAGTATTTGAAATTATTACATTAGAATTTAGTTCAAACTAAATCACTCTCAATTCAGTCATGATTTCTTTAGGATTTATTATCTCATATTCCTTAACCTAATTCATTAACATAATAAATCATTCATAATAGATTGTAATGAGAATTTTTTTAGCCAAATCATATCCCTACGGAGTTTCTAGTCAGATGTGAAGTCTTAGGCGCACTCATCATGCACCATAGTGAATATTGAGTTAATACTCAACCACTCATTTTTAGGGTGATTACCCCTAGGTTCATCTATGTCATAACCACATCCACTTTCCCATATTCAAACATGGATGAAACTTCTTGGAAAACCGCACACAAAAAACTTCAACAAAATTTCAATATATTATCCTAATCTATGACTTCTAATTTATTCGTTTCCCAAGGGTTTTTAAAAAAATATCATAAAAATATATAAAAAATACTGAAATAATCATCATTAATATCTAAACCCTACTATGATACTAACTTAGGTTCCCTAGACCCGTACTCCCAGATCTGGTGTTAAAAACAATTTCTTTAAACACTGGATTCGATACAATGTGAGAAAAACATATACTTATTTTACAACAATTTCATAAGTTAAACATTACATATAAAAAATAAACACATAATCCTAAGAATTTAAGGTTTAGTGACTTTGAGGATCATCTATATAAGAAAATTATTTATGATACTTGTGAATATTTCTACATAATTCAGCCACGCTAGACTCACTTCTATACTTCTTATAAATTATACACATATTTATAACCTAGGGAAATAGAAACATTTTAAATGGGGTGAGATAAAATTATCAATAAGGGTAAACATGATAAATTATAATTAAAGATTATAAATGAGTATAATATGATCATATGGGTATAATCAAGGAACATAGACATAACATAATAAAATAATACACAACAAATCAGAGATGATAAATCATGAATCATAGAATAAGTCTAGATATTACCTAAGAAATAAATAAAAATATTATGGAAACATTAGTAAATAAATATGATCTATGAGAGTGTAATATTACAATACCTTATAAATTTTTCATAAACATTTTCATGTGAAAATGTCACCTTCGTGAATCACACACTAACATTGATGATTTCGAAAAACTAAATTGTTTCCCCATAAATACAAGTATCATGTGATATTAACATTTAACCAATGAATTGGAGGGTGATATAGGACCCACTGATCATTCATATATACTTCTATGTCCCATGTCAAATCAATCTTTCATCATAACAAAAAAAACCAAGGGAAATAAATGGGTTTCATATCCTTTTTAAATTTCTTTATATAATTGAGTCATTCATAATGCCATAAATAATAATAAAATTATAAACTTGTTGAAAATAAATGGGTATCCAAATATATTTAGTAACTTTCTAGGTAAATACCCTTAAATTAATATGACGAGGAATATGGTATTTATGTAATATCGATAAAATGTATATGGTTTGTAAATAATTTACCCAATCAATTTAGGTATGGAATCTAGGTGAATACCATTAAATCAGGAGAAGTAAATATAAAGTGTTTAAAGAGGAAATTTATGGAAAGAAAATCATGATTATAAATTTTGGATTACTAGGTAAGACTAAATAAATAATTTATTTCCATGAGTTTAATCCCCAAAAATTATATAAGAGAATTTAGTGGGTATTATAACAAAAATAATTTCTAAGGAAATTAATTTTTTTGAGATAGATGAAAAGGTAAGAGATATTATAAAAGAGTATTTAGAACTTTCTTTAACATTTTTGTACAATAATAAGTTATATGTAACATTACAAAGATAAATTTATGAGAAATTAATGTAAAAACAATTAAAAAATTAATTTTTTTAAAAAGTCATCAATAATAGAGTCTTTAAAAATATACATAAAAGTTATATTATGAAAATATTGGGTGTAAGATAAATCAAATGATTGTGGAATTAAAACCCTTTTAATATTTTAAAATACATTATACAAAACACACCTTGTAAAAGGGATACCAAGTATTAAATTTAAAAATAATAAAAGAGAAATTTGATAGTCATATAAGAAAAAAATAATTAGGTTCCCAAATATAAAGTAGAAAATTCAAAGGAAAAGAAAATATGGATAAGGAGAAGAAAAATCCATTTGAAAGGATGGGTATTTATCCCAACAATGTCATAAATTTTAGAAATAAATCAATAAATGAAAAAAAAAATTATTTTAAAAAATAAATTCCCCCAATGAAAAAAATTAGGGTTTACCATGAAGATTATATAAATGGTATAACAATGGAAAGGAGTAGTCAATAAAGATATATCAAGAATCAAATGGAAAGAAAATTGAGTTAACAAATATCTTATAACATTGTTATCTTTCAAATTGAAATCCAATAAATGTGTAACAATAGATTAAATTTTAAATACCATGGATTTAAAAGAAAATTTAGCTATAAATATATACAAGGGTAATATTTACGTAACAAAAATAACAAGTTGAAAATATAAATTTTATCTTAATAAATTAAAATTGGGATGTGTAAATCCTTATGGTTATGGTACCATAAGAATCAAAAGAACATAAGATGTTACCATGAAATAGAAATTCAAATATCATGAAATAAAATATATTAATTACACTTGAATTCAATAGGGAATTTAATACACCATGTAAAATAAATGATGGGGAAAAATATCAAACATGTCTCATGGAATTGAAAATAGAGTAAAATAAACCTTATCTTAGGTCTTGATTCATTCTATGAGTGTGCTTAACATCCTGAATAATCGAATTAGGATTATTAAAAACTTATTTAAAGAAATTTTCCATATATATTTAATTTTATAAGGTCAATTTATTATAAATTGTTATTTATTACTTAAATTGATTTTACTTCTGGCTATTAATTGAGGTGGTTTTTTTATTTCTCTGAAAGATACTCAGTATATTAAACTTGGTCAAATGTTTTATAAAATAGATTCATAATGTCTATAATTTTATAGGTTTAGTTATTTTTTAATTTTATTATCACAAAATTTATACAATTTCTTTTATTTTTCAAAACAGACTTGAATTAAGAAAGATACCTTGATATGTTGATTTAATGTGGTTGAGTTTACTATGAACATTCCTTATTAGTATCAATTATCAAATGTCCAATATTTTATTTTAAAAATATAAATAGTTCCATAAATATTACTTCATACATTAAATACAATTTAAAATTTATCCCTATTATGTGGTAATGGAAAATGAAATACATTGTTATATTGAGGCGGTAGTCCATGTGAACACATAAACAACACTTTAATTTTCTATAAAATACAATGGGGTGTAAAAAATAAAATAATTATTATTTCAAAATTTTAATTATGTTATGAATATTATATTTTTTCCTTAAATAACTATTTTTTCACCCAAGTAATGTGGTTTTGAAAAATTGAAAATGTCATTAATAGAGGTGTTAATCCACATGTATTCATGATGATGTCACGATCCCACCCATTGGGTCCCACCTTGATAACATTAAGATGAGAGTGATAACCCCAAGCCTACCTCTAATAGGCTAGGGGTATGTTACCAACACCAAGAAGGAATATTAAACACATGGGAGGACTTACCCTAAGGTACCAATACAACAAAACACTTATCCAAACCCATACAATGATGAAATTAAAGTACAACTGATACAATGTAGGCATACATCCATAACCTAGAATCATTGTACGACAAAGTACTAGAAATCATATGATCCAAATACAATCCCACCAAAACTAGAAATAATGCCCAACCTACTCAAAAGGAGGAGACTATTGTCAAATGAAATGCTAATATAACCTACAGTTTGTCTTTCCCAAATTTATTCTCTTCATGATCTCAGTACTCCTAGGACACCATTAAAAGGTTTGTTGTCTGCATAAGACAAGACACATGTGTAAAGAACCCATACATGTGTGAGTATAACAATTCCTTGTATGGAACCCCAAAATCACAAAACATGATGCATTAATAGTATCCAGATCACCAATACATAGGTATATTAATCAGGATATGTGACATAATGATAAAAAACCCAAGATATACTCATAATAGACTCTAAGTATAAAAGAGTTCTCAACCACTACCACCCATCTAATTCTACTTGAGGCTTCAAGGTAATGCCCATCTAGGATAATCCACTACTTGAGACATTTTATCACTAATGGAGCTCATCCAAGTTATTTTCCTCATTAGGTATCTCTAAGGAAGTACTCACTAGAACTATAAAGACCTCAACACATAGAGAGGTGATCACACCCAGGACTATTGGGGGATTCCACAAACCCTACTGGATAAACCTACTTGATTGGGGATCGAACCACTATGCATGGTGGTCATTCCAATACAATGAACCCTACCTAAGATACATAATTAATTATAGAGGTTCCCACCATGGTCATACAATGGGATACATCAAACTTTATTTGAGAAAAACCCATAGATGTTATCACAATCCTATGGTTAGTACGTAATGACACATTGTACCCTTGTAGGGATGGACCAAACAAGCATACTAAAATAAACTCAATCTATACAAATGAAAAAAAGGTCTCCAAAATATCTTAGAGTAAGTGAACTACATATATAGAGGGTACATGGAATGTACCTCTAAACCTGAACCTGCCCATGTTTTTTGACCATGTTCATGGCTATGTTCCTCTACCCGTACCTAAGTATATGGTCGTTTCTGTTTATGTATCCATGTCTAAGTTTCAGGTCATTATCGTGTACTCTTCTTGTGCATGTGTTCCTAAATTTGTTTGTGTTTGTGTACCCTCTGGGTTACATGTTGATTTTCCCATACCAGGTCACACGACGTGTGACACTTATCACACTGTATGTGATAATTTTATCTGTACGTATACCCTAACACTAGAAAAGGGTGGCTATAAAATTTCTATTCTTTTAACTACACACTATGTAGTTTGTAATTTTCTAGAAATTTTATATTTTCTTCATGTGTATACTCACACTGCAGCTGCCGTGATTCTCACCACCTAATTTTCTGAAAACCTCGGATCTCAATCCGACTAAGCCCTATCATCGCTGCTCGCTGGATTCCATCCATTAATATGATTAGAAAAACATAACAGTTTCATCAGTACATCTCTTAATGCCAAAACATGAACTGGGTAAACACTCTTCTGATCCTAATATACCTTCTATCATACACAATCACCATCACACCTCGATCACTCCGTCGATCACAAAACCAAACCCACTGCATTGATCCCTTATACCAAATAATGGTCGCGCAACAATCAGATAAAAAGTATTGATTGAATCACTATCCAAGGTAATACTGGTGAAAAATCAATAAAATAACTAGGGAATAAATCCAAGTAACACAAAAATAGAATGAACCTCATTCATTGTTCAGGTTGGCCTCAATTTTTTGTCGTTATAACGATGAATGAAGAACCAAAAAATAAACAACAATAATAATGTCCCAAGATACTAGGTAAATAAAATCTCACCCACAACATGTTCAAACCATGAATCAATGTTTTTATAACTCCCAAATATTTTAAAATAATATCATTATGGTCGATAAAATATATGATATGTAACACTGAATTTAAACAACCCACACAATTTATTGTTAAAATATAACTATTATAACACAGACATTGAATTAGAGGGTAATAATATGATTAACGAAATTATGTAATATATATATAGGTTCTAATAAATACAAATTTATTCTAAACTCTTACTAAATAATCACTCAATTTTTTAGTAAAATAAATTTATGCTTCAAAATACATTTTCTTCAAGAATATTTTCATTTTTTCATTTTATTTTCGGTAATTGTAATTAATTTATATCACATTTAGAATTTTTTTTATAAAAATAACATCATTTATTAAATAATAATATAAAAATTATCTTAGCGTTAAATATTTAGATTTTTCTAAAAAGATTGATTTTTTAATGAATAGTTAAAATACTGCTTTTTATAAAACTGTCATTTATTTTCAATAAATTAAGTAATCTAAATTACACATTATTATTTGAAATTTATTTTAATATAAAAATTTATAATTTAGTTATATTAAAAAATAATTAATTTTATTTGAATCATATTTATACCATATTTTGGTGTAATTTTATTTTTAGGCTTAAAAACACATTTTTCTGGAAACTTTTTTTAAGTGCATAATGTTTCTCCGTTTTAATTAATTAAAATAATACCTAATTAGGAATGATTGAAATTAAATTTATAAACTATATATCTAAATATATGAATTTAAATCCATATTATGATGATTACTAGTCATATAGTTAATGTAAGATCATCTTATGCTTGAAAAATGTAGTTCATGAAAAATCATTTTTCGACATGATTTGCAGGTTTATTTTTAAATTGAATTATACCAATTATGTGATTTAATAAAATTTATTTAATATTTTTAATAATAATAATTAATATTATATAATATGGTCAACTTAATTTTTGTTCATAATGATTAGGAAATGTAGTTAAATTTATTTACCATGATTAAGGTTAAAACGGAGATTTTCCCATTACATGCGCTTGTAATAAAATTAATTTTACAAAAACATTGGTTTTTTTATTTGATAAGTAGGATTTATTATTAAGAATCAGGGGTTAAAAATTATCTAACAAGTCTCTTTTAATTTTAGTCTTAAAGGATAAGTTACATAGGTTAAAAAACCAATTACTCTGGTGAAAAATCAAATGGTAAAAGTAAGAAAACATAGAGGATAAAGAATAGAATGTTCAAAAAATGTTTATTTTTTAGTGTTTTAGGTTTGGATAAAACTTAAATTCCCTCAAATACATTGTTTATTAATTTTTTTAGGTTCTTGGGGTGAGAGTGACTTCCCATTATTGAATAATTTTGGGTATTTACAAAAAATTTTACTCCTCCAAAATTATAAAAGTGCACACCCTCCCATCAATTATTCACACCATTAAATAAATTTAGATAAAAAACCAAAAAAATCTCTCTCAAATAACATTTTAAATATTATATATAATATGTTCTTCCAAAAATACCAACGTTGGGGTCCTTAATAAGAGATCCAACATAGGTTCATCTAAGAAAAGGTAATTTTATCCACTAAGTTCCTTCATTTTATTTCTTTCTCTTCCACCATAAATTTTGTATTAATAATTACGATATAATAGAACCAATAAATAAAATATACTAAGATGTTATTATGTCTATGGAATAATATTTATTTATCTCATCCTTTGTCAAATGGTAAAAAAATCCATCACTTATTTATACAGAGGACTACTGCCTCACGAACTGATATAATTTTTTTCCATCACCGACTCACATATATTGAAATAATGATGAAAATAATCAATATATATGATAGATATAACATGATACTAATTACATAAAATTAATTTATCATAAAATTCCTTATCCTTTCATAAATTATGGGAATGATATCATTTCTCACGCGTACATATGACATACCACCTCTACAAAGCCACACAATTAATTTTCCCTGTACAACATTCAAGAATAGTTTTCAAAATGTATAAAATGTATAAAATTAATAAATAAAATATTTATAATATTAATATAGTTATGAACATAGTGTATCTATATCCCATTCACAATAAACAGAACTTCTGTGATAAAACATGCATGAGTAAAGGAAGCATTTAACACCTGAAACAATGGTAATAATGAAATATTATTACCAAAAAGAGTGATAAGATATTATATTAAGATAATATATGATATTATAAATATAAATATAGTTATATTATAAATCAATAAAAAATTTAAAACCTTTATATTGGAGGTTAAATCTTGTTAAACTAAAGAGAAACATGAGGTAAGGTACTTCATCTCAATTTCCCATCATCGAGGCATATTTTAATGTTATGAACTTAATTTATATTAAATGGTGTACATAATTCCCCTTTTACTTGTAATATTAGGAATACTTAATAATTCAAGGTAATTTAATTTCCAATTTGAAATATTTCATCACATGGGATTTTACTTGAAAGTTACCATGTGGTAAATAATTTCATAACTCAATTTCTTTTCATTGGGTTATATTACTTCTTCATTTCCATTTATATTCTAAGATTATTACTATATTGATTTTTTATTTTTTTATGTAGTATTTAAAATTTTTTATGTTTATTTACATTTGATACACATAATAAATCCATTCATTTATCCTTGATTCAATGGTATGATCATTGTAAGAGATTTCATCTCAATTTCCACTCCATTGAGACATATTTGGTATTATAAACCTATTAATTTTAATGAGTCTTATATACTGGTCATTGATATGTTATATCATGAATATCTTTATATTCATGGTATTTAAGGTCTCAATTTATTCTATTCATTCATGGGGATTAATATTTAAAAGTTACCAAAGTGGTAAGGTCTTATTTCATAATCTCATCACTATTTGGGATTGTTTATATTTAAGTCTCTATTTGGAGAAATATTTTATATATCCATCTTAAATATAATATATTTTATTCTCCTATGGTTATTTATGATTTTTTCATGTAATATAAACATTTTACTCTCTTTTTTATGTAAAATTATTGAGATTATTTTTAATAAAAGATGACTTTACTTCTCTCTTTGGTCGAAAATCCTTTTTCATCCATATACATGTTTTCTAAAATTATTTCCATTTTTTTAACATTGTAAAAATGATTTATTAAATAAATTTTTAGACATGTTTTACTTTCTAAAAAATGGTTTGAAATGAATCTTCTTTTCATTTTCTTAATGAATTGTCTTTTGAATTTTCTTACAAAAATGTGAAAGGGGTCTTTGTTTTAACATAGTCAATATGGAAAAAACTTCCCAGCCAGCATGATCGTTCATTACATTGAATATTCATTTAAAATATTAAAAATTTATTTTCAAGTAAAATGATTTTTCTAATATTCTATAAATATCTAGATTTTAAATGTGATTCTCAAAGTTAAAAATGTATTTTCCTCAATAAAGTTTTTATTGATATTTTTATTATAATTATATTCATTAGTGAAGACAATAACCCTTTATTTTACTTATAATCTACCAGGGATATGTTGTAACAATACCATCCAAATTCTTTCTTTGGGTGTTTTATGATCATTTTGACCATGAAAAGTATTAACATGCACTTTCTTGATTAATTTTTCATTCATTAACTTTCCCTTGAAGCATTCACTTTCTCATGAATAATGGACATTATATTTCACTTAAATATCCATATTCTTTATCATTGATATTCTTATTTCTTAAACCATATATCATTTCTATATATGGTTTTTTACTTTTAAATCTATTTGATTAATTGGGGAAATATTGATAAATCTATATGCTTTAATTAATATAGATATTTATTGATAAGGAATATTGATTCATGAATTAAATTTATTGTTTGATATATAAGAAAATCATTGGAAATTCAATGATTGTTGGGGCCAGGAATTTTATAGCCCCTATATGCATCGACAGGTCTCATGAGAAAAATTAGTAAGTTGGAATTAAATGGGTCTTTACCTGTAGTTTTAAACTTTCATGGTGAACGTTCTTGATGGTATAGATATCATGATGTCTGATATCATGATGTCCAATATTAAGAATTTCCATCATTAATAAATTTTTATGTCTTAAAAATGAGAATTGGAATAATTAAAAGGGAATAAATACCATAAACATAGGTATTATTTTCTCCAAAAAGAAAAGGAATAAAAAGGTGGCCAAAAATCATAGATCACATAAACCTCTAAAGAACACATGATCGCATGGCCTTCAGAATGTCATAAAAATTGGTCATTTATAAAACATGAAATACTTCAGATATCACATATCCCCTTTGAAAACCCCTTACTATTGTGAATGTGTCTAAGACATTATTTTACCATGTAATGACTTCCAAGTGAACTCCTCCACGATTTGTGACTTTTCAAAATTAGAGGACGTTGAACAATCATCCAAAACCATTGCAAAATAAATGGTAAAAAATATATAGAATACAGAAGAATTTTTAAGTATTTAATATTCTTGAGATGCACCCACATAGTCTATAAGACACCATATAATCTTTGAAGACATGAACAACTTGTCATGAAAGAGCTCGATGTCATTCCACCCTCATCATGCGAAGGGATTCATACATGTCCAGCTGGTCATGCACCCCCCTTCAGCTTCATTGGAAAAATGGAAGGGTTGTCAATGGGAATTCTCACACATCACCACTAGACCCTTTATTAGTCATGTGATACATCGTAGATGAGTATTTTGATTCTATTTGACTACACTTGTATAAATATTCAAGACCCGTGACCTTTTTGAAATAAAAAATGAAATAAAATGGGAGATGATGTAATCTTCTTGTGAGGAAAAAATACGCTGATTTTTTTTTGAACGAAGTTATATAACCCAGGTAAACACCATTGATCACATGAGGCCCCCCTCGACAAGATAAAATGATCCTATAGGACCCCTTGTAATGTTATCTTGATCTCATGAAGCCCCCCTAAAAACCCACTTTGTTCTTACAGAGGATCCCAGGAAAGTCATCTCAGATCATGTGAAAGCCTTTCAACATGCATATTAATCTCGTGAAGTCCCTTGTACATATCGGCCTAACCTTATTAAATCCCTCTGGGATGTCTACATGGTTAGTAATGAACCCTTTAATCAACCAAAGTCTTGTCAATGGGGTGCATAAGGGATATTATTGTGGCCGTTGATCATCATACAACACCCCCCGAATAACACATGGTTGGATCATGCGAATCGTGTAACATTAAATCCCTCCACTAGATTCAATTCAGTTATGTGAGATACACACCATAAAAGGCAGAGTATAATCAGGGTGGAAAGGCCTATAAATACACCCCCTCAACAAAAAACATGACTAGAAACTATGCATCAGTGTATAAAAAGATGAGAGTGGACTTCTTAGAGCTGCCAATATCATGATCGGAAATTTTTTCCACTAAGTAAAATATGGGGAACAAACTAAGGGATAATGAGGCATGTGTAGGAACCTTACATGATCACTTGAGATCATGAAAAAGAATTCTATAATGTCAGTGAGGTTATGGAAGTAATTACCACATATCTACTGAATCATGTGAACCCTAAACAAGCTAACAATAGACAAATATAAGGCACATATGAAATAAAAGATATAATAAAGACTAAAATATGTGAGACTTACACAAAGAAAGTATATTACAATCCTTATGGGATTCACATTACTCATTTAGATCCTGAAACAACACCAGGGCATGTCTCTTAAATCACACAATTCTCCATTGACATACTATTTGGATCATGCGACACCCCATGGACATGTTAGATAAAGTAACACATCACCCCTTGGGTGTGACACCTGAGTCTCGTGAATCCCTCCAAGCTCACCATCTAGATATTAAAATGTCCTCATAAATGTTTCCCAAATTATAAGATGATGATAGTGTGTTTCATCTAGGTCCATTGAAGTCCTTCAGACTTACCGTCTAGATCACGCGACACCCTCCAAGAATGTCAGGTGGGTTTGGTGATGACACCCGGACAAGTCATCCATATCATGCGATGTCTCCCAGTAATATCAACTAGATCATGGGACCCCCTCCATGCATGTCATCCTAGACCATGTTATGGCCTCTTTGAAAAGTCATCCATGTACTGTGATGTCCTCTAGACTAGTCATCCTTAATCATATGATGTCCTTAAGACATTCCATTAATATTATGTGACATCCTTTAGACTGGTCAACTAGATCTTAAGATTTTCCTTGGAAATGTATGCAACAAAACCAGTCATGTCTAGGCATCCTCTGACATTTCCAGTTGGAAATTAGGGCATGTCAAGAATGTAAGAAAGTAGGCAAGGCAGACAACTAGACCAGGTCAAGAAGGCATCCCAAGACATGATAACCTTGTCCAGCCTACATATTAGGGAAACCTTAGTGTGTAAGCCCTGATCAATGGCATGATATTATTTCCCCTATATTAGGGAAACCATAGTGTTTAATCCCCAATCAGTGTCATTATATGAATGAACCCATATTAAGGAAACCTTAGTGTGTATACCCTAATCAGTGGCATGATATGACTACCCCCATATTAGGGAAACCTTAGTGTGTAAGCCGTGATAAAAATGAATAATGAAAACTATGATTCCTTTAATAACTAGGATATGTAAGATAACTTATTAAGGGCCGAGATCAAATGGTCATCCAATTTAGTTTAGTTCCCTCATGTCTCTAACATTTCAACCATCAGGGACCCAATAATTCTCATGGGCTGATCATTCTACTTTATCCATCAATGAGATAAAAAGTAAACAAAATTGTGATAAATTTTATTCCTTCCATACATAGTATCTGTGGGAATCCTTCTTAAGGTCGGATCTCCATATTAAAAATCAAAAGGGTTTTCCCAGTACATAAGTACTACATATATATTTAGTGGGACTAATTAATTATTATCCCTTATTTCTCACATTGAGCATGGCTCACATGGAATTAGGGAGTTCAATGGTCATATCATTTGCATCATGAATATCCACCAGCTAGGGAAACATCAGTGTGTAAACCCTAACTAGTGGAATGATATGATTACCCCCATACAAGGAATCTACCTTGGGTCTAGTACTAAGGGCATCATCAAACTATAGTAACTCTGATTCCTTCCATACCTATGATAGTTAGGATGCCTCCCTGAGGTTGAATCACAAATACCTGATGACTAAGTTCCCACATGTATATCCTTTTCACGTGGAGTTAAACAGCATGAGTTTAAGTAATTATGTGGGTTTTGATTCCTACTATAAATATGATACATAAGATTCCTCATAATGGTTCAACCCCATCCTCAACATATTAATCACCTCCAGACATGGAAAAAATTCCAAAGTGCCTGACTATATGGATTTAACATATAAGTATCTTCCCATAAAGGGGAAATGGATGAATAACGCAAGATACATATAGATGGACTCACTAAAATATCCCCCTTCACATATAAAATTATTTAACTTATGGTAATTATATTAGGGTAAATGATTTTATATCAGGATTAGAAATAGATTCATAAACATATCTTAAATCTATAAGAGAGTATTAGAGTAGGAAACAATACCCCCCCTAAGGGTGTGATGAGACTAACCTTCCATCCTTTTGACCAATGTGAGTTTCTAAGTCCCATTGGATCTAAAACCCTAACTGACCACCTACCTTTAGAAATCAGGTTCGTATCCAGTTATGGATGTGATAACCATTGGGAGTTTTCATAATGAAAAATAATGGTGAAACTGACATGAAATATTTTTCAACACATGAATCCCCACAATTAACTGTTGGGATTAAAAAATGCACTTAAGTTTTATCATTCTTGATGAAAAACATGGTAATTCTATTGTGAAAACATTTAACTATGGAATCTCCTTCAAAACATAAAAATAATATACTTCCTAGTTCTCATTAGACCATTTTGATCCTATAATATTTCTAATTAGTTGAATATTTCTAGAAGAAACAAAAATGGTGAAACTGATGTGAATCACTCAAAAAAAATTGATTAGTTTATAAATTTGTAGGGCCATTTTGTTTTCATATCCTACATAAAATTTTTGGAAAACCTAACATAGATCTTGTGGATGATCCAGTGTAGTAAGGGTTCTTATGAAATAAGTCTATCCCCTCTTTCACAAGTCCACACAAGTATAATTTTCAGACCGGGAGTAAGAAAAGACAATTATGTTTCCCATTTATATCTAATTGAACAAATATCATGCCTATGATGATGAACTGGTTGGTGAATTTTTTATTTGTTTTATTCATGAATATTTATACTACTCTCATAAACAACACTCTACCTAAGATCATGTCATTATCCAGTATCCATTTTGAAAAATCAACTGCAAATACAACCCCTATAGGCCTTAGAATGATCTCACTTGCCTGAAACATTTAGTGTAGGGTGGAGAATGCAATGGTCTAGGAATACCATCGATATGGTATGATCCTGACCCTTTTTTATACCCACAAGGGTCTCCAAGTGGTGAAAACAAAAAGTCCACATATTTTAAGGAAATCTGCATTGAATCCAGTGGCACTCATCACCGCTCCTAACCACTTCAGAAGCTTGTCTGTAGAGCATTATAATAACCAAATTTAGTATATGATGATGTTAGAATAAGGAGTTAACTAAGCCTCCCTTCCAGTTTAGGGGCCTCTAAGGAGGGTCCTTCTAACCACCATCACCAGTACTATCCCAATGGTTTCCTTCAGTCACCTGTTGAGGATACCACCTAAAATATTACCACCTCTGATACCCATGCATGGGAAAAAGGAATACACAATAGTTATGGAATCCTTTGGATAATCATGAGTTGGATAATATCACCAATCCATATAATAATGTCCACTGACATATTTTGACAGTAGCCAACTAGCACGCTCATATCCCTGCTCACTTGGAATAAGTCTAAGAGAATATTCCCACAAAAAGCATGGGAGAGGTGCATATTACTACCACTACACATGAAGGCCATCAACATATTTTGATGGAATAAAGAGGTAAGAAGTGGGATCATATCCTCACTTCAATAAAAGATATGTTCTAGTATATATTGGTGATAGAAAATCTGCAGGGTTACTTCCCTACAAACACTTTACTAAAACACCATTACAGCATAGAAATAGATAAAGAACACTAATGATATATTCTGGAACTGGTATAGATATAAGGATAAACACATATACTTATCCATATATCCAGGGTAGCACAACACTCAGATTAATATGAACAAGTGGTTTCTTCGAATAAATAACACACTCTTTCTACCGTCTAGGAGGATAATCAATATATTTTGGTAAAGGATGAGTAATTTTACTAGGATCGTATTCCCATTCCAAATAGAGCTCACAAAATGAGAGTTACACATTCCTTAAAACATATGAATGTTCCTGTCAAAAAATATTGGTGGTGTATACTAAGGCCCAAGATTGGTCTCATGCCCCCATTATAGTTGATTCTCACCAAGTGATAGCAGCACATTCCTCAGGATAGGCACATATTCCTCTAAAAATGATCTAAAACATACTTCAAAAGATAGGTATTTGGCTCATATCCCTATTATGACTGAGGCTCAACAAGTGGGAATGGAACATACCTTGGGATAGGATTCTTTTCTTATTAGTGAATCTACTAAACATATTCCTTTAGATTGTGGAATCCAGGTTCATATCCCTAATTGCACTGACGAACCACTATACCCACATCCTTCCGAGGCTATAAAAGAGGATTCTCATATCCATTATCCTATTCGGGAGTTATATTGGCATATTCTAGCAGGGAATTCACATTTAGACTAGGCTTATATTCCCAATCCAACTAGAGATCACCTAGTGAGAGAAAAACATTCCTCTAGATAGAAACATATTTTTTCCAATAATGAAGAAGCTCATCGGCATATTATAGAAGCTTATCAGTAAGGGAATAATATTATTACAACACCATATGGTTATCAATATAGTCTGGTAGTCCTCATAAAACAGGCTCCTATCTATACACAACTTTAAAAGGCAGGTAGGCATATTCCTTCCACAATGCAGAATGTGGCTCATATTTTTAATATTATAAATTCCAATATCATTCAAGTTGTTTGAGACACATTCTAAACACCCTAAGGGTACTTTAAATCTTCAATCAAAGAATAAGGTGATCATTACTATGATAGTCATCCTCATGGTATTGTGGAATGGATTATAGGACCTCTACTCTTGACATACTCCATGGTCAACCTCCCCATGGTGATATCTCTCACAGAAAAGGAAATCATCCACTTTCTTAGACACCTCCTTATAGACTGGTGTTCAAAACTCAAACTCCTTTGTATATAGAGGTTCTCTAAACATCATGGTCAACCATATATAGTTCACAATCAACTTCTAACAACACTTTACTCCAATCAGTAGGAAATCTTAAGAAGTATATTTTGTGGTCTGAACAGATGGAGGTGTGTATGTTTGATAAGGATGAGGTTGATAAATGTATATAGAGAGAGTTATCATGAAACAACCCCCCACTATTTTATGGGCCCTTTCCACTTCTGACTATGAGATCCCAAATGATCTAGAGAATAAGTGAATGCCTTACCAACACTAAAATATGTGGGCTACTCATCAATGGCTGAAGGATAGACACTTCCCTTATCTTGGATATGAGGGTCACCTTCAAACTATTAATATACTATATTATCAGCTCAACCTGGCTGTTATCTCAATGGTTCAGGATCCAAAACCAGAAAAACTTAGTGAAAATCTACAAAAGGATTGCCAACATTTCATCACAACTCTTTGGTAGCTAATCTCTAAAGCCACTTCATTCTGCCATATTCGAGGACATGGAAAGTATGGAGCGTTTTACTTCAACAAACCCATGTAATAGAGGAATTCCCCATATATGGTGTTTTATAATGTCATAGAATCCAGAGAAATAAATTTACCGAGTAACGTGTGATCTAGTTAGTCACTAAAATGGGATTCCCACACTTCAACATTTCTAATACATCCCAAATAGAGGAAGAGAATAACCAAAATATCTTTGAATTGGGCCCCTTGAAACAATGATAATGAATTTAAGACATGAAATATAAAGTATCAATCTACCAGATAGATTCCCATAAAGAATGACTCACATCATGGGATTATATTGAACCCAGATCCTATGCTAGCAAAACTACTCCATATTGAATAGGTCACAATAGTTACTTTCATAGAATCGATATAGGAGAGAAACCAACCCATCAGACTGGGGGAATATCTACCACCACCTCCACCCCTAAAATCATCATTATTTGATAGGATTCAGGACATGTTGGTAGAAACAAAAAAAACAAACCCTAGCCCATTGAGATGAGGGGATTTATATCTCAATTTCCATCCCCAAGTTCATCATCCCCCAAGAGGGTCTTGATGAAATCAAAGGAGATATCATGTAAACCCCATCCCACCATGATGGGGAATTTATATCTCAATATCAATCCCATGAATCATCAAATCCTTAACTTTAATCATTTTATCCTCAATAAAAGAGTCAAAAAATCAAATTGTGTCCCTAGATAGTCCCCAGCGCATAGGGATGGGGCTATTTTCAGCATCATCATTACCACATAGGGAATCAATCATCTCCAGGTTGGGAGGTAAATATCAATGGCCAGCATCCCATATGTTCCTCCTGTAAAAATATGGACCTTTTTTTATTCATATCCCATTCATAAAATATGATAAAAAACTCCCTCTAAGTCACAACTCATAGACTGATATAGTAGAAGCATACGATAAAGGCAATAAACTCTGATGGGGTTGAAATCCAAAAAGATCCAATATGGCCAAGGGTTTGAGTACTGACCCTAATGAAAGTAGTGTACAATCATCACATTTCATTGAGATTAATGGGACAACTACCATTGCCCGATACACCTTTATGAATGTAATTTTTATCGACATAATAGATAATGTGGACCAAGAAATAGATGCAAAGGGATGCAATACAGAAAATATAACCTGAGAGAAGAATTTGGATGCACCCACTGAGGCTTCATGTACCCAAACCCAAAGGTGGATCCAAATCCCAATAGCTCCAAATATTTATTTTCCATGCCCATGGTGGAACACTACCAAAGATAATGGGAAAGGTGTGCCTACATGCCAATCACAACCCAAAATAAGCGAAACTCCTTCCATAGAGGAAAAATTGGCATAATATGATAATGAAATAAAAAATATCATACAAATAAATAAGTAGATACATTGTGGAAACATTACCACTGGGTATTGTCTTCAAGATGATACAAATATTTTCCCTCCCATAGCTGATCCTTCTATAATAGCGGCATCTAAGTGTCAAACTGGCTCCAGATCTAGGAATCCAGTCTATATAAATAAGGAATCCAAAAATGATTATGACATTCCTACATTACTATGATAGTACCTACCTCTCTTGGGTGATCATTAAGTCTTATCAAGAACTAAGAGTTAGCGAGAAATGAAAATAAGGCCATCTCATCAAACCTCGCTCGTTCCCTACTGATAGGAGGCAGCCCAGACAACAGTACCAATAGAATTTATCAATGATATCAAGTCCCTATCCACTCAATTAGAATACATGGAATGGAAAAGTGTACCATTTCACTCTAATAAAAATCCATATCATGAATTGGTGGATGCCACTTTTCCCCCACCCAATTTTTTCATTCCTACCTTCTCCACCTTTGACAGCATAGGAGACCCCGAAAAACATATCACACACTTCGTATCCTAATGTATTTAGATGATGGGCCCTTGAGATCAGTAGGAGGTGGCCAAACTAAGGTGTTTTGTAAAAACTCTAATAGTACCATCCTTTGTTTGGTATTACAGTCTCCTAATAGTATTATTCGCAGGATGGGAAGACCTTCATCATTAATTTTTCTACCAGTTCAGCACGACACTGAGAAAAATGAAAATTGTCTACCTAATAAACTACACGTAATGTGAAAATGAGTGGATTTATAACTTCATACATGGATGGAAAGGTCTAAACTATTCACTCATCATCCCTATCTAGCAGGAAAAATTAATAGAGATCTGTTCTGAAAATATATGTGATGAGTTGCAAACACCTCTGATCCTAATGAAATATCCAGGTGGATTCCATGAGTTTAAAAAAATGGCCCAACATCTGGAAGGTGACATTCAGTGTACATGAGATAAGTATCAACTAATTTCCTCAGCATAGGGGAAAAAGGCATGTCGAGGTAGAAACCGCCATTGTTACCCTCATCCAAAGTAGCAATTCCCATTCAATCACCTAAGTAGATCCTGAGTCATCTAGTGCCTCTTATCGAGTGGCATTAACAATAAAATCACCCTCGACCAGAAAAAAAAAGAGATTATGGTCATCTAGGATTTGAGGAATATATGAGTAGATTATATTACTTACTAAATGAATGAGTCACCAGTTATTTCCTTTCATCCATGGAAAATAACATGTTCGGGATTCCACAACCTTGGAATCCCAATGAGGTCAACCTCACTGATCATCTTGACTACCTCCCCTTCCATAGAAGGCTGGTTCACAACATCCAATATGGATTCTTCTTCAAATAAATTATCCAAAAATGGTTTATTATGGATATGTGATGTTAGATAACTCCTTAGAGATGTTGGTCTACATAACTTTTTCCTGGCTAGAAGAAGAAGGTGATTTAAAAATAGTTCCAGATAGGCATGGACATAAGTTCAACAACTGGATTACTTGAAATCTAGTTGACTAATCTCAAGCCACCCAGAGAGAATATATTTGTATACCCATGATAGTTTTATCACCTTGTAAGGATACATATGATATGACTCTTGGAGGTGTACACAACCATTAGACATAGGAAGAGATAAAATAGGAAGAGTTATATTTAGCTCTGACATAGGGTTTCACTCTTGCAGAAATCTTTCCTAAAGCATTTGAAGCACGAGAAATACCCGAACAAATGGAACCCTCATCAGACGATACGATCATATTTTTCTATGTTAATGTGATACAAATAGTATACCCCTTCTATGATAATGATTATGCCTCTATGTATGATTTCCCTACACCAAATTAGGGATTTAGAGGCCGAAGGCGTATGATCCGAGGATAAAAATGATAGTGTGGGCATAGTCATACCCAATATTTTGGTCACACCCTCATAGAGGATATATATACTATTGAGATCCATGGGAAAGCACTCCAAAAGGCCTAATAGATACACAAAGTTTTCCTAGAACCCTACAACGATCATCCACACCCAATTGTCTTACATGATCGAGTTGCAAGGGTGCAATTATTTGATTGGACTAGAAAATGGGTAAGGTCAGTGTATTCTATGCCACTAGTAGAAGATACTCCCTTGACCTCTGTAGAAATAGCAGGCATGTCCACCATAAATGAATCAACTCCTAAGTCACATAGTAAGGAGAAACCCCACATCAGAAAGCTCCGAACTCTGGCACAAAAGTACAAAATTATGAAATAGTTGGCGGTTATACCAACCAAGCTCTAAATATTGGAAGTGATCAATATTTCAAAATAACTTACGGAGGCACTCATTCAATCCCTCTAAAGCTCACATGAGTTTTATACAGAAGTCACTACATCTGAAGTTTATCGAGTGGATACCAATCTATCAGAATTCCATGTCACTATCTCATTCACAAAGAAGGATCATGAATAGGAGATCTAGGGACACATTAGGCCCCAGTATTTTTCAGGTAGATTTTATATTGTCGACTTCCAAAGGTATCTGATTGAAAATGGTTCTGGGATCAACCTCATCCCAATTTGAACTCTTCAACAATTTATATATAGATACTAGGATGTATCCCCCCCCCCCAAAGATGACCATTCAATGGTATAATAATCATGAGAAAATACCTCTCGAGAAGATCAAGCTCAAAAATTATTTTTTGGATCTCACATTTGACATTGATTTTATGGTTATCCTGCAAGACACCACATACAATTTCCTTCTTATAAGTACCTATGGAAAACCCCTATAAACCCCTAGAGTTTGTTTGATAGTGATTATATGCTACTTATAAATCTAGTTGATGTAGTAAACCCAGTCCCAAATGTCTAATATCCTTCTATCCCCAATGACTGTGCAAAAGAAAATCAGCTCTGAAATCTCTTTGAAATTACTACAATAGTAAGGGATGAAAAAGTCTCTTCCCATGTCTTCTCTCATCCCAACAATGACAATGATTCCTTCATATTTACTACCTTGTTTGAAAATTTCTCAATAGATACATAGGTGGAAGAATAAGAGGATAGCATTAGGAACCCCACTCCTGCATTTGGGGAAGGTGTCTCCACCACCATTGATGAGATCAAGTAGGTAAATCTTGGAATAAAACAAGACCTGAAACCTACACTAATTAGTTTTTACATGGCTCTCGAGGAGAAAGAGATTTATATTAAATTTATAAAGAAACATTGATATGTGTTATCTAGGTACTACATAGAAATTCCCATACTAAAACCAAATTTGTCTGCACACCATCCCGGTTTACCTGATGACCATTGAGGTTTCAAGAAGGTATCTGGGAGGATATAGCCCTCTCAAACCACTAATGTAAAGGTAAAATTTGACAAGTTAATAAAATATAACTTTTTCCGAGAAGTGAAATACCCATTATGGATTTCCAATATCATCTATGTCAAGAAAAATAATAGGAAGATTAGGGTCTGCATCAATTTAATAGACCTTAATCAAAAAGTCCCAAAAGATTTCTTCCCATTAACAATTATAGAACTCTTGATCAATGCAACTGCTAGCTTCTAGAACCTTTCCTTTATGGGTGGGTACTTAGGGTACAATTAGATAAAGATGACCCCTAAAGATGAAGAAATTAGTGCCTTCAGAGCACCCCAAGGGATTTTTTCTATCATTTCATGACCTTTGGATTAAAAAATATTGTTTCTACTTATCAATGCACCATGAATTATATCTTTAATCCCTTATTTGGGAAAAATATCCAAATTTTATTTCAAAAAATTAGTGGTCAGATCTTAATAGTGAGGCAATCACTTCACAGATCATCCAATAGTCTTCAACATGTTATGGCAGAACAATTTGAAGATGAATCTTCTAAAATGTGATTTCGGGTTAACATCAGGGAATTTCCTTGGATTTTTGGTATACCATTATGTAATTGAGGTCAACCTAGGAAATAGTAGTGCTATTTTTGAAATGTTAACCCCTTGGAATATCAAATAACTGAGGGGTTTCCATGGTAACCTCACATACATTTGGTGTTTCATATCCAACCTAGAAATAAAATCTCTCCCCTTTACTAAGATAATGAAGAAGGGAATATCTTATCACTGGAATGATGACTGCTAAAAATCATTCAAGATTCTCAAGAAGTACCTACTGGTCCCATTGGTCATGATGCCGTGGTGGAATGAAATCAACTCATATTTTATGTGGCCTCTATGGAACAATAACTTGGTTCTCTCCTCACATAGATGAATAATTATTGGAATGAGAACAGTCTCTATTACCTCAACTGAATGATGCTAGGTACTGAGACCCGATACTAGGATATTGAAAAGAGTCTCTATTACCTCTTTGCTTTTCTTTAATAATAAATGAGGCTTTGGACCCAACCTTTAAAAAAAATTAACTCCACCTAGTCTCTAATATTTATCCACTCAAGTACATCCTTGGTTGTCCTATGTGGACTCGAAAATTGTATTGATGAGTAGTCATTCTAAAACAATATGAAATTCAGTTCATGTCACATAAGCTGATGAAAGGGCAGACCCTAGTTGATTTATTCATAGTATATTCCACCTCATAAAGTGCCCCAATAGAAACCAAGATTTAAGATGTGGAGGTTTTATATTCCCATGATACTCCCTAGACATGGGAGATTTAATTTGATGGAACATCCTAAATTCCAATCATAAAGTGACTAGAAAACATGAAACTCAGTCTAGTTTTCTTAGGGACTATACTTTTTTCTCCAAAAAAATAAATTTTCCCAAACCCTTCTCCTTATCCAAATGTTGCACAAATAATGAGGCCAAATACCAATCCCTTATCATTGACAAGGAACTATCCTTATAGCTTCAAATATCCTACATGGACATCATAGGGGATTCAGATATATTGATAAAGTAGACTAATTCTGAATATGCCATTAAAATTTAAGAATTGGCCCCTCACACTAGATATATCAGATGACTAATAGAAGGGTTCCCTTTTGATCCCACATTGCATAAAGTCCCATAATCACAGAATTATCATGCCAATGCATTATCTAATGCACCCACAGTCTTCGATAACCCTGATCAAGAGTAAGATATATTTTGTATCATGAACTGAAGAATGGTTTCATCAATCATCATTTATGATATGGAAAAAATCAATCTAGTCAATACTACCCCATAGAATTATGAACCGATATCTACCCCTGGATAGATGGAGACTATAATTGATTATATACAGAGTGGGATCCTCTCGAAAAACTGAGCTGGAAGGGAATATTTTCGATGCTGAGTAGTGAACCTGACCTTACGGGGTGTTACAAATGAATAGAAATCCCTATACAAGCATTGATTTGACAAAATCCTCCTCAGATTCATAATATAAGAAGAGATTCTTTCCATAATGGAGTAAGTCCATGCAAGATCCTAAGTCACTCATTATTGTAGGACCAGGTTATCTAACCAATTCAAGAGGGAAGGTTATTACTAGAAAACCATGATACAATATTGTGCTAAATTCATCGAAAAATGGCATGCATGCCAAATTCATGAAAACTTTATCCATAAACCCCGATAATCTCTACATATAGATAAATATTCCTAGAAATTTTTCATATGAATAATGGATGTTTTGGGCCCATATTCCCCAGCCACATCTAAGTAGTTTAAGTACGTCATTACTGCTACTAACTTCTTTTCCAAGTGGGCTGAGGCAATACCCCTGAAGAAAGTCGAGAAAAATGATATCATCAACTTAATAAAATCTCATATCATTACTAGGTTCAATGTCCCTCAATTGATATTGATATATAACATCACCAACTTCTATTCTATAGAGTTGAAGAAATTTTACTAGGAGTACAAAATCAAGAAAAATCATTCATCCCACTATCATGCAATAGAAAATTGACAGATCGATGCCTTCAATAAGACTCTATCAAATATACTCCATAATATAGTGAATAAAGAAAATAATTACTAGATAGAAATCCTCCTCTATGATTTATGGGCCTACCATACCACCATACATACTAAAACAAAAACAATTACATATTCATTGGTTTATGAAACTGAGGAAGCATTTCCCATAGAAGTCCATAAACCCTCACTTTGAATATCCATTTTTGGAAAACTCTTGGATGATGAGAAATTTCAAAAGGAGGGCTGAATGAATTGGAGCGTCTCAATGAGAATAGGTTGCGTACATTGAACAACCTCAAAGTTCATAATAATCGAATATCATGATCCTTCAATTGAAAGGTTTGTCTTTGTTTGTTCCTTCAAGGAGAACTTGTATTGGCTCTCAAAACCCCAATGATACTAGGAAATAAAACACTTAATTTGGAAACTAAATTTTAATGACCTTACATCAAAAATAATTTCTATCACAATGGAACTTACTCACTGGCCACAATTGATGGGGAACATGTTACCCCCCCCCCACACTAATGCAAGGTTTCTTAAGAAATACTTTGAATTACTACCATCAAGAGTCTCTCATATTGGCCACATTATGTTAAACTGTATGAAGCACATCCTGGTTTCACGATGTTAAACTACACAATACCATCCTGACCATATGACATTAAACTATATGGACCTTGTCCTTACCACATGATGTTAAACTACGCAGATGAGGTCCTGGAAGAAATAAATTAAACTTCATAGTATCTCACATCCTAACCACACAATGTTAAATAGTATGGAACACGTCCTTACCACATGACGTTAAACTATATGGAAAATTTTCTCACTTCATGACATTAAACTACACAAGAATCATAATCTCATTTATGGTTCACCACACACAAGCCTAATATGTGTGATGAAAAGGTGAAATTCTACCTTATGTATATGGTTTAGACCTGCATAGATCTTATAACATTAAATAACTATGTATGAATTTATTCCTTTCATCATAGGATATATAGTGATGCCTAGAATTCCATTCTTGGGCCAAAAAATAATATATTTTTCTTCCATGTTGGGTAACCCTCATCCTTACCACAAGACATTAAACTGGACTACTATTTTCCTCATCGCATGAGCATAAATTGCATTGTTTCCTCTTCCTCACCACATGAAATACAATTTCACGGATCCCCAATACCCCTCTTATTTCATGTAGAGTCACCAAAGTCCTTACCATATAACATTAAACTGCATAGATGATGTCATTTCAACATGACACTAAACTACATGGGTTTCTAGAAATACATACTGATTGATTCTCTTAACAATGAGATGTGTAGGGACGCCTAGATCCTATATCTTGACCCAACCACCACATAATAAACATTCATCTATCCTTTCTCCTATTTTATCTATATGGTGAGATAACCCTTACCATTCTTTGTTTCTTACATCAAGCATGGATCACATGGGCTTAGGAATTTCAGTAAGGGATTCCCCACATAATTGATACATATGATCTCACAATAAGGTTATCATGGTCCTGAATGAAAGACCTTAAAAGGAACACCATGTGTCCTTTATTCATGATGTTAAAATACATGGTTGATATCTCTTGCATGACCTAAAATTGTACATTACCATGGACCTCGCCTGAAAGGACCACTATCATCAGTTTTGGTCTCCCACCACACCTCCATTTTATAACAATGTATTTATTGATTTGTGGTATGATAGGATATGTAGTGATGCCCGACCTTTGGTCTCATCTCTAGCTCTAATATTCCCTTTTCATGTCGGGGAGCCTACATACTTTCTTCATGATGTTAAACTTCAAGGTTTCTAAATAAATATGTGTGGATTGGTTCCTATTATTACATGATATGTAGTGACACCCATATCTCCAATTATAGGCCCAACTATAATAATCAATAGGAAAAATTTCCACCTTAATGTTTGGATCACACCTTTCTAGAGAGTTTTCCTTTCAAGAACTATGTGTATATTGATTCATATCATCATAGGATATGTATTGATGCCCAAATCTTCAATATTAGGCCAAATAAAAAAATATAAACATAAAAAATGACCCCTCCCTACATATAGTTTATAACTTCACAAGGATCATTCTCAAGAACTACATGAGGATTTATTCCCATCATCATAGGATATGTAGAGATTCCCAGATCTTCTATTCTTAGGTCCATCCATGATAAAATCAAAATTCCCCCCATCCCTACGTATGGATTAGGCCTGTGTAGGGAACCTCCATTCAAGAATTATGTGTGGCTTGATTCATGTCATCAAAGGATATATAACAATAATTAGATATCTAATCCTAGGTCCATCCACAACATCTAAAACATAAATATTCACCCCTAACTACATATGGACCAGACCTATGTAGTGAAATTCTGGGTAGAAACACTTTAAAATGCATAGTATTCAAAAGTCTTCACCATATGGACACTCACCAATAAGTATGTGAATGGGTAAAATAATTGACCATTGTAAATTTCCCTTAATGAAATCTTGCACAATTTTTCACATTGATTCCCACGTCCTTACCATATGATGTTAAACATAAAGGAAAAGAAAATGGACTAGTCACATGGAAATTAATACAGCATGAAGTATACATCCCTACTACATTACTTTAAAAGGTACAGGACACTACCCATTATTATTCCTTATCGAAGGAACATAGGAACTTGACCCCGTTCAACTAGAGTATGGGGAACCTTTGTCATATTTTAAGCCCCTTGGCCAATAAATCACACTTCATATCTTGAGTTCCTTGGGTTTCCATGAACCTTTCATGGACTATGGAAAGGAAAATAAATCTCTTATTTTCAGATTGATATTGATGCATAAGGGCTTATACCTACCAACTAGATACATATTGGCCCCATATAAATATATTTCTGATCCTTTTGATCCTGACATCACTGTAGAATAACTCATCACTTTAGGGTGTTCTAGGTCATCCAAAGTATTAATTTGCCATATGATTACTCATGACCTAAGAACCTCGAGCCACAATTTATAACATTTTCATCTCCCTCTTATAAAGATATTGGAAAACTCTTAACCATGAGAATCCTAGTTAGGATCTTGTGCAATATTCCCCTAATATTAGGTCAATATGCATCATGACCTTAAACATCCTATAATTTAGTCAAATTTGTATGACCTTAAACTCTAGTCATTGATGGTACAAATTGTAAGAACTGAAACTACTAGAAAATAGAAAAAAAAACTTGTTAGGTTGAAAACCCCCAAAGGGAGGCCCAGGAAAAAGTCATGTCTTTTCTCGCTAAACACTTCATCTCTAGAGTTTAGGCAAAAATTAGGGCATAAATAGATAAGGAATAAAACTCGTAAGGTCTTACTTTGTAGCCCTAGTAAAAGATGAGCCATACTCATTGGACCCCTAGGTCCAGAAAAAAGTTAGTGTAATGGTTTGTAACATATCATTGTTGTGATAATGTATTCACTAGGAGGTGACACAACTTTTAGGGTACTAGAACCATTCCTGGATATTACATTTTCCACAAATCACACTTCATGATTTGAGTGCCCTGAATCACCGAAAAGCTTCCATAAACCATGGAAAAATATACCCGGCATCAAGGGACCATATGTTTGACTATGAATGTATGCATATGGATTCTATATAAACACCTATGGTCATCAACCAAATGTATCACACTCTAAAAAGGTATTTCTATTCCATGTGAGACCTGATGTCACTGTGGAAGAACTTAGAACCAAAGAGTGTTCTAGGCCATTCTTGGAACGATTGTCCCACATCATCCTCATGACCCAAGCACTTTGGACCATGATTTAAAATACTCATAACTAGACTATTAAAGAATATTTGACATCCTCAATGTCATATAACTGTGATTTGTACCCTACCACAAAGAAGGAATGTGATACTCCATTCCTAAACCTTTAGATATCCTATATCCCCATTATTTAAAACCACATGGCACAAGGATAAAGCTTCACATAAGAGATAATTTTTCCTAGGGTTCCATAACCCTTACAAGATAGAATTTCCTCAATACCCAGTCTCATCATCTAGAATTTTAAATATTCACGAATATTTCAAGGCCCTTGGAAAAGAATTGGGACACCTCTGTTTGACCATGATCTCAATGAATGAGGGACTTTACCTATCAACCAAAGGCATCTCATCCTTGTAGGAAATGAAATCTAATCCTAGTGAGCCTTGGTAACACCACGGTGGAACCCAGAACCTCAGGTTGTTATGGATCATCCCCAACATGTCTTCCCCATTTAATATTCCTCGACTCAAACTTATGGGTTATGACTTACTCAACCAATATTCCAAATATCCAGGTGGACCTAACATCCCAACTATTTTACTCTTAACCAATATCACCCTCATAAATATTCCATGACTACTGGGAAAGATTGGGGATACATCCCTTTGACAATTCTATTAATGTATATAGTCCTTGACCCACCAACCAGAGGTGTCTCCTCCTTTCAGGAAAGGAACTCTAATCCTTTTGAGCCAAAGAAACACTACAGAATAACTAAAAACCCTGGGGTATTTTAGGTTACCCTATCATGTTTTCCCGACTTTCTATATTCACCAATAAAGTCCTAAAAACAAGACTTTAAACAACATAGTATTTTATTTCCTAGCAGTAGGACTTTAAACTGCACAACATATTTGCATCCTTACCGCATGACACTAAACAGCATGGAAGATGTCTTCAGCACCTAACATTAAACTTCATGGAGAATAATACTTTTCAAATGATATATTACCATAGACATAACATAAAAGATAAAATACCATAAAATTCCATCGATGTAAGGTCCGAGCTAGAAGACCCTGATCTAACACACAATAAAAAATTAGTCTATAAGAATAGGGAAGGCACAAAACTTATCATGAAAAAAACTATAAGTGGAAAGCTTGAGAAAAATTAAATTCCATTCCTACTAGGACTTCTTCCATATAAATATTAGGAAAACATTAGAGAAATATAAATAAATATATAAAAATATTGTGAGGCCCACCATATGTCAGCCAAAATAAATCTATTCTCTCTATTTAAACTGACTTCATCCAAAGATAGAGCATTCTCCATCTGAGGTTTATATTCTACCCAATTTATCCTTTTGTGAATCAGGTAGTCTCAAGAGAACTATATAAGATATATTAGTGATGAATCTCATGTTTGTGAGAATTCATGAGCATTCCCAAGAAATATTTGTTATGATACAAATCCAGAAATTCAGGTTAACTTGGAATTATATAAAGGATGGGTATCGTTGGAAATTCATATAACATTGGATCAATGAAATGTCATGTAAATTATGAATGAAAGAAAATTGGACAATGACATGTGATGTTCAGAAGATCTATTCATTGATGGAATGAAGGAGGAATCTCAACATATTGGAGTCCCTCTAATGAACATAAAATTCAAATCATATGTTAGACAAGTAGAAGTCCCATCAATGGGAATGCATAACTTCAGCATCCTCATGCACATCACATGAATCATAAGCGGATTCATGATCCCATAAAGAACACATAAATAGACTAGATCATGGAGACCTGATTGACCATATAAAACCATAGGAAATCTCACAACCACATGACCCCTCAAAATACTCGCGATCACATGACCTTGACATCGTCATGTGAACCGCATAATAGTCGAAGAAATCATGTGATCAAACCAGAAGGTCTGGAAAATCTCCCAAGATTTCCATATGGCCAAGGACTTATCCTGAGGTTTAGTAAATTACCTTAATTCTATTTTTGGTTTGTTTGAGAAAGTGTGGGAGAAGAACAAATATTGTGAAAGGGTTCTCATGAGGAAGTCTTGCAGGAAGGTCTCATGATCAATTTTTATTGGAGGTCTTTTAAAGCAGTCATGCGATGGAGGAAGATCGCAAGAGCTTTGATAGTTGGAGTGGATGGTGAATAATTCTCCCTCTATTTCATAATTTATAGTCTCTTCCATGAAATACCAATGGTTTCCCTAAATACCAAATGTCTCTTAAGACCCTGATTGGAGACAACCCAAAAGACTCAAGTGAGAATTTACTTTTATCAAAATTGAGCTCTTGTCCTCATGGATTTCTCTCCTAGGGGGAATTTTTTGACACCCTCCAAATTTGCATCAGTAAATTTAAAAGGGAGAAAATACCTGAAACATGGGTATTATCTTCTCTGAAAATCAATGGAAAAAGTTGTTGGCCAAAACTCAGGGATCACGTAAACCTCCAAAAACAAGCGATCACATGACCTTTAGAAGGTCATGCAAATGGGTAATGTGTAGTGCATGAAATTATTTAGATCTCATAGAGGCACTTTAAAAACACCTTCTCTTGAGAATGTGTAAAATACATTCAGTGATCATGTTGTGGCTTCCAAGTGAACTCCTCCATGGCATGTTAATTTTGAAAATCAGAGGATACTAGAAAATCATCCAAAACCCTTAAAAAATAAAGGGTAAAAATATATTGAAAATAGAATAATTTTTTAGTATTTGATATTCATGTGATGCACCCATGTAGTATGAAAGACATCACATAAGCCTTGGTAAAAATTCCACCTTGTTGCACAAGATTCCACTCGCATGTTAACCTTGTCATATGAAGGGATTCATACATGTTTAGTTGGTTCGACACTCGCCCTTTATATCCATAGGGAAAATGTAAGGGGTTTCTATGGAAATGATCATAAATCACCACCAGACCCTTCATTAGTCCCACAATGCATCACATACAAGGAGGGTAACTGTCTTCAACAACACTTATATAAAGTCACAAGTCCACCAACCTTTGTGAAATAAATAATGAAATAAATTGGGAGATGATATGAGTTTCTTGAAAGGGAAATATATGATGATTTTATATGAATAGAGTTATACTAAATGGGTAATCAACATTAATCATGCAAGGCCCCCATATACAAGCTCACATGATCCTATAAGACCCCTTTTCATGTTATCTTGATCTTGTGAAGTCCCCCTAACTAGAAACCTTGGTCTCACAGAGGATCCCAAGTAAGCTATCTCAGATCACATGAAATCCTTACAACGGGTGTCCTAATATCACGAAGGCCCTTTCACATGTCGACATAACCATTCAATTTCCCCATGTGATGTATTCCTTTTTAGGAAAGTCCCATTTGATCAAACATACATATCGAGACATATTCCGACATGTTAGGAAGGCGATCAGGGCATGTTAGGATTATAGTCAAGAAATCCAGGTAGACAACCAGGCCAGATCAAGTAGGCATCCCAAAACATGATAATCTTGTCTAGCATCCATATTAGGAAAACCTCAGTGTGTAATCCCTGATTAGTGGCATGATATGAATGAACCTGTATTAGTGAAACCTTAGTGTGTAAGACCCGATTAGTGGAATGATGTGACCGACCCTATATTAGAGAAACCTCAGTGTGTAATCCCCAATTAGCGGCATGATATGACCACCCCATATTAGGGAAACATCAGTGTGTAAGCCCCAGTAAAAATGAACTATGAAAACTATGATTCCTATAATAACCATAATATATAGGATTCCTTCCAATGTCCTGATCTCAAATGGGAATATACTTCAGTGTAATTCCCCTTGTGTCTCTAGAATTTCACCCATAGGGATCCATTCATTCCCATGGTCTGATCATTCTACCTCGTATATATGTGAGATTATAAGCAAACTAAACTATGATAAATATAATTCCTTACATACCCATGATACATAGTTCACCTTCCAAAGGCCTGAGATCCATATTAAACATCCAAAGGGTTATCCCGATACATAATTCCATCATCTGTATGAAGTGAGAATGACTACTTTCTATCCCTTGTTTCTCACACAGATCAAGGATCATGTGGGACTAGGGAGTTCTGATGGTCATATCATTCACATCATGAATCTTAACCAACGAGTGGAACTTCATCATGTAATCCTCAACTAGTGTCATTATATGATTACCCGCATACAAGGGAATCTACCTTGGGGATATTCATAAGGGTGTTATTGAACTATTGTTAAATTGATTCCTTCCATACTTAGGATGTGTAGGATACCTCCCTAAGGATCAAGCTCAAATACCTAGTTTCTAAGTGCCCACATATATGTTCTTTCCACATGATATTAAATTGCATGGTTTTAATGAGATACGTGGGTTTTTCTACCTGCTATGAACAGGATGCGTATGATTCCACATAATATTTAAATCCCATCCTCGACATATTAATCACCTCCATGCATGGTAGAAAATTATGATGTGTCTAGATATATGACTTAAACATATAATCTTGTACCCATTTAGGGTAAATGGATGAAGAACCTCAGATACATATAGATGGAATCACTACAAGATTCCCATTTACATATAAAAGGATTTAGCCTATGATCATTTCGTTTGGGTAACTAGTTCTGTATCTAGATTAGGAAGAGATTCATGAAAATATCTTAAATATATAAGAGATTCTTATATTAGGAAAAAATCCACACCAAAAGGGTGTGATGACCCTGACCTCCCATCCTCTCTACCAATGTGAGTTCCTAAGTGCCATTGGGTTTGAAACCCTAATTGACCACCTGCCTTTGGAAAGAAGGTCCTTACCCAGTTATGGATGTGGGGACCACTAGGAGGTTCTATTAAGAATAATAATTGAGAACCCAACATGAATTATTTTTAAACCCATTGAACCCACTATAATCAACCATCAGGCTAAACCAAATTCACCTCCTTTGTATCTTTACTGATGACAAAAAATGGTGAACCTGATGTGAAGAAATTTAACTATAACATATCCTTCACAACATAAAAATCATAGATATCTCAGTTCTCGTCAAAACATTTTGTTCCTATCATATGGGTGCTCATTTTTATCTTTGCAGGTGAAAAAAATAATTAGTTATTATTATCCATGAGATTATTCTATTGATATTATCCATGGATTAATTATTTGCTCAAGTTATTTCTTAAATGGAATGTGTGTTCAGTTATTTACCTTTTGATATTGATTATGCCTTATCTAATAATGATAGTAAAGTTATTGATTAAATGGAATGTGTGTTCAGTTATTTAATTTTTCATATTGATTATTCCTTATTTATTAATGATAGATTTTGATTTATATAACCCTTACTGGGTCTTTAAGAACACACTTATTTTCTTTCCCTTCCCTAGGATATAAATAAGGAATATTTTAATTAGTTAAAGGATGTAGAATTATTACTCTCACTTTGTCTTATTTCATGTTTTCAATTATAATGTGAGATTCAAGAATAAATCTAGTTAACCAATACTAATAAACTATTTAGTCCTTTGGGATGTGATTACTAATATCTGAAACCAATGTTATAAAGTAACCACTAAATCTCAACAACTAGGGTCGAGGACTTTATAGTTGGTATTAGAGGAAGTTTAGTATAAACCTTATGAAATAGATTTAGGAAAACATAGATTAGGGAATATAACCATATGGTATACTTTCAGTATATGTATAGAAGAACATTATAAAGTTTCGGTGAGGAAGATATTATGTGGTTTTGTTTAAAAATAAATCCATGCTTGTATACTACAAGTAGACATGGTTTTGGCATAGTTGTACCTAGGGGTAATAACTCCAAAAAAGGTGTATTGGTATTTGAATAAATTTTCACGTGGTTTATAATAACAGACCTTATTTTGAACCTAGTTTAATACTCCTGGGGATATGATTTTGATAATTCATATTTTATTTACAAAAAATTGTGAAGAATTGAAAATAAAGATATCCCTAAAGAAACAAAGTTTTTGATTCTGATGAGGATAATTTAAGATTATTAATCACTATCATGGGTTAATTAGTCTAATTTTTATTTTTATTTTAAAGGTATAGATACCCCTTCTTATGTTTTATGTGATGGATATACCTTGGATACATTTATTGAGTTTTAATAGATATTTGATGTATATTTAACCCTTATTTATAACTTTTTTTATTGATAAGTTTGTTTTATAAATAATTATTTTATATTTTTTGTACATAATCTTAAAATTATTGATAACTTTTAGGGATAATATGATCATTGATTTTAAGATAATAATAGTCAATTAAGATTATTTAATTTTGTAAAAAAATAGATTTGTATAGAAAACCTTAGTGGTTAAAAAGTTATTTGCTGATTAATTTTATTTTTTAGGATGTTCATCATATTTATGGGAACGTTATAGGAGTTATATTAATATATTTTTAGAAAAAGGGAAATATGAATTACAGGTGGAAATTTGTTGCATCCTTCAAGGTTATGTAGATTGAACACACAACAAAAGGGTGAAAATGGTATAGTGCCTACCACAGGCTTACGTGATGTACTGGTTAACATGACATTGTTTTTACTTAAACATTTTGATGGTTAAATATTAAGTTTATTTTAGGTAACATATTATAGGATTAAATATTTTTTATTTTGAGGTAATTAATAATATTTATATAGATATTTTACTATGTAAGGATATATATTACCATTAGGTTTAATATAAAGGATTATTTTAGAATAATGAAATTAAAATTTAGAGGATGTAAGTTAAAAGGAATGAGATAAAATTTTAGGTTAAAACATTCTCTAATGTTGACAATATTGAGGTTAATTGTGATGTAGGGTTATTTATTTTTGGAATAATCTAAAATAAACCTTTGGTAAAAATTTTGAAGTAAAATGTATATTTTCTCCATATGAAGGTCTACACATTTATTTTATTTTCTTACATTATAGTAACTATTTTAATTTTAATTAATATTAAAAGGAAAGAAAAGTGTCTTATTACTATTTTATGGATCTTATGATCTGTTAACAAATAATTTTAGTTCTTTAGGTATAAAAAAATAATATTGGATATTCATTCCTTAGAGTAAGATGTGAAGTAGAAATTGATAAAAGTATAAGAAATGAATGAAATTTTGGTAATGAAATAGAAATATATCAAGTAAATATATTTCATTGTGTTCATAGATAGTAAAGTAATTCCTCATCTTTATGAAAATGATCTTAAATTTTTTTTTATCCTATCACCTTTATATCTGATGAGTCAATGGTCATTTAACTCATCATATATTTATGATTTTTGTAGAAACGTAGCCCCAAAAGGCCCAAAGTCGATGTCTTATATAAATTACATTATCATGTTTACAAGGAATAAAATCCCAAATGACCAAGAGTTTAATAATCTTGTTAAATCATATACATACATGTGTATTCTATTAAAAATTAATACACTAGTTACAACATATTTTTTTATAAATAAATTCTATAATAACTTTATTCCATCTAGTATATCCATACATATATTTCGTAGTATGTTTTTTAGATTCTTGAGGATAGGAAAAATAATAAGGGTGAGCTCAAATTATCAGTAATGGTAAAGTATAGCAGAAGAAATAATGAATCAATAAGAGTAAATCAACATATCAAGGTAAATAACTGAACAGAAAAACCAAATAATCAATAGCATGAAAAGGAATTGAATATTCAATAAGGAAAGGTAAATGAAAATTCATTCCACTAAAATAAATATATAATGAAAAATAAATATATAAAGGTAATAAGTTGAACCACATTCTAAGAAATCAATAAACTAAATATGATATACATTCATATATATGTCATTTAACTTGCATAACTTATTTTTCTCATCAGAACCTATCAATGCATCGGGGATCCATATAAATTTCAAGCTCCATATATTATTACCATTAAAAATTATCCCACACATAAAATAACCAAAATAAATAATACACCTTTTCAAATATCTGTTTTGAATAAATAATATGAAATTATTAATATTTCCTAAAATAATCAAATAACTTTAAAAGTATATTTCATATGTAAAATGTTATATGGTTTAAGAAATATTAATATCCATGAAATTTGAAATGTATAATTTATGGGAAATTCAATGTTTAAATATCATAAGAGATTTAATATTTCAAGGGGACTAAAAAATGAGTCAAGGAAGTGAATGTGAATATATTACTTAGTAAAATAAATAATAAACCATATAGATGAATAATAAGGATGGTATCAATAAAACATATCCTAATTAGAGCAAAATAAATGGTTATTATCATTTATTAATAGTAATAAAAAATATCTTTAAAAAATTATTGGGGAAAATATCCTTGTTTTGATAAACCTTTTGAAAAACATTTTCTTTGAAAATAACTTTTGAAAAAAATTTCTTTAAAAATTAACATTTTATGCATGAAAAGGAGAATTTAAAGAAATGATGAATAGTAAATATATACATTCCATACTAGGTAAAATGAGCATTCCTTTTACCCGATAAAATGGTTAGAAAATTCCTTGTTTGGAAAGAGACAAGAAGGTTCCTTTGAAAACTTTGGAAAAAGACAAAAAGGATAAAATGAATTTAGTAAATCATGATAAAAACATTTTTGAAAAACATTTTAGAAAAAATGTTTTTTATAAGAAAATAGGTTCTCTGACTAAAGAATGAAATTAAGTTGGGTTTTCTTAAAAATATTTTGAGCACAAAAGTGTGGGAAAATTGTATTATTAATTAAAAATGGTCTTGAATAACCATAGGATAGGAAAAATGAATTTTTTCATTGAGAAATGGTCATATAATTTACTTTAATAGAAATACCATTTAAAGGTCATTAAAATTACTCTTGAGGAAAATAATCCTTAAACATTACGAAGTGTCCCATACCACCTTGAAACATTTGAATCAGAAGCCTCATGAAGGAAGGACATTAAATTAAATTCTTCAATACCACGAAGTTATAAGGATTAATTATATAACATATAAAAAGGTTATATATTTACACCACACAAAATAATTAAGTGGTGAATATGTCATTTATCTTAAATTTTTAAAAAAAGTGAGATGAGAATCTCTTACCTTGAGTCTGATTTGTCTCGTGTGTCATTATATTACAGAAAAAAATTATATTAATTATTTAATTTCTTAATAAAATTATTCATTTTTATCATAACATTGATTTCACTTATTACTATGTTGTATATAACTACATAAATAATTATGTTTACATTGGTTTTTTTTGACAAAATTCAGTTTTTGTGTCCAAAACAACTTTGGTAGGTCAACTATGGTCAAATGGGTCATTATATAAAATCTAAAGAATAATAATCATGAAATAATTATAATATTTATATATCAATTATAATTATAAAATCAATAAATAAATATGGTTATGAAAAATTAATCAACGTTACAATCATAGAGACGACAAGTCATACATATACATGAGTAACATTCCCATTTTCTATGATCGTTATGGAAATAAGGTAAGTAACACCATATCATTCCATAATGATAATTATATCTTAAATACAATGTTATTTAACATAAATATAAATATATATATATATAATTATTGTTATTGTTATGTAAAATTAATCACATCGTGTTGAGGAGGTTGTAGTTCACACGTCTATGAACGACGTTATCACTTTTTAAGTGTGTGAAAGGGTAATAAAGAAAATTATATATATATATATATTATATTTAAATAAAGGTAATTATATCATGAATATCATATATTTTTTATTTATATTATGTTTAATTATAATCATCCTTTATACATTCCATATATCGTGTTAATGAATCACATTGCTTTGAGCGGGTGGTAGTCCACACTTCTATAAACGATGTTATCGTTTTTACCAAAAATGGAAAATATAAAGATATTTTTTGTAAATGAATTAAATAATATTAAAGAAATAATAAATATTATATATAACATATATAATCATAGTGTCCATCATAATTTATGATATGAGAGGTGGTAAAGGAAAAAATGAACAACCATCATTTCGTGAGGCAGTAGTTCGTCATACACATAAACAATATGCTTATTACCAATTTTATAGAATTTTGTATAACTTTAGGTATAAAAATTAGCATAATAACATCATAGTATATTTAGGATATTGTTTTTTATATAATTATGGAATAAATAGTGTTGCAGGAGTGTATAATGTAAATGAAACTAAACAGATTGAGGAAATATGTTACCTCTTAATCAGTTAACTCCTTTTGGTTTTCACCAAAGGGATGCCTTGGATTTATTTCTACCCAAATAGAGGCTTATAGGGTGATGGTATTGAATTTTAGGAGTTATTTAAGAATATCTTGGTCGAGAAAAAGTGGCTTGAGAGGTGTGAGGAAGTGGGAGGAGAGGAGGCCTTTTATAGTGGAGTGACACTCTTATAATATTTTGACAAAGGACTTCCATACATGTTTTTCAAATTTAAAGTCGCTCCCATAGTGGTTAAATTTAGATAAAATTGGGTCTATGCTATAAATAGGTCCATAAAATGTTTTTTGGAAAATTTTATAGGTTATTTGGGCTCTTATGATTAAGGTTTAGACCCTTATTAAGCTTAATTTTACCTTAATCGTCGAAATTAATTTTACTTACATTCACTAATATTGTTGGTAAAAAAAATAAGTTTACCTTATTATAAATTATATATTATTATTATTCTAAATATTGAATACATTTTTCTAAATTCCAATCACATATGTGGCAGAAATTAATTTAAATTTAATCCTACGGACGGGAAGACAATGTAGGGTTTTAAAGTAAAAATGATCAAAAGCTTGGTATGTTTTATAGCCAATTTAAAAGTAAAATTTATTCCAATGACATAAATTGGATTTATTTTTAAATATTTTATCTAATTAAACTTTAAAAAAAATCAAAATATAATTTTACATTATAAATAAATCAGATGAAAAAGCATTTTGAACTAAAATGCAGTATTTTTCACTATTCATTAAAAATTGAAACTTCACAAAAAAATACCATAAATTAAAACTAACCATATTTTTATGTTTTTATTTAAAATATGAAGTTTATTGTGAATTATATAATCAATAAATTTTTCAAAAATTGAATTTAAAATAGGTTCTCCCTTAAAAGGTGGTAAAAATTCCTTAATAAAAATTTAGGTTTTTATGTGAATAATTAGGTTTGTTATTATCCTATTATTACCAAATATATTGGATTAATATCAAAAATATTATATTTAATATATGGTATATATATTACATTAATATCACTCACTAATTGGTAATTAATTTATTAGGATAAATCAGCTTTGTGAGCATAAAAATAATAATATTTTCTTTCATATTCAACCAGTCTTCATTTTCATTTCTAATTAATTTGTAACTAATGAATTCATATTATATTTTTGTAAGAAATATATTTTAATAAATTATTTAATACTATTCATAACAGATATAATAGTATATTATTTCTTTGTTAAAACTTGGTCTTGTGTGTTACACAATCCATTGAAGAAACTCATTATTGTGTATGTCACACGCTAACTCAGTATCACATGTATTTCAAGTTATAGAATATATTGAATTTAATTAAGATTTTAAATATATTATAAATTCTTGGGATATTATATTCCCTTGTGTTCTTGGTGTTGCGTGTCCTACACACTATCGAAAAAAAAATTCCTAGTTTAGATTCTCAGGTTGTTACATTCTCCCCTCATTAATTAAATTACATCCTCAAAATTTAAACTTTATATTAGAAATATATCATTTTATATTTCCTATGTTTCAAATCCCACATCATGAGAATGGTTCATAAAACATCCTCTAGAAAAGATAAAATTATAAGTACAAAGGTCACATGGAATAACATATAACTAAGTCTCTAAGTAAGAGAACATTAGTGGAATATATAGATAAAAAATTGGAGGATAAGATTAAATATTTCTAGGGAGTGATTGAGGTCATCAGTCACAAAAAACTAAATGATCAATAGAAATTTTAGGGCCTCAAATCCATAAATATTCAATGATTTAGAAGGCCATCAGTTCAAAAAAAATTAAGGTATCAGGACATAATTTTATTTATAAGTTATTTTCAAAATGTTGGATAATTATTCGATCAAATATAATTCATTCAGAAATTAATTTTGATGTCCAAAGCACTAAAATACATTTGTAAATGATTTTAAGGTACTTAAAAGAGTGAAAAGTCCAAATATTTTCCTCTAACAATTCTCCAAAACTAGTATGGTAAGGACATTAATCTCTAAACCTAAAAAGTAACACTATTGTATTATCGTTACTATATATTCATTAAATTGTTCAACTAAAAACAATGACATATTAACCAGTACATTGTGTAGGTTAGTGGTTGGTGTGAAACCCTTACAGTCATGGGTTCAGGACCTATATCCTTGTCAAATTTTATTAGTTGTCACCCAACTTATAGGTTTTCCTTTTATTAAACCATATTAAGATAATTTCTAAAATAAATATGATTTAAATCCTTGAAACATGGTTAATTACTAAATATCCTTTTAAAAAAGGTTTTCAATACAACCCTAATACATAAATAATTCATCCACTTATTTTTTCATAGATCCTTCCTTGGTCTTGGGTTTATCCATAATATTAATTATAAGATTTCTAAGTCATGAAATTTTATATTAAAACTAAAACAACTTAGGTTTAACCTAGGTTATTCATTTTCAAAATAATTCATAATGGTTTTTAATGAAAATGTGAATTATCTTAAGAATATCCACCTAGAGTGTCAAAATAGGTGCATAGTAAGGATTATTGTCATGTACCAGGTCATGCTAAGTTAGGCCTCACCCACCTTGTCAGAGTTGTTAATCCTAGGTACATATTTTCTAGAACCAAATCCACTTGTAGTACCCAAAAATGATGTCTTTCTAGTAAGACCCACATAATCTCTACTTTACCAAACTTATAGGGTGTTATTCTACACTTATCCAAAAATTCTACATTAGGGTTACATTCTCTAATCTATGTTTTCCTAAATCTTGTTCCCAAGTTATTTATTAAACTTTATTTAATAACAAATGTAAATACCCGACCCCAGAAGACCTAGATTCGATGTGTTATATCAATTACACTATTATGATTATAAGGAATAAAATCTTAATGAATCAAGAGTTTATTAGTCTTGGTAAACCAGATATATACATGAGTCTTGTATTAAAAATAAATACACTAATTACGAAATATTTTTTTATAAATAACTTTGATGATAACTTTGATGATAACTTGATACCCTATAGTATATCCCTGAATATATTTCATAGTACACTTCTTAGATTCCTATATAAATGAAACATTATAAGGGTGAGATCTAATAATCAGTAAGGGTAAATTATAGTAAAAAAAATAATGAATCATTATGAATAAATCAATATGTAAAGTTAAATAACTGAACACACAATCCAATTAATCAATAGGATGAAAAGTAAGTGAATAAGAAATAAGGAAAGGTAAATGAAAACACATTACATTCAAATAACTAGACAAGGAAAAATAAATATGGAAATGTAAGAAGCTAAAACACATGATAAGAAATTAATGAACTGAAACTTAAATACATCCATAGATATGTAAATGAAAAATATTATAGAAAAATTATAAATGAATCTAAATTAGGGAAATGCTTAATTATTACATTCTATGTCTAAGGAAAATGAAAATATATACCGTCTACAACTTTCACAAGACGGTTTAGAAATATGAATATTAACCCATTTAATTTGTGAAATAATTTGTCTTATGAGAACCTATTAATGCATAGAGGATCTATATAAATTCTGGGATCCACCCTTCATTACCATTCCAAATCATTCCTCATATCGAATAACCAAAATAAATAATATGCCTTATCAAATATATGTATTGAATAAAGAATACAAAATTATCAATACTTCCCCAAATAATCAAATAAATATCAAAGTAGTCATTGTATATTAAATGGTATACATTTTAAGAAATATTAATATCCATGATAACTAAAATGGAAAATTTTGGGGAAATTCAATATTCAATGATCATTGTAGATTAAATATTTTAAATGGAATAACAAATGAATCAATGAAGTGAATGAAAATACTATACTTGGTCAAATAAATCGTAAACCATCTATATGAAGAATAAGGATTCTATAAATACAACATATCCAAAGTGGATAAAAATAAAGGCATATTGTCATTGATGAATATATATAAAAATATATCTTAAAAAAATCTCAAGGAAAATATCCTTTTTTTAACTTTTAAGAATAATTTTCTTTGAAAATAAATTTTGAAAAAAAAAATCTTTAAAAATTAACCTTTTAAAAATGAAAATTAAACATCAAAGAAATGAAGTCAAGTACATTCATACTTCTCATATGAGTTAAAAAGAACATTCCTTTTTCACGGTAAAAATTTTAGAAAAAATGCCTTGTTTGGAAAGTGAAAATAATATTCCTATAAAAGCATTGGTAAAAGAAAAAAATAGTAAAAATGTATTTACTAAATTGTGTTAATTTTTTAAAGCCTCATTAGAAAATATATTTTTTATAAGAAAACAGTTTCTCCATCTAAAGAGAGAAATGAAGTCAAGTTTTCTTGAAGACATTTTCTAAAACATTTTGAGTACCAAAGAGTGAAAAATGGTACTATTGCATAAAAATGGTCATGAATAACCTAACTATAAGAAAAATAATTTTTTTTTGAAAAATTTCCATATAATTTCCTTTAATGAAAATATCATTGAAATGTCATTAAAATTACTCTTAAGGAAAATAATTATTAAACATTCTAAAGTGTGGCATACTACCTTAAAACATTTGAATCATAAGCCTCATGAAAGAATAACATTAAATAAAAGTTTAGATACCATAAAGGTAAAATGATTAATTATATAATAGATAAAAAGGGGCAATAGGTACACCATACAAAATAATTAAGTGGTGAATATGACATTTATCTCACAGATTTAAAAAAAGTGAGATGATAATCCCTTACCTTTTGTCTAATTTGTATCAAGTGTCTTTATATTTCTGAATAAAATAACTTATGTTAATTATTTAATTGATTGAGAAAATTTTCATTTTTATCAAAACTTTTTTTTCATTTTTTACTATTTTTTATAAAACTACTTAAAAAAATTATGTTTACGTCAGTTGTTTTGACCAAATTCAGTTTGTGTATCAAAAATAACTTTGGTAGGTCAATTAGGGTCAAAGGGGTCATTTTATAAAATATCCATAATAATAATCATTAAAAAATAAAAATATTTATACATATAATATAATTTTAAAAATAATCATTAAATATGGTTAAGAAAAATGAATCTACATTACAATCTTAGAAACGGTAGACCATACTTATGCATGAGTAACATTCCTATTTTACAATGATCGTTATGAAAAGAAGGTAACTAATGCCAGATCTTTCCATAATGAACATTATATCATAAATACCATGTTATTTTATCATATATAATTATATATATATATATAATTCTTTTGATGTAAAAGGAATTAAATCGTGTCGAGGAGGTGGTAGTCCACACGTCTACGAACAACGTTATCACTTTTTAAGTGTGTAAAAGGGTAATAAATAAAATGATATATATATATATATATATTATTTCCAGAAAGGTAATTATGTCATGAATATCATATATATGTTTTTATTTCTTATATTTTTAATTATAATAATTCTTTATTCATTCCATGTATTGTGTGAATGAATCACATCTCTTTGAGAGGGTGGTAGTCCACACTTTCACAAATAATGTTATTATTTTTACACAAAATATAAATTATAAAGATATATGTTTTAAAATCATTAAATAAGATTAAATAAATAATAAATATTATATATAACATATAAAAATATATTTTCCATCATAATGTCCACTGTGAGAGGCGGTAAAGGAAAAATGAGCAATTATCATTTCGTGAGGCTGTAGTTCACCGTACACGTAAACAGTATGTTTGTTTCCAATTAGATGATAGTTTTTTTAAGTTTATGTAGAAAAATTACCATAAAAACATACTAATATATTGATGATACTTATTTTTTTATATAATAACAGAATAATAATAGTTTAGGGAGTGGATAATAGAAATGAAACTAAACATCTTGAGGAAAGATGTTACCTCTTAATCGAGTAACTCCTTTTGGTTAGCTCAAAAGGGATTATTTGGATTGATTTATGAACAGATTAAGTATTATAGGGTGAGTGTAGGGATTTTTAGGACATATTTGTGAAAATATTTTTCGATCCAAAGTGGATCTAGAGGAGTGAGGAAGTGGGAGGAGACGGGGCTTTTTTATAGAGGAGGAGTGACACTCTTGTAATATTTTGAAAAAGGAATTTCATGCACATTTTTTACATTGAAAGGGGCTCCCATAATGGTCCAATTTAGATCCAAGTGGGTATAGGTTCTAAATATATTCAAACAATGGATTTTGGACAAGTTTCTAGGTCACTTGGGCCCTTAAGACTATTCTTTAGTCCCTTATTAAGCTTAATTTTACCTTAATTGTTGTAATTAATTTTAATTACATTCAATAATTTCTTTTGGTAAAAAACTAATTTGACCTTACTATACATTATAAATTATTATGATTCCAAATATGGAAACCATTTTACCAAATTAAAATAACAAAAGTAGAATAAATTAATTTAAATTTAATCTCATAGACAGGACAACAATGTGGGGTTTTAAAGTAAAAAAGAGCAAAGGTTCGGTATGTTTTTATAGTCAATTTCAAAGGTAAATTGACATAAATGACAAAATTTGGATTAATTTTAAATAATATTATCTAATTAAAATTTTAAACAAATTTAAAATATAATTTAACCTTAAAAATAAATCAAATGAAAAAGTAGTTTGAACTAAAATTCATTATTTTTTACTATTCATTAAAAAAATGAAACTTCATAAAAAAATACCAAAAAGTATACCTAACCTAATTTTTATGTTTATATTTAAAATATGAGGATTATTTTTATGTATATAATCTATAAAATTTCCAAAATATGAATTTAAAATAGGTTCACTATTAAAAGGCGGTAAAAATGACTTAATAAAAATATAGGTTTTTATGTGTAAAATTGGGTTTGTCTTATCTTATTCTTATCAAATCTATTGAATTAATATAAAAAATATTATATTTAATATATACTATATATATTACATTAATATCACTCACTAATTGTAAATAATATTTTATGGTAAATCATTTTTGTGAGCATAAATATAATAATATTTTCCTTTATATTCAATCGATTTTCATATTCATTTGTAATTAATGTGTAACTAATTAATTCCTATTATATTTTTGTAAGACATATATTTTCATAAATTATTTAAAAATATCAATAAATTATAGTTTATATCTTATTATATTAAATAAAAATATTTTAATAATATATTATTGTTTGGTAAAACTCGGTCGTACATGTAACGTAAGCCATTGAAGAAGCTCATTATTGTGTATGTCACACTCTAACTTAGTATCATGTGTATTGCAAGCTATATAATATATTGAATTTATTTAAAATAGTAAATATATTATAAATTATTAGGATATTAGTTTCCCATACGTTCTTGGTGTTGTGTGTCATATATGAAATCGAATACAATGTTCCTACTTTAGATTGTTGGGGTGTTATAGTTTTGTAGTTGTTGACTTTATCATGATCATTCAATTATGATCAATGATCTATATAAATCTCCATAATTATTTATGTTTTTATTCCATGACCATATTTTCATTTCCCACTAATATTCTCCTACTTGGAAACCTAATTATGTGTTATTTCAGATGGCCTTATTATTTCTCTTTTCCTCTTTTAAGAGGATATTTTATTAACCATTTTTATGATGTGGGTTTTCAATAGAATTATTTTCAAATATCAACCCCTTTATTTTCAGGATAAATTTAAAATTATAAGGATAAAACTTCTTAATGGTGGGAATAATAGAAAACCAATAGATTATAAAAGAATAACATTGTATTCAATAGTGTATATAATACCAACACCGAGTATAAATGACCCGTGAGATATATTATTTAAGTATGATCATTATGACCTATTTATTGAATTGGTGGGTATAAATGGGATTTAAAAAATTATGAAATATATATATAGTTCATAATTAATAAAATTTCATTGATAAATTCTTAGTAAAAAATCACTCAAATTTTTAGTAAAGTCGTTTTATACTTCAAAATACATTTTCATCAAAAATGGTTTTGTTTTTCATTTTATATTTGGGAATTATAATTAATTTATAACACTTTGATAAATTTTATTTTCTAAAAATAATATTAATTTTTAAATTTTCATATGAAAATTAACCAATTGTGAAATTTTTTGATTTTTATGAAAAGAGTGATCTTTTAGTAAATAGTGAAAAATAATGCTTTTTTGTAAAACCGTGATTTCAATTAAATAAATTATGAAATTTAAAAGTACCATATGATTTGATTTTTATTTCTAGGTAAATAAATTATTATTTAGTTATATTTAAAATAATTAATTTCATTTGAATCGTATTTATACCCAATTTTGGTATAAGTTTATTTTTTAGCTTAAAAATGCATTTTTTTGAAAAAAAATTTAAGTACATAATGTTTCTACGTTTTAATTAATTAAAATACCTCCTAATGAGGAATTATTTAAATGAAATTTATAGTTTATATATTTAAATATATGATTTTAAATCCATATAATTATGACCACTAGTAATATATTTAATGGAAGATCATCTTATGCTTAAAAAATGTATTTCTTAAAAAAACCATATTTAATGCTATTCTCAGGTTTTTAAAATTAAATCCTAAAGTATATGTTAATTTAATTTCATAAAATGTATTAAATTTTTTTAATCATCATAATTAATATTATATAATAATTTTAACTTAATTTTTAGTCATAATGATTAGTAAATAAAAATAAATCTATCCAACATGATCAAGGTCAAAATGGGGATTTGCATGTTACATGTGCTTGTAATAAAATTAATTTTCTACACAAGTAGGTTTTTATTTAATAAATAGGATTTATTTTTATTAATAAATGGGTCAAAATTATATAATAATACAAATTTTATTTTAGTGTTAAAGGATAAGTTACCTAAGTTAAAAAAATTATCGTGGTGTAAAATAAAATGGTAAAAGTAAACATAGAGGATACAAAAATAACATGTTTGAAATATTTTTATATTTTTTTAGAGGTTTTTATCAACCTTAAATTCTATAAACTATATTATTTATCAATTTTTTAGGCACTTGGTGGAGGGTGACTTCCCATTATTGAATAGATGTTGTTATTTACAAAAAATGAAACTCCTCCTCACTTATAAAAGGGAACTCCCTCACCTTACTTATTTACACTTATAAATCCATTTTTCTAAACCAAACCCTACCAAAATATCTCTAAAAAATTCTTATAAATATTATATATCTATTGGTCTTCCCAAAATACCAACCTTGTGGTCTATAATAAGATATCCAAATGGGGTTCTTCAAATAAAAGGTAATTTTCTTCACTAAGTTCCTTCTTATTATTTTATATTTTCCTCCTTAGATTATGTATTAAAAATTAAAATATAATAAAAAAATTATATAACATATAATTTGATGTTATTATGTTTATGTAATAGTATTTATCCTTCTCCACCTCCATCAAATGGGAAACAAATCCATCACTCTTGTATACGAAGGACTACTTCCTCACGAACTGATGTAATTTGTTTTCCATCACCGAATCACATGGATAGTCATAATTACAGAAATAATGAATATATATAACACATATTAAATTTTATAAATTCAATAAAATTTATATATCTTCCACTTTATCACCCTTTCTCCCATTAAAGGAATGATATTGTTGCTCGTGCATACATACGGCCTACCATATCCATGAAGTGATGCGATTCATTTTTCATGAACAACATTAAAGAATGGTTTTAAAAATGTATCCAATGAATAAATATGATACTTATAACATAGATATAATTCTGGATATGATGGATATATATCCCATTCCCAAGAACCATAACTTCCATGACAAAACATGCATGAGAAATTAAAGCAGTTAAAACACAAAACAATCATAATAATGAAACATTATCAACAAAATAGGTGATAATATGTTATGATAAGATCATATATCATATTATAAATATTTATATGGTTATATTATAAATAAATAACATGTTTAAAACCATTATACAGAAGTTTAAATTGCTTTAAACTAAATGGAAATGTGAGGTAAGGGACTTCATCTCAATTTCCCTTCATCGAGGTATATGTTAGCATTCTGCTAAAAAAATCCTTTATATGGTGTATATAATGGAACTTTTAAATTTAATATAATGAATAATTTTTAATTAAATATAATTAAAGTTTAAATTTTAATTATTTCATCCAAGGATATTTTAATTGAAAGTTACCATGTGGTAAAGAATTTCATAATTCAATTTTTTTCATTGGGTTATATTACTTATTCATTTTCCTTGATATTATAAGATTATGTGTGTAATGTATTTTGATTATTTTATGTTTTATTTATAATTGATTTATGTTGATTTAAATTTGATACACATAATCCATCCATTTATTAGTCCTCACTTCAATTGTATGATCATTGTTTGTGATTTCATCTCAATTTCCACTCCATTGAGACATATTTGGTATTATGAACCTATTTAATTTTATGAGGTGTATCTACTTCCCCTTGATATTTTATAAGATAAATCAATTTATATTCATGTTATTTAATGTTTCATTTGATGTTATTATTTATTGGGTCGTAATATTCAAAAGTTACTAAATTGGTTAGTGTTTATTTCACAATCTTATTGTTATTTGAGAATGTTTATGTTTAAGTATCCATTAGGATAAATATTTGATATAAATATCCTAAACCAAATATAATTTATTATCCTATGGTTATTCATTATTTTTTAAAGTAATAGTACTATTTAAATTTCTTTGGTACTTAAAATTATAGAGAAAATGTTTTCAAGAAAAGTTGACTTTATTTCTCTCTTCAAACAAAAATCTTTTTTCTTATATATCTATATTTTCTAAAAATATTATAAAAATAATTTATTAAAGAAATTTTTAACCTAGTATTAATTTTTTATAAATGTATTAAAAGTAAAATTCCTTTCATTTTCTTAATGATGTACCTTTTTAATTTTATTACAAAAATGTGAAAGGAATATTTGTTTTAATGTACCCAGCATGAACGAAACTTTATTATCTCCATGAATAATAATTTATTTAAATATTCCTTTAAAATTGTACAAATTTATTTTCAAAGAAATATTTTTTCCTAATAGTTTTCAAATATCTAGTTTTTAATAGTGATTTTCAATGTGAAAAATGTATTTTCCTCAATAATTTTTTTAATGGTCTTTTTATGGTATTTCAATTCATCGATCATAAAAAACCTTAATTTTACTTATACTCCATTGGGGATATGTTGTAATGATACCATCCTAATTCTTACGATATATGGTTTATGATTATTTTTACCCAGAAAAGTATTGAAATTTACATTCTTGATTAATTTTTTATTCATTAAAATTCCCTTGAAACATTCACTTTCTCATGAACATTGGACATTATATTTCACTTAAATATCCATATTATTTATCATAGGCATGATTATTGATTAAATTTTACATTAATAAGGGGTTTACTTTGAATGTTATTTTATTAACTGTTGAAATATTGATAAATCTATGTACTTTAATCAAAATGGATATTTTTTGATAACGAATGTTGATTCCAAAATGAAATCAATCATTTGATATATAAGAAATGATTTGGAAATGTAGTGATGGGTGGGTCCTAGATTATATTTCCCCTAGATTCATTGAAAGGTCTCATGATAGAAATCAGTAAGCTGGCATTAAATGGGTATGTACATATATGTTTAAACATTCCTAGACAAAGGTATTAATGGTATAGATTAAATGATATCTAAGATCATGAAATCTAATATTAAGAATTCCCTTCACTGATAATTCAGTTATTATTATCCATGAGATTATTGAATTAATATTATCCATGGATGCATTTTATGTTCAATTTATTGATTAAATGTCATGTGTTTCAGTTATTTTCCTTTCTATGTCGATTATTCTTTATCTAATCATGATAGTCAAGTATTTTATTAAATGGAATGTGTTTTCAATTATGTTTCTTACAATATTAATTATGCCTTATTGATTTTTTATTGATTCTAATGTACATAACCCTTACTGAAAATTTGATCTCACCCTTATTTTATTTACCTTACCTAGGAAATGAAGATGGAATCTTTGAAAGAGTTTTAGGCTTCAGAATTTTTAATCTCGCTATGTTTTATTTCATGTTTTCAATTGTAATGTGGGATAAAATTATTTATCTAGTTTACCCATACTATTAAACTATTTTATCCCTTGGTATATGATCGATTTTATTAAGAACTAATGTAATAAAGTAACCACCAACCCTAGGCTACTAGGGTTTGGGTCTTTACAATTTTATTATTTTTAATTTTTATTCATTATGGGATAATAAAAAAGGGACATAATAAATGAAAAACAACACCCTACCATAGGTTAGGATCAATCACTGATGAAGAATGAATCTATGTTGTTCTTGTTGGTGAGACCCTTGAATTGCGTAGGTGAAAAAGATTCTTTATTCATTGTAATTTTCCAAACTCTCCTCCAAAGGCTCCAATCACAATCCCAGGGTTATGCGGCTAACCCTAGGGATTTGGAATAACAATATATTTATAGATAATATTAGGTAACTATGTTTAAAAATAAAATAAAAATCAATCAACTAATTAATTTTATTATTTGTGCCCATGGAAGAAATTTATAAAAACATCCAATGCTAAAAAACTTTATGTAACATATAGGGTAAAACCCATGTTCTAGACTCAATGGAGGTATCTTATTTTCCATCTGAGTCTTTATTCATTAGTTATTCCACTATTTTAATAAAATTGTGCATGTGTGATATTAATATATATAATATTTATATAATATCAAAATCAAGCCTCTCTGGGGCTCAGAATCTTACACTACCTCAGAACCTATATTAGAAAATATTATTAAATATATTAAAAATATTTATATTAAAAAATATATATTACATTATCCCCATATTAGTTATTTTAATTCTGAAATTTGAAGAAAATACTACTCAAAAATGTGTGGATAATGAGCTCGCACCCGGGTCACCTGTTCCCAGGTACTCTCCTAAATATTCTCATGCTTCCATTGAACATGAACAAAGGTAATTTCTCATCCATAAAGTATATTATCCTTATTGACCTCAAACTTTACTGATTACTCTGAAAAGGTAGCTCCATCCTTGATATTTAGATCACCCTAGTCAATAAAATGTGATGGGTCATGCATGTACCTCCTTAGATCTAACATGTAGATGACATCGTGTACCTGGTCTAACTACAGATGTCATTTCAATTTGTATTCCACCCCATAGACCCTACATAGTATCTGTAAAGGGCCAATAAATCCTATAAAGAACTTTTCACCCTAACCAAATCTTGACAATCCACGTCATGGTGAGACCCTCATGAACACATGGTCTCCCTCCTCAATATTCAATGGCCTCTATCGCCAGTCCATAGAATACTTCTGATGGATCTATGTAGTCTTAATCCACTCTTATATGGTTCACACCTTCTCTATTGTAGCTTGAACCTACTTAGAGCCCATGAGTGATGTCTCTATTGGATTAGTCCAAGATAGTGGTGACCTTCAGGGTCACCTGTAAAAATCCTTGAATGGTTCAATATTGATGGTGGAATAATAAATGTTATTTTATGAAAACTCCACTAAGGGTAGGTGAACCTCTAAACTAAAGGAAAAGTCAAACATGTAGACCCAAATCATGTCCTCTAGAACCTAAATGGTTCACTCAGTTTTTCCATCAGTCTAGGGGTGAAACGTCATGCTCAAAAAGAACAGATCCTAAAGGTACCCTATAATCCTCCCCATAATCATGATGTGCAGCAAGCATCATGGTTTGAAATTATCATCAGGGGAACTCTGTGAATCCAAAAAATCTGATGTATGTAAAGGAATCTTAAACTCTCTACTAAACTATTCTTTTAGATAGTTGGGAAGTGGGCTGACTTGTTGAGTCATTATGTGATCACCTAGATGGAATTATTTCTTCTTAACATATGTAGTAACCCCATCATGAATTCCATAGATATACCATCACAATTCCACATTGGAGCTTCAATGGGGTTGGGATAAACCCATTGGAACTTATTTTTTATCCTTCACTTGCTGAAAAGTGAGGCATCGAGAGACAAACTCTATTGTTAACTTCTTCATCTCTAGCCACCAAAACTGATGTTAAAGTTCTTGGTATGTCTTCACCACACCTAGATATAATAAAAAGGGATATGTGTGAAAATACATTATAACATCCTCATGTAGCGTCATTGGTACCATCTTCCATCCTTTAAAAAGGGTGACATGATCCCCTCATTTAAAAACCCCATTATGACAATGTCTAATGGATATCTAATTACACAAGGTCTCACTATCAATATCTTCATGATGATACTCCATAACACTATGTTTAAGTAGTGGGGTAATAACCATTTACTAGAGGTAAGATGCATCATCCTTATCCACGAGGTACAACTTCTCTAAATCCTTGGTAAACAACCACGAACAAAATACCCTTCTAAGAGCATCTTTCACTATATTCCCCTTCCCATGTGCATAAATTATCTCAAATTCATAATCCTGGGGGAACTCTAGCCATCAACTCTACCTCAAGTTAAGATCCTTTTGAGAGGAGATATACTTGAGACTCTTATGGTCAAAATAGATGATAATTCACTCACCCATAAGATTGTGTCACCACATCTTTTGGATAAAGACTACCACTGCCAACTCTAGATAATGGGTCATGTAGTTATGCACATTCTTTCTCAATTATTGAGACCCATAGGTAATCACTAAAAGCCTCTTCACTAAATAAAAACCAAGTCTAGTCCTTTATGAATCACAAAACACAATGTACTTGATACTCTCTTATGGAAATATCATGATGGGAGTGTTTGCCGACCTCTTCCACAACTCATGAAAATCCTGTTGAAACCTCTCTAAACAAATGAAAGGATTCACCTTCTAGGTCAAATCATTCAAAGGTGAAGATATCTTAAATAAATCAGGAATTAATATCTTATAGAAGCTTTCCAACCCAAGGAAGATTTTTTACATCTATCATACTCGGGGTTGGATCCCAAAGCTGGAACTACCTTGACCTTTTCTAGATCCACTGCTACTCCAACTACTGAGATGACTTTTCCAAGTAAGTGGAACTCTCAAAGATATAACTGAAACTTCTATATATTCCCATAAATATTATTCTCTTAGATTATATCTAGGATCATCCTAAAGTTTCTCATATTCCCCTCTTCATATTTTGAGAACATAATAATTTCTTCTATGAAGACCACCACAAACTGTTCTAAGAAAGGATAAATGATCAGGTTTATGATTCCCATGAACACTGTTGGGAAATTGTTCATTATAAAAGGCATCACCATATACTCATATTTACTATAGTGACATATGAATGTCGTTTTTGGTATATCCTCATCTCGTACTCAAATTTGGTGATGTCCTGGTCCGAGGTATATTCAAGAACCACCTTTCCCCTCTCCACTGATCAAAGAGATCATCAATCCTTGGTAGTTTATAATTATCTTTCATGTTCACCTTGTTCAGGTGCTGGTAATCCACAAAAAATCATATATTCTCATCCACCTTCTTAGTAAAAAACAATGGGGAAACCCAGAGTGAAACACTAGGTTTAACAAATACCTTCCTTTTCAAGTCCTCCAACTACACCTTCAACTCTCAATGATGTGCAAGAGCCATATGATATTTAGGAATAGATATAAAGGTTGTACGTGGGTGAAGTTCAATGAAGAAATTTATATCCTTGTATGTAGGTAAGCCTGACTTGACTTTAAGAAATATGTCCACATACTTCACCACCACAATAGAAAACGGAAAGACCATACCATCCACTACTCCTAGGGTAATACTATCCATCTATTGATTAATCTTCTATATACTTCGATGTATGAGTTCATCCTGCTCATCTTTTGTTTCCTTCTCACCCAAAAAGGAAAAAATCATCCCACCACTACAAACTCACTACATCCTCTACCTGAAACAGTCAATATGAGCATGAACTGTGGATATCCAATACATACATATGATAAAGTTGTAAGGGAACATCGTTGATACAAAGTGATCCCATAGCATACTATATCCTCCAAGAGTTAGGTAAAAATATCAATATAAGTGTGTGATCACCAATTCACCAATGGTGGGAGCCTCCAAGAGCAAGGGTCAAGCTAATGGTTGAACCAGAATCTCTAAGTCTAGAACTAAAGAAGTGGAAAGAAAAGAGTCGTTCACATTAGTGTCTATGAATATTCTAGCTAAAGTAGATAAGACACAAATATTATCTCTAATCATTTTTGGATCCTCTCGGTCATAGGAATCCACTACCTTCATCTTTCCTCAACCCCAACCATTATCTCCTAGAGCCCAGTGCAGACCACCTAGGGGAGGTTTTGGTAATAGGTCAAACCATCTACCACCTCCTATTGCTTAACCTATTACTCTACCACAAAAACCACCCTACGAACCTCCTTGGTCCTACCACTTTATCTATTTGGGTAGTCCATCAACCATCTCCATATCAACTGTACAATATTTCATTCAATCCTAAACGATATTTCCCCATTCTTCATAAGAAAAATATTAACACTCTCTAGGATGACTAGAACTATCATGAGATCCCTAAACTATAAACCCTCTATCCTAGGATTGTTTATTGAAGCATATTATATTCCCAGATCCCTATTTATATCATAAAATACTATCTTTTGATGTTTCAACTCCTGTATACCCACTACCCACTCCAACTATTGGCATCTTCTTGCCGAGAAATCTCTCCACCAAAAGGCTCACTAGAACACTCCATCATAGATGGGAATGCAAAGAGATAACATTGAAGACCTGATATCTCGTTGTATTCCCTCATTAATAATTTTTTCTTAGAAAAACATATCTAAAACCATATCTAGATATTATCATGCGAGGTCATTTAGCCTCATTAAATTCTCTTCCACAATCATGTTACCCTAATGGAAATATAGAAGCTTATAAATTTTAACTAATCGTAATGTGGCTACATAAAACTTATCCTTGAAGAGTGGATCAAAATATGACTAGGGGAGAGCTATCTCATCATGAGACTGAGTCACTAGACTCCACAATTTCTTAGAGGATCCCTAAATAAGACTCATTACTAAGACTATAATATGATCTATAGGTTTCCTCATAATGTGGAAAACTAGGTTCACTACCTCTATCCAGTCCTCAACTACCTAGTAGTCTGACTCACCCCAAAACCTAGGAGGAAACTACCTATAAAACTCATGGAGGGCTCTTAGCCTACACACATAACCGTCTGGTACTGTCTGCCTAACCTACTACTCTACAGTTTGTGGAAGAACTGGAAAACCACCCCAAGGTACCAACTCCTATAAATAAATGTGTACTAAATCCTTTCCACTCAAAATAACATCCTCATGATCACATTATGGAATAATTTCTTGAAATTTTTGTGGAGGAATACTGAAATAAAAAAGAAACACTACGGTAAATGAGTATATTTGGGGAGCTTTATCAATAAGGACATGGAAACCAAAACCCATTATTATAAGATAAATGTACCAATATTGTTCCTTAAAACCAATTCCTTCATCTATTGAGTCAACATGTAGGTTTTAAAAGTCCCAGTGAATGGATAGATCAGTCACTACACCAACACTAGATTCCCTATCCTGAAAGAATAACTCGAAACACTTTAATATTTTTTTCCATAAATCCAAAACCAAACCTCACAGCTAGACAATTTCCAAACTCTAGTCCTAAGGTAGAACTTAATACCTTTGAAATGACACATTCATGACCTAACCAACTAGGGCCCACCTAAATAGTGGTAATCTGAGTGTTATATTCCCAAGGCCACCTCTAATAGTCCAAGGGCTAGAGACCAGTGCTTAAAAGTTATATAACACACATGGGAGGCCTTATCCTAATGTCCCTACGCACACACACACCCACATATCCAATCCCATAAAATGATTAAAGTAAAGTATAATCGATAACAATTCATGCAAGCATCCATAACCCACAATAATAGTATTAAAAAGTATTGGAAATCATAAGGGCCAAACACAATCCCACTAAAACAATAAATAAATCTTACCCTACTCAGAAGGAGAGAAATTATATAAAATGAAACATTGATATGAACCTTGGTCTATCTAGCCCAAAACTATGCTCCTCCTACTCTAGGTCCTCATATGACACCACCAAAAGGCTTTTTGTCTTTATAAGACATGAAATGTCTGGGAAGATCCCATGAAAGGATAAGTATAACAATATTTAGTAGGATGCCTCAAAATAACTAAACATAAAGCATTAATATTATTCAACCCATCAATAAATATGTATGTCAATACTCATATGACACATAATGATGAAAAAGAACCTAGATATACTCATAACAGACTCTAACTTTCAAATTGGTTTTAACTATTTCCAACCACTAGATTCAGCTCAAGGATTCAAGGTAATGATCATTGAGGATAATCCATTCCACAATCCATGATATCACTAATGGTTATCAACCAATAGGATATGATCATCAGGTATTTTTAATAAAGTACTCATTGGAACTATATTGTTCTCAAGACATAGATAAGGGTTTACGCCTAGGACCACTGGGCGATTCCACAAACCCTAATGGATCAACCTTCTAGATAGGGGAACAACTCTCTTTGCATGTTGGTCATCCCAATACCACAAACCCTAACTATAACAAATATGTAATGATATAAAATCCCACCCTAGACACATAAGGATATACACTAAACTCTTTCTAAGAAAAAAATATTATAGGGGATAACAATCCTATGATTAGAACATAATTTCACACTATAAACTCATAGGGATAAACCAATGAAGCATAAAAAAATGATCTAGGTTTATAATAAAGAAACTAAGGGCCCTAAACTATCTCCGAGTAAGTACACAACATGTATAGAGGATACACATCGTGTACCTATAAACCTAGACTAGACTTTGTTTATTCCCATGTTCATGTTCTTGTTCTTATGCCTATAATGTTCCCACTATATGTGTCCATGTCCATATCAATGTTTGTGCACATGGACATGTCTGAGTACTGGGTGATGCTTGTGTACTCTAATCATGCCCGTGTGTCTAGCTATTTCTTTGGTTGTGAACCCTATGGGGTATAGACAGAGCTTCCATAACTGGGTTACAGGGCGTGTGACACATGTAACACAAGATTTGATATTTCTATATAATTTTAAACCATAAAACTATAGAATATGTACTGCATGATGTGTTTTATTCAAAATAAACTCTATATAGTCATTAATTTTCCAAAAAGTCCATACTGCTTCATGTGTACACTCGCGCCACTTCATCAATTATTCTCATTGATAAATCTTCTAATAATTGAATATATCAATCCGATTAATCCCTTTCATCACTACCCACTAGATTACAGCCATTAATCCAATTAGAAAACCACCACCATAATATTTCACCATCACCTTATACACAAATGTTAATGGGGGAAACACTGATCAGATACTGATATACCTCTAATAATATACTATCATCATCGCACCTCGATCAATCCATTAATAAAAATCATAATCAAGTGGTACTAATCCACTGCATTGAAGAATATTCATGAAATGATCAGATACTATGTATTAGTCGAATCACCAGCCAAGGGAATATATGTGATGAATCATGCGAATAATAAGGGAAAAAATCCAGGAAACACAAAAGTGGAATGAACCTCTGCCATTATTTGGGTTATCCTTGATTCATTATTGTTATAATGAAAAATGAAGAACCAAAAAATAAAAAATAGTAATAATTTCACCAAATCCCAATTAAATAACCTTAAACCCATAGTATGATTGACATGTTAATCAATATGTTATTTGATTCAATTTGCATTTTTGTGTGATAATAAAATGGGGAAATAAACAATGAAAAATAATTATCTTCATTGTGTTAGAATTGATTTCTGAAAGAGAACATATCAAAATTATTTTTATTGGTGAGATCCTAAAATTACTTTAATGAAAAAATACTTAATCCTTTTTAAGTCACCAATCTCTCTTTCAGCAGCTCCTCTCACAATCTTAGGATTATGCTGGTAACCCTAGAGACTTTGAATAATTGTATATTTATATAGGATATTAGGTCACTGTATTTAAAAATAACAATATAAACTTATTTATTTTATTATTTACCTTTAATATAGAAATTTATCAAAATTACTGATTCCAAAAAAAGTATATTGTTCCTAGGATAAAACTCATGTTCCAGAATCAACAACGGTCTTGAATTTTCTATATAAGTACCCATTCAGGAGTTATTCCACTATTTTTGGAAAATTGTGCTTGTGTGATATTAATATATCTAATATTTATAAAATATCAATATTGGGCCTCTTTGGGCCTCAAAATCTCACAGTATCTCATCACCTGGATGAGAAAATATTATTAGATATATTCAAAATCTTTACATAGAAAAAACAATGATGTTATAAATAGAGTCTTCATTTTTTGAATGGTTTTAAAGGAAGGTAGGTAAGATATATTCCATTAGTATAATAACATTAAATTATATTAATAATATTAATTTTATCATACTTCCATGTATTTTAATTGATTTTATAGGGTAGAAGAAGAAAAAAATTAAGATATATAGGCTGAGAACATTACCACTCCCTTTGGATGTTCTCCCTTGGGTAACACCTTAAGGCCCGTTTTATTGGTATGTTTGAAATTAAAATGATTATAGGATATAGGGATAGAATCCATAAGATACTATGGAAGATTTTTAGTATAGATATGTCTTTGGAATGGGTGCAGAAATTTGGTGCAAGTGATCTCCTTTTATAAGTGAAGAAAATGAAACTTTTGTAAATACCCATTAATTTTCCTATGATGGCAGGATACTGTTCTAGGGTCAATGTTTTTAAAAGTGTAAAATAATTAAGTTTGAGGTGATATAAGTTTGATAAAACCTCTACCAATCAGTTTCACTCATGATTTAAATAGGTTCATATCTTTTATCACTATATTTTTTCTTTTTATCATTTGGGATCTTACCTTGGAAACTAGTTTGTACCCATGTAATATATATTTAATTAAAAATATAATGTAAACCCGATTATAAATTTTTTATTTTATGAACCCAAATATATGATCCATATAATATAATTAAATAATATAAAATTTTATTTTAAATAAAGTCACATATTATATAGAAAAAATGTTTTGTATAAAAATGTTTCTTTCACCATTAACTTTTTTTAATCATATTTATTATAGATTTTTAATTGAATGAGCGTTAATATATTTATATATATGTTTAATAATTATATTATATTAATTTTAGTGAAGATATTAATTTATTTAATTAGATAAAAATTAAACAATGTTAATAAAACAATTCTTTAAAAATAACATTTTTACCATTATCATGGTTATTAACTTTAATCCTAGTAATCATATTTTTTCCTAAAATTGAAATTAAAATTAATAAATAATCTAAATTTTTTTATAGAAAATATATAATTGATTTTTATATTTAATTTCTATAAGTTATTAAAACTAATTTTTAATATAAACAAATAAAAACATTTTTTAGAGTAAAATATTACCTAAGTTTCCAAAACATTAAATATTGGATTTATAATTAAAAAAAGTATTTTTAAATTATTTATTATTTTTATAAATATAAATTTTTATATGAAAAATGTTTCAAAAACTTTTAATTCATTCTTATTATGATAATTTCATTAAAGTTATGGTGTTAGAAAAAGTAATATTTTTTCACTATTCACCTACAAATCAATTATTTTAGAAAAATATAAAAAATGAATATAAAGATATTATTTAAATTCTAAATCAAAAAATGAAATTAAAATTTTCAAATTCTAATCCTAAAATATATAAATGTAGATTTTAAATGAAAATATAACATTAAAAATAAAATAGCTTTTATTGAAAATTTTGCTTTCAAAACTTTAAGTGTTCTTAATGCAATTTTTTATGTGTTTATAAATGATTTAAATAATTTTATTTTCTAGTGGTTTTATTATTACATGTTTGATAATATTAATTTAATATGTTGGGGATTTTTTTTGTTTGGTATTGCGTGTAGAACAAAATATTACCTTAATATTTATTTAAGAAAAATACATAGTGAAATTTTTAGTTGTTACATTCTCCCCCCTGAGAAAATAAATTTCATCCTCAGAATTTAAATTATTCTTAGCTAATGATATATTTAATGGTGTCCATAAGATATAAATTACTCCCGATTTAATTTATAATAATGTTTCATCATCATTATCCTTTTTATGACTAGTGAAATATTCTTTTCCCTTATAATAGGAATATAAGTAATGTTGATATTTTCATTAAACCATTTGTGCTTAATATACCAGTATAATGGGAGTTATTTTTATAGGGATTTTATAGTTATCCTTGTATTAATGGGTGGCTATAAGTTTATTTTTTGATGTGATTTTTCTATCTTGTAAATTATCATTTCCTTGATTTCAGGAGAGTTAATCCATTCCTAATATCACATAAAATATGACTAAAGTATGGATAATAAGATTTTATAAGAAGAAAATTACTATAAACATATAGCATAAAAGAGTTATATACTAGGGGTATAGTAATAAAAGCACTATATTTTTTTAATAATTCATTTTCTACTCATCAGGGTGGTGATTTTATGTTTTTAGTAAATATTCTTGGTACATAGAAGTAGTTTGAACAATATATGAACACAACACTCACAGTTCTTGATTGGGTGATTAATTTTCCTCACTCCATATTATTTCTAGAACCCATTTCTATAGCTATGATTACACTGGATTTCCCTTTTCATGGAACATTTTATTTCCTATTATCCTTATTAGCCCTTGGATCAATGCATTGACTTGGATAATGTCAAAGTTTCCCAAAATTAAGGCATTGAACTTTTAGTGGTTCCACCAAACGAACCTGATTTCCTTTCACCATTTTCACCGAGCTCTTTAATTCTCATTGGAAATTGGTCTCTCAATGAACTCATTTTCTTTACATAAATATCTCGCGGTTATATTGAAACTCATTTCTTGGAGCTTCTTCCCAAATTTTTGACATTTATGAAATGGAACATTCTTTCCTTCATCATATTTATCACCCAAAAATCTATGATACATCCTTCCATTCTTTGGTTTGTTTGGGAATTCAACTATGTTCAGGTTGTTAATCATAATTCTTAATAGCTGGTTCAAAATTATTACAAGGTATCTCACTTTATTTTTTATTCTATTAGGTTTCTCACTAGGAAAGTCTCTACATTATCCATTGAATCCATTTTTTATTTTATTCTTTCAAGCTTCAACCATTAATAAAACCAAAATGAGTTAACATGGGTGATCAACACCATAAGAGAATTATTTTAAGATAATTATATGATAAATTCAACCTCAAAATGTCTTACTCTTTGAAATTATTACATTAACTTTCAGTTCAATATAAATATCTCTTAGTTCAATCTAGGTTTCTTTAGGTTGGGTTCTATAATATTCATTAACTAAATTCCTTAACATAATAAATCCATAAAAATTTCATGTAAAGAGAATGTGACTAACAAAAGTATATCCCCCATGAGTTTTTATCCAGGTGTGCATCTTAGGACCACTCATCATGCACCTAAGTAAAGATTGAGTTGATACTCAACCAATATTTTTCATGGTTATTACCCCTATTTTTATTTATGTCACAACCACATTCACATACCAATATCCATAAAGGGATATAATCTCTAGGAAAACTACATATTCAAAACTTCACTAAAATGTAATGATATAATCCTACTCATAAAATTATCCTTAAGACTTATCCCTATGGTTTTAAATAATTTTTTAAAACCCTAATATGAAAAAATTACTAAAATAATCCTCAAATATACCTAAATAAATCCTAGAAAATAATTAAACCCTGGTCTGATACCAATTGAGGTTCCCTATACCTGGACTCTTATATATGTTACTAAAAACAATTTCTTTGGATTTTATATAAATTTGGATGAACCTATCTTTATTTTACAAAATTTCTATAAGTTAAACATTAAATATCACAAATAAACACACAATCACATGAATCTAAGGTTTAGTGTATTTTAGTATCAGTTACATAAGAAACTTATTTTATGATACTTGTGAACATTTCTCCATAATTGGGCTACACTAGACTAACTTTTTGACTTCTCATAAATTACACTCATCATCCTAACATAGGGAAATTAAAATGAAATAAAGGGGGTGATCTCAAACAGTCAATAAATTTAAAAATAATAAATAATAATCAAAGATAATAAATAATTATAATATGGGAATATGGGTATAATCAGGTCACATTAACATAACATAAGAAAATAATTACCTACAAAGCATAGATCACAAATAATGAATCATGGAAAATTGATTGGGATAACATAATACATGAATAAAAAACATTTGGAAACATTATTCAATAAACTTGATCCATGAGAGTGTAAATTTAGGATATATTAGAAATGTTCCACAAACACTATCATAGTGAAACATCACCTTTGTGAGTCACACACTTTCACCCACACTTGATAGAAACTAAATTGTACTAGTGTATACATGTGTCATGAAAAATATTCTTTTCATCAATGCATTGGATGGTTATATAGGATTCATCCCATAATTTATCCATACTTATATCTTTCACTTGAAATAAATAATTCATCATAACATAAAGAACCCATAGAAATAAAGTGGGTTTCATATACTTTTTAATTGATTCACATAAGGAAATCATTCATAATTTCATCAAAAATGATAAAAAGATAAACTAATAGAAAATAAATGTGTATAAAAATATATTCATTAACATTATAGGTAAGTATCCTTCAAATAATATGATGAGGTATATGTTATTTACATCATATAGATAAAAGGTATATGGTTAAGTAAAAAATTTCCCCCAATCAATCTATGTATGGAATCTAGGTGAACACCCTTAAATCAAAGGTAGTAAATATAGAGTGTTCATAGAAAAATGTATTTAAATAAAATCATGTTTATAAATATTATATGATTAAGAAAGACCAAATAAGTAATGGATTTCCATGAGTATAATCCTCTAAGATAATATAAGATAATTTTGGGGGTATTTCATGAAAAATAATGTAACATCCCAACCCAAACCACTGGGTCCATGCTGGAGTGCCACATGGCCTCATGTACACCTCTATGTATGCATGAGGTTAAAAAATAGAAGTGAGGGTCCATGTCCATAATTGGGGAGAAGTAACCCTTAGTATAATGTCATAGAATAAATAAATAATTATAAAAAAATATAATAGAAACAAAGAGATATTCAGAGTTATTATGTATTAAAATATATAGACATATTCTTAGATGGAATAAATTTCACAGAATAATCAATAAATGGTCTCCCAAAGTGGAAAGCCAAAGAAGTGTATGTCAAGTAAAGAAAAGTAAATGAAAAAAATGGTTGGAGTATGTCCTAACATCACCTATGTCTCCTTAACTCCTTATCATATGGCCCTTTCCATTCACTAGATCCCAGGTCATGAAGTCTACACGTACACCAAGATTCCCATGATGTGTGTGAGTAATAAACCATATAAGACACAACCAATGGATCCTTAATATAAGTTCACAAACATATATAATAGTGTATGATATTACATAAGTAAATTCTCAATGGATATATAGTCACACATATATTGAGACATCATGCGTTAACTAATCCTCCATGAACTAGATCCCACTTAATTTGACTCAATATCGATAAAGATGTTGTGGTAAGTTAAACCAAGTACCACCTTCAAGGAAACACCACACACCCCACCCTAATAGTGGTCATTATTAGTAACACTTCACTCCCCACCATGATAGTGGTCGTTATCCATAATTCTGCACAACCCACATTATCAGTGGTTTTTATCGTCAAATGATGGTAGGTCCCACTCAGAATGTTTGATATAAATAAATAAATCAAAAACCCCATGCATGGAATTCTACCACTTCAGCCAAAGAAAACTAATTCTCATACAATGCATGGTTGACTCCCTCATCAACAATCATGTATGTGATCTAACCCATACAACAATGAACCATAGTCTATAGACCCCATCACATCATTATTCTCCCCTCCAAGGGGTCTTCTAACTAAGGATAAACATCTTGGTCATCCTGATACCTGAAGAACGATTCAAAAATCAATTCAACACAGTAATAAATACATGCCATAGAAAGGAACAAAAAGGTATATCAAGAACAAATCTCAAGATAACACATATAATCTAATGATCATAATCAATATGGTATCAAGGCCACTCACACACCCATATTAAAACACATACTAACCAAGGGTTATTAATCACAAAAAACATGACATGATGGCATCATACATGAGGCCCCAAAATGGTATGTAACTTCCTACCTCAAGTCGTTGACGAATAACTTCATGTTTTTTCAAGGGAAACAACACCTGAATCATTTCCAAAAACTTTTTGGATAAAAACACCAACCATGGATTCCAATAATTTAATCCAACTATTTTATTTCTAAAAGATATAAAATATTTGATGCAATAATAGATTCTCTCTCCTATATCATCCAAAATAAACATGAAAATTTTATATTATCCTTATTGAAAAATTCCAGGATATATCTTAGATAATAATTAAAAATCCACATGTGATAATGATTCCTCTCTCTAAAATAATCTGAGATAAACCAAGAATAATTCTTATTATACTTTTCTATAATTTTGGGTTATTATTGTTTCAAGAATTCTTTAACATTTTTTTAGAATGCTTCGAAAAGCTTTGTTTCACAAATTGATTATAAAATTATTTAAGGAAAACATACCCATGTTTTATATTTTTAAAACATGAACCCTAGAATATATGATAGAAGGTGAGGTTATTCCATGCATGTAAAGTGGATGAAGTAATTAGTTTGGTCAAATAAGGCTTCACAAATCTTACATAAGGGAATATTTAGGCCACTTAGACTTCAAAGGATCACCAAAATCAAAGGTAACTTTGGTCTGAGTACTTTGAAGAAATCATTCTATATATTGAATCATATTAATAAACCCCAAAAATTAAATTATGATTTAATTTTTAATTAATAATTTCTTAATTGAGGGGTATTAATTTCATCCATAAAAATATTCATGAATCTTAAATGAGTCATGAAATTTATTTCCATGGTTTTATGCTTTTAAAATTTCCAAAAACGTTTTGCATATGTATTGTGAGGAAGAAGGATCGTGAATAGGGTTTTAAAAACAATTTAAAACAAAAATGGTGATACATAAGGGTAAATTGTTTTACCCATATGTATCTTATATGCAGTATAGGAGGGTAAGAAGTCTTACCCATACGCAGGTATGGTTACCCTTACGTAACTTTTAAAAACATGAGGCTACCCTTACGCAAGTCATACCTTACACTTATGTAACCTTCAAAATGTATGAGTTACCCTTACTTAGCTCATAGGATACCCTTATGTAACCTTTATAAACTTTGGGATGTCCTTACATAGGTTCCTATTACCCTTATATAGAACCTAAGTACCCTTACACAACTATAGGGTTACCCTTATGTAGCCTTTTTAATTCATGGGTTACCCCTACATAGAACTAGACTTACCCTTATGAAACATGTATACATAGGTCCTTACCCTTACACAGACCATAGAACAGTATCCATACGCTTACACAATTTATAGAACATGGGTTTTACCCTTACATAGTGCATCAAACAAGGGGTTTAACCTTACACAACCTATGGAAAACTCCTCTTAACCTTACGTAACTAAGTTAAAAACTACCTTACCCATACATATAACCTTGAACACCCATTTCACCCTTATTTAAATCTTATAAATTAGGTGATTCCTTTAAACAACACCATAAAACTAAGAAAAAAGGTTTAATCTTTTTAAAAAGAGGAATTTTTAAAATAGAATAATTATAAATTAAAAACAAAATAGGGATTTAAGATCATATAAAAATTGAGAATATTAAAATTTTCCCCTCTAATAACTTCTCATCCCAGATAATCATATCAAGTGGTCTTTATTGAATAACTCAGACCACAATGCTTGAACATCAAACTACCGCTCCCAAGTCTCCTCCTAGATCCACCCATACTGCCATAGGATTAGGACAAATGGCACTATCTTCCCCCATAATATATTCTCTCCCTGGTCCATAATTTATAGAGGAAACTCCTTATATAATTCATTTGGATCCAACTCAAAGTCTACATAGTCTATAATAAGATCAGGATATTTCATGTACCTATGAAGCTGAGAAATATAGATCACATCATGATTTCCTTAATAAATTGGAGGAAGGTTAATATGGTACTCCACTATCCTAACCCATTCAATGAGATCAAAGGGTACATAAACTATGGTGTCAACTTATCCTTCTTCAAAAAATGATGATTCCCCAACTATGGTAACATCTGTAGGAAAACCTAGTCACCAACACCAAACTCCAATGGTCATATATTCTGGTCTACATGTGATAAATGCCTACTCTAAGAAATCACCATCTACTTCTTGGTCAACTACACCTACTCTAAAGTATCTTGTACCATATTAGGCCCAAAAAATATTGCATCACCCACCCCACACCAACATAGTGGTGAGAAGAATGACCATCCATAGAGAGACACAAATGGTTCAATTTGTATAAAATCTTGTGAATTATTATTTCAAGTGAATTTAAATAAGGAAACATGATCATACCAATATCCACCAAATTCTAGGATGCAAGCTTGAAGCATATCCTTCATTATGTGAATTGTCTACTCTGATTATCCATCTATCTAAGGATGGTATGTTGGGATCAATCTTAGTCATTCCTAAGGGATCTATGTAATCCCTACCAAAAACTCAATGAGAAATGTTCATCCTTATTAGGTAAAATGGTCAAGGGAAATCCATGTAAGTATACTATCTAAAAAACATACAATTTTCTCATCCCATCCACTAAGTGATATTATTGGATTGGTAAGAATTGAGAAACCTATGTTGGCCAATCAATAATCACCCAGACAGCATCAGGCATCCATGTGGTCTAGGGTTACCCTATTAAAAATTCCATTATGAAAACTTCCCACTTCCACTTGGGAACTTTAAGTGATTGGACCAAACCACCAGGACACTGGTGCTTGTATTTTAACCTCTGGAAGGTAAGGCATCAAGAGGTAAAACAAATAATGTACCTCTTCATATGAGGCCACCAGAACTATCTTCTAAAGTAATGGAATATATTTTTCACACTAGTATGTATCTCCCATAAAGAGATATGGAAATCCCTCATCCACTAATCTATGATGTATATAGATACTACTACCCTCCCATCTAAAAGGGTCATATCATAATCACCAATGACCACCCGAGCATCAAACCACCTCCAACTAGATGTTCCCATATCACATCACACTCTAGTTTAGTTTCATGTACAACCTTTACCCATTTTATGAGAAAATATTTGACCACCAAGAGAGTGCTTATATTTGATCCCTATTCCTCAGCAGCATCCATCCTCCAATCATCCAATAAGCTCATCAAGCACTATTTCTCCTCTAAAGGCCACTCACCAAGCCCATTATCAACCTATATATTATGGATAAGAGAATACACAATGAAATTAACATTATCTAGTGTATAATCTATTATAAAGTCAAATATCTAAAGATACTCTAACTGGTTACTTTTCCTCATGTTTAGGTCATGTTGTTTGAATATGCAACAAAGGCTCTTCCAGTCAGTGTAGACATCAAATAACTCTCCGAAGAGATAGTGTTTATAAAAATTTAGAGCATAAACCATAGATTCAAGCTCCAAGTCTTGAGGTTGGTAGTTATACTCAAAGGGTCATAACTCATGGGACCCATAATCCACTACCTTCTCTCTCTGCATTTTCACTACTCCCAAATGAATGCATGATGCATCAAAGTATACAAAATAGTTGATTAAAGTCTCAAGAAGTATAAATACTTGAGATATAGTAAACCTACTTATTAGATCAAGAAACACCCCTTTACACTAGTCTGACCACTAGAACATCACTCCCTTTTCAATTAGTACAGTCATAGGTGTTGATAGTCATGATAAGTCCTGTATAAAATGTCGTAAATTTACTACTAATCCAAGAATTCACTTTATTTTGAGAATGTTTTGGGGACATGTCTAGGAAATCACTTCCTATAATTTCTCTATGTCCATTTATATACCTATATCAAACACCCCATTCCCCAAGAAATACACCTCTAAAATCTATAATTTACACTTTGATATACTAGTGTAAAGGTAATGTTCTTGAAGCATACTCAGGACTATCTCAAGATTCCTAAAAATTTCTCTAGTTTTGGTGAGTAGATAAGGATGTTATCAATGAACACTATTACATATGAGTCCAGGTAAGGGTGGAACATCTTTTTTATGAGTTCCATGAACATTATATGTATAATATTTAGTTCGAACGACACCACCATGTACTACTAAAGCCCATAACTACATCAAAAATTTATTATTGGGATTTTCTCCTCTCTAACCCACAATTGATGACAGCCTGATCAAAGATCAATCTTGGAGAATGAGAAGGCTACTTGTAACAGATCAAAAAGATCATTGATCCTAGGAAAATGATAATGTTTATTCATTGTTACCTAGTTCAGCTTCTAGTAATCAAAATATTGTTGAATAATATTGTCTTCCTTCTTAGATAAAAACATAGTTCTGCCCTACATTGAATTACTCATCCTAATAAATCCATTATGCTCTAAGTCATCAAGATGTAACTTAAGATCCTTCATCTTAGATGGAACCATACAATAAGTGGTGTAAAAATGGTATGCCCACCCAGTATGAGCTCTATCTCAAATTCAAGTCCTCTATCAAGAGGAATTCCTATAAATTCTTTTAGAATGACATCCTGATAGAGATCTAGGACTAGATAAAAATATGAGAGGGTTTTCACTGGTCATACTAAAAGATCCAAGCCTACCATCTATTTTTTGATCAACCTGAGATGAATCAAGTCTAGAACAACTCTTCCTGTATCTAGTTACAATTATTCATCCATCACATACCTTTATCCCTACAATTAATAAAATGAAACTCATATCTAATAGAAATTAATTTGAGCTTATAATCTTATTATCCCATCTATACTGAGAATCTCCTTGAAGATCTTCATCTCTAGTATCATGAATTCCCATGGATATCCATAGCCAATGATGACTATTGGACACTCTGTTCATCGCTGAAAATTGTCAATATTCATTCCCAATGGTGTATCAAGGGAAACTAACTTAGAGGATAACTTGAATAGTGGGTTAATTGAAATAACAACTTGTGCATATGTTAATGAATGGGAATCACCAGTATCAAAAAAGAAAGTATATAAGGTAGATGTGAACAAAATCATACCAAAAGAAGTAGATAATCTCTCACCACTATATATTAGAGTATTTCCCACTATATAAACTCATCATGTCTCATCTCCATATCCCTGTCACTATGTTAGTATAGACTATGAAGTATTCCTCCTCTACTGAGGTCCCCTAATCCAAGATTTCCCTGATCTTCTAGTACCCCTATAAAAAACTCTTGATGAAAAAACATTGAAGATGACCATCCTTTTCACTATTATGACACTCTATAGAAGGATTATTTTTATCGCTATTATGATTCCATATTTACCAAAAATCTATTGGAATCATCTCTCACAAAGGATACTGAAGGATTCATACTCTGAGATGATTTTCTGCTGCATTACTACTCATGGTCCACCTTCCTCTTCCTACTTCTATAAGAAACACTTATAGTAGTTATAAAGAGCTCAGTCACTGGAATACTATAGGTAGAATGTAAATCTATTGAAATTCCCTCCTCTAGACCCTTCTCAAAGGTCAGTCCCTTGCTAATAACATATGTAAATTTCATTAGATATAATCCCATAACCTAATGTTTGAGTTTCGGTTAAAGTCTTATCTTGAACTTTCGATCATTCCTTCCCTCATTTCTATCCAAAAAAGGAGAAAGGTGAAGTAACTCTATAAACTAATCACAATTTGCATAGAAATTCATAAAAGCCCATTATAACTCCATGAAATCCTAAGCATGGTCCATATAAATCATGTTAGGAATATACTGCTCGAGAAATAGCTCCTTGAAGGTATCCCAAGAAATACCCTATCATCTCCCAACTTGAATCAGGGTAGTTCACCATATTCTAGTGGGTCCTTGGAATATAAATGTCTCTAAAATCCCCCACACCTCCTTCGAAGTTTTAACTATCTTTAAAATTCTCTCAATAAAGTCTAGCTAGTCCTCTACATCATATAAGACACCAATACCCTAGAATGCTGGAGGATACTGAAGATGTAAAACCTAAGCCTGATTAATCATGGTCTTTTAAATGGTCATTTCATGAATGGGAATAATCTGAAAGGGCCCCAAATAAATGTTCTTGACTTTAAGAATCACCTATGATGGTACATGATCATGTTGGGGTACATCCTCCTACACTACATATGGTGTCACGAGAGAATCTTAGGATACCTTATCTAGTGGTCCCATCAAAAATCTCTGAGGCAGAATCTCTACAATGAAGATAAAACATAGAACATTTAAGATCAACCCTACCCAGTCTATAGAATCACACAAAGGTTTTCATAGGAGTCTTCCCCTAATCCAATGTATATCCCTCCTAACACTAACCAAGGAGTCATCTCTACAAATTAGTTAAAATAATATATATATATATATATACTAAAACATAACATCATTATAATTTTAGTTAATTATTTTTAATATAGATATATCACACAAGAAATATAACAGATATATCATAGCATAGAGAAACAAGGTCAAACATATAGCACAAATAAAAAAATTAATTAAAAAACTATTATGCACCACTAAAAAATGTATATATTTGGAATGTGATCCTACATTCCTAGTCATGATGCATTAATGCACCAAAAAAATATTATAAAACTATAACAGAAATCCCATCTGTGGTAACTTAGAGGTATCTTACACATGTATAGGTGAGGCACATAGAATCCACCTACCTAAGTCCCACATAGATATCTCCTTTCTACCAAGACCTAGAATAGTATAATGATAAAAGAAGAAATTTTACACTGATGCCAATTTGTAACTTCCTGACCCGAACCACCAAGTCTAAACTAGAGTTCCACATGACCCTATGCATGCCTCCCTATACGCAAGAGGCTTCCGACTATCAATGAGGGCCTAAGTCCATCAACGGGGAGACTATACCTCTGATTTTTTTTATATCATAAATATATAAATAATAAAACAATATAATATAAATAATAAATAATATATAATCATAGTAAACATGTAGAAAAATATATAACTATAATTTCATATGGAATACATGGAACATAATAAAAAAATAAATAGGATACCAATGATGCAAGTCAACCCAAAGTATATCAAGTGTGGAAAAGTAAATGACATGTAAATTTTCAGAGTATTCCTATAATCCCATCCATCTCAAAGCATTAGTATCCTTAACTCTTCACCAAATGGACCTTTCCCTTCATTGGATACCTAGTCATGAAGACTAAATGTGCTCCCAGATGCCCATGCAAGGTGTGATTAATAAACTAAGTAGGACACCGCTGATTTTTCTTTAAAATAAGTTTAAAAATATATATATATATATATATATATATAATAGTGTATGATATTACATAAGTTAATTATCAATAAACATACAATCATATATGTGTTGATACGTCATGAACTAACCAAAACACCCCAAACCCAGCCCTACCTGCTCCAATTTGTTGTTGGTAAGGATGTCATAGAAAGTAAAACCAAGTACTTAATTTAATAAAACACTTCATTACCCACTTTTATGGTGGTCATTATCAATAATAATTCATGCCCCACAATAATGGAGGTCATCATCCAAAACTCTGCACACCCCCACCATATTAGTGCTTGTTATCCTCAAATGATGGTTGGTCCCAGCTGACATGTTTGATGTAAATAGATAACTCAAAAACACCCTATATAGAATTCTACCACTTGAACCAAGTCCAATAGATTCTCATACCATGAATGGTCTACTCCCACATAAACAATAATATCCATGATCAGACCCATACAACCACAATCTATAGTCCATAACCCTCATCACATCATCACACTTCCCCTCCAAGGGGTCGTCTAACCAAGGATGAACATCCTGGTCATCATAATACCTAAATTGTGGTTCCATGGAAAATGAAACAAAATAATAAATACATGTCATAGAAAGGAACTATAAATAATATCAAGAAAAAATATTAAGAGGCTATACATAATCACATGATCGCAATGAAAGAAGACTCAAGGCCACTCACACACTCATATGAAAAAACATAACAAGAATAGGCCATTAAGAATAATAAACATGTCATGAAGACATCATACATAGGACCAAAAATGGTAAGAAACTACTTACCTCAATTCTTTGAAAAAGAACTTGATGTTTTGTCAAGGGAAATATCTAATGAATCACATTAACGTACTCATCATCTCAAAATGAACTCTTAGGATTCCTAGAAATGAATTGAACTATTTTATTTCCAAAAGAAATAAAATATAGCATGATATAATATATCCTCTCTCATCCGTAATCCATAATAGGAATGATAGCTTCATATTATACTTCTTGATGAATTCTTGATTATTTCATTAAGAATACTTATAATTACACATGTGATGATAATCCCTATTTTGAGAATAATATGAGATAAACCAAAAATAATATTTATTATTGTTTTCATTAATTATGGGTTATTATTGTTTCAATAATCCTTTAACATTTTTCTATAAATATTTGGAAATCATTATTTCACAAACTAATTATCAAAATATTTAAGGAAAAATTCCCCATGTTTTATCTTTTGAAAAAACATGGCCCATAATAGGGGAGATAAGGTGAGGTTATACCTTTACTGGAAGCAGATAAAGGACTTGGTTTGGTCATAGAGGACTTCAATGATCTCATATAAGGGAAAATCTTATCTTCTCAAACTCAAAAGGATCACCAAAATTGAAGGAAAAATAATTATGTGTATTTTAAAGAAATCATTCCACATAATCACTCATGGTAATAAAACCAAAAAATTAAATTATCATTTAATTTTTGTTTTAATAATTTCTTAATTGAAGGTGTTTAATTTATTCTATAAAAATATTCATTAACCTTAAATGAGTCAAGGAATTGATTTTCATGATTTTAGAGGTTTTAAATTGTCAAAAACAAATTACTGGAGTGTATTGGGGAATAAGGTATAGTGAACCAAGATTCTCATACAGAGATATTACATATTATTCTATGAATATTCAATACAATCCACAAACACATGCCTGAGGACCATAATAGTTTAGTGTTTTTGGAGGATAGGTGTACAATATTCTTATTTGTTTAAAGATATTCAACATCTCCCATAAATATATTCCCCTTAATTACTCTTCAAAAAAACCATACTTAAACCCTTTCTTCATAACCTGGGGAAAGGAAACAAAAAAAATGTTGACCTTAGATGCTTAGTAAGGGTAAAAAAGGGAGATACGTAATCATAAAATGCACACGGGGGGTATGAGAACATGAGTATAACATGTGAAAACCATAACCTTCATGTCAATGATCATAATATTGAGTCATGGAATAAATATTGTTAGTTAATAAAAAATAAATCACAATGGAATCAAAGAACATGAGACATGGGAGCATAAAATTGGAAGAAGATGTAGATTTGTGTCACATACATAATTATAGAAAATATTGTGTCAGGTATACCCACCAATACATTCATAACATATTTATCTTTGGATAACCACCCTTGTACCTACTTTGGACTTGTGATAACCTCTTGTATACCCTCTTTCAGGCTTGGGATAATATCCCATGTACCCTCTTTCAGGATTGGGATAACCTCCCATGTACCCTATTTCAGGATTGTGATAACCTATTATGTACCCTCTTTCATGTCTAGGATAACCTCTCATGTACCCTTTGAGCTCATATAACATTAATCATTACCTAATTCATTGGAGGTAGATATTGTTCCTACCCATATTTGGTTATAACATAACCATATTCACATAATGAAAACCATAAAAATCTATGCCACAAGATTATAAAACATTCATCATATCAAAACCCATGAAATTAAATGGGTTTCATACTCATTTCATTATTTACTCAAATCATAACCCATGAAAAAATATGTCTGTTTCATAAGCATTTTATCATGGTATAATCCATGGAAGAGGAAAGGGTTTCATAAACATTTTATCATGGAATAATATATGGAATAGAAAGATGTTTCATAAACATATTTTCATCATAAACATAAAATATCTATATAAATAATAATAATGGTATCCTTGATTCATATCCACAGAAAATGATAAGTAACATCAAAGGATTTCATCTTAGATATAAAATGATTTTGAAAGAAAAATCACTTGAAATGTTTCTTGAGGAAAGTATCCTTTCTTTGAAAATCAGTTTTTTATAACTAAAAATTCATAAAATATACAAGAAATCCTTTTCTTTGAAAACAAATTTTAAAACCCATAATTGATGATTTAAAATCATTTAAAACAATTCTTGAAGAAAATATCCTTTCCGCTTTGAAAAACACTTTTTTTGGATAATTAGTTTTGAAATAATTTACTTTTAAAATAACCTTAAAAACTAATAGAGTACATTTCAAATAAAATAATTTTCATGATGCAGTAAAATTTTGTTCATGCTATACACATTAAAATAAAGATTCCTTTTACATTTTCAATAAAAGCTAAATGAGACTTGTTTTGAAAACAAAAAGAACATTCCTTTAAAACATTTTTTTAAAAGTAAAACATGGGTAAAATGACTTTAATAAATATTTTCTATAATGTTAAAAACATTTTTCTGAAAACATTTTTTCAAAACATGGCTTTGGAAGAAAAATTATTTTTGACCGAAGAGAGATATAAATCAATTTTTATTGAAAATATTATTTTGAAATATTGAGTACATAAAGAGAGGAAAATAATGGGAAAACATTAATTCATTATAAATAACTAGAGTAAAATAAAATAAATGAGTTTAATGAGATATATATCATAATAGTTCATTATTGGAAGCTTAATCATGAGCAATCCTCATAAATGATGAGATTGTAACATAAAAGCCTTACCACTTTTGTAACTTTGAATTGTAATATCCATGAAAGAATAATGTAAAATTAAACTTATAATATCATGAGAATAAATAAATTCATGATATTACCTATAAAAATGGTCATTATATACACCTCATAAAACAAGATAGGTTCATAACATAACATATCTCTCAAGAAAGGAAAATTGATACAAAAATCCCTCATGCTTTTGTAACTTTTAAACCATAAACCACATGAAATATATATATCTTCAAATGGATATATAAATAACCATAATAGTAAGTTTAATAATAATAAAATACATTCATGTTTAGTATATGTACCACATAAAAGATACAGGTGGTGAATGTGGCTTGTGTCTCAAAGAAAATAAAAGTGAAACAGAAATCACTTACCTTAAGTATCGACTAACTTCATACACCTTTGAACCTTCTATGTAATAAATATAATTTTATTATACATATATTATATAAAAACACACAAAAACACACATAGATATATATATATATCATACCATATATTATTTAATTATGACCTTTTATTAACTATTTATTTACTATTCCATGTTAAAGTTTCATTTTGGGCAATAACTACTTTGTTTTTCTTATATATTTAGATTTTTTATTTTTTTCTCTTGATTTGATCATGGTAATATAATATCCAAAATTTTAACCATGATATAAATTTAATATATATTCATTATACATGTATTTATAGTGATCCATAAAATCTGGAGATAAAATATGAAAAGCATCATTCATGGAAATGGTAGGTCGTACGTAAGAATAAATGTTCTTTCCATTTTATTAATGAAAATAAATAAAGAAATATAACTAATATATTACCATTAAATAATAATTTTATTTCATATATATCACATATTTTCATTAAACCCATCCTTGTTAAATTTCATGTAAAGCATGAAAGAATCACATCGCTTCACAAGGTGGTAGTCCGCCATACACACGAACGACGTTATCGTATTCCTAAGGAATGGAAAGTAAGAAGGGATATGTAATATCATGATTCCAAATGAATAATAATATCATAAATATCATATATAAACAATAATTACATCATTATATCTATTTGTGATATGTGGTAATTGAAAAAAAAATGACATCGTTTCGTATGGCGGTAGTCCATCGTACACACGAATAATGATTTCATAACCCATTTTATGGAAGAGGAAATGTTTGTAGGTCATTAATTTAACATAAAAAAACTAATTATATTTAATATATTTACTTTATTATATTATAATGTATTAATAATAATTTAATAATGTGGAGGAAGAAATAAAATAAAATGATTGATTAGGGGCATTAAATCTTATTCGAACAACTTTTTTGGGTTTGCACCGAAAAGGATTCTTAGGTTGGATTTATGAAAAAATTAAGGATAATAGGATAAAATGAAGGAAATAATTATATTATTTAGTAAGTTAATGACCGAACCAAATGGTTTTGGAAGTGTGAATAGGAGAGGGGAGGGGTGGCCTTTTATAAGTTAGGTGAGTGACACACTTATAGTATTTGAAAAGAAAAATGTTTTCCCGCATTTTTACTGAAAAAAGGATAAAAAATGGGCCATTATCGAACCTAGAAGATATAATATCAAAATAATTACATAACATGGGTGTTTTATAAGTTTTGGGTAATTTTTTAACTCTTATTTTTTTAGTTTAACCCCTAGTAAACCCATTTTTACCATAACCACGATAAATAATTTTTATTGTTTTTAATATTAATTATGGTAAAAAATTAATTTCACATTATTAGATAATATAAATTATTATTATTATAAAAATGGATTAAATTTTTTCAAATTAAATTCATAAAATTGGTAAAATTTAATTTAAAATTAATCTCACTAACGAATTGAGAAAGCGGGTTTTCTAAGAGGAAATGTTCACAAGTTTAAAAGGTTTTTATATAAAAATAATAATTATTAAAAGGATTATAATGAACTAAATTGGATTTATATATATATATATAATTAAAATAATTTTTATTTTAAAACCATCTTAATTTTTTTATGTTTTCAAATGATTTAAAATAAATGAAAATTCTTAATAAAAACTAGAATGTTTCACTATTCATTCAAAAATTATTTTTCATATAAAAATCCAAAAAAAATCACTTGAATAAAATTTTTACCTGATGATTTAAAAAAATTATTTTATTTTGTCAAATTAATTTTCTAAAAGTGTGAAAAATTAATTTTAAAACTTAGTTCACAAAAGGCAACACAACAGTTTTTTAGAAAAATACAGTTCTTAAGCGTAAAATTGGTTTTATTATTATATCTTGTCTAGAAAACACATAAGATAAATTTTAAACATTTTATTGCATTTATAATATATAAATTTCATAAAAATAATTCAAAAAAAGTGATTTTTTTAATTTTTGAGGTAAAACACATTTCTGGACATAAAAATAGTTTTCCAGAAAAAGATTTCCTCAATTTTCAAATAGTTTTTATTACAATTTTTAATTAATATTTCATATAATAATTTATTTTTTATACATGATTGAACCATATATTTTAATAATTTATTTAATCTTATCCATAAATTTCATTCCAAAATCTAGGTGATAACTGTCATATTAAATAATAATTTCTTAATAGTTAGTCATGTTTTGTTTAAACTCAATGTTGCGTGTAACATAAGATAAACTTAGTGTTTCATGTAATACAAGATAAAATTAGTGTTTCCTATAACACAAGATAAACCCAGTGTTGTATTTAATATAAGATAAACTTAGTTTTTTGTGTAATGAGAAAAATCAAAAAGATTAAATTTATTAGAAAAATATATTTCTCAAAATCTTGGTATATTATAAGAGGAGAATGAACAGGATTTTTAAAACAATTTTTCCCAAAATGATAACTATTTAAGGGTAACATGTTTTACCCTTACACATATCATGTAAATTTTTTTAGGGTAATGAGTCTTACCCTTATTCTGGTTAGGTTACCCTTATGAAACATTTAAAAACATGAGGCTACCCTTATACAACACATACCTTACCCTTACATAACCTTTAGAAAGTAAGGGTTACCCTTACATAGCTCATAGGTGTACCTAAAATGACCTTTAAAAACTTAGGTATTACCTTATGTAGCTCCTAATTACCCTCACTTAGCACCTATGTATCCTTACGATACTCTAAGGTTACCCTTATGTAGCCTTTTTAATTCATAGGTTACCCTTACATAACGTCAAGCTTACCCTTACGAGCATCATATACATAAGTCCCTACCCTTATTCAACCCATATAAAATCATATTTACCCTTACAAAATGAATTTAACAAGGTCTTTACCCTTACATAACACATGGAATAAGGTCTTTACCCTTACACAACCTATGAAAAACTCCCCTTACCCTTATATAACCAAGGGAAACCTACCTAACCCATATGTAGAGTCTTCTAAATCCATTTTACCCATATATAACCTTTTTAAATCAATTTTTACCTTTATTAAATACCGTAAAACCAAAAAATAAGTGATAATTTTATTAAAAATATGGATTTCCACAATAAAAGGCTTGTAGATTTAAAAAAAATGGATTTAAGAGCATCTAAAAACTGAGAATATTTAAAAAAAATTATTCAGGAAATAAATTCTTTTGAGATAAAGATAAAAATATAAGTGGTACTATAAAATAATTTTTTAGAAAAACTTTTTTAACATTATGAAAAAATAATAAGTTACATATAACTTTCAAATGGCATTTTTTTGAAATGTTTATGTGAAAAAAATTACTCTTAAAAAATCATCATTGATAAAGTCTTGAAAAAACATACATAAAGGTTATCACAAATAAATACAGGGTGGGGGATAAATAAAATATCAAGTAAGGAAATCCTTTTAATATTTTAAAATACCTTAAGTTAAAATCACATTGTAAAAAGGGATAAAAAGACTTCTTTTTAAAAAGAGGAAAATAAAAATGTCAACATCACATGAGATAACACATAATTGGTTTTCCCCATATAATTGACTACATTGGTAGGTAAGTAAAATTTAGACAAAAAAGATAAAATTATATTATAAAGTATGGTTATTATCCTAATAATTTCATGAAATTAAGTTAGAAATTAACCAATGAATAAGTTTTTGTTTTAAAAAACTAATTCCCCAAGTGGAAAAAAAGATTTGTGATATGTAATAATGAAAAGGAAGAATAAGGGAACATATAGAATAATATTAAATAAATATATATCAAGACCCAAATGGAAGTAAAATTGAGTCTAAAAACTACTTACTACTTCATTATATAAAAGTAATGATGTGCACAATATCAAACCTCTCTGTTAGAATAGAAAATAATGACAAATAACCCTTACCTTGGGTCCTAATTCATATTGATCATGTGCCTAACATGAATAATAATAAAATTAATTTTATGATAAACTTTTTTAGGAAACGTTTTCGTCTATATTTCATTTTATAAGGTCAAATTAATATTGTTTGTTATTTATTAATTAAATAGTTCCCTCTTATAGTGGTTACTTGAGATGGTTCAGTCAATTTCTATGAAACAAACCTGGTATATTTATAGAGGTAAAATTTGTTCTAAAGTGAATTTATAATGTTTATAATTTTATAGGATTATTTCATTTATCATTCCCACAACACAAAATTTATATTTTTATAGATTTTCCCAAAATAAACTCAAATTAATAAAGGTGACTCAATATGTTCATTTAAAGTGGTTGATCTTAACTTGTTTGTTTATTGTTAATATCACTTATATGATGTATAATAATATATTTAATAAATATTAATAGTGTTATAAATATAATTTTTTAAAATTAAATACATTTTTAATTTCATCCATGTCAGGTGTCAATGGAAAACAAAATACATCATCATGTGGAGGTAATAGTCTTCACATACACATGTATATCACTTTCATTTTCCATAGAATGAGAGGGGGTATAAAAAATAAAATCATTATCACTTAAGAATGTTAATAATTTTATAAATATTATATTTTTTTCATTATATAACTCTTTTGGTTCATCCAAGTTAGGCGGTTATGAAAAATATAACATGACGTTCATGGAGGTGGTAATATGCACGTACGCATGATGATGTCACCATTTTTTGAATTATTTTGGAGGAATGTATAAAATTTATATTTATTAGTATAATAAAATTTAAGAATATTAATAACACTAATTTTATCATACTTTCATGTATATAGTGGATTTAGGGTGGTAAAAGAATAAAATAATCGAGAGAGATTGGTTGAGAATATTACCTCTCTCTTTCAATGTTCTCTCTGGGGTAACACCTTAAATCCCATTTGATTGATCTTTTGTAAAGTAAAGGTATTTTAGGATATGGGGATATATTATATAGGATACTATGGTATATTTTTGGTAGATATAATTCTTTAGAATGTGCATATAAATGTTGTAGAAGTGGTCTCCTTTTATAATTAAAGAAAACTGCACTTTTGTAATTAAACATTCCCTTTTCAATGATGGCAGGACACAATTCAAGGGTTAATAGTTAATAAAGTAGTAAATAATGGAATTTATAGAGATATAAGTTTTATAAATCCTCTACTATTCATTTTCAAACATGTTTTAAACATGTTTCAAGTCTTTTACCACTAGATTTTTACATTTCACCATATTGGTTTTTACATTGGTAACTAGTTTTTAACTAGAAAAATTATATTTTATTAAAAATATTGGGAAACCTATATTAAAAAAATTATATTATGAACCTAAATTTAATAACTATATAATATTATTATATAATAAAAATTTAACTTTTAAATTAAATCATTTAATATATAGAAAAAATATTTGGTAAAAAATTATTGTTTTCACCATTAGCTATCATTACTCTTTTTTAGTATTGATTAAAAATTTAATGAGGGTTAATATATTTATATATTGGTTTAAATATTATATTATATTAATTATTAAGAATATAATAACATATTTTATTAGATAAAAAACACATAGTGTTAATAAAACAATTCTTTTAAAATAATAGTAGTACCATTATCGCGGTAATTATCTTTAATCATATTAATCATATTTTTAGGACTAGAAATGAAATAATGTTTATTGAATAATATGAAAATTCTAATATAAAATATTTAATCAACTTTTTATATTTAATTTATACATGTTAAGTACACTAATTTTTAATATAAACGACTAAAAATAATTTTTAGGGTAAAACATTACCTAAGTTTCTACAATGTTAAACATGAGTTTTATAAATTAAAAATGGTATTTTTAAATGATTTATTTGAAATTATAAATGTATATTTTTTGAGAGAAAAGGTTTAAAAATATTTTAATTCATTATTTTATTACTATAATTTCATAAAAGTGATGGTATTTAAAAAAATTTGTATTTTTTACTATTCCCAAAAAAATCATTTATTTTAGAAAAATATAAAAAATCTTATTAATATAATATTTAAATTTAAAATCCAAAAAGAAGTTAATTTTTTCAAATTAAAATTTATACATTTTTAAATTTATCTTTGATATTAGAATTCAATATATAAAATAATGCTTCTTTTATTGAAAAAATCTCTTATAAAAAATTAAGTGTTATTAATCCTATTTTGTATGCATTTCTAATAGTTTCTAATATTTTTATTTACAAGTGGTTTTATTATTCTTATATTTTATTAAAAATATACTTTTAATATATCACAACTTGTTTTAGTTTCATCATTGTGTGTAAAATAATATATTGATATAAGATTTATTTAAGAAAAATATATAGTGAAATTTTGGATCATTATTTTTTTCATGTATTAAACCTCAGGGAAAATACTTGGTACTTAGGTAGTCTAACCTAGATAATATATGGACTCTCAAAACTATCCATAAAAGTAATATAGTTATGTGGTGCCCCCATGGCTAGATATATAGTATAAATCCAAAAAAATCCACCACTAAAGTGATATAGAATTACTAGGTTCCCCTAGACTTAGTGACCTTAGGTTATTTCTCTGATGATTCTAGTTTTAAATGATCATTTTCATGGTTTTTTCTCTTTCTATTACATTACATTATATTTACCATGATTTTTATAGTCTTTCATGTTCACTTGTTTAGTACCTATATGATTTTATATAATTTTATACTATTGACCTTTAATGAATTACTTCCCTTTATATTTCATTTCATTAATTTATTAAATAAACTTTTTATTTTAGTTATTATTCATCAGTCTCTGATTCTTCTTCTTTTTTTCATTATAATACATTTACCTATTCGGATTCTTAGTGATATTTATGTGATTAATGACTCATTTGTATGTTTTGGGTTTCCTTTAAAGTTATTTTTCCAGAATAAATAAAATAATTATTAAGAAATGGTTTTGTTTTCAAAAAACATGTGTTAAATCCATTTGGTTTTCAAAGAATATTTCTAAAAGAAAATCCCCTAGTTTTTCCTCATGTTTAATAAATACATATTTTTAAATAATGTATTTCAAACTATAATTACTAGAGTTATTTTAAAAGGAGGAAGTATAAACTTGTTTGTGAAAACCTACTAGGCTATTTAGCTGTCACCTTACTTACATCACTTGGTGTCTCTAGAGTAGGTGGCTCTTGTAGGTTTAGACTTTGATTTAGAGGATTGACACTTTAGAGACTCCTTATTCTAGTCCTCTCCCAGAGTAGGTCTTAGGTTAGGGAATGGAGTGTGACCCCCAAACACATGGGGTATCTTGGTATGGTATATTGGTTTTATTTTTATTGATTTAGTTTTTTATCCAAAATTCTTATCCCTATTATTATTTATTTCTTTTATGGGTCGTGTTTGTGCATGTGAAATTTTAGATGTTTAATAAAAGGGGTTATTTATTATAAGGGAGTTATAGGTGAGGGTGATTTTTTGTTTCTTGTTTTATTTATCTTTATACTTTCTTTTTTTCATGGGAATCCAAGGTATGTACAAGCCATGCCAAAAAATTTGAAAAATTTCCATTGATGCTTTAAATTATTTTATGGTCAGAATAATTCTTACTTAATTATTTATAATTAACCAGTGCTTGGATATATCCCCCGAGGATTATGAATTCCCCCTGGATCTTACCATGGGCCGGATCAAGTGTCCATGTATAGATATCCATGGTTGGTTCATGACACCACAACACCAAAAACACCCTTTAAATATAACTTTTCTTTGAAGTTATTGAGACTATATATTAATTACAGTTTTCTATTTTGGTACAGCTCCATCCTTTATTTTCTTAGGTTCTGAGGATATTTCCTTTTCTATAATTCCTTCTATTTTCTTGGATTTAGATATCTATTTTTGAGAGTCCTTCTCTACCCAGACTTGTCCAGATTAGTTTTTGGAACCTATATTGTTAGCTAAGATAGATTTTGAATTTTAAAGTTTCATAGGTTTATATTTATCCAAATATTGGGTATAAAATTTATTAGTAATTTGGGATGACTATGCTTCCATTTACTTAACATTAACATAACCATTCCTCTTATTTTATAGTGTTTTCATCCTCAATGAAAATTGAATTTTCCTTGGTAAGTTCTTCTTCTTTAGAAACACATTTATTTTTGTAACCCTCTCCTACTCAGTCACTTTTAATTCAAGAATATTGATTTCATCAATGTGATCATTATAACTGATAGAATAATAATATTTCTTATTATTTATATTATTTAAATCCTTATTAATGGGTTTCATTTAATTTTTATATTGATTATTTATTTCAAGACACACTTCAAGAACAGTTCTCAATACATGTTTCATATAAGTTTCTTCTCCCTCTTCTTCATTGAATGAGCATTATTATTTTAATTCAATATATTTCTTGAATTCGATATCATTTCTAGAACATTATTCCTAAAATTCAATACCTGAATGGGAGTTATATTTTTTTCAATTTACTACACATAATTCTTTTATTTCTTATTTTAACTCTTATTCTAAAATACTAAAACTTATTGTATTATTTAGAACCTATATATCTTTTTCTTCTTTTAATATTATCTTAATCCATATCTTATTCTTACATCACAAACTTCTTCTTCATTGGAAAATCAATTTAAAAGTGTATAACTCCCCCACATTTAATAACTTTAGTGGGAGTTTTCCCTTTTATTTTCCTTTACATATTTTTAGATTTTAGATATAAAAGTGTTGAATCGTTTATGATTCTCATCACTTTCATCATAAGCATCTAAAATATTATGGGATTAAACATCATCCTACTTTATCTAAAACTTTTTCATGGTTTTGAATGTCATATCCTCTTTATCCATATTTATAAAAACTATATCTTTTCTAATATCATAATTAAGAATATTATTATATAACCCATTAAGGTAAAGATCTTCCCTGTCATCTATAGCTGAAATATTAGGTAAAATATATCTACAAAGTTTCTCAAAAAAATTATAACATTAGTATAATCCTACATCTTATCACTGAATCCAACAATGTGATTATATATCTCACTCACCTAGGTAATGAAAAATCTTATATTCCATTATGAAAACATCAAATATATACCCCCCGCCCAATTTGTAGTTTGGATTCCTTGATATTGATATTCAATTCATATGTGTTCTTTAGCATATCTCACATATATTTAGTAGTACTAATCCACACAAATTTAGAGTAAAATTTATTTTATATGGAATATATAATAGAATTTATAATTTTCCCATATACTAACAAAATTTATTTTGTTTGGGAAGGTCATGGGAGAATCTCTACTAAGAGGAGGAAAACCCATGATCATAGTATCACTAACTTCCATAACTATGATATTAAATAAGGAATAATTATATTCTTCCAACCAAGAATGTTATTTACATAAAATATAGGAACTCCCCTATTGTTTAAATAATTCATATTCTCTATTATTTATAAGGGTTGTATATTATAGGGGACCCAATTTACATCTATACCACATGAAGTTCATAGGTTGGATAGAATATCACTGAGAGGGGGGGATTAGGGGTATAGTTTTTTACAAATTATTTTTAAGTAAACCTATATTATTTATTAAATTCGTGATCTACTCATAATATACTATGCCTCACCATGAGTGTGAAAGTAATTTAAAAGAATACACAATACATAAGTGGTTTTACAATGTTTGGCCTCAATGTGAGAGCCTACTCCATTCTCGGTTTGAGTTAATATCAGAGAGTTGGATTATCACTATAATATAATAGTGATTAAAAAATGGGTTGTATTTATCCTTGAATCTTTCTAGGTAAGAAAAGTACAAAATAATGACAGTATACATCCATAAATTTTACATAGAAGAAAAAAATATGATGATGGTGCTTATACTAGTACCAATATCCTCAAATATTATTCTTCTACTTGTGTTTGGGAACAAGATCTCTAGTGAAACTCTATATGATTCAATATAAATGATAATAACTTCTTCTAAAAGTTTTTAGACTAGTTAGATAATATAAATTTAGCAACAATAAACTATCCTTTATTCTCCCATATTTAGAATAATTCATCACACATGAGAGAATACATGCATTGGATAACCACCTTCCTCCATAAAAATAAGAACAAAAATTATTATAATTAAAATCATCTTTTCTCAACACATTTAGAAATCATAGATGTATGTTAGGTCAATATTATTTAGTTTCTCTCACTTCAATATAGTAGCTCTTCAATGGAATATGGTATAATCTTCTCAAGTTCTCAATCTCACAAACATATTTTTCTTCTTTATTTCACCATTTTATATTCTCCATATTCTATGTTTAATATTTATATAATAGTTTATAAAAACTCACATTATATTCATTTGATTATAATATCTCTAATTAATAGAAATAATAATCATGAATAATAAATTAAATTATTTAAATTTGAAATCCTCAGGAAAAATTTATAACCTACTCATTTAATCCTAGACAAAACTTTTTTTTAAATCTCTATGAATATCAAGATTTTTTCCCTTCTTCAAAGCTTCCATAAAATCCATGGTAATTTTAATTACATACACACTAGATATATTTTTCATTACAACCTGGATCTTTCCTTCATGGTGTAGTGATTTTAATATTTCTTAGCTTAAATCAGATTCGATCTAAATAATTGTGATATTTAATCTATGAAGATTAGTTTTATAGAATCATCTAATTTAATATCCCTTATGAATATTTCATTAAGAATAAGAACATTAAAAATTTCCCTGTATATCAATTATATTTTCTAACATTTTAAATTTCTCACTATCATCAAATTTTAAGGTATAATGTACTTTACATTTCTTAGTATGTAGTTCTTCATTTTTCAAAATTCCTAGCAGCATCCATTATTGTAAGGTTAAATAACCCTTATGGTTATCACAATGAACCTTATAAATATGGAAAATAAACCTTATAAATATGCATTTTCAAACTTATGAAGTTAATATAAAACCATATAAAGTAATTTATTTGAACCTTATAAAGTCTGTCAACCTTATGATATTCTCACGACTTCTCCAATTTTCCAACTCCTAGATGGACCTTATAGTGATAAGACTTACTTTTTTGAAGTCACAAGTTACCATTATGAGTTATCAAGACCTCTTCTAAAATAATTTGATATTATTTTCATTTCAATTATTACTCATATGAATTTATACTTTTCAAAAATTTTAGTCCAGCACAAAACTTCAAGAATACACTGAATAAGAACAAAGCCTACATAACTCATCTTCAGTATTATTCAATATATATCAAAACCACTTCATACATATTATCAACCATTTTTTCTATACTCTAAAAAATGATTGATAATAAATAAAACTCCTTTAACAATTATTTATGGTACTTAAAATCCCAAGATGATGTTACCATTACAATCCTACTTTGTCGTTAAGGACCAATGGAGAACCATAAAGAAGAATTACATTACATCGATTGCCAAAAAACACAATAAATATAATATAGCTACCATCTAAGAACAAATTTACCCTTAGTATCCAATTCAAAATATTCTCTCAAGGTATCATAAGCATAATTTTTATGCTCTATATTTAAGAAGACCAAACTTTTTAAGAGACATAGATTTTGGAGACTCAATATGGCCTTTTGTCCAATCATAATTCTATATAAGAAGCTATTAGAGCATCAATCCTCAATTTTAAATTAGTTATCAAGATAATATTTTCTAATTCAAATATATAAAAACTAAGTTAGCATCCCTAACACTATATCACATTTGTTTCTGAGCTTTTGTTTACATACTAATTCATTTTTTTTTATGATCAATTTTCTAAATATGAAATTCTATCACCCATGGGAATCATCTAGTAACCATCACATCGTCATTAAAATGGGATATTCATAGAAAGGTTGACAAGGTAATTTTCCATAAATTTAATCAATCTAATATCCATGTGGATGACATACTGAAAGAGTAGTTCCTTCATTCATGTTGTTGCACCAAACCCAGAAATAGGATTATAGAATCTCCACAAGGCATGATCTTAAGTTAGGAGAAAATATTATTTATATTAATTATTTGTTAAATTTGGATTAATATACTAAAATATCAATGAAAGTACAATACACATGGAAATGATCCAAATTACTAAGTACACATGTCTAAATCACATTGTTAGGTGGGAAAACAAAATCATGAAATGTGTATAAGAGAAATAAGTAGAAACATAGGAAAGGACTTGACCCTATGGCCTAATAAGAGAAAAAACAGATGAGAAGAGTGCTAGTGTAATTTGATATTAAGAGGAAAATTCTAGGGATACTTTAACGACCCTAAATTTTGAATAAATCTTATTTCCTAATTTTATGTGTCATTTTATTTTATTTTTTATACTCAACAAAAAAATTTCACTTGATAGCATGATTATAATTAAAATGAGACCATTGGGTTTTGACTGTTATATGACCATTGGTCAATATGACCGCTGGAAACTAAACGTTTCTATCATTATCTCTAAATACAATTAATCTTGGTTAATTATTATAGAAAGAAGATTCGATGGCCTCACCCAGTAGTCTTGGACCGATCGAAGCCCATCTAACAGAACTTGGGAAGGAGGTAGCACCACTGGGCTTTTCTCTGGACCAAACCCAAGCTGAACTTCATCGTGTGAAGCTAGAACGGAATCGCCTTTGTGAGAAGTTCAAACTAATAGAAATTACTACTCGTGCGATGTTGGCCGAGCCTCCCTCAGATTCTCTCACCTTAGCACACCTTACACTTAGGTCATATGCTGGTGTGATAAGGGGCTATGTAAGGAGACCGTAACTACCTTGTGTAATCCTTTATTTTAAATAAAAATTGGGATTTCTTCTTATGATTATGTTTATGAATTTTTAAATGACCGGATAAATATAGTATGCATATTTTTGATGAATTTTAGAAAAAGGATATTTTAAAAATGTTTATTTAAACCTTAAATAATTAAAAATGTGTAATGATTTTCAAAAAATGGTCTTCGACAATTATGTTCAGTACGAAATTTAGAGTCTAATAAGATCAACTTGATTTTTGATAAATAGTAAATTATGAATAGTGATTTTATGATTAGGATTAGTAATGTGTCCAAATGGATTAGTAATCTCACTTAAAGAAAGTATTAATATAATCTAGGCACCTTGATTAAGTAATGTGATTCAATAAAATGGTTAAATAACGGTTTCATAAATTATTATTCAAGTATTAGTTTTTTTCGAGTGAATAGTGTTTTTTAATTAAAAATTAAATTAAAAATATTTAAAAAATTATTTTTATAAAATGGATTTCATTTCTGAACTCAGAGCACCAATATTATGTTATGGTAATTTTGGGGGTTTTTTCTGAAAAAATGATTTTTCGGTGAATAGTGTATTTATTTAAAAAAATAAATTAAAAATATTTAGAAAATTATTTTTATAAAATGGAGTTCATTTTTGAAATCAAAGCATTGATATTTGATTAAGGTGAAATTTTGGGATCTTTCTGAGAAAGTTGAATTTTCAGTGAATAGTAAAAATACAGTTTTAGGGTTTCGGTATGTTTAATGACATCATAACTGTGTCATGATGATATCATGAGATATTTTAAGGGATGGTCGACCAAAGGTGATGAATTATTGTATTGGGTGACCCATGTGGCCTAACTTCATGGGAAATATCTTGGTAGAGCACATGGTTTTGAGAAAACCACTTTTGAGGTGTCCCTTGGCCATTAATGCCTTGTCCCCTCACTTTCCCTATAAATACCAAGCCATCCTCTCATCAATTTCGACTACCCACTCTTCCCCAACGAATTTCCGGTCTCATTACCTCCCAAGGAGTCCTCCCAAAGTGCCCCCAAGCCCTCAAGGTCAAAACCTTTGAGTTTTAAGAGTTACATTTTAAGGTAAGGGATCCGATCTCTCTCTTTCTTTTCAAGAAATATCTTTTATGTAATTTCTTTTATACTCCATGTTCTTATGTTAAAGGGTGTTATTATATACTCCTCTTACTACCATTTTCATTTTCACATAATGAGAGATCCCCTCTTACTCTCATTATTTTGTTTTATGATGTTTTAAGTGGTGCCGTTAGGCTGCCGAAATTTTTGTAACAGATTCTTTCTCCCTTCTCATTTTTCAAGATCTATTTTCATGTAAAGTATTTCAAGTTACTTTTTATTATGTTGGGGTATTATCTCTAAATTTATCATACTTATCTTTTATGATCATATGATGAGATACCCCATTTGATCTCTTCAATTCAGTATTTTGAAGTTTTAAGTAACACCGTTAGGCTGTTGAATTTTTAAGTGGTTCTTCACCCTTCTCGTTTTGAAGTTCTACTTTCATGTCAATTCTTTAAAGTTCCTTTTTTTTATGTTGGTGTATTATCTCTATATCTATAATACTGATATTTTATGACCATATTATGAGAGACCCCATTTGATCTCTTCAATTCAATATTTTTAAGTTTTAAGTGGCGTCGTTAGGCTGCTGAATTTTTAAGGGATTCGTTCACCCTTCTCTTTTTCAAGTTATATTTTCTGGTCCAGTATTTCAAGTTCCATTTCATTATGTTGGGGTATGATATCTATATCTATCATACTGATAATTTATGTTCATATGATGAGAGACCCTATTTGATCTCATCAATCAATTTTTGGAAGTTTTAAGTAATGCCGTTAGGTTGCTGAATTCTCATAAGAGAAATCTTATTTTTTTGTCTTCCTTCCATGTTTTTCATTTCAAATGGTATGTCCTTAAAATTTCATTACCATGTTTATATATCCTTTTTATTCTGTCCCTCTACTGTTTTATGGGTCATTTATGAATTTTTGACCCATGTCCCCTCTCTTTTCAATGTTTTCTAAAACCATGTATCATAGTCGTTATGCTGCATAATATTCGTCTCAAAATGCCTCCCTCTTTATCTCAAAATTATTTTATGTTATTAAGTTAATAATCAAATCTCTTATTTCTATAGGGGTATTCACATATATATCAAAAAATTTTATTTTAAATTCTGGGATTTACATACATGAAACCCGCTTTCCCTTTCCATGGGTTTAAAGTGACATAAAGATCATGTCTTTAAAGCAGTTTTTAAAACGTTATGATTATGAAATGAAACCCATTTCTTTTATGCCATATGGGTTGTTTATGAAATGATTGATGATGATATATGTGTCTCACATGATAATAAATACATTTCAAGGGTGCGCCCAGATAGCGCTCCAATGCATTGGGTAAAGACTTAATCTCTAGAGATGACTTTTTAGACTGATACCTTGGTGAATAACCTTGGAAATTTTTAATGAAACCTTGGGGATGGACCTTGGTGAAATGAAATGATTTTCAATATTAAATGTTGCAGCCACAGATTCAAGTTATGAAAAATGTTATTTTTATTTTGATATTCCTCATGATTTCATTCTCAAGCCTTAAATTTCTTTTCATGACCTTATTGAAGTATCTCAAGTTCACATGTAAAATGTTTCTCTTGTTTCCCTTACTGGGATTTCTGCTCACCCTTTCTTTTGATGTATGTCCCCAGGTTATGTGATTCAGTAATAAACCTAGGATGAACATTAGGGGAATCCTTTCAAGTGTTTAAGAAGAATGCTTTATGTTTTCATGTTTTAAGTTCCTGGTTTCCAAGACACTAAACCTTAAAGATCCTCGGTTTTGTAAAATGTAATGAAAGTTTATGTGATAAAAAGTGCAGGATGTCATAGATAATTTTTCATAGCTAGAGAAACTTTATTTGTATTGGGAGGATATTTCACTGAGGACCTTTCAAGGATCAAATCAGTATTCTCTTCCTCTGAATATCATTTTATATTTGATATTTCCATGTTTATGTTATATTGTATATTTTAAATTTGTTATTAAATTTAATTAAATCTTTCTTTTATAAATTCTATAAATTTGAATGAATGATTATAATTTTAAAATAACACTTGTTTTTATGATATTAGATGTGTGACCAATGAGTGTATTTAATTTAATGAGAGTGGAAGTTTTCAAAATTATTAGAAATATGTTCATTGTCAATTGATAGTGAACTATGAGTATGAAGAAATATGATAGTTGGAACTTACACAAGTAAAAAATAAGTTCACAAGAATCTTGGTAAGGGTAGTGTAGGGGATGATACCCTCACCATATTGATTGAAATCCACATCAGTAAGAGCCCAAAAACTCCAAACTAATACCCAAAATAAAAGAGATGTGGTAGTTACAACACTACCATGTAATTTTCTAATACTTTTGAATTATTATTTTTAGGAAAACTCACTGGTAACTATAGTATACTTAGGAATTATTATATATAGCTTGATAAAATGTTCATAGGTAGATAGTGGTGGTTTTTAATTTCATTAGTATGAACAATTTTGAGGCTTAAGTGAGTTTGGTTAATTACCAATTACCTTAAAATAGAATGACACCATAGTGAGTCTTATAAATTTTGTAAATCAAATCTAGGTTATATGAATTTTAATAGTACTACCACACTATTAAAATTCCTTATTTTCATATTCCAACACCCTACTACTTACACATAAAATAAAATAATAGAAATTGTGATTCTGCTCTTGTCCCTATGGTGATAACCCGATATTCACTGGTATTATGTTATAATTAATATAGGAAGTGTGTTATTACATAATGAAACATTTCCAAATTTCAAAATCAGAATTTATGTTAGGGATCATTCATAGAGTTATTTGTGATTTCTGGAAAAATACCAAAAAAAATCTAAAACCATAAAACTATAGAAATATAAAAATATAATAGACACTAAAACATCATAATACCTACACTATAACATTTTCTTTATTTAAATTAATTATCAATCTTATATGGATATAATTTCCCATATATCTTGTTAAATTTTTATTCTATCAAAAAAATTTACTTTAACTATTTCAATTTGATTTATATAAAATAGACGTACTATGGTAGAATGATCTATAGGAGAACATTGAGAGCGTTAGTCAAAACCTTGGATATCAATTTTGGGAATGTGAAGGATCAAACCCACAAATATAAAGGTAAAATAATTTATACAGAGAATAATAGGAAATATATTCCATATAGTAAGTAGAAAATGCTATAGAGACTAAGAAGAAAATGAATACATTATTCCCATAACACATCCACCCTACCTGAGTGTAAATTAGATTGAAAAAATTAAGTGAAATTTGGAAATATTTTTTAAAAAAAATATACATGGGGATCTATAAGGGTCAACTGTAATAATTTAAGAAAGTTATGCTTACATAAATCCTAGGGGAAATACTTTATAATTTTTAATACCAAGGAGTAGAGGAGGATCCCACTACTGGTAGTTCATAATAAATAACATTCACCCCCAACCAATTAGGGATAGTTACTCATGGAAAAATTCAATGATGGGATTAAAAACAAAGCACTGGTAGGAGGGAAACCCAAAACAAATAGGTATTTTTTTCATTTCCTTATTTTTATTTAATTTTTGATTTCAATAATTCACATTTTTATACACTAAGTGATGCTTGATTTTAAAATTTGAAAGAAGAAAATGAAAAAAAAAGTAAATGGATAGAATAGAATAAAATAGAGAACTTATTAATGGGAGGGTATTATTCTATAATTACCTTCATTGAAAATTAAATTTTACTATTTATCATTCACTGAATTCATTTATAAATTGGAACAAAGTGTATAAATTAAGAACTATGTGTGGGGGTGTAGTGAGTGTATCAGTGTTGTGTGTAAGTAGTCTAACTCGATTCTATACATAATGATCTATGAGACAAACATTCCTTGGAAAAATTTAAAATCATTGATATAATTAACCTAATATAGTGTAAAAGGATATAATTTAAGGGAATCAAAATTGACATTAGTTTTTACTTTATTTACAAACTTAATCTAGGGTGATTTTTTTGGGAAAAAAGTAACACCTTGGGGTGAAAATTAAAAAAAATATGGTTCATATATACTAGATTAAAATTATTATTTGGTATATAACTAGAAGTTAAAATATATATTATCATTAGGTGTGTCATTTAAAAACTAAAAAACATCAATAAGAGTAAAATTACTACCTGAGATTTGGCTTCCCCTACCCTACTTCCATGACCTAACTATTGATAATTTTAATAGGCGAGCCAATAATTAGGGACATCCTAGTTTCTAGTGGGTTGTACTCATTGAATAAGTTCATTTCATGTCAAATGGATTAAAAAAATTATTTAAAATTCATAGTTGAAGATATAGATTTAAAATAAGTGGAATAATAAAAATGTTCAAAAAGGCTCTATGACATATAAAATTGTTTTATAAGTTGAATCACAAAATTGTGAAATAAAGTGGTAGATGAGGAACCTAAAGGGGGTATTTAGGAAGGTATCAAATGTTAATATCTAGATTTAATTAATCTCTTTCCATTTAATCTTTGTTGACCTAGGACACAAATTTGAAGTTAACTAGAAAATGGGTAAGAAATTTTATCGAGAGTAATTAAATAAGGACAAGTTATACCCCAAGTTTTGTGGGGTGTGGTGAATACAATTTTTTAAAAAAAAATTCATTGTATTTTTTTTTTTGATTTCCTATAAATTTCATTAGCTTAAATTTAGTTTGTATATGTTTTGAAACTTTTGAGCTAAATTGAGAAACTTTGTATAAAGTGATGAATTTTTGTATTAATTTGATACTTATTGAAACAAGGTTTATGGAAATTATTATATAATATATTATTTAAAATAATGTAGAAGAGGAATATTTGGATAAACAAAGTAATTATTCAATAGGTTTATAAAAATTCACATTTATAGGATCGATAATATGTTCAAAGGCTAATGTAGACCTATGTAGAAGGCTGATACTATTCCAATTCTCCAACATAACCCTATCCATACGTGATAATTCATTAAAGCACAACCATATCCCTTCCTTACCCTAATATTTCATATGTAACCCATCATAGTTTTGAAGTTGTACCTTAGATAATAATACCAAGACAATGTTTACTTATGGAGACTCTCTCACATTATATTGAAGAATTCATGAAGTCTCATGGAGAAACATCATAATACACCACTCACTAATGTAGTGCTATAAATATGAAATTGTTGTCATTTGTGAGCCAATATATCCTTATATATAACACATTATAAATTATTATGGTGATGTAAGGGGAATTATGAAACTCTATATTTTAGAAAATGAAACACCTTAAGAGATATATTATAGAGGAGTCCCAATATATAATTGCATCTCATCTTAACACTGTGTTAAATGAAAAAAAAATCATGAACCTTAGTGAAGTATATTTCTTCAATTTAACACAATATCATGCTAATGCCTAAAATTATTACAGCTACCAAACATTGTCTCACGTCTATAATTAAGATTAAATTCACCTTCTAATTCATTTTACATTGTTAAATTGTCTAAATATGAAATTTCATCACCCATGAACATCAATTGAGAACCATAGCATATTAATTCACCTGGGTGATTCAAGGAAGTTCCATGAAGGTTATTTTCTAGTCATTACTGCAATCTCATATCAATTTTGATAACATGAACAAAGAGAAGTGTCTTTATTCAAGTTGTTTCACCAAATCGGGAAATAATTCTATAACATATCTACATGTAATGATCTTGATATGAGGGGATATATTATTTATATGAATTATTTGGTAAATTTTAAGTAATATACAGGAAAATAAAGTAAATTTTGGTAAATATAGAAGTGATCCAAATTAATATGTACATTTTCCCAAATCCTATAGTTAGGTGGGAAAATGAAATCAGAGAATTTGTATAACAGGAATAATAATAAGGTGAGAAAAATATTAAACTCTTTGTCTTAAGAAGAGAAAAAGTGCACAAGAAAATTATTTTAGTAAGTTGATATCAATAGGATACTTCCCAATATCCTTATAGTAGTTATAATAACAAGTTTAGGATTGATTGGAGATTGCACTATGGACCTTGTAAGGATCTATTTAGAATTATATTCCCCTACACTTCATTTTATAATTGATCCTTTCATGTTTAAGATATATTGTATTGTTTTAGAGGTTATTTAAGTTAATTGAATATTATTTTGTAAACTTATGTTAATCTGAAGTAAATATTTTTCTCTGAACATAATGCATGTCTCGATGATAATGGATAGGTAAATAGTGAGTGCGTGTGATGAAATAAAAGTGAAATATTATAAAAACATTATAAATATGTTCACTATTAATTAAAAGTGAACTATTAATTATATGAAAAAAATAAATGGATCTTACACAAGAACACAAGGAATTTCACTACTATTTTTGGAACCATGGTCTTTGTAATGGAGTTTGATGGTGTGTTGGATTTATTATCAATCCTTTCTCTGTTGATCAAGGAGTTTGAACTCTAAGGGCAGTAGGTTCTAAAAGATGGAATTATGGCATAATTTTGTAAATGGAATCATTTCCTTATTTCTTCCAACTTTTTTGGATGTGAAACTTTTCTTTTTAAGGAATGTTTTCTTCATGATAGGTGTACAGACCGCTCAGTAGGTGCGTTGAATACATGGTGATTTTGTGGAAGGATTCATGGATGGTATCTCACATTGAATGTTGTTGAACACAAGGGGAATATATATAACATGTAAGAATATAGATTTTGGAAGGTTATAATCACATTTATCATGTGTAGGTAGTGTATAGTGATAAGTTTATTGGGTATAAAGTAAAAAAATTGGATGAATACGTTCATAGAAATAAGGCAGTGATTTTAGGATGTCTACAAAGGTATGAGGTTTGTGGTCGGTTCGTGTACTGATAAAGCTAATATTTTCATAAGGAAAATTTTTATGAAGACCACATTACCCAATTATATCATTCAATGGGTTTAACATTTGAAAATGTTTGGTTAAATACTATGGAGTGAAAATGAGCCACCATCTCCCGATAAATTTGTATTTCACCTCTTTTTCAAGGGGTAGGAAACTTGGGGGAAGCCTCTGTTGGTCATTTTTAGTAGATTTGTAGTATTTTACTTGGTATAATAGTAGTATAATTTTAATATTTTATTTTTCTTCTTCATATCTCTATTATTACATTTCTTTTATTTTATGTGTTCTCCTACTGTATTTCCCTTCTAAACTTCATAAAAAATGGAGAAATAACCTCAGTGTTTGTTCAATGGAGGAAATTGTGTTTTTATTGATTTTTTTTGTGATTTAATTTCAATTTAATTATTCAATTATAGGAATTTTTATGTTTTTTAAATCGAATATGGTGATTTATTTCCCCATTTTATCTTCCATTGAGTTCTTTTTGTCGTTTATAAATCATCCTTCCCTTCACTATTTGTGTTATGAATATAGTGTAACATGGAATAGATTGTGATGGTCATTGAAGTGGTATCATTTATTAATTTAAGAATAGAATTTCCCTCAATTCATAGGTCTTGGTATGGTTTGATGACATTTCAAATGAAAAGTTGAGGTGTGATAGGCCTCGATCACCTCATTGAGTTGAATAATGAGAACATTTTGAGAACAATGATTTCAATCACCGTAAACTCCCAAGAAAAACTAACTTATTTATTTCTTATAACTCATTATATGTTGCATTATAGTTATCTATATATCTATTATTATATATTTAATGAATCTTTTAAACCCTATGTATATATTAGTTTTATAGTATTATATTAGTTAGATTTATAATAAGGAAAATATAGAAATCTGTGTGTGTAAGTAGCCTCTTTGAAAGATCGACCATGGGTTGTGCCACTACCGTAAATTAATAGCTAAATAAGAATTTAATTGACAAAGTATCTATGAAAAATCATCACGTATCAATTTGGAATTGTTTTGGAAGAGTCCAAGAGCTTATGCACCCTGTTTTTCATAAAAACCCAAAAACAAACATTAAAAAATAAGCTTCATTGAATATATTGTTATTTTTAGTTAAAAATGGGTTTATTTAGTTATTTTTTATATTATTTTCATAGTGATTATTTTTGTATCAAGGGTTATTTTTTAAAGAAACAGGGTGAAGACTGCCTTAGAAAACTAAAGCAGCTCAGAAATAAATTGAACGACCTTGCTGCCTTCATTCAAGAATCTAATGTCCAATAGTTTGAACAAAAACCCCAAAAGGAAAATAAACCAGAAGAGATAAATCTTGGTACACATAAATTTAAATTTTAATAATATTATGGAGAAATGAAGATGAAACTTAAAGATCCAATTGTCTCTCATTGGCCTTCTTGAGGACGTGATGCCAACTGATACAACTATGGGAGCTCAAAATGATTCTGAAAAACATTGGATAGATTATATTAAAGAAAAAATATTAGTGATCCTACCATATTTTTTAAATAATAATCAGATCATCTATACCTCTCCCTTTATTTGGGATATGATAAAGATGATTCCTCTATTGAGACTGAGATTCTGGAAGCCTTGTCTGAAGAGATCAATGTTCACACTACTTTACTCGAAAGGGTTGATTTTTTTACAAATTTATCCTGATTTAATATTATTAAATTTAAAATTATTTCTAACTTCCATTTTTATTGAATTTATAATATAGTGGAAAAAAGTAGGCCTCAGATGACAAAGAGGCAAAAAATGTCATGTCTAAAGAAGAAGGGGACCCATTCTTTCTCATTCCCTATTAACCAAGTTGTACCACATTACAAAGTGGAAAGAGATATTGTACTATATTCATGGGTTCTTCTATAACCAGTTCAAGTTTAATTTTAAAATAAGAAATAATATTTGGTGTTTTATAAGAAAGAGTCCCCACACACCTTTGAATTGGGGTTATACCACTACAACTGTCTAACTAGGGGAAGTAAAACCCTAGCACCCACTCGGGGGGTCAAACCAATACTTATCACTTTTCTTTCTTCTATATCTTTATTATTATTTATTTTTCTCAAATTTTTTATTTTCTTTATTTAGGTTTTAAATTGATATCATCTATGATATAAAATAAGAGTTCACACTTAAAAATAGATCAGGTTATGTCTTTCCTTTTATTTATTTTCTTTTCTATCAAATTAGAATTCTATATGTAATGCTATATCTAAATAAAACTAAAAAAAGTTTAGTAAATGGAATAAATGTGTGGGGAATTTTAATATATTTTTAGGAATTTTTTTTGTTCTTCCATTTTTGTTTTTTCTTGTTTTTATTTTTCTAAATTATTCATGTTTTTATTTTCATTTTTGGTGTGTTTTCTAGATTCTTGAGCTAAATTGAATACTTTGGGAAATCCAAACCATATTTTTGTTTTTTGGAACATTAATTGATTTGAAAATATGAGGTCATAAATGATATCTGAATGGATTTTTTCCTAATTTCCAATATTTTCATTTCATTAATTTTGTATTATTATAAAACTCATGTGCACCAGTAGTGTCCAAATTGAAAATCTTAAACACCCAAGAGGTTTCTAAACCTTTTGACATATTTTAAAATTTTATCTTTTTCTTGAGAGTCTTGAGACATTTTTTTTAATATAGAAAATTATATTTAACGCTTTTTCAAATATTTTATGGTTCTTATAGTGTGTCAAGTATGATTAAGGGACCACTTTGAAATCCCTTTTTAATTTTAACTCTCATTTTAGCCTACCTTTACATCTGACCTACATTAATCACTTATAATCCATGAAATAATTTGTTAATAATCCACAATAACATCCATTTATCCCTTTACTATGCACTCTATAAGTTAAATGAATCATTATTATTGAACTCAAGTGTGGGGGTAATATGGTATGATTTTTTCTGATTTGATGAAATTATTTGATATGAATTGAAATTTTTTTCAGGTTTATTGCTAGTTTGGTTGAAGAAAATTCATGATGTAATGATATATGGGTGGTCAAAATATCATTACATTTTTTGGAAGGGAGTTCAAAAATATTTTAAGATCAAAATATGCTATCTTTTTTCTCAAAAATATGATCTTGAAGAGAAATTCCATATCTAAATTCAAGTAGAAACAATGTTATAAATGGGGAAAATGGAATAAATTTATAATTTATTTTGAAATACTATGTGTAAAATTCCTAATTAAATAAATATTTGTTTAGAGGTGATTAATTTTAGATCTTATTTAGGACCACACCATTCATGGAAAAAACTATTTTCATGCATTTACTTCACTTTAAGCCTAACCCACCTCATTCTGCCTCAGATGTTTATATATTTAAAACCTTTTAAACCTTAGCCTAAAAAACCAATGAAAAATATCTCATGATTAAAACATTTATAACTTTGTGAGGTGGATATATGTAACACCCCAGGTAAATAAAGAATATGAAATTTTCATATTTATCCATATTTGTGAATAAAATATTAATATGACTTTAAAGGGGATTATATGCTCGATGGCGTACCCAACACGCAACAACGAGTTTCTTGGGAATCTTACGTTGCACTCTAATAATAAAATAATATTATTTTAAATGTAAGTTAACATGTAGCCGTTGTATTGGCGGGAATGGATAGAAATAACTAAAATATGAATATATATGTTTTTTTAAATGTTTTTACATCTATCCAAAGGCTTAAAATACGGAAAGAATTCAATTTTAGGCTTTTATAACCTAATTTTCACTAAAGGTTCACTTATTGCCTTCTGATGGCGAACTGTCATTAAATATAGTTTTGATCACTCTTATACATTTTTTTGGACCAAATAAAACTCTTCTATATAATCGGGACATCAAATTTTACTTTGTGTAAATTTTTGGTATTTTTCCGATAAAGTTCTTTTTTTTAATGAATAGTGTAAAATGTTGTATTTTAATTCAAAACCTCTTTTAATCTAATTTATTTATATGATTGGATTATCATTTGAATTGTTTTTAAAGTGAAATTAGAAAATATTTTTACAGTTAAATCCAATAGTGTTTGTTGGAATTTATTTCACTTTGAAATCGGACTTAAACTAGTGTCAATCTTTTGATACTTATTGTTTCATAAAAACACGCTATTTGCTCTGACAGCGGGAATTAATTATTAAATTAATTAATGTGACTTATATGTTTTGAATTTTGTAAAATAGACTTCATTTTCGAATTCGGAATATCAAATATAGCTCAGGGTGAATTTTTGGGATTTTTCTGAAAAACTTCAATTTTTGATGAATAGTGAAACCACTAAGTGGTACTTATAAAAACTGATTTTTCCGTTTAAATGAAATTTTGCCATCTTTGTGTTTTGAATTTCAAAAATCCGACATACATGGTTGTCATTAAGAAGTAAAATGTGGTTCAATGGGATAAAAATAATTTTTTGGTGAATAGTAACTTATTAAGTTTTTAATCGCGATTAGTGGGAATTAGTGTAGTTTAAGGTAAAAATAATGCTTTAATAAAATAATATGAGCTTGAAACATGTCCTACCCTCATTTTTTGTGTCATGGCCGACCAAGAAAAGCCATGGGTCAACTTGGGGACCCCATGGAGACACTTTGGTTGGGAAATGACATAAATAACTTTTTATTTAATGTAAAAGTCAAAATGACACAAACATCATATGTTTTACGAAAACAATTTTTACATGGGGTTATAATGATCATATTTTTGATTATAAATAGTCATTGGAAAGATAAAAAGATTTCCTACATCATAGTAATTTTTTTATAATTTTTAGACATTAAATAAAGTAAAATATATATGACATAATAATGATGCAGCGATGACATCATTATTTGAAGATTTAAATAAAATGGAAATATAATGTAAAATATATGAACTACACATGTCCAAAACTTATTGTATGGGTTGATTTCGAACCCTTATCACCTTATCCACGAATTATATCAATATGGGACCTTTTAAAACCGAAACACATTTTCAAATAAATTAATATTTCTTTACTTTCCAAAAGTGCCCCTCCTCTCCTCTTATAAAAGGCCCCCACCTCTACCTCATTTCACACACTCATAAAGCCTTTGGCTCGGCCAAACCCTGCCCATTTACTCTCTCCAAATCCATCTACTCATCCTAGAGGATTCTCTTTGGGCATTATCCTTTTAAAGGAAGTCTTTAGGATCAAATCAAAAGGAGATACACTTTTAAAGGTAATTCATTCTCTCATGTTCATTTGTTTTATTTTGCTTCTCCAACACCCTAAACTCTTTTTATTTACTTATTTTGTAACAACACCAGTATCTTCAATATACTAGGATGTTTTTATAAGATTTATTCGAGCTACACTCTCACACAAATACATCAAATGGTTAAAGAACATACGGTTTCCGTGGATGGCGAAATTCTGCCTCCCGAAACGATGATTGTTCAATACTCATTTAACACCTTCAAAGGTGGCCATTATGATGTCACTATTTTTATATATGATATATAATATGTTTATGTTTTCCTTAAGCTTCTGTTTTTTTTTTCATTTTGGGCATACCTTTATGGTTTCCATTATGGATAAATGCGATATCTTCATTTAAGGAAGTGCGGACTACCGCCCCCTCAAAGTGATTTGATTCGTTAAATACCATATGTGGGATGTATAAAGGATGTAACTATGATATTATATATGATATTATACTGTAATTATAATATACCTTTATATCATTATTATTCCATTCTATAAAATATGAAATAGAAATGAAAGTAGCGTTCATGCGTACGTACGGCTTACCGTCTCCATGAACGGTGCATTTCATTTCATACCTCTAAATGATTATGTAATGTTATAAATGCATGAATGTACTGGATATATATGACATATATGGTATCCAAATCATGAATATAATTCTGGATATAATACACATTTGACCACACGAACAACATGTAATTGTAAGAAGTCCACTTTCGACTTAAGAACCAAATATCGACAAAACAAACATTATTAACTTAAATGTTTACATAATGTTTACAATGTGGAAATAAGTGATCTAATAGGAATAATGAACTAGAAAAAGGTTCTTAATAAAGTGTAAATTAACTCAAGTTTATTATTCAGGACGTTAAAGAATGATCGAGTCAAGTCGGACCCGAGGTAAGGGATCCTACTCCTCTCATTCTTTTTAAGTACACACTTTTATGTCGTTCCTTTTAAAGCTCATATTTCTTGTTATTGGTATGATATTTTATATTAAATTTACTGTAATTATTATGTTCATGTGATTAGAGACCCTATTCTCTCTCATCAATCTATTTTGGAAGTTTTAAGTGGCGCCGATAGGCTGCCGAATTTTCATAAGAGATCTAACCTCTCTCTTTCTCTTTAAGTACTCCCCTTTATGTCACTTATTTTAAGCTCCTATTTGTTATGATGGGGGATGTTCTTTCATATTACTCTTTCTGTACATTTTGTTGTAATGTGATGATATACCCTATTTGATCTCATCAATCCATATTCGGAAGTTTTATGTGGCGCCGTTAGGCTGCCGAGTTTTCGTAAGGGATTTTTCATCTCACTTTTGTTCCCGTGAGATTTATGCTACATTTGCCACAAATTCCATTGAGTGGTGTATGTACTGCCCATTATTCTACTATTTGTGTAATATACTTTCATTTATGAGTATTTACATCAATTATCTATTGTCCTTCTTTCATGGGGTGTATGTTTTGAAAGATACCCAAGTCGGTAAGGGAACCTTTCACCCTCCTCTTTTTTAAAAGACTTCTTTTGTTGGGCCTTTTAATTTACATATTTTTATGTTGGGATATGTTCTCATATATCCTTATTTATGTAAATTTTTTGTCCAAGTGATTAGATACACTTTTTATCTCTCATCAACTCTTTTTGATGTGATGCCGTTAGGCTGTCAAGGGAACTTTTTAACCCAATTTCGATTTCTTTGGGTTCAACATGTAGTCATTGAATATGTCATCCATTGAATATGTGTGAATGACCTTTTATTTTTTTACACTTAATATCCACTTATATTGGGTGTATTTATATTTGTCACACATATTTTTGAGATTGATTTGTCCTTAATTTAAGGATACCTTCTTTATAAGGGATTTCATCACATTTGACATTTCTATTGAGGGTTCATTGTTGTAATGCACCAATTCACTCTTATAGGGTGTATATACTGTCCTTTGGAGTATTATATCATGAATCCATTTATTCTCATGATATTATAAAGTTCTGACTAAATGTTATTCCTCAATTATTGTATTCAAGTGTCTCTAATTTTGGTAAAACCCCTTTAACCAAAATATCATTTTAAATGTTTTAATTATTTGTTCTTATTAATATCCATGTTTTCAAAATGGTTTTAAGGATTTATTTATATGGATATTAATAGTTTAAAATTTTAAGCTTCATGGTGGTATGGGACACTTTGATTAAAAAATCTCTTTATTAAATGTTTTAAATGGTTTTGGAAATGGTTTCTTTTTGAATGGATTCAATATTTCAATATACTAAAATGTTATATTGTGATTGAAATGTGGAAATGTTATGTTTTCTTTATGCATGTTTTATGTGACACATTTATGTTATGGTTCTTGGGAATTGTTATGAAAACGGGTGGTTCCGTGATAAACTAAGGGCGGGTGAGCCCGTTATAGCTCTCCAATGCATTGGGTAACGCGAAGGAGTGAAACGATAAGGTTTCTCCGAAGAGATTTAGGGAATATATTGTGATGGGTATTCCAAACATAACCAAGAGGGTTACTCCCTACGTAAGAATGTTATGAATGCCTCAAGTTACTTTTATGTCTTATGATTTCTATGATTTATTCATTATTTGATGAGGTATGTTAAAGTGCCTAAGTTTTATGGGTAAAGTATGATTTCATTCTTATGTATATATGAACTCATGTTTCCTTTCCATATTTTTATAACCCTTACTGAGCCTTTTATGCTCATCCCAAGTTTTTGAAATGTTTTTCACGGGTCAAGGGAAAGGTACAAGATGTGATGATAGTGTCAAGGATGTGTCAAGAAAGAATCCGTGTTTTATTTTAAATAGGTTTCTGTTGATGGGAAGAATGAATATTGTCTTTTATGTAACCACTTTGTTTAAATGTGGAATGTAATGTAAGTTTCATGATCTCATTCTCTAAAACTCTAAACCTGAAAAGATCCTAAATTTGTAATCTTGTAATAACTCAAGATTAATTAAGGTTTAAGGCTGGGGCCTTATAGTTGGTATCAAAGGTCGGTTTAGATAACTTTAGATGTTAGGGTATTCTTTAAGCATAAGTGACATTACCATAATGGTTAGGATTTCAGAAAGAGTCCCAGTTTTAGATAAATTGAATGAGTAAGTATATCTTAGTGTTTATCTTACTCATTAGTACATGATGGTTTTGTTGATATACTCACACTGACCTTTTTGGTTTTAGTAAATGGCTGGATCTAGCAGGCACCAAAGTAACAGTGGATGTGAAGGAAACTGTGACAGTTTTTTGAGCAAGCAACTGAATGATATGGGAGATGCAATGAGAACTCTTTTGATTATCCTCAACCAACTATCTGGAGTCATGATTGACCACCTAAACCTTGGAGATTTCTCTAAGGCATCATATATGCAAGAAACAAATCCCTACGGAAGTACAGGTAATAATCATAAAGGTAAGTGTGTTCAAAAACCTATGTGTCGAAGATGTGGAAAGAAACACCTAGGAAAATGTTTCAAAGGGATTGAAATATGCTATAGATGTGGAAATGAAGGTCATAAAGCAAGAACCTGCCATGGAAAAAGGAAGCATCCAGTTGACTCGAGGAAAGGGAAAGAAGTTCTTTCTGAGGGATCAATTGAATGTTTTAATTGTGGTGTGCATGGTCATTATGCAAACACATGTCCTATGAAGAAGTTTCGTGAATGGGGTCACCAAGAGCGTACCAAAATTCGTTTACCAATACCTAATGCCATTCCGATTGAGGATGAAGAAACTGACAATGACCAATCAAAGGTATGTACTATTTCATGACTATTGTTTTCTTATTTTGGAATCTTAGGATATGATTCATGATTTTGTTTGTAGGAAAGAGGTATTTCGGAATAAGTTGGAAAGGAATGGATAATGGATCATGAAGAATGTTGAATGAGTAAGATGTCAACATATAAGGGCTTCAAGAGTTAGGGTGAAATTCTTAAGAGTATTAAGTCTCTTTTGATGATGGGGTTACATTAGAAGACTTTTTATATTATGTGTAACCCTGATGTTTAATATAGGAAAATTTTATTCAAATAATAGTTATCTTTTCTTTTGTGGACATAGTTATAAAGAACCATTTGGGTTTTTATGATCCTTACTTTTGAGGTAATTATGGGTTACTATATGTTATGATTGAAGTGAAAGGCATGAGATAAAATTGAGGTTAAATTATGTTATGGTTATTTTTGATGATTTTATCCCTTTTTGGGTAATGATTTGAGAATTATATAGTTTTGGAAAAAGGACAAAACGCAGACCGTGTGACAACCCGTCGCGTCGGACAATGCTGCGGGAATCGAACCCACAACCAAAGTGCGACTGGTATTTATCCCCTACCACTGGACTACGTGAAGTCCCTGGTTAGTTTGACTGATTCTTTTTAGTTATATGATTTTATGAATTAAGATTAATTTGATTTTGGGTTATCAATGAAAATGAATAACCTATCATGGAGGATATGTGATTAGGTTAATTACTTTTCAATGCGAGACTTTAAGAGCAACTGATTTTGTTTGGAGATAAATGTTACGATTTAACTTGGAATACTATGTGACTAAATCCTTCAAATATTTGGGTTTCAATCTTAGATTGTTTTACTTTGAATAATTTTATGGACAAATTGTTTATCTAATGGTCCTCGTTGATCTTTGGGTTTTGTTGGACAAATTTTGGAGATTAATCATAGATTTTCTTTTTATAAATGGTTATCCTTTTCTGGATTATCTGATCTTGTACTAGCCTTTTTGGTTTTGGTTTTGGTTAAAGTCTATAGACATGGGAAGTATATAGTTCTCTTTTGTGGATTAGGTGATTCTCTAGAAGTTTATTATAGTACTCTTAATGGGAACAAGTCTTCCTAAATACTCGTCTTTTGGAGAAAATATGATTTTGTGTAAGGAATCTAATAAAAGTTGAAAGTCAACATGATAAGTGATTATGCTTCCTTATGAATAAATTCCTCAATAAAAAGTAACTTAAAACAAAAAATTTGTCTATTAACTTTTCCTACTGGGGAATCGAATACTGTTTAACCCATCACAAGTTTGTGATTTTCTCGTGGTTAACTTTCTCCTAAACATGTTTTCTATCACTCTCCATCAGAACATGACCCTTTGTTTTTTCCTCCATGTCCATATTTTCATACATGGAATCCTAGTATGGGTTAACTCGGGTGACCTTTGTACTTATCTTTATTTATTTTAAAGTGATTTTTTTACCGACTCTTCTCCGATGTGGGACTTTCAAGGATGTTTCCAAGCACAATTTTAAAAATTGCGAGGATGCAATTCCCAAAAGGGGGGAAGGATGTAACACCCCAGGTAAATAAAGAATATGACATTTTCATATTTATCCATATTTGTGAATAAAATATTAATATGACTTTAAAGGGGATTCTATGCTCGATGGCGTACCCAACACGCAACAACGAGTTTCTTGGGAATCTTACGTTGCACTCTAATAATAAAATAATATTATTTTAAATGGCAGTTAACATGTAGCCGTTGTATTGGCGGGAATGGATAGAAATAACTAAAATATGAATATATATGTTTTTTTTAAATGTTTTTACATCTATCCAAAGGCTTAAAATACGGAAAGAATTCAATTTTAGGCTTTTATAACCTAATTTTCACTAAAGGTTCACTTATCGCCTTCTGATGGCGAACTGTCATTAAATATAGTTTTGATCACTCTTATACATTTTTTTGGACCAAATAAAACTCTTCTATATAATCGGGACATCAAATTTTACTTTGTGTAAATTTTTGTTATTTTTCCGATAAAGTTCTTTTTTTAATGAATAGTGTAAAATGTTGTATTTTAATTCAAAACCTCTTTTAATCTAATTTATTTATATGATTAGATTATCATTTGAATTGTTTTTAAAGTGAAATTAGAAAATATTTTTACCATTAAATCCAATAGTGGTTGTTGTAATTTATTTCACTTTGAAATCGGACTTAAACTAGTGTCAATCTTTTGATACTTATTGTTTCATAAAAACACGCTATTTGCTCTGACAGCGGGAATTAATTATTAAATTAATTAATGTGACTTATATGTTTTGAATTTTGTAAAATAGACTTCATTTTCGAATTCGGAATATCAAATATAGCTCAGGGTGAATTTTTGGGATTTTTCTGAAAAACTTCAATTTTTGATGAATAGTGAAACCACTAAGTGGTACTTATAAAAACTGATTTTTCCGTTTAAATGAAATTTTGCCATCTTTGTGTTTTTAATTTCAAAAATCCGACATACATGGTTGTCATTAAGAAGTAAAATGTGGTTCAATGGGATAAAAATAATTTTTTGGTGAATAGTAACTTATTAAGTTTTTAATCGCGATTAGTGGGAATTAGTGTAGTTTAAGGTAAAAATAATGCTTTAATAAAATAATATGAGCTTGAAACATGTCCTACCCTCATTGGTTGTGTCATGGCCGACCAAGACAAGCCATGGGTCAACTTGGGGACCCCATGGAGACACTTTGGTTGGGAAATGACATAAATAACTTTTTATTTAATGTAAAAGTCAAAATGACACAAACATCATATGTTTTACGAAAACAATTTTTACATGGGGTTATAATGATCAGATTTTTGATTATAAATAGTCATTGGAAAGATAAAAAGATTTACTACATCATAGTAATTTTTTTATAATTTTTAGACATTAAATAAATTAAAATATATATGAAATAATAATGATGCAGCGATGACATCATTATTTGAAGATTTAAATAAAATGGAAATATAATGTAAAATATATGAACTACACATGTCCAAAACTTATTGGATGGGTGGATTTAGAACCCTTATCACCTTATCCACGAATTATATCAATATGGGACCTTTTAAAACCGAAACACATTTTCAAATAAAGTAATATTTCTTTACTTTCCAAAAGTGACCCTCCTCTCCTCTTATAAAAGGCCCCCACCTCTACCTCATTTCACACACTCCTAAAGCCTTTGGCTCGGCCAAAACCTGCCCATTTACTCTCTCCACATCCCTCTACTCATCCTAGAGGATTCCATTTGGGCATTATCCTTTCAAAGGAAGTCTTTAGGATCAAATCAAAAGGAGATACACTTTTAAAGGTAATTCATTCTCTCATGTTCATTTGTTTTATTTTGCTTCTCCAACACCCTAAACTCTTTTTATTTACTTATTTTGTAACAACACCAGTATCTTCAATATACTAGGATGTTGTTATAAGATTTATTCGAGCTACACTCTCACACAAATACATCAAATGGTTAAAGAACATACGGTTTCCGTGGATGGCGAAATTCTGCCTCCCGAAACGATGATTGTTCAATACTCATTTAACACCTTCAAAGGTGGCCATTATGATGTCACTATTTTTATATATGATATATAATATGTTTATGTTTTCCTTAAGCTTCTGTTTTTTTCATTTTGGGCATACCTTTATGGTTTCCATTATGGATAAACGCGATATCTTCATTTAAGGAAGTGCGGACTACCGCCCCCTCAAAGTGATTTGATTCGTTAAATACCATATGTGGGATGTATAAAGGATGGAACTATTATATTATATATGATATTATACTGTAATTATAATATACCTTTATATCATTATTATTCCATTCTATAAAATATGAAATAGAAATGAAAGTAGCATTCATGCGTACGTACGGCTTACCGTCTCCATGAACGGTGCATTTCATTTCTTACCTCTAAATGATTATGTAATGTTATAAATGCATGCATGTACTGGATATATATGACATATATGGTATCCAAATCATGAATATAATTTTGGATATAATACACATTTGACCACACGAACAACATGTAATTGTAAGAAGTCCACTTTCGACTTAAGAACCAAATATCGACAAAACAAACATTATTAACTTAAATGTTTACATAATGTTTACAATGTGGAAATAAGTGATCTAATAGGAATAATGAACTAGAAAAAGGTTCTTAATAAAGTGGAAATTAACTCAAGTTTATTATTCAGGACGTTAACGAATGATCGAGTCAAGTCGGACCCGAGGTAAGGGATCCTACTCCTCTCGTTCTTTTTAAGTACACACTTTTATGTCGTTCCTTTTAAAGATAATCTTTCTTATTATTGGTATGATATTTTATATTACATTTACTGTAATTATTATATTCATGTGATTAGAGACCCTATTCTCTATCATCAATCTATTTTGGAAGTTTTAAGTGGCGCCGATAGGCTGCCGAATTTTCATAAGAGATCTAACCTCTCTCTTTCTCTTTAAGTACTCCCCTTTATGTCACTTATTTTAAGCTCCTATTTGTTATGATGGGGGATGTTCTTTCATATTACTCTTTCTGTACATTTTGTTGTAATGTGATTATATACCCTATTTGATCTCATCAATCCATATTCGGAAGTTTTATGTGGCGTCGTTAGGCTGCCGAGTTTTCGTAAGGGATTTTTCATCTCACTTTTGTTCCCGTGAGATTTATGCTACATTTGCCACAAATTCCATTGATTGGTGTATGTACTGCCCATTATTCTACTATTTGTGTAATATAATTTCGTTTATGAGTATTTACATCAATTATCTATTGTCCTTCTTTCATGGGGTGTATGTTTTGAAAGATACCCAAGTCGGTAAGGGAACCTTTCACCCTCCTCTTTTTTAAAAGACTTCTTTTGTTGGGCCTTTTAATTTACATATTGTTATGTTGGGATATGTTCTCATATATCCTTATTGATGTAAATTTTTTGTCCAAGTGATGAGATACACTTTTTATCTCTCATCAACTCTTTTTGATGTGATGTCGTTAGGCTGTCAAGGGAACTTTTTAACCCAATTTCGATTTCTTTGGGTTCAACATGTAGTCATTGAATATGTCATCCATTGAATATGTGTGAATGGACTTTTATTGTTTTACACTTAATATCCACTTATATTGGGTGTATTTATATTTTTCACACATATTTTTGAGATTGATTTGTCCTTAATTTAAGGATACCTTCTTTATAAGGGATTTCATCACATTTGACATTTCTATTGAGGGTTCATTGTTGTTATGCACCAATTCACTCTTATATGGTGTATATACTGTCCTTTAGAGTATTATATCATGAATCCATTTATTCTCATGATATTATAAAGTTCTGACTAAATGTTATTCCTCAATTATTGTATTCAAGTGTCTCTAATTTTGGTAAAACCCCTTTAACCAAAATATCGTTTTAAATGTTTTAATTATTTGTTCTTATTAATATCCATGTTTTCAAAATGGTTTTAAGGATTTATTTATATGGATATTAATGGTTTAAAATTTTAAGCTTCAAGGTGGTATGGGACACTTTGATTAAAAAATCTCTTTATTAAATGTTTTAAATGGTTTTGGAAATGGTTTCTTTTTGAATGGATTCAATATTTCAATATACTAAAATGTTATATTGTGATTGAAATGTGGAAATGTTATGTTTTCTTTATGCATGTTTTATGTGACACATTTATGTTATGGTTCTTGGGCATTGTTATGAAAACGGGTGGTTCCGTGATAAACTAAGGGCAGGTGAGCCCGTTATAGCTCTCCAATGCATTGGGTAACGCGAAGGAGTGAAACGATAAGGTTTCTCTGAAGAGATTTAGGGAATATACTGTGATGGGTATTCCAAACGTAACCAAGAGGGTTACTCCCTACGTAAGAATGTTATGAATGCCTCAAGTTACCTTTATGTCTTATGATTTCTATGATTTATTCATGATTTTATGAGGTATGTTAAAGTGCCTAAGTTTTATGGGTAAAGTATGATTTCATTCTTATGTATATATGAACTCATGTTTCCTTTCCAAATTTTTATAACCCTTACTGAGCCTTTTATGCTCATCCCAAGTTTTTGAAATGTTTTTCACAGGTCAAGGGAAAGGTACATGATGTGATGATAGTGTCAACGATGTGTCAAGAAAGAATCTGTGTTTTATTTTAAATAGGTTTTTGTTGATGGGAAGAATGAATATTGTCTTTTATGTAACCACTTTGTTTAAATGTGGAATGTAATGCAAGTTTCATGATCTAATTATCTAAAACTCTAAACCTGAAAAGATCCTCAATGTGTAATCTTGTAATAACTCAAGATTAATTAAGGTTTAAGGCTGGGGCCTTATAATATACTAGGAGGATATCAAGCCTATGGATATCACACATGTTCTTGGAAATGGGAAAAACTTCACACTAAAAATCCTTGAGTGAAGAGAAAAATATTTTCTTATAGAGGTAGGTATGACATGAACATAAGTATTAACATAATATTGAATGGATTTTTATGATTTTTTAGGATTTATGGAATTTTATCCATGTATCATTCATGATATTTTCTTAGATGTGATAATTGAGATGTGTTTTCATTTATACTTTGGGAAGTTTTTTGACATTCGCACTAGATGATTTCCCATGAGTGAAATATTTAGGTGTGGCAGAGTGATGAAGCTAATAGTTTCATAGATTGTATATTATAATTTTATGTTATTAATCCCACCATAGTGTTATTTTATTAAAAAATTTCATATTTTTTTAGGTATTTTTAGTATTTTCAACTTAATTTGAAAATTTTCTTAATTTTGGATTTTAACTGTTTTATTTTTATTATTTATTTTGTCCATAACTTTTTTTATGATACAAAAAATTAAAATTAATTTCTCTTAGTCTTTAATACATCTTAAGATTAAATTTATTTCAAATTAACCTAAATCTCAATCAATTATTTAAAGTCCCAAAATCTCCCAATTCAGGCCTCGAAATCTGTTCATAGATATGGATAATTTTATAAATATGCCTATATATCATATGTTACAAACCAAATGTATCTTAAATTATATATGATGATAGATAAAATTTGGGAGAAAAAAATTCAAAAAAATTTCCCCACCTGAATCTATATAGTTAATGGAAATAAATTCATGGGAACTTTATGTATGGGAATATGAATATTTAGAGTGGACAGATTAATTTCCCAGAGTAAAGAATCCATAAACACTACAATTCTTGTAAGATGAAGAATAAATTTTTAGTTTGAACGATAAATACCTAGAAGAACAACTTTTATGAATACCACATTTTCCAATTCTTTCATTTAATTTTTATAACATGAACCATCATTTGGATGAATGTTATTGAGTGAAAATGATCCACTCTCTCCTTATAAATTTTTACTTCACTTCTTTTTTAAGGGGTTGAAAACTTTGGGGAATACTTTTTTGGATATTTTCTCTATATTTTTAGTATTTTAATTTATATAATAGTAGTATATTTTTAATATTTTAGTTTTCTTCTTCTTATCTCCATTCTTCTATTTCTTTTATTTTATGTGTTCTCCCACCGTATTTCCCCTCTCACCTCCACAAAAAAATGGAGAACTAACCTAGGAGTTTCTTAAATGTAGGGAATGGTGTTTTTATTGAGTTTTTTTATAATTAAAATTTAATTTAATTATTCCATTATTTGAATTTTGGTGGTGGTTAAATATATTATGGTGAGAATTCGCTAATTTTTCTCTTCTATCGAGTTCTTATTTTCATTTATCAACCATCTTTACCTTCACTATTTGTGTTATACATATGGTAGAGAAGGGAATAGATTTTTATGGTTAGAAAATTGGTCTCCTAGATAAATTTAGGAAGTGAATTATTCTATATTCATAGTTCTAGGTATGGGGTGATGAAATTTCAAATGATAAGGTGAGGTATGAGAGGTATTGATCACCTCATTGAGTTGAATAATGAGAAACTTATGAAAACTATGATTTCAATCATCATAACCTCTAAAGAATAATTACCTTATTTATTTATTCTAACTCATTATAGGTTTCATTGAATATATATATATATATATATTATTTTATATTTCATGAATCTTTCAACATCCCCCATATATATTAGTTGTACAGTGTTATATTAATAATATTTATATTATGAATAATAGAAAAATTTGTGTGTGTAAGATTCCTCCTTCAGAGATTGAATCCAAGTTGTGACAATATGGTAAATTATTAGGTAAATAATAATTTAATTGATCATGGATCCATTAAATACCCCCCAAATGTCAGTTTTTCACCATTTATGGAGAGGGAAAGAGTGTATGTACACTATTTTTCCTAAAAATATCAACAGCTTCATTGCATATCTTTATTTTTTTAGGTTGAGATGGATTTATTTAGTGATTTTTAATATTCTATTACTATTGGTTATTTTTTATAAGGGGTTAATGTTTTAAGAAAAAAGGTGAGGATATCCTTAGAAGAATGGAGGAAGTGCGAAATAAATTGAACAAAATTTCTTCCATTATTCAAGAATCCAATGTCCAATGCTATGAAAAGAAAAACCAACAGAAAATTAAACATGAAGAGATAAATCTTGTTTCAACTAAATTTGAAGTTGAAGAACCTCAGGTATATATTAAAATGAAAATTTATGATCCAATCACCTCTCTAGTTACATTACTTTAAGAGGTTCCTGAAGATGTTATGCTAGCAGATACAACTGTGGGAGCACAACATAATAATGATGAACATTGGTTGGATTATATTGAATTCAAAAAGTTAAGTGATCCTAACATAGTTTTCAGATAATAATTAAATCCCTTATACACCCTTTATATCTTTAGAAGAAGATGAATATTATGCCCTTGTTGAGACTCAGATTCCGATGGCCTTACATAAAGAGATCAATGTTCAAACTATTTTACTCGAAAGGGGTGATTTCTTTATTGATCCATCATGTTAAAATTTTATTCAATTTAAATTGTTTTATAAATTAAATTGTGCTTAAATTTCTAATATAGATGAAAATAATTAGGCCTTGGATGAAAAATAATCCCAATATGTCATGGCCAAAGAAGATGAGGTGTTATTCTTCCTTTACCCCTATCATCCAAGTTATACCACATTACAAAGGGGATGAGATATTGTACTCTATATATGGGTTCCTTAATGATCATTTATAGTTTAATAGTACTAAAATAAATAATATTTGGTGGTTTTTAATCAATAAACACAATCTAACTTTAGATTAGGGTTAAACCACTAGAACTGGCGGATTAGGGGCAGTAAAAACCTATCACCTGCATAGGGGACAAACCAACAATTATCAGTTTTATTTACACTGTATCATTATTTTTATTTATTTTTCACATATTTTTTAATTTATTTATTTAAGTTTTAATGTATTTTTTTCTAGGATCTTAACTCAAAGCTTAAACTTAAAAATAAATCAGGCTCTATCTTTTATTTTATTTTCTACCAAATTTAAATTATGTATGCAAATATTTATCTTAATTGAAATAAAAAGAGGGTAGTAAATGGAATAATTTTGGGGATGATGTAAATATGTTTTTAGGAATTTTTTTTGTTTTTAAAATTTTTTTATGTTTTTATTTTTCTAAATTTTTCGTGTCTTATTTTTCATTTTTTTGTGGGTTTTTAGGATTCTTGAACAAAATCGAATACTCTGGAAAATTCAAACATATTGGTATTTTTGGAACATTTCTTAACTTGAATAATTGATGAAATAAATTATTTCTGAATATATTTTGTTTCATTATTTCCAATATTTTCATTTTAAGTTTGATTAATTTTGAAATTGATGTGCATTATTATTTTTCAAATTGAAAATCTTTCTCAACTTGATGGTATATAAAACTTTTTGGCATATTCTTTAAATTTCACTATTTCTTGAGAGTCTTGAAACATTTTTCTGTAATCCAAAAATTTATATTTTTCTCTTTTTCAATTTTTTTATAGTTCTTGGAATGTTTCAAGTATGATTGAGGCACCACTTTGAAATCCCTTTAACATTTAACTCTAATTTTGGACTACCTTTACATATAACCTTAACTAATTCCATAGCAGCCATGAAATACCTTATAATTAGTCCACATAGCAACACAATTATCCATTTCCTACCTTATCTAGAAGTTAAATTCATTATTATTATAGAGTTCAAGTCTGGGGAGGGAGAATATGAGTTGTATTATATGGATTTGAATAAATTATTTGGGACAAATTGAAAGTGTTTTCATGTTTATATCTACTTTGGTGGAATAAATTCATGATTAAATTATATATGAGTGGCCCAAATATAATTAAAATGTTTTTTAGAGAGTTCATCAATTTTTAAAGATCAAAATATTACTTTCATTTTCCTCAAAAATATGATTTTGAAGTCAAATTCCATATCTGAATTCAAGATGAAATAATACTAAAAATAGGAAAAATAGGGAATAAATTTATAATTTATTCTTAATTACCAAGTGTAAACTTCCAAAGTAAATAAATATTTTTTTGGATGTGATTCATTTTCAAGCAGATTTAGGAGCACAACATTCTTGAGAAAAACTATTTTAATGCATTTACTTCACTTTAGATCCTAACCCTCCTCATTATGCCTTAGATGTTTTAAAATTTAAAACTTTTCAACCCTCTACCTCATAAAAACCCATGAAAAATACCTTATTATTAAAAAAAAATTAATTTATTAAGTGGATATACTAGGAGGATAGAATACTTTGGATATCACCCATGTTCTTGGCAATGAGAAAATTATCACAATAAAAGCCCTTGATTGAAGACAGAAATATTTTTATGGGGATATAGGTATGACAAGAACATGAGTATTAAAATTATATTAAATGTATTTTTATGATTTGTAAGTATTTAAGGAATTTTTATCTAAATAGTTGGCATGATATTTCTATAGATGTGATAATTTGGTTGTATTGTCATTTATACTTTGGGAAGTTTATTTTGACCTTGGTATTAGATGATTGTCCATAATTGAAATGGATAAGTGTTGGGGAGTGATGAAAATAACATTTTAATAGATTTTTCACTATAATTAAATGTTATTAATTCCACTATTTTGTTATTTTATGTGAAATTGTCACATAGTTAGGTTTTTATAATATTTTGAACTTAATTTGAGAAATGACCTAGTTTGGGATTTTGAGTGTTTTGTTTTTATTATGTATTTTAGAAATAAATTTTTGTAAAATAATTGAAATTATAAAATTATTTGTTTAGGCTTACATAAATCTTGAGATTCATCTCATTGATCTTTACCTAAAGCATAATCTTTCATTTGAAGTCTCAAAACTCTCTCCAAATTCAGACCTCAAAATTTGTTCATAAATCTGGATACTTTTAGAGATGGGACTATATCTCACATTTTTTCATCCAAATGGATATAAAACTCTATAGGTTGACATAAAACAACCAAGGGAACAAATTTCATAACTATTTACCCACATTATTCCACATAATTAAAGGATATAAATGCATTGGAACTTGTTGTATGGGAATATGAATAGTCAGATTGGCTAGATTAATTTCCCCAAGTTAAATAATCATAACTCCTGAAATTATAGTCCAATCAAGATGAAATGTTGTGGGTACACAAAAAATACCCAGAATAACAACATTTATGAAGATTATATTCCCAAATTCTATTATTAATGGTTCTAAAATGTGGAAAATTGAGATAAAATTCTGGAGTTAAAATAATCCACCCTCTCCCTATAAATTTCTACTCCACCTCCTTTTAAAGTGGTTGGAAATGTGGGGGGAATCCTTTATTTTCCATTTTTAGTATATTTTTATTATTTTAAATTATTTAATAGTTTTATGATTTTAATATTTTATTTTTATTCTTCATATCTCTATTCTTTTATTTCTTTTATTTTATGTGTTCTCCCACCATATATCCCTTCCAAACTCCAAAAAAAATGGAGAACTAGTCTCGATGTTTGTTAGAGGTAGGGAATGGTATTGTGATTGTGTTTTTTTTTGCTTTAATTTTAATTTCATTATTCAGTTTTGTGAATTTTAGTGGGTTTTAAATCTATTATGGTGAGTTCTCACCTCGTTTTCTATATCATCGAATTCTTCTTCTCATTTATCAATCATCCTTACCTTCACTATTTTTGTCATGCATATGGTAGATCTTGGAATAGATTGTGATGGTCAGAGAAGTGGTATCATAAATTAATTTTGAAATACCATTTACCCATATATATAGGTATCATTATGGGGTGATGACATTTAAAATGACAAGGTGAGGCATGACAAGTCTTGATCACATCATTGAGATAAATAATAAGAACCTCTTTAGAATAATGATTTAAATCACCATAACATCCCAAGAAAAATTGTATTTTTACTTTCTTATAACTCATTCTGTATTGAATTTTATTATTTATATATATCTATTATTTTATATTTCGTGAATCTTTCAAATCCCTACCACATATATTAGTTAGATTTATAATATGAACAATAGAAAAATTTGTGCATGTAGGTGTCCTCCTTAAGAGACCATCCATTGGATGTGCACTATGATAAATTATTAGGTTTTTTGATCTACATAAATTCCGTAAATTTCAATTTGGCACCATTTTCAGGGATACCAAGAGCTTTCACGCGCTATTTTTTATAAATAAACCAAAAAAAATAAAAACTAAAGAAATAGATTCATTGAATATATTTATTTTTTTAGGTCGAGATAGAATTATTTAGTCATTTTTAATATGATTTTACAAGTGATGATTTGTGTATCAGGGGTGACTTTTTGAATAAACAAGGTGAATAAAGCCTTAAAATAATGGAGCAACTGATAAATAAATTGAACAACATTTATGCCTTCATTCAAGAATCTAATGTCCAAGGGTTAGAATAAAAACAACTAAGGAAATTGAACTAGGAGAGATAAATATTCTTCCACATAAATTTTAATTTTAAGAACTTGAGGTAGACATTAATATGAAACTTGAATATCTAATCATATCTCCTTAAGAATTACTTAAAGAGGTTATTAAAGATGTCATGCAGTTGATAAAACTATAGGAGCACAATATTATTCTCAAGAACATTGGATAGATTCTATTGAAGACAAAAATATATGTGATCCTATAATATTTTTTTAAATAATAATTATCTCCTCTATATATATCTATTACGTTGGAAGAATATAAATTTTATTCCCCTACTGAGATCGAGATTCTGGTGGCCTTTCTTAAGGAGATCATTGTTCAAACTATTTTACTCGAAAGGGAAGATTTCTTTTTTATTCATAATACATTAATATTATTCAATTTATTTTATTTTATAACTTACCGTGTGTTTAAATTTCCAATATATTGGAAAATAATAAATCCTTGGAAGAAAAAGAGGTGAAATATGTTATGGACAAAGAAGAGGATAACTTATTCTTCCTCATTCCCCTATCAAACAAGTTGTACCACTTTAAAAAGTGGAAGGATATGGTGTACTCTATTAATGGGTCATTATATGACTAGTTCATGTTGAAGAGTATTGTAAGAAAGAATATTTATTTTTTCTAAGCAAGAAACCCCATCCACCTTTGAATTGTGGTTAAACCACTACAATTGTCGGACTAGGGACAGTAAAAATCTTGCACCCTCTTGGGGGTCAAACCAAGAATTATCCCTTTTCTTTCCCCTCTCAGTTTATTTTAATTTATTTTTCTCATATTTTTCTCATATTTTTACTTTATTTATTTTAGGTTTAAATTGTTAGCAGCTAGGATCTTAACAAAAATATTCTGCATAAAAATAAATCAGGTTGTTTCGTTCCTCTTATTTATTTTATTTTCTACCAAATTAAAATTCTGCATACAAATCTTTATCTAAATTGAAGTAAAAATAGGTTAGTAAATGGAATAAGTGTGGGGAGTGTCAATCTATTTTTAGGAATTTTTTTATGCTTCAATTTTTCTTATTCTAAATTTTCCATGTTTTTCTTTTCATTTTTAGTGTGTTTTTAGGAGTCTTGAGATGAATCAAATAAATTTAGAATTCATGACATCATTTTATTTTTTGGAACAATTCATTATTTGAATATTTGAGGGAATAAATTATTATTGAATGGGTTTTTTTCCTTGATTTCAAATATTTTAATTTTATAATGCTTGATTGATTGTGAAATTCATGTGCACTAATGCTATCAAAATTGAAAATCTTTCCCAACCTGAGAGGTTTCTAAACCTTTTATATATATTGTTTACATTTATATTTTTTTTTTTGAGAGTCTTGATACATGGTTTTTGATCTAAAACCTGATTTATTTTTATTTTCAAAATATTTTATAGTTCCTATAAGGTGTCATGTATGATTGAGGCGCTACTTTGAAATCTATTTTTTTCATTTAACTCTCATTTTGGTCTACCTTTACATTTCACCTTCATTAATCCCTTATAATCCATGAAATAATTTTTTAGGTAGCCACATTATAAGCTATTTATCACTTCTATACTTGATATAGAAGTTAAATTAATGATTATTGTTGAACTTAAATATGGGTAATGGAGAATATGAGTTATATTTTAATGATTTAAAGAAATTGTTTAAGATTAATTGAAAGTGTTGTAATTTTTATTATTTCTTTGGTGGAAGAGAATTAATGATATAATGATAGATGGTTGGACTAAATATCTTTATAATTTTGGGTGGGGAGTTCCCCAATATTTTAAGATCAAAAAATTCAACTTCTTTTCTCAAAAATCTGATTCTAAAGTGAAACTTTAAATCTAAAATCAAGATGAAACAATGCTAAAAATGAGGAAAATAGGGAAGCAATTTATCATTTATGATGAAATACCAAGAGTGGACTTACCAAGGAAATAAATAGGTGTTTATAGTTGATTCATTTTAAAGATGATTTAGGATTAAACTATTCTTGAGAAAAACTATTTTTATATATTTACATCACTTTAGAGTCTAACTCACCTCATTTTTTCTAAGAATTTTTTAAATTTAAAAGATGCCAACCCTCATCCTCAGAAAAAACCCATGAAAAATGACATCATTATTTCCATATTTGTGACTCTATTAAGTGGATATACTAGGAGGACATAAATTCTTCAAATATTACACATGTTCTTGGGAATGAGAAAATCTCACATTAAAAATGTTTGAGTGAAGATAGAAATATTTTTCCCAGGATGTAGGTACAATATTCACAAGAGAATTATAATAATACTGAAATTATTTTTATTATTTTTGAGTATTTAAGGAATTTTTATCCATGTAGGAGGAATGATATTTCCTTATATGTAATAATTTAGTTGTGTTGTAATTATTACTTTGGGAAGTTTATTTTGACCTTAGTATTAGATGATTTCACAAGAGTTCAATGGTTAAGTGTGGTGGAGTTTTGAAGTTAATTTTTTTAAACATTTCACACTATAATTAAATGTTATTAATGCCAACATAGTTTTATTTTTGTTGGAAATTGTAATATTTTTTTGGTTTTTTTAGTATTTTGAAATTAATTTGAGAAATCTACTAATTTTGGATTTTAACTATTTTATTTTCATTCTGTATATTGTATATAACTTTTATTATGATATTTAAAATTGTTAAATTCATTTTTTTAAGATTTCATACATCATGGGATTCATTTAATTCAAATGCACCTAAAGTTAAATCCATTATTTAAAGGTCCAAAATAAGCTCCCAATTTTGGCCTCAAAATCATTGCATAGATCTAGATACTTTTATATATGGGCCTATATCTCATATTTGGCCAGCTCAATAAAGCTCACTTTCTATAGGGTGGTAGAGAACATCTTAGAGAAAAACATTAATAACTGTTTTCCTAACTAATTCTGAAAAATTAAAGGAATTAATGCATGGTAACTTTCTACATGTGAATATAAATATTTATCCTATAAATATTAATATCTCCGAGTAAAAAAGTCATAACTACTTCAATTTTTGGAAAATAAAGATGAAATTTCTTGGGTTTACGCACAAGGTCCATAAGTACAACTTTTATTAATACCACATTTCCTGATTATATAATTTAATTGGTATAACACGTGAAAACATTGACATAAAAATTCTAGATAGAAAATGAGCCACCCTCTCCCTATAAATGTATACTTCACCTCTTTTTCAAGGTGTTGGAAACTTGGGGGAAGCCTTTGTTGTATTTTTTAGTATATTTTTAGTATTTTACATGATTTAATATTATAATAATTTTTTTATTTTAGTCTTCTTCATCGTATCTTCATTCTTCCATTTCTTTTATTTTATGTGTTCTCCCACCATATTTCATTTCTCAACTCTACAAAATAATAGAGAACTAACCACAATATTTTTTCAAGGTAGAGAATAGTGTTTTTATTGTTTTTTGTTTTATTTTAATTTAAATTTTATTTTTAAATTCTAGGAATTTTAGTGGTTTTTAAATCAATTACAGTGAGATTTATTCCTATTTTATTTATCATTGAGTTCTTCTTCTTATCTATCAAACATCCTTCCCTTTACTATTTGTGGCATGCATACAGTAGAGCATGGAATAGATTGTGATAGTCAGTGAATAGGTCTCTTAGATGAATCTCATAAGAACATTACCCTATATATAGAGTTACAGAAATTGGGTGATGACATTTCAAATGTGATGGTGAGGTGTGACGGGTCTTGTTCATCTCATTAAGTTGAATAATGAGAACCTTTTGAGAACAATAATTCCAATCCATGTAACCTCCCAAGAAAAATTGTCTTATTTATTTCTTCTAACTCATTCTTTGATTCATTGAATTTATATATATATATATATATATATTATTTTATATTACATATATATTTCTAACCCCCATCTCCCATATATATTAGTTTTATAGTATTATATTATTTAGAATAATAATGGGGGAAATAGAAAAATATGGGTGTGTAAGAGGCCTCCGTGGGAGATAAATCATAGGTTGTTCCACTATGGTAAATTCATATATAAATAAGAAATTAATTAACCATAAATATATGAAAAATCCCCTTTTATCAATTTTGTGTTGTTGTATGGGAGATTAAGTGCTTATACACACTATTTTTAATAAAAAACTAAAAAAAGATATTCATTGTATATTTTTATTTTTTTAGGTAAAGATATATTTTCTAGTGATTTTTAATATTATTTTCCTAGTGATTATTTATGTAACAGGGGTGAATTTTTCAAGAAACAAGGTGAAGATAGCCTTAGAATAATGTAGGAGATGAGAAATAAATTGAATAGCCTTTCAGCCTTCATTCATGAATCCAATGTCCAATGGTAATAACAACAACACCAAAATAAAATTAAACAATAAGAGATAAAACATGTTACACAAATAATTTATGTTGAATAAAATAAGGTAGAAATTAATATTCAACTTGAAGATATTAACATATCTCCATGACCATTACTTGAAGAGGTTCTTAAAGATGTCATGCTAGTTGATACAGCTGTTGGAGCACAACATGATTCTGAAGAACATTGGTAAGATTATATTAAAGAAAAAAAGGTAATTCATCCTCCCATATTTTTAAAATAATAATAAGTTTCTATATACCTATCTCTTTCTTTGGAAGAAGATAAAGATGATTACCTTGTTGAGATTAAGATTCTAGTAGCCTTTCCTGAAGATATTAATACTCAAATGGTTATACTAAAAATTGAATATTTCTTTGTAGATTTATCATGATTTAATATTATTAAATTTAAATTTTTTTTCTAACTTAACTTGTTTTGAAATTTATAATAAATTGTAAAATAAGTAGGCCTTGGATGAAAAATAGGAAAAAGATGTAATGGCCAAAGAAGAGGATGATCTATTCTTTCTCCTTCCCAAATCATCCATGGTGTAATACATTAAAAAGGGTGAGGAGTTATTGTACTATATTAATAGGTTCCTACATTACCTTTTAAAGTTTAATATTACTGGAATAAATAATTTTTTGTGGTTTATAATTAAGAAACATCATCCACCTTCATATTGGATTTAAACAACTACAACTTATTAACTACGGGCAGTAAAAACCTAACACCCTCTAAGGCTTCAAACCAAGAATTTTCCATTTTCTTTCTCATTATATCTTTATTTTTTTTAATATTTTATCATTTGTTTATTTTAGGTTTGAATTTGTAGCAACTTAGAGCTTAACTCAAAACTTACACTTAAAAATAAATCAAGTTGTGCCTCTCTTTTTATTTATTTGATTTTATAACAAATTAAAATCATCCATGAAAATATTTACCTAATTGAAGTAAAAATAGGGTATTAAATGAAATATTTTTGGGGGGTTTAAATATATTTTTAGGAAATTTTTTTGTGCTTTTATTTTTTTCATGTTTTTCTTTTTATGAATTTTTCATGTTTTGCTTTTCATTTTTGGTGTGTTTTGAGGATTCTTGATCTGAATAGAATACTTTGGTAAATTCAAAACATATTAGTATTTTTGTAACATTGGTTGATTTGAATATTTGAGGATATAAATTATTTAGGAATGGATTTTTTTCCTGATTTTAAATCATTTCATTTGATGAAGTTTAATTGATTGTGAAACTCATGTTCATTAGTGTTGTCCAAATTGAAAATCTTTCCCAAATCGAGAGGTTTCTAATAATTTTAACATTTTGTTTGCATTTATATTTTACTTGATAGTATTTAAACACGTTGTGTGATCCATAACTTACTTTTTTCTCTTTTTCAAAGCTATTAGAGTTCTTGGAATGCATCAAGTATGATTGAGTTGCCACTTTGAAATCCATTTTTACATTTAACTCTCATTTTGGACTACCTTTACATATGAACTTCATTAATACCTTATAATACATGAAATAAATTATTTGGAATCCAAATTAAAATCCATTTATTCCTTTCATACATTATTTGGAAGTTAAATTTATGATTATTATTGAAACCAAATATGGAGGATGAAGAACATGGGCTATATTTTGCTAATTTGAAGAAATTATTTGAGATGAATTGAAGATTTTTTCATGTTTATTTCTACTTTGGTGGAATAAAATTCATGATGGAATTATGGATGGGTGGTGAAAATGTCAGTAAAATGTTAGGTGGGGATTTCATCGACATATGAAGATCAAAACATACCTCTCTTTTACCTCAAAAATCAAATTATGAAGAGAAATTCCAGATCTCAATTCAATATGAAACAATGATAAATATTGGGAGAAGAGGTAATAAATTAATAATTAATGTTGAAATACCAAGTGTGAACTTCCGAAGTAAATCAAGAGGTGTTTGGAGGTGATTAATTTTTTGAGCTTATTGAGGAGCACACCATTCTTGAAAAAAATAGTTTTCATGCATTTACTTCACCTTAGAGTTTAAACCTCCTAATTATTCCTTATTTTTTTAAAATATAAAACCTTTGAACCCTTAGTCTCAGAACAACCCATAAAAAGGACCTCATGATTGAGAAATTTGTGACTCTGTGAAGTAGAGATACTATGAGAATAAAAAACCATTGGGGATCACAAATATTATTTGGAATGATAAAAACTTCACATTAAAAATACATGATTGAAGAGATACACATTTTTTCAGTGTAGTAGTTACGACATGAACATGAGAATTAACATGATATTGAATGGATTTTTATGATTTTTGAGGATTTATGGAATTTTTATCCACATAGGAGATGTGATATTTCCATAGATGTGATAATTGATTTGCATTTTCATTTATACTTTGGGATGTTTGTTTTGACCTTGGTATTAGATTATTTCCTAGGAGTATAATGGTTAAGTGTGCAAAAGTGATGAAGATAATATTTTAATACATTTTAAACTATAATTAAACATTATTAATCCCACCATTGTGGTATTTTATGGAAAATTGTCACATATTTTTGTTTTTTTCATATTTAGAACTTAATTTCACAAATGGACTAATTTTGGATTTTAAATTTTTTATTTTTATTCTTTATTTCATCCATAACATTTTTTATGTTAATTAAAATTGTGAAATTATCTTTTAGGCTTCCATTCATCTCAGGATTCATTTTATTAAACTAGAACTGGATCTCAATCCATCATTTGAAGGCTGAAAATCACCTCTTAATTCGGCTCTTGAAATTTTTTCACATATCTGAATAATTTTAGATATAGAGATATATCTCTCATGTGGGCATCCCAATGGTGATAATATTCTATTATGTGATAGATAACATCTAGAAAAATAAATTTTATAACTGTGGTTCCACATTATTCCATTTAATTAAAGGACATAAATAAATGGTAACTTTCTATACAAGAATACGAATATCTCTCCTGGACAAATTAATTCCCTGGAGTAAAAAAACCATAACGCTTTAAATTATTGGCAAATAAATCTTTGATTTCATGGTTTAACTCTCAATACCTATAAGATAAACTTTTAAGAAGACTAAATTTCCAAATTATATCATTTAATAGGTCTAACCTGTAAAAACATTCGGATTAAAATTCAGGAGAAAAAATGATCAACCTCGTCCCTATAAATTTGTAGTTCACCTCCTTTTCAAGGGGTATAAAACTTGGAGGGAAGCCTTTTTTATCCACTTTTAGTATATTTTTAGTATTTTAATTTTTTTAATAGTAGTATAATTTTAATATTTTAGTTTTCTTATTCATATCTCAATTCTTCCATTTCTTTTATTTTATGATCTCTGATCGTATTTACCTTATCAACTCCACCAAAATTGGAGAACTAACCTAGAAATTTGTTTGAGGAAGGGAATAGTGTTCTGATTGAGTTTTTTGTGCTTTAATTTAAATTTAATTATTTAATTCTTGAAATTTTATTGGTTGTTAAATATATTTTGGTGAGAGGTCTCCCTATTTTCTATGCCATGTAGTTCTTCTTCTCATTTATTAATCATCCTCCCTTTCACTATTTGAGTCACGCATATGGTGGAGCATGGAATATATTATGTTGGTCAAAAAATAGGTATCCTAGATGAATTTTAGAAGTTAAATCCCCCATATGAAGAGGTATTAGTATGGGTTGATGATATTTCAAATGAGAAGGTGATGTCTGATCAGTCTATGTCACCTCATTGAGTTGAATAATGAGAACCTTTTGAGAATAATGATTTTAATCATCATAACCTCCCAAGAAAAATTACCTTATTTATTTATTCTAACTCATTCTATGTTTTATTTCATTTATTAATATATATATATTATTTTATGTTTATTTTATCTTTCAACCCCCCATATATATTAGTTTATTAGTATTATATTGGTTAGATTTATAATAGTGACAATAGAAATTAAGTGTGTGTAATCAACCTCCATGTGATCGACCCTATGGTGTTCCACTATGGTACATTCTTAGGAAAATAATAATTTTATTGACTGAGGATCCATAAAAAATACCCATATATCATGTATGTTTTTTGAAGGGGTGAATGGTAATTTTAGGGAATATTTAAATCCCCAATGGAATTTTCTAATAAATTCACCATAGTTCACACCATTTAGTAGAGAGATATAAAATTAATAAGAAATACTATATATTAAGAACTAAATAAAGTAGATACCATATAGTAAATACGTAGTAATCAGGGTCCATGTCGGAAGTCTATAAACTAGAAGTTTCTGAATGCAATGTGTGGAGGAACTTGACACATGAGAGCTTCATGTGGTCAGTGCATGGTGAAGTAGTGGACAGAGTCACATGATAAGGTTGTGTGTATGGGAGTCACATGGAAGGTAGTTTACAATAGAGGCACATGAAGAAAGTGAATGTTGTATAGAAGATCATGTGGTTACTTCATGGATCTCATAGTTATTGGGCATTAAATAAGGACTCGCATTGGGATGTACACACCAAACTATCTGAAGTTGGCTTTTCTCATGCAGTATTTTATTATGGGTATTTTAAATATTGTGGTGTATATTGGAGTATAAAATTCATTCTTCTAGAATTAAAATAAAACAATACACTCTTTATAACATTTATAAGACTTCCAAGTTGATAAAATGGGTAAAACTTCATCCATAATAGTGTACAAAGAGGAGAAATTGGAAGTGATATTAAGGAGGCAGTATGTTATCCCTATATTATTAACAAATTTACAGTTCCTACCATGGAGTGAACATGGATGAAAATTTTAATCCATAAAATCTAGTGATGCGTAGTGGATTCTTGAATTACTGACACATCATTGGTTTATTATCCTTGGACTATCCCTTTATGGTAAACCAAGTAAAATTGTTGTGTTCTTTTATTTCTATGTTTTTGGGTTTATTTAATGCACATTAAAATTGGGTATGTTTAAAAAGTTCCTACCAATGTGGGAAAAGATCAATTTTAATCAAAATAAAAAACTGGCACACTAATTCACCCCTCCCCTCTCAAGACATCCTGGGGTACAATAAGTGATATCAAAGTAAGGTTTCATGAAATAAATTTTTCATCAAAAATTCACTAATATAGAGGGTCTATAAAATTATAAATGAATTTCTATTTTTAATGAAATACACTACCATATTTAGAATAACAAAATGATATAACATATTCTATTTATTGGCCTGGAAGTTATTTCTGTTAAATTTCATGGGATTTAAATTAGTGATGCTATAGGGAAATCTATTAACAAAGATGGCAGGAAATGGATGGATTCTGATGTTAAATCTCATAATGCTTAATCTGGAGCTCTGTTAGATTAGATATATATGAAAGTGATGAGTTGTAATAGTCTTAACCCATGTGGGTAGGATTTTCAAATATATATATATATATATATATAAGATAGTAAGGTGAAGTGGTTCGGGTTACTGATCCTCTAAAATATATTTAATAATTTAAAAATTCATCTATATGAGAATTTTGATAGATTTCTAAACTAAATAACTAAATTTATTGGAGCTATTTTAGGACATAGGTAATAGGTAAAGGATATAGAAATTGTAAATAATATTTTTTTGATGGTTATCACCTCTATAAAATCCAAAAGTTTCAACTCTAGAAGAGATGGATCCATACAATCTCTCTCTATATGATATTTTAAGAAGTTTGGCAGATTACAAAATGCATGTTAAGAAATAAGGGAAATCAAGTCATGTAAGTAGGGATATATAATTCAAATCCATGGAGAATATTGAAAATTTTAATGTTTGGAATGGTGAAAAGGATATGGATAATGAACTTATCTCTCTTGTGACAATAAAATTCCAGAGTGGAAATGGTATATTCGAATGAAAGCTTCCCTTGGATTGTTTTCAATGTGGTAAATTTAGTCATATTATAGAAAGGCTCCAAATAATATTAGATGATGAATAATTTGAATCAAAATCTGTAAAAAATTAATGAATAAGCTTCCCTCTTAAAGTAGACTCTAAAACTGATAGTTCATCTAGAAATAAAATTATAATAAATATCTTTTTTAGAAAAGAATAAAATGATAATGAATACTATCTGGGGGAAGGTGAAACACAATTATAATTTTATATAGAAGATTCTATTATGTATAATGTTGAGAAGGAAGAACCTGAACTCAAAAAAGTGGGTGAACTTGAAGGATCAGTTTATCACAAGGTATAACTTGAGGGTGATCTTGAAGAACTCTAAATTAAAAGAAAGATAAATCAAAGTATTAATATATTTCTAAAATAATTCTCTAAATATGTGGATTGGGTCAAAGAATATATTGAACGGCTATAAAAAGAATTAGATAATCAACTTTATAGTCATGTGAAGTTATAAGAATTATTGAGTTTCATGATAAATAATAAATAATAGACTAAGTTTATTGATCACATTAATTCAATACTAGAAGGGAGAGCTATGAATATTGAGTCCCCTGAAGAGGAGGTTGTTTCATTAAAAACCAAATATGAATCAACATTCAAAACAAGTGATTTAAATAAAAAGATACACTTTAAAAGGTTCATATATAGACAATTGATTAAAAGGTTCAAGCAAGGATCTAATGTTTTCAATAATATTCTAAATGAATAGAGACCCAAATTTTAGAGTAAAGGTGAGATCATATAGGATTCTAGGACATTAAAATATTTGATATTAATAAATAAGAATAAAGGAAAATAGAAGGTTTATGGTTCAAGAATCAAACCTAATTCACCAAAATTTCAAACAATAATTTACTTTAAATAGTGTAAAACAAAGGTCCAAATATAATTTATGTCCCTAAAATATATTTCAACAATCTAAGTAGTATAAAAAATTTTGGGACTTGTGTAAGAATGGTCAAGTGAATATTTTTCCTCTTATGAAGTTCTAATTATATGGCTATGTTATCCACGCTATATAATACTATAGAGGTAAGGAGCTATTGTAAAGGGGAATCTCCTCGAAGTCAACAAAGGGTAATGAGGCTATATCTATTAAAAAATACAAGAAATAATTTATATGGATATTTTTTCATTATTCTAACTTTAGGACTAAATTTATCAACTATAGTGAAAAAGAAGTGGAAATAGTAACTACAGAACTCAAAAAAAATGAATTTAGGTCAACCAAGAAAATATATCTGGAAAATAAGTACTCTCTATTGGAAGATGAGGATTAGTATGATTTCACTATGAATGCTAAGAAGAAATTGGAGAGGCAACTATATACCCCTTCTCAACCAAGTATCTCATGGTGGTAAAATAAGAATATTGAGAAAGATAATATGGATAAAATTGATCTCAATGCAAATAAGAATAGTAGCATCAAGATTTTAGATAGTGGGTGTTGATCAAACATTATAAAAAATTTAAATATCTTCAAAATTATAAAATATATATTTGATGGTACTTTTTTTGGGAAATTATGGATCATTTTAGATCATAGTGTGTTGTAATACCCAATTGGTTGGTGAGGAGATAAAGAAGACTAAATTACACCTTATGTATGGTTTATAGAAAAAACTTTTAAGTGTGGTTCAACTTTGTCACTTTGTTCATAAGGTTATATTTGACTATAAAGGGTGTCCAATCAATGGAAGATCTGGAAAATCTCTTATGAGATGAATGAGAAATAATGGTAATCTATAATATGTGGACTATATGAAAATACATGTCTTCTTATAGTGGTACTAATATTGGATGCTAGGTCACATAAATAAATAAAGCATGGAAAACTTATCCAAGCTAAGAGATACAATGGACATTCCAATTTTGAAAAGAACCCATTAAAATACATGTCACACATGTATATAGGGAAAAAAGGTGTGAAATCATTATCGACTAAAGAATAATAGGGAATCAAATCTTTTTTATCTTGTCCACACTAAAGCATTTAGTCCAATGAATATATATATATATATGGAGAAATATATTTCATTCTTTTCATTGATTAATATAATAGAATGGAATGTACAATTTTTATGTAAATACGGAGATAATTCATGTAATTTATGAAGAGTTATCTAAGAGGTGTCAAAAATGAGATCAAATGAAAAATTAAGACACTGCGGTCTAAAAATGGAATATATTATACCTCTATTAGGTTTGATAACTATCTTGAAAAATATGGAATAAATCATGATGTTTTATTTGTGATAACTCTAATTAAAAATGGAGTTCTTGAATAAAGAAATTGTACTATGAAAAATATGGAAAATTCATAACTCAGGAAAGGTGGAATTTCTCGCCACTATTGGAAAGTGGTGGTTTAAGGTGTAGTTTACACTCATAAATGAGTATTTATTATCCATATGGATGATATAACACTATAAAAAATGTGGTATGGAAGGAATCATTTGTCAAAGAATTTTTATGTCTTTTAAGATAAGTGATACATTAGAAACATAGAAGGAAATCAAGAAGTATGGTTATGTTGTAGATAAAGGAGTATTTATAGGATACTCAAAAAATAGTAAGACTTAGAAATGATAAAACAACTCATTGAGTAAAATTTTGAAGATCATTGACATGAAATTTATTTATTAAAAACATAATAATAACTCTAGAGGCATAAATACCACCATTTTCTATGAATAAGAGGTAGAAGAAAATGAATTCATTATAATTTTGGAAGTTGTACATGATTTTGTGGATTATGAGGAATTAGAGGTTGAATTAAAGGAAGAAATTATTAATGAATAAAGTCATCATATACCTAAATATAGGAATATTAGATCATAGTTTGACCCATAAAACATTATTTGGGAAAAATATGTTCCAACACAAACATGAAGGATGGGAAATATTGAGCATACTTCTCTACTATCAATGCTGGAACCAACATCATTTGAGGAAGTAGAAAAAGGTCAATCATGGGTTTATTCCATGAATGAATAATTGGATCAAATTTATAAAAATTAGATATATATAAAGTTTCTAAAACATCATAATGTGATTGGAACAATGTGGGTATTCGAAAATAAATTTGATGAATGTGGAAATGTGATTCAAAATAAGTCACAATGGGTGTGTAATGGTTATACACAAATTGAAGGTGTTTATATTAAAGATACTTTTTCTATATTGGATTTACTTGAGTCAATTAGACTATTATTAGACATTTCTAATCATAGAGGTTTCAATATTTTACAAATAGATGTTAAAACAAGATTTTCTGAATTGTGTGCTCCATGAGGAAGTTTATATTGAATGGCCAGTTGGTTTCCTAATTGGAAATGATAAAGAAAATTTTTTAATGTTGATAAAGGTCTATATGGTATAAATCAATCACCTCACACATGGTATACTCGGTTAGATTCATACTTAAAGAATTTTTAATTCAAAATGGGTGGTTTCAGCCACAATCTATATGTGAAAACATATAAAGAAGAATAATTCATGGTTCTTATATATGTTGATGATATCATATTTGGTGGAAGAAAATATAAGAATATAGAAGGTTTTCAATGTTAATGATAAGGGATTTTGAAATGTTTATAATAGGTGAACTCACATATTTTCTAGGGCTACAATTGGTTCAGCTGATGGAATATAATTTTTTCTCTCAAACTATGTATATGAGAAACTTTCTTAAGAAATAAAATATACATGATTCCAAACTATTTTTGACTCTGATTACAGTTGGAACCAAACTTGGGAAGCATGAGGATATATAATCTATGGATAATAACTTATATTGGATAATAATTCAAAGATTATAATATTTTATTAAAAATCATCCATATATAATGTTTGTTATGATTGGAGAATCATTTCCCAAGTAACCCAAAAGAGGAGCATATCACAGTCATTAAATGAATCATGAGGTATATCAAAGGCACACTCAACATTGGATTGTTATTTATTATATAAAATTTTTATGAATTATCTATATTCTTCGATGTATATTATGATGGAGATATGCCATATTGAAAATCTAAAAATGATGGTGCATTCTTTATCCGTAGTAAATATATTGGATGGTTAGGTAATAATTAGGAAATCACTTCACTAAGTATGTAAGATGAAGAATATATCTTGGTGGCCAAGGCCTATACTCATATAATGTGTATTAATAAATAATTATAAGATATTGGTGAAGATGTGAGGTAGCCTATAGTGATCTATTTTGAAAATGATAATGAAATTAATCTCATAAAAAATCATGTTCAGCACTCCCATACGAAACATATCAAAATATCATATAACCTTATTAAAGAAAATGTTTAAAAGGGACCATTCACACTGAAGTATATTGAAATAATTAGAAATTGGTAGATATCATGAGTAAACCAATGGTTTATTTTATTTTTTATAAAGTATAGATAACCCCCATTGTTTAACCAAATCCCTCGGCTTAAGGAGGTTCATAAGTACCCCTCTCTCGATGATTTTAACTGTTTCTAACTATTTTTGGAGTGATGCAGGATTAAAGGGGATATACAATTCATGGTTTGAATTGTGATGGAATTAGATCATATTAATCTTTCTATTTGGTTTTATTGTAAAACGGGGGAAATATTTGTAAATTCAATGTAGGAATAATGTCAAATGGGTAGATTTGTGTTGTTTACCTACAATTGGTATTAGTACTAAGACTCTTTAATTAAGGGGTAGTTCTTGGCATGAATATTGTGGGTGTTCTAGAATAAGTATGTCATGGGGAATGGGATAATATTTTAAAATATTATTTTGTACACCAAGTGTTTCTCATCTATACTTATAGTGATAAAAGAGTTATTATTATACTCTCTAGAAGGATTGAAGCATGTGTATGGAGCTAAATTTCACTTTGGATTATCAACAAACCAAAAGGGGAGGATTTTCGAACCATAGAGATTCATGGTGGTGTTTTATGGTATTTTACATTTATTATCATTCCTTTATAGGTTTATTATGGAGTTTGAACTCTAAGGTAGATAGGTTACATATATGGAATCTCAGTAGACTTTTGTAAATAGAGTCATTTCATTAGTGTTTTTAAATTTTTTGGGTGTAAACAACTCATGGTTAAATAAGGTTTTATGCACAGTGGGTATATAGACTATACAATAGGTTTGTAAATAGTATGGTGAGTATGTGGAAGGTTTTCATGGATAATGAAAAGTATTAAAGTTTGATGGTTGTGTAGGGATTACGTGGACCACATGCGAAGCTGGAGGTTTGAAGGTGGTGATCCTGCACAACCCGGGTTGGTAGTGAAAGGAAAGTAGTCCAATAGTTAGAAATTTTGTGTTGGATATATATGTTTATGGAAACACAGAAGTGATTTTATGAGGTCTACAAAGGTGTGAGTGGTGAGGTCGGTTAACATATGTTTTTTGAAGGGGTGAATAGTAATTTCAAATATTAGAAAAAACCCAGTGGAATTTTCCTATAAATACACCAATGTTAACATCATTAGGGGGAGTGAGAGAAACTTAAGAATAAATCCAATAGATTAATAACTATGTGAAGGAGATAACACATAGGACATACATGGTAATCAGGTTCTGTGTAGGATGTTTTTATAGAAGGATTCTTTGTGTATAGTGTATATAGGAGCTTGACACATGGGTGATTCATGAGGTTAGTGCGCAATGAGGTTGGGTGTGGAGTTTTATAGTATGGTTTTTCGTGTGGGACTAGTGTGAAAGGTAGTCTTTGAGAGAGGCATGGAGAGGAAGTAAATTATGGATATAAAATCACATGGTTAGTGAGTATATTTCACAGTTAATGGGAAGTGAATAGGGTATCACATAGAAACATACATGCAAGATAGTTTGAAGAAGGATTTTCTCATGTAGAATTTTCTAGAGAATGTTTTAGAGACCATGGAGTACATTGGAACATCGAATTCAGGTTTTTATGATGAAAATAAAATCATAAACAATTGATAATATGGAAGAAACGTTCAATTCAATAAACTATGGAAAAATTCATCCAGAGAAGTGTACAAGAAGGATCCAATGGAAGTAATCTAAGGGAGGAAGTGTGTTATCCCTAATTTCTTTTTAAAGGTAGTTATCTAGGAATGGAGCGACCATGGATGAAAAATTATAATCCATAAAATATATTTATTCTTAGTAGAATCTGGTATGAACAAAACATCATCAATGTATGATACTTTACTATCTCTTTGTAGTGAACTATGTAAAAATGATGTGTTTTTTTATTTCAAAATTTGTGTGCATCATATATGAACATTACAATTAGGAAGGTTTAGCAGGTTCCTACTAATATAGGTACAAGATATATTTTAATTGAAATAAAAAAATTGGAACCTTGATTCACCCCATTCTCTCTTAGGGTATATCATGTTACAAAAAAATTCTTGGTAAGAGTAGTATAGGGATTGATGCCAACAAAATAGTGAATGAAAACCATATCAGTAAGGTTCTAACAAACCCAAACTGAGCACCCAAACTAAGAGAATAGTGGTATCATGAACACAAAAGAGTGATTAACTAATTCTAATAAATTATTATTATCAAGAAACCTAAAAAAGGAAATGTATTTTATTTAATAAGTCCTATGGATATCTTGAGTGATTTTTTATATAGAAATAGGGGCAGTTTTCATATAATTAACATAAACAGTTGGGATAATTTGGTGAGTTTGGTAGATTGTTGATTACTCAATAAGAAAATTTCACTCTAGTAAAGATTATCCCCTTGGTATTTGAAATCAATTTTAGGTGAACTTTAATACTACTGAACCACTTATCACATTCCTTATTTTCACATTCCATCACTCTACTACTTAAACATTAACTTAACTAAAATTACTTGTGACACTACTCATATCCCTATAGAGATAACCTAATATTAATTGGTGTTGTGTTGCATTGAGTAGAGGGAGTTTATTATTCCACAAGAACACATTTCCATGATCTATCTGTTTAGTTGAAAAAATATTTGATCAAAGTTATATGTGGTGAGGGAATTAGATCCAACACTCTGGTATAGTCTAGTCTATCAATGAACAAGGTCCTAATAATCCAATATTATTTGATTCAATGAATGTTCTTCTCCCAAAAATCCAATAATTTTTTTTATTAAAATTAGAGGATAAATATTTTTAATGACTACATATAAACTTATATGTCAACCATCAATTACTCGTGGGAGGTGACATCCTAAATTTAACTCATTTTTAATAAATTTAGTATATTTTATATTAGAATTGTGTGTTTGATCAGTGACTATGTTTGTTTGTAATCATCCATATACTCATTTAAAATTGTGAGATAATGGAATATGATATTATATAGGGACCTTATTGAGGTTACCCATTATATGAACCTTAATTCATAGGTTTTGTAAGAAATTTAAAAAAATGATAAATTAAAAGGAGGATATTAGATCCATATTTGATAAGTCGAAGTACACTTATTGATAACACCGTAAGATATTTTACACACTATATAAAGTTATGGAGAGATTTATGGGAATCAAATGGATGTTTTCACTTCTAATTTTTCTTCTTAGATACAAAAATTGGTGTATAGTAAAAATCATCAATATTTTTAAATTTCAAAGATATTTTTTATTGATAAAATGAATCTATTTAAAACCAATAACAACCTTATTGGCATGGAAAAAATTAAATTAGAAATTATAATAATTCTAATAACTAATTAACCTCACTAAAAATTGAAAATAAATGTCCTGAGATGTACATTATAGAAAACATGACATTAAATTCCTTAAACCAATATAAATTTGGGTCTCTAGTGCAATAAAGTAAGTTAAATATTATTCATTTAATAATGTTTTTCATATTCTTTTTGTTTCAAAATTTATAAAGGGACCTTCAAACTTTAAAAATGTAGATTTATTATTCCTAACATTAACTCTCTAATTTGGTTATGTTTTAACATGGTTATGGGATTCACATGATTGGAAAGTTATTTCTGAAAATTGACTAAAAATATGTCTTCCATTATTTTAAAAATGAGACATAATTCACCAATTATTGATGAATATTTTCCCCCAAATCTAATTCATCACTTTCTTTAATAAATTTAAGTATGTACAAGGTGAGATCACTCACATTTAAATATAAACATTCATTGTATTATCCTATAAGTTCAAACATGCAAGAATTTTCATATGTATTCAAAGAAAATATCATTTTATTTATTCATAAAAAAATTTCATGGGAATGGAATAAAGGAAAATCATTAAAAATAGTTGGATATGATTCATATTTAGTTAAACCCTACTTAACTTAAATTTCATTGTAGGTTATAAAATTATTTTCCAATTCCCCTAACTGATATTTTTTCTGAATATTTATATTTTGATGAATGATAAGCAATATTTATCCTTACAAATACTTAATATGTTTTTATTTCTTAACATTGAAATCTTTGTATTATATTTAATTTCTTCATGATTTAAAAAAATTCATCACATTAAAAAAAATTAATGAAAAAAAGTCCACTATATTAAATGTTTTAAACTAGATACAACATAATTTGTGAATTATATGGTTGTGATTTATACCTAAATAAATTAAAAATAATAATAATTTATTTAAAAATATTCCCCCCTTTTTATACCCATTCTAGGAGACATGTATCATAGATTTAATTACATCAATATCATTGGGAGTGAATAAAAATAAAAAAAAATCATATATCACAATAAACAACTAAACATTAAATTTCATAATCCTTTATTATTGTATATGATATTCTAAAATTTCTTATTGATATATTATTGTTGAAAATTATATTTCAAAAATGGAATGAATTAATACCAAATAAAATAAATATAAATTTTATAAGTAACCCTTAATGATTTTTTTAAACCCTGATCACCCAAAGAAAATCTCTCATAAACCCCTATAATTTAAATTCATTATTTTTTTTCAAAAAAACTCTCATAAAACCCATAATTAGTGATAAAAATATCCATTTTCAGCACTAAAAATCACTGACATACTAAACACCCTAAAAATTTTGTATCTTCTATCAGTGCATATTTAAGTGATGATAAAATTTAAAAAATATTTTTTTTAAAATAAAATTCATTCCACCCACCCCTTTTATCAATTCTCCCCCTATAAACGTTATATGCCTTGTACACCCACCCAAAATCCTTTGTCAATCCCACACCTATTTTATCATCATTTTCCATCCCCATTATCAGTGTTTTTTAACCTTAAACAGCCTTGCTCATTCTTGGTTTCGAACCCCTTACCTTTGCCTTTAAGCCTAACACCTTTTCTGCTACACCATCAAGATTTTTTTAATATTTTATGTTATATGTATTTTTATATATATACTCATAATTAATTTTTATTTATAAATTTATAAATATAATTATATACATTTATATAATTATTTTTAAATAGATTTTAAAAATATTTCTATATATTGTATATTTGGATATAAATTTTTTGCATATTTAAATATATATTTATATGTATATATATTTACAAAAATATTTTTACATATTTTTATATAATTTTATTTTTAGATATAATTTTTTTATAATGTATTTATAAATATTTGTTGTAAATATGTTTATATACTACATTTAATGATAATGATATATTTATAAAAATGTATTTATATATATTGTAATTAAAAAATATTAACACATACATATGCACACATATTTATACAAACACGTAAAAAATTATATTTTTCATGTACCCTTACAAGTATTAGCATATTTGTAATTATTTACATATATTATAATATATACAAAAATATATATCTGTTTATTTCCATACACATATTTATATATAAAAATTACACGTATATATATATATATTAATTCATTTTTATAAGGTAAACAAAATGGATAATTTATTATTTTAAATAAAATGAATATTAAATATTAATTTCATGATTTTTTATATATTTAAAAAACATTTTTATGTAAATATTTTTAAATATTTATTTGTTAAATTGATTTATTATGTGTAAATATATGAAAATCTGTATATAATTCATTATAAATATTACAAAAAAATATGAAAAATGATAAAATTTAAATACTATAACATCTATATGAGTTAAATACTGGAGAATAAATTTATTCCCTACTGAAAAAAGACAAGAATACCACCTCAAACAAGGCTAAAATTCCACCAAATCTTCAAAAATTAAGATACCTTGACAAAAAACTCAAATTAAGAGGAATTTTAGGAATTTTTTACCTTGAGAAAATGTTGACCATGTTTTATCTACATCACTAGGTTGTATATATTTTCACAAGCTTCGGTTTGATATGTGGTATAGCCCAAATGGACACCCAAATCAAAAATTTTGGATTTTTGAAGTTTAAGTCAGGTTTTTAATTTATCTTAGATCATTCGATAATTTGTTGAATTTTTATGTCATCCAATTATTATTAAATGAAAATTACTTGATAATAATTAGAAAATTATTAATTCATATTATTTTTAATTATTTTATAAGTCCTCTTATACTAAATATCTTATAAATTGAGTGTAAATGTATATTTAGACTTATATAAATAATATTTAATAAAATTTATTATACTTATATCAATATAAATATATTTAAATATTAATATATTATTTTTAATGATATATAATTTTTTATGTAATATAACTTTTATCATCACTTAGAGAGCACTGATAAAGGCCTCCCTTTATCAACACTAGCTAAAAGAGTTCACAAATAGAACCTTTATTAGTGCTAAAAAATAATAATAAAAGTGCACATTTTTCATATATTTTTTTACCACTAATAAAGGTTCTCTTAATCAACACCTTTAGCTAGCACTGATAAAGAAGCCCCTTTATCGGTTCTTTTTTTAGTGGGGATAAATGGTATCGCTTAATATATCATGATCTGTATTACTGTTAATTTCATCATCTAATAAAGGTTAATAAGGGACAAATATAGGTTTTTACACTAATGATATTGTTTAGATAAAGAAGTGATGTGAAATCAAAAAACATTTTTTATTTTAATTTTCAAAGAAATATTTTATGAATATAAATAATATATTTAAAATCAAGTGCAAACCTATTCATTTATAGTGTAATAAATTCACATTTATAATAAAATGTAATGTATCAATAGCTTCATTTTAATGAGATAATAAATATTATGGAATTAAATTTACTTAAAATGTGACATTTAATGCCTTGAACTAATATGGGTTTTAGTATCTTGTGTGTTAAAGTTAGTTATAAAACCCGAATACTATATATATTTTTTATTTTTATTCATTATATATAATCCCAAAAAAATTAATTGAAATGATAATTATCATTTGATAAAAATATTAGTTTGTTTTTTTATTAAATGTAAATTCAGTTTAATAATTAGATTTAACTACTTTAAAAATGATTTTGGATTATAATGTCATGGTAAAACATTAAATGTGGTGTTTTGATTTATAGGTTAGGAATAATTTTATGTTGATAATGAGGACAATGGAAATTAAATGGGAAAGATATAGTTTTAAGTATTTTGAATAAGGATGGAAACCAATTAGTCAAAGGATACAAAAACTAAAATAGGGAGCTAGTATACTCCCTATTATGATAACGAGTATCATAATTCATGATAACTGGAAGCCATAGGTGGAGAAGCATGTAATCATTACACCATATTTTACATGTATAGTTCCCATGAATGATACCAACCTATACTATATTGGGAATCGACCACTAATGACATAACATAAAAATTTCAGTAATAGAAATTCAAGGGAAATAGATGCTCCTTCCTATGAGAAATAATATTGGAAATGGTGATAATAAAAAACCATATGTCATTGTGCATATCCTAGAAAAATAAATTATAGATTTTCTAAACTATAATATATTATAATTTGTGATATACCTATATCATAACACATGGATTAAAATTATAAACCAATGATATATCATAAATTAATGCCAACTTAGGAAGGATTCTTGAAACTTGTGATACACATCCATTATATTTATAAAAATGGGATAATAATGGATTAAGTTGAAATCAAGTTTGTGGATAGAATCTTATGTCCACGTAGAGGCCATTAATGCATGATCACTTTGTACCTACTTACTTGACATTTTATAAGGACAAGTAGAGAGAATCCAATATTTTCACACATATAGTTGGATCATAAATAGTTGAAAGAGTGTATGGTTAAAAATAATGAATACAAAAATAATTTAGAATAGTATGGAAGTTTTTCAAAATGGTTAAATGAAGTAATGAATCTGGTAAATTCACTACCATGTGAACGTGATTTGAGAAATATGATAAGGTGAATTGAGAAGATTCAGACTATTCTATATAAAGGGAATGATTCAAGGGAGAATGGGATTCAAAATATTCTAATTTGGAATTTTTTTCACATATCTTAAAGGATAATGAATTTTATAAGATCTCATAGGTTTCTCTATTGGGAGGGGAGTTTTTTTATTTGTTTTATTTTTGTGTTAGTTGAGTTTTGTTTTGAGTTCATATTTTTCCTATATAGCTCTACTAGCTCCATTATTAGGAAACTATAATTGAAATTTTTTAACTAAGGGAAATGAATTAGTCACTATTTTCTATAGATAATATTAGTCCATTCCTATTTTATATATTTTCTTAATCTGACTATTAATGATATATAGTTTAAGTGGTTAGTTGTGGTGATGATCCCTCTTTTTATACACATATTTTATTTTATTTTCTTGCTATGATATTTATTTAATGCTTCCTCTCATAATCTAATATTCATATAATGTAGTTTAGTGAGATATTAGTGAGTGTTTTAGTGATTATACACCATGTATAATGGGATATTCTTATCCTAATCATCTGAATGGGAATAGGTGTGAAGATAATTCTACTCTATCAAGGGATAAAATCCATCATTGTATATAGTAAAAAAGGCAACCTTCACACTCAATATATAATGAGTTTTGGTGATCACATATGTAAAACAGTTTAATATGGATAGGTGAATGATATTTAGTCTTTCCATTGACTGCAAATGATATGATAGAAAACTTATAAAATTAATAATGAAGAAAAATACCCAAAGAGATCTTTTATAGCTAATTCATTTTTCACATTAATACTTTTTTTCCATTTTATTTGTTTTTTTAATTTCACTTTACATACCCTATATTTAAATTTTCTAATTTATTTACTATGAAAATATAAAAAAATATAATAAACCACAAGAATAAAAGAATTACTCAGTGTTGAGTGACCGCCAAAAGATAGGACATGTGGTTTGTCATGTTTAGTTCATTACTTAGTTAAATAAATTGTTGTTCTTGTTGTTACACCTATTATAGTGTAGTGATTAATTTCTGACACTTTTTTCGAGGAAGTTAATGACTCGCACCAATTTTTTCTGAATATAAAAAAACAAATAAAATGGGGAGGAAATATAATAAAACAGAATTTTTTTCTTTCTATTTTTGGTTTTATGTTGTTTTTTGTTGAAGTATGAAAGAAAATCATGCATTCTATAAATATAAACTTAGTATAAAAGAGGGGATTTTACATTCTTTTCATAATTAAATCCATAAATAAAATATATAGTTATATCTTTTCTTAATACTCTTTTTTATGTTATCTTATTATAATTTTTTTAAAGTAGCATTGTAAATTTTGAATTAAAATAAGGACAATGCATAAGTTGAGTGTGGGAAAGGGATTTATTTATTTATTAGATATTTAATTTCTTTTTTTTATTTCATTCTTTTTCATTTTTTGAGTTTTTATTTTTATAGTTTTTTTAGATTAGTTGAACATCTTGGTCAAGTAAAATTATCATGTCATTTTTATAAATTTATTTTATTTAAATATGCAACACTTTCTTGATTGGTGATATTAATTTGATCCCAAAATTATATTTTGAACATTCATGAGAGTTATAATAAACTGTGAAACCCGTGTATAGAAATATTATCCAATGTTAAACACACTATCCTTGGTGGTCTTTATACCTTTTTTCTATTCTTTTAATTCTATTTTTCTAGAGATACTTGATTAATTATATGATATTTAGTACATAATATAATACTTTTTCAAAACACTTATAAAATGACAAATGTGTTAATATGGTTAACCCAATTTTTAAATCCCCTTTTGAAACTCATTAAGCAACCTTAGAATTTGGTCATATTTATAAGCCATGAACATAATGAAAAAACTTTTTAGGATCTACATTGTATTATTATAATTCATTAATACCCTACCTTTTTATAAATTACATGATTATAGATAAGTGTGGGTGAAGATTTTAATCATGGGGTTTTTTAGATGTAGGTTCTATGATTTGGAAAATTATTATTACACTTTTAGTTTTTTGAGACAAAATAAATTCATGATATCATTAAAATGTGATGAATACCCATTATATCTAAAAAATTATATTAAAAACATTCAAAAAAAATTGATAAAGGGGTATTTTGATGTGTGAATTTCAAAAAGAAAATAGCAGAAGGGGTTATGTTTGATGATTTAATGAAGTGTTGATAAAGGAGTAATATTATTAGTAAATATTAATTGTATATAATACACTATGATTTAAAAAATAAAATATCTTATTTTTTTATTTTATTTTCATTGTTAAACCGCTAAACAATTAATTTAAAAAAACCATGTTTATTGTCTTTTGATTGATACTATTTTTTATCAGTTTATTTTATGAATTAGAGACAAAAAAAGATTATGTAAATAATTTATAAAGATAAGAAGAGGGGAAAAAATTATAAACTATCATGAGTGATGAATTATATATTTTAAAAAGGTAATTCTAAATTGTGCATCGGTATAAATGGGACGTTGGATGAATTTTAGTGAATATAAATAAATTTGGGGCTATTGATTCATCTATAAGGCATGATGAATATATGGATCAAAATATTGAAATTATTTTCCTCTTTTAACTTGATAAGTTTATATTTAAATTTGGTATATTTTTTTCCCATCAGATAAAAAGGAAGTTGTGGGGGAATTGATAGAACCAAAATATTATATACTTTTATCTTTTCATTTATTGTGTTTAATCCAACAAAATTCACATTAAAATGGAAATTATAGAATTTAAATATTATTAAATTTTTAGAATAAATGTAAAATAAGATAAATATTTGTATTTAATTTATTTAATAATAATTTTGGATTATAATTTCATGGTAAACCCTTAAATGTGTTGTTATGATATATAGATTATTAAGAGATTGAGGTTGATTATGATAAGATTGAAGATTAAATGTATTGGATGTAATTTAAAGTGTTTTCTAATTGAGTATAGGGATACATAATCATAAGTATATTGGTTGTGTAAAAATGAAGAGGAAACCCAATAAAACATTTATGTGAGAAAATGAGTATGTTGTTTTTTGTGATATAAGGATATAGAAGGGCATGGAAACTGAAAATCAAATGGATTTGGGATATCTATAATGAAAAAAATGAGTATTGTAAACCTTTGTAGTTAAAAATTAAAATTATATCTACTATTCTAATGGGTTCATATTATTTATATGAACATATTTAATGTTACACCCATATGATCCTATTATAGAAAATATTAAGGGTTAACTTATTCTTGGGAACGTTCATTCATGAACATGTGATGAAGTGTGTATCTCCATTGAGGAGCCTTATTGTTGATTCAATGAGATTTTTAGTTTTTCCCCTAAATTTAATCAATTTTTGTGGTTTAATAACTTATTTTATCAAATAATTTATACTAATGGTTACACATTATCATTCATATATGTTTGTTTCATTGAACATGGGAGATGATATGACAGCAACCCCATGGAATATATGTATTACAAGGTTATCCCTAATTAATGATTATCATATTGGATTGTGATGATGTATTAAGATCATTATCATTATGATCACTTATATAGATACAAAATTGATCAATCATATGATATAAGTAAATAAACTTATATTCAAATAGACCCACTTAAAGTACACCACATGGATTGTTGTATATGTTTCATTGGTGTTACTTATGTGAACATTGTATTTGGATCTTTTAACTTGTTTTTATTAAATAGTATCCCTAATTATTAGGTTTAATACTTTGATACCCATTTAAAATAATTTGATAATTTGGATTAATAAAATGTAATTTGTAATAATACTAATCAAGTAGAGAGATTTTATTAATGAAATTAGGATATTTCTACCCATATGACAGGTTATGACATCATAGGCCTCAATTAGGTTTTAAATAAGTAATTGCATGGTCATTCATAGATAATTACATTTTATATAATTATATAATATTCATTCAAATCAATAGACTTAGAGACAAGTTATACAATATTGTCACCATCCATGTCTCTTTTTTAATGTCAATGTCAAGGAAAATGAACTTTGTTAATGGTCATATGGTGGATTAGATCACCTAAATTCTTTTTTAATTTAGGTATATATGATGTGTTTCTAGATACCACTCATAGATAATGGTAATGTGGGAGATTAAAAATTATTTCCAACTTTACAAATGGACCTTAGGGTCACACATAAGATAATGCTGATTGGGATATTTGGGCTAATGTGATTAGTTGATGTGTAAAAAACGTTTATGACTATTATAAACACAAATAATATTTGTGTTTTATGCATTTTTAATACTTAAATAAATAAATAATGTTATTTTATAATATAAGTAATTATTTTTTAATATTATTAATCCATAAACATGTGGAAATAATAAATCCCAAATGAGATTTGGTATTGGGCTTAGAGTAATTTTCTCCCATGGCCCATTACATGAGTGAAATTTATAGGCATGCCTAAATAAGACATTTATCACCTCCTTTTCCAATTTTTACACATTTTGAGACTCATTAATTCACCCTAAGGTGGTTTAGGACTTAATCCACTTTTAGAGACAATTTAATGTACCAAATTACTCTAGAAGATATTTATTACACCCCATTAGGTTTTATTTGGGATTAAATTCCATAGAAATTATTGAATGCTCTTATTACTATAAATAGAAATGAGGAGAGGTTTCATATTCATCACATTGAGAGAAATTAAAGGTGGTTCTTATATTTCTTTAGCTTCCCCCTTCTGATAATGAGTCCTCTATTTCTTCTCATCTAATATAATTCCTTATTTTTCCTCATCCAAGAGGCTATCTAGAGTATTTATCAACCATTATTATATCATTTTCCATGGATTAATGTCTATAATCACTTAGATAATAAGAATATACCACCAATTCATTAGTGATTAGTGTTATCAGTGGATACCAAAAGTGACTTCAATTCATAAATTCAATTTTGATCTAAACATTCCAAACCATTTAAAAGGTATTTTTACATTATTTTTTTATTATTGTATCTTTAATTTACTATTTATGTTCTTATATGGGTTTTATAATTACTTTTTTATTTTCCAAGTGTTATTATTGTACTTAAAACCCTTTAGTAGTATCAGAGCCACACTCGATAAATGAAAAATACATATGCTAAATGTTAAAATTCAAGGGTTTTGTTGGATTAAAAATGCTTCTTAAACATAGTGGAAAAAAATAGATGCCCTAAAACTAAGATCACCATATATTTAAATTAAAACCATGTATAAACAAAATAAAATAATTTATATCTTACACCAAATTTATATCTAATAACAATCATCAATCACAACATTTTATGAAGATCCCTGAGGAGAAACCAATGATTTCCTCCTTATGTAGTTTATCCACATTCTATCTGAATCACCCAACATTTGGGAATGACCCTACTAACAACCATGATATGATATTATCTCTAAAGTAAAAGGAATAATAAGAATATAGCTATGATAGATTCAGAAAAAGGATTAGGAAAACTTAAAAACCCATCTTAATGGTTATTTCCTCTCTTTATATATCCTTAAGAAACTCCTAAAACATCCATGGAATTTACATAATCATTAAGAAATGTTTGAGTAAATACTTCAATTACAACACTTATAACCCTCATCTGATTTGTATTCTCCCATTTGTTTCATCATATGAAATGTCTGTAGTATTAATAGCTAGAATGGAAGAGACCCAAATGTTAGAACATAATGTTTGGATTCTAGTATCAATAATAGTGTGTTAGTTTAAATCATACAATATGATTCTCCATACCAAGGCCTTACGATATGGCCAAATCATACACTCAAATTGTCTTGTGAAGTTATAATATGATAACATCGTATCATAAAAAATGACACATCCCAAGACATATAATATTCTGTTTACGCAATGGATTTCATACCATAAAAAATATCATAAACATATCCTATGTACTTATATATTTAGTTGATATCTCTATAAATATTCTACATGCACTAAAGCATCAGAGTCTTTGTTCTATTTCATCATATATTATATCATATATAATAAAATTTAAGATATTATCCAAAACTCCTTTTTCAAATCTTCAAAAAAACTTTTAGAAATTTTTCATAGGATTCACCTTATATTACATCTTATAAAATACATTATGAATATCTATCCAAAATCCTTCTAAATAAACTTTAAAATACTAATAAAGTAGATCCCTAAGTTTTATAAAACTTTTTCACCATTTAGTCAACCACAAAGTGTGACCCCATGGGCCTTTTTTAGAATGGATAAAAAATATGAATTAATAAATTCATAAATGTATATAAAGAGCAGCCTATAAAAAATCATTAGTGCTACTCAAGCTTCAAAGGGATCTGGCATGATCTTCATTAAACACATGTATCTTTATGCATGTTCCCACCAATTGTGTGATATACACATATTGATAATCATATAATACCTTTTCCCAAGATATAGAGTGACTATGGGGAATGAAGTATATCAATACTATATTTCCAAATCATAAATTATTAGTTCTATAAGTACAGTCTAAATTGGTCAATAAATACACTATATGTCATTCCTCTAAGCATATGAGAACATCACATGACCCTCACCCAAATAGATAAGCACATTTCATAAACCTTATCTAGGTATGGGAATACACTTTATCTACCTTTATCAAGGGACCAAATTTCATTCTCGTCACACAAGAGTGAAAAATACATATTGGTTAAGCCTCATCCAATGGAATGATCAGAAACATACCCAACCACTGCCTGATTAGCTAATCCTCAAGTCTTTCATAAGAAAGGTATAAAAGATTAAAGGTTTCCATGATAGGTGTATTGGTAACCATTTGTATAAGGAAATACCAACATGAAACATATACCGCCATTATACCAAAGTAATAGTATATTAAACATCATGTGGTATACTTAGAGGGTCATCCATGTAATGAATTGTGACTAAGAAATTTTAATTTTGGGTATTAAAGTTTAAAAAATATAGACCTATTTCAATTTTTTGATTTTGAGTAGGGGAATGTTTCATTTTTTTAATTTAATCATTAAATATGAGTTTTATGGATGATATATTAGGTGTTTTAAATATGTTTTTAGGTTTTATTCTTGGTTCAGAGGTCTAGGATAGGATCAAGGTGGTGGAACCTATAATCTTAAGACTGTAGGTGGAACCGAGTACTTGATGGGAGCTCACTAGGTATTCAATGATCTGGGAAGAAGAACCAGTCACATAGGGGTGCCACCGGGTACCAAGTTTCATGTTATTATTTTTATTTAAGAATGGGCCACATTGTTCATTCTCTCATACTTTCTATTTCTTATTTAGTTCCCTACAAACCATTTCATCTCTTTGTTATCATGGCCTCCCTCCATAGTCCTACTTTCATTTTCTTATTACCTCCATTTTAATTGTGTGAGTTGAACATAGGTACACTGAGTGTAATTTACCATTACACATTATGTAATGGTATCATAAAACATGTAATATTTACAGCTATGGAAAGAATATTTAAGCATTCTTCATATGGTTTTCCCCATTCTTAACCAAACAAAATAATGATAACATGAAATCTTGATCATTTAACTCAAAGAAAAAATATGAACAAGAATACTATCAAACCAATACGTGAAATTGATCATATAAATTTTAAATAATTTAAAATTAGAATGTGACCAATCTAACACCACTTGAAGGTTTTGGGGAACATTGGAAGTGCCAGGTGGAGGCCTAATTTTAGATTCTCATCAATATGAATAGATAATATTCAAATACCTTGACATATAAACCAAGAAATATAGAGAGAGGATCATGAACATTTAATTTATAATTAATTAAATAATAATTACCTTTTCTATAATAATACTCTTGGTCATTTTCTATTATATCTCTTTTCGCATTGTCTTTGTAGCAGAGAATCCAAGAAAGGATACCTCTATATGTAGCCACACCTGCTCCATGAATATTTTAATGTCATTATTGATGCTTAGGGTGCTATAAAATAAGATACAAATGTTTCACATCATTCATCATTTATCTCAATATTGTATCATATTCACTCAATTTTCTTGAATGGGGTAGGGGATAATTTTCTCTTTAGGAATTGAGATAATTATATAAAATCTGTTTGTTTTGCCAATACACCACCCATATAAAATTGATATAAATGAGAATATATAATTAGGGTTATATAATTATAATTACATAAATTCCATTATCTATTATTTAATATAAGTTATTTCCCATTTTAAATAATAATGATAATAATAATAATATATCCCATGAAATATAATATATTTAGTATCATTTATTAAATAAATAAAATAATATTTAATGATACTAAATAAAATATATGAGTTTCCAATAGATCATTAAATTCAATCCATATGATACAATAAATAATAAATTCACTAAACATGTAAATAAATATTTATTTTATTATTCATGTAACTAAAAAATATTTATATCCATCTATTCACTAAAATAGTGAATAAATATTTATTTTTTTATTACCTTATGAATGAATAAATAATCGATAAAATTAAACTCACATATTCTAAACTTGAATATCTCATGATTGAATTTATATGATTAAATTAAATTGAATAAATATTATTCCATAATATAGGAATAAATTTATTCTTAATATTAAATTCAATAGAATTTAATGAGATTATGGGTACACTTAATGTGTGACCCTCTAACGATTCTTCTCAATAACGATAGGTGAACTTATATAAATTCCAAGATCAGCATCTGGAAAAATTTTAGGGTACCTAAAAATAAATAATTTAATGTTGCATCTATAATAACCTTACTATGAATACTACTATGTAATATAATTCCATTGTATCCCAATATATCTTCAATATGGATGCATACTAGTGTTATCACCCAATATGCTCAATTTATCTTCCTTTGACTTTATAAAATAAACTTATCTATAAACTATCGTGGACATGGATTTTTTTAAACACTTCCATTCAAATTAAAGTTCCAAATATATCTTCTTCCATTAATATGGAAGAGGAAAATAATTTCTTAACTTATTCAATTAATATCATATAACTTATGATGCGCCTAATGTATTCTACCTCACCGTGAGCATATGTTGTCACGGTTTTCATCCATACATCAAAGTATGAAATTCTTGATGCGCTTTAAAAATAATCTAATGTATAAAGACTAATTCACACATTTTTTATATGGATATCCAATGATATGTAAAAAATGTGGAATTTTTATTGGTGGGTCTTCCCTTATAATCTACCATATTGGAGTTCACCATATGTGAAATTCATGGGAAAAAGTCTCAATATCTTTTGAACCTTTAGAACCTGATAATAAAACACCATTTGTATCCCATCATATTTATTTAACTAGAACATAGGAAATATTTATTAATATTTTACTAGAATTTATAATTTCTCATTATAGTAGGGTACTAATATAACCATTTTATGTGTTGAATATTATAAAGATATTATTTCATTAATTTTACCCAGAAGAAAAATAATTACATGATAAAATATATGATTATATTATTTTAATTGAAAGTAATATAGTCATTTGGTTTTAAGGTGGAAAATCTGATAGACTCCAACTTAAACTAGATCCGATGATAAATAATTTTTAATCTACTAATTCTCACATGATTTACATGCTTCATATAAGGTACAACATTAGTCAATGGGCCAACCATGTTTTTCTATATGGATAATATACTAACTGTGACTTCACCCCTTTGATTAAAATCTCTCAAGTGGTGATGTATATGCTTTATATATTGATGTGACATGGGATCTTAGGCTAGAAACACTATTTTAATATTATCACAATACAGAGTAATAAGATGTTTATTAATAGGTATAAAACCAAGACCCTAAAACAAGTTTTATATAAATACTACTTATTTAGCTTTATTAAAATCCATAACATACTCAAAATATATTTTAGAATATGTGAACATAGGGTATTTAGAACACTTACAACTCATAGCTCCTCTACTGAGGCAAAACTCATATCTCAATTATGATTTAAAATTATTATGATTTTTTTAGAAACTAGTGTATGTGTATCCCCTCACAAATAGTTACTTATATCCTAAAAAACCATGAATATAAGGCCCCAGCCTTAAACCTTGCTTAATCTTGAGTTAATACAAGATTACACATTGAGGATCTTTTCAGGTTTAGAGTTTTAGAGAATTAGATCATAAAACTTGCATTACATTCCATATTTAAACAAAGTGATTACATAAAAGATAGTATTTATTTTTCCCATCAAAGGAAATATATTTAAAATAAAACATGGATTCTTTCTTGACACTTCCTTGACACTATCATCACATCATATACCTTTCCATTGACCTGTGAAAAAACATTTCAAAAACTTGGGATGAGCATAAAAAGCTCAGTAAGGGATATAAAAGTACGAAATGAAAACATTAGTCCATGTATGAAATCATACTTTACTCATAAAACATAATCAATTTAACATACCTCATCAAATCATGAATAAATCATAGAAATCATAAGACATAAAGGTAACTTGAGGCATTCATAACATTCTTACGTAGGGAGTAACCCTCTTGGTTACGTTTGGAATACCCATCATAGTATATTCCCTAAATCTCTTCGTAGAAACCATAACGTTTAACTCCTTCGCGTTACCCAATGCATTAGAGAGCTATATCAGGCACACCCTCCCTTAGTTTATCATGGAACCACACGTCTTTATAACAATGCCCAAGAACCATAACATAATCGTATCACATAAAACATGCATAAAGGAAACATAACATTTCCACTTTTCAATCACAAGATATCAATACAACACATTGATATAAAAACATTATGAAAACCATTTTCAATACCAAAATAAAATAAAAGTAAAATATGGTATTTATTTTTCATTCAAAAAAAGTTTATGGCTTGTAGAGGAATCCGAAACTCAAATAATGGTCATAGCGATGGAGAAGTCGTTGTCACCGCATACGTACGACAAAAACATTCCCTTTTATAATTTAGTAAAACACTTCGTATAAAAAAGATTCCTTTTGGATAAATGTAGAATTCAAAGGGGTTTATACACCGTATAAAAGAAAGTTGTGTATGAAACAAAATATACCTCAATGAAAGGAGATTGAGACGAAGTCCCTTACCTCGGGTCCGACTTGACTCGGTCGTTCTTTAATGTCCTTAAAATCGGGTAACTCTCTTTGATTTGAGCTCAAAGGCTTCCTTGGGAAGACTTCTGCCCAAAGTGAGGATTCTATGAGTAAGAGAGGGATGTGGAGAGACAAAATGAGTAGGTTTTGGCCGAGCCAAAGGAGTTAGAGGTGTGGGTAAGGTGGTAGAGGTGGGGGCCTTTTATAAGAGGAGAGGAGGGGCACTCTTGGAAAGGTATAAAATGTTACTTTATTTTCAAATGAGTTTCGGATTTTAAAGGTCCCACATTGATGTATTTATAGGATAAGGTGATAAGGGTTCGAAATATACTCATCCAATAGGTCTTTTACAAGTGTAAGTTATAGTTTAAATATTATCTTTTCATTTTACTTAAATCCTTTATTAATGAGGTAATCGCTGCATCATCATGATGTCATAAATAATTTAATTTATTTAATGTCTAAAAATTAAAAACAAAATACTATGATGTAGGAACTATTTTTATCTTTACAATTACTATTTATAGTCTAATAGATCATTTATGTATACAAAATTAAAAATGTTTTACTCAGGTGATACATTCTTTGTTATATTTAACTTTCTTTAAAAATAAAAAAGATAAAAAGTCATTTTCACACAAAAGTGATTCCATGGGGTCCCCAAGTTTGGCACAAGGCATCCCATGGTTGGTCATGACACAACCAGTAGTATTAGTACACATTTTGGGGTCATTTATTATTATTATGGTATTATTTTATTATCCTTAACTACCCGATTACTAATTAATCAAGATAATTAAAGATAATTACCGTCGTTACTATTCATAATGTCCAAAAACAAGAGTCTTGATTACATAATTTGGACCTTCTGATTCCAAATATGTAATCCATTTTACCAAATTCCAAACACATAAATTTCAATAATTAATTTAAAAATAATTCCCGTTGTCAAAACAAATAGCGGTTTTTTTTTGAAACAATATCTATGAAAAGTTTGGCATTAGTTTATGCCCAATTCCAAAGTGAAATTAATCCTAATGACCATAATTGGATTAAATGGTAAAAATATATTCTATTTACACTTTAAAACAAATTAAAAAGATAATATAACCATATAATTGAATTAGATTAAAAAGCATTTTTGATGTAAAATGTAGTATTTTTCACTATTCATTAAAAAAATGAACATTGTCAGAAAAATACCAAAAAATTATCCAATGTAAATTTCAATGTCCCAATCATATATAATAAGTTTATTTTGACAAATAGAGCTTATAAAATTTTCAAAAGTTTTATTTAAAAAAGGTTTTCCATCAAAAGGCAGTAAAACAATATTTTAAGAATATTAGTGTATTCCGTGCTTAAGATTGGATTTATTCTCATTTTAAGCCTCTAAAACACTATATAATTCATAAATAGACATAGATAAGAATATCTATTATTCATTACTTACTTGGTATGTTACATCCTTCCCCCCCTTTATAAAATTGTGTCCTCGCAATTTATTTACTTATCGAATAAGTGGGGGTATTTATCCCTCATTGCATTTTCAGATTCCCATGTTGCCTCTTCACTCATGTGGTTCTTACACAAAACTTTTACTTCATGAATCATCTTATTTCGCAACACTTGCTCCATGTGGTCAATAATCTGGACCGGTTGTTCCTCATAAGATAGATTCTCTTCCAACTGAACTACCTCTAGACTCAAAACATGAGATGGATCTGGCATATACTTCCTTAACATTGAAAAATGAAAAATATTGTGTACCTGAGATAAAATTGGAGGTAACTCCACTCGGTATGCAACTGATCCAACTCTCTCCAGAATTTCATATGGTCCAATGAACCTTGGACTCAACTTTCCTTTCTTACCAAATCACATCACACTTTTCCATGGGGAAACTTTGAGAAAAACATGATCACCTACCTCGAAAGATAGATCCTTCATCTGGTTATCCGCATAACTCTTCTGCCTGCTCTGAGCTGTTCTCATGTGTTTCTGAATCAATTGATCTTTTTCTGCCATCTCTTCTAACAATTCTGGTCCCATCATCTTCCTTTCACCCACTTTATCCCAGAAAGCTGGAGTTCGACACCGCTTCCCATATAATGCCTCAAATGGAGCCATCTGTATGATGGAATGAAAACTGTTATTATATGAAAATTTAACCAGAGAAATATGTTGGTCCCAAATTCCCTGATAATCCATCGAACAAGCACGTATCATATCCTCCAAATTCTGAATTGTTCGATCTGATTTCCCATCTGATTGAGGATGAAAAGCTGCACTAAAATTTAATTCACTACCCAACGACTTCTGAAGGCCTTTCCAAAAGTTAGAAGTAAACCTGGGATCATGATCAGATACAATGGATAGGGGAAATCCATGCAACCTGACTATCTCTTTAAGATAAAATCGAGAAAGTTGATCTAGGGAAAAAGTATCCCGCATAGCAAGGAAATGAGCAGATTTAGTCAAGCGATCAACAATAACCCAGATTGCATTATTACCTCGAGGTGTATTCGACAATCCCACAACGAAGTCCATGGATATATTATCTCATTTCCACTCTGGTACTGGTAAAGGCTGAAGCATCCCTTTCGATAACTGTCGATCTGCTTTTACCTGTTGACAAGTCAAACACTTCACAGTAAAATCAGCAATATCCCTTTTCATTCCGTCCCACCAGTAATACTCCCGAAGATCTATATACATCTTAGTACTGCCTGGATGAACTGAAAACGGAGAACTATGAGCTTCACATAACAAATCTCTCTTCAACTGTGAATCACATGGCACACAAAATCTCTTCCCAAATCTCAAAACACAATCATTATCAATGTTGAATTCAGGCAACTTACCCTTTTGAACCAGCTCTACCTTTTTCTGCAACTCGTTGTCTTGCTTCTATTCTTTTTTAATTCTGTCTGATAGAGATGATCTCACTGATACCTGAAACAAAACAGAATAACTTCCTGCACCAACAACTTTTATGCCCAAGTTCATCAAATCCTTAACCAAAGGATCACGTTCCAACTACAACATTGTTAATGAAGTATTACTTTTTCGACTCAAAGCATCAGCCACTTTATTTGCTTTTCTCGGATGGTAATGAATTGTAAAATCATAATCCTTGATTAATTATATCCATCTCCTCTATCTCATGTTCAATTATTTCTAAGTGAATATATACTTTAAACTTTTTTGATTAGTATATATTTCACACTTTACTCCATACAAATGATGCCTCCAAATTTTAAAAGCGAAAACAATAGCAGCTAATTCCAAATCATGTGTAGGGTAATTTACCTCATGAGTTTTCAACTATTGTGAAGAATAAGAAATTACCTGATCATTCTGCATTAGGATTCAACCAAGTCCTTTTAATGAAGCATCACTGTAGATAACAAAATCACCATTCCTGGAAGGTAGTGCCAAAACTGGAGCATTCACCAATCTTCTTTTCAGTTCCTGAAAACAATCATCACATTCCTTTGTCTAGATAAACTTAACACCCTTCCGAGTTAACTTAGTCATTGGACTAGATAACCGGGAAAAATTTCTAACAAACCTTCGGTAATAGCCTGGCAAACCAAGGAAGCTACGAATCTTAGTTACATTTGTGGGTCTTGGCCATTCTTCAACAACCTTTGTTTTTGCAGGATCAACATTTATCCCATCTTTAGAAACAATGTGACCAAGGAAAGAAATTTGTTGCAACCAAAACTCACACTTGCTGAATTTCCCATACAATTTATTTTCTTTTAAGGTTTGTAAAATAACCCTTAAATTTCTTTCATGCTCCTCTTTACTTTTAGAAAACACCAAAATATCCTCAATGAAAACCACCACAAACTTATCCAAGAACTCATGGAAAATTATATTCATTAATTCCATGAATACAGCAGGTGCATTGGTTAGCCCAAAAGACATTACTACAAATTCATAATGGTCATATCTTATACGAAATGCCGTCTTCGGAACATCTTCTTCCTTTACCCTCAACTTATGGTACCCCGATCTCAGGTCAATCTTTGAAAAATACTGAGCTCCCTGGAGCTGATCAAATAGATCATCGATATGAGGCAATGGATATTTTTTCTTAACAGTGATGTTATTCAAGGATCTATAATCAATTAAAAGTCTCATAGAACCATCTTTCTTTTTAACAAATAAAACTGGATCACCCCATGGTGATGTGCTAGGTCGAATGAAACCTTTATCTAATAAATCATTCAATTGCTCCTTCAACTCTAAAAGTTCAATTTGAACCATTCGATAAGGGAGTTTTGAAATTGGCTTAGAATCAGAAACTAAGTCAATAGTAAATTCAACTTTCCAATCTGGTATTATTCCAGGAAATTCATCAGGAAAAACATCAGGATACTCATTTACCACTGGCACATCATTAATCTGAACAGTTCCTTTGTTTTCAGCAATATATTCAAGGTAACATTCATTTCCATCTTTTACAAGTTTCTCGGCCTCTTGATATGTTATCAATAGTAAGGGTTCATTATTGTACACAAACTGAAAGTCTTTCTGAAAAGAAACTTCTTTAGCTATACAGTCAATCTTAGCATGGTAAATAGAGAGCCAATCCATACCCAGGATAACATCAAACTCTACTAGAGGTAGAACAATTAGGTTTGCAAGTAGGTTCTTTCCACGGATAAGGATAGGGAGATTCTTATAAATTATTTTTGCCTCAACATTTTCCCCACGTGTTTTGACCACAGGTTTAGGAGTCATTTCTTGAGATGGTATTCCCATTTTACTAGAAAAGTTTTCAGAGATGAAAGAATGTGTAGACGTCGAATCAAACAACACACTGTCATAATCTAAAAAAACAAAGTATCTGATACAACTTAATTTGATAGCCCGACATCTGCTGAAGTAGTTGCAAAGGATTTCACCACCCCTTTCTACTTGTAGTCTAACTGCTTCCCATCACTCAAGCTCTTCGTTGGACACTCGTTTGCATAGTGACCCATCTCATTGCACTTAAAACATTTCACTAACTATAAATAAAATTTGGACTTACCATCACCTTGATCTTTTTCAGTGCAATCACGAGACTTATGTCACATCTTACCACATCAGTAGCACTTTCCAGAATTCAGAAGAAATTCTCCAGCATGCCTTTTACCACATTTATCACAAACTGGAAACTTAGTTTTCTTACTGTTAGACCTTTTTGAAGAATTATTTCCTTTCTCCTACCACCTCGGTCTCTTCTTCTGCTGGTTTTTATAGAACACTTGATCACTGGCAAACTCCATTTCCACCTTCTCAGCACATCGAACAATCTTTTCATAAGTTTTGAACTCACAAGAAGCTAAATCCCTTTGATATTTTGGCTTTAATCTTGAGTAAAAACGATTGATTTTACTATCAAGGTCTCGGATAAAATTTGGAGCATACCTTGCTAATCGAGTGAACCTTTCTTCATAGGCAGCCACTGAGTCTTCCTATTACCTCAATTCTAGGAATTGTTTTTCCATCCTAAGTCAAACAGCCTTAGGAAAATACTTCTCAAGAAACATACCTTTGAATTCATCACAGTCAAGAGCATCAATCTCTTCAGCATCCCTGATATATTTAACCATCGACCACCACTGATCTGCTTTACCCTCCAATTGGTAAATAGCAAGACTAACCTTTTGATTGTCTGAACACCCCATGACATCAAAAATCTTCTCCAGTGGTTTAATCCACCCTTCAGCTAGCACAGGGTCAGATGATCCTCTGAATGATGGGGGATGTTACCTCATGAAATGTTCCACCACTGACATGTTCCTCTGCGGTTGATCTGGCTGATCTCGTGCATGGATACCACCACCATTTACCGCATGATTCAACTGCGCCATTACTGCAACAAACTGTTCAGTTCCAATTCCAACCATCTTAGGATGCTAATTCGGAAGGTTATTTCCTTCTGTATGCCTTGCTAGTACTGCTTCCCTGTTTCCTCTAGGGAAAACCATTCTGAACAAACATGTCTTAGATGAAGCAACATGGTAATCTTAAAATGCTATATCAATTTCAATTTGACCAAAATATATATATATATATATATTTGGATAATTATTTAATATAATTCTAACTCCTAAAGTTATCTAAACCGACCTCTGATACCAACTATAAGGCCCCAGCCTTAAACCTTGCTTAATCTTGAGTTATTACAAGATTACACATTGAGAATCTTTTTAGGTTTAGAGTTTTAGAGAATTAGATCATAAAACTTTCATTACATTCCACATTTAAACAAAGTGGTTACATAAAAGATAGTATTAATTTTTCCCATCAATGGAAACATATTTAAAATAAAACATGGATTCTTTCTTGACACTTCCTTGACACTATCATCACATCATATACCTTTCCCTTGACCTGTGAAAAATATTTCAAAAACTTGGGATGAGCATAAAAAGCTTAGTAAGGGATATAAAAGTACGAAATGAAAACATTAGTCCATGTATGAAATCATACTTTACTCATAAAACATAATCAATTTACCATACCTCATCAAATCATGAATAAATCATAGAAATCATAAGACATAAAGGTAACTTGAGGCATTCATAACATTCTTACGTAGGGAGTAACCCTCTTGGTTACGTTTGGAATACCCATCACAGTATATTCCCAAAATCTCTTCAGAGAAACCTTAACGTTTAACTCCTTCGCGTTACCCAATGCATTGGAGAGCTATATTGGGCTCACCCACCCTTAGTTTATCATGGAACCACCCGTCTTCAAAACAATTCCCAAGAACCATAACATAATCGTATCACATAAAACATGCATAAAGGAAACATAACATTTCCAATTTTTAATCACAAGATATCAATACAACACATTGATATAAAAACATTATGAAAACCATTTTCAATACCCAAATAAAAGAAAAGTAAAACATGGTATTTATTTTTCATTCAAAAAAAGGTTATGGCTTGTAGAGGAAGCTGAAACTCAAATTATGTTCCTGGCGGTGGAGAATCATTGTCGCCGCATACGTATGACAAAAACATTCCCTTTTGTCGTTTAGTAAAACACTTCTTATAAAAAAGATCCCTTTTGGATAAATGTAAAAGTCAAGGGGGTTTATACACCGTATAAAAGAAGGTCGTGTATAAAACAAAATATTCCTCAATTAAAGGAGATTGAGAAGAAGACCCTTACCTTGGGTCCGACTTGACTCGATTGTTCTTTAATGTCCTTAAAATCGGGTAACTCTCTTTGATTTGAGCTCAAAGGCTTCCTTGGGAAGACTTCTACCCAAAGTGAGGCTTCTAGGAGTAAGATAGGGATGTGGAGAGACAAAATAAGCAGGGTTTGGCCGAGCCAAGGGCTTGAGAGGTGTGGGTAAGGTGGTAGAGGTGGGGGCCTTTTATAAGAGGAGAGGAGGGGCACTCTTGGAAAGGTATAAAATGTTACTTTATTTTCAAATGAGTTTCGGATTTTAAAGGTCCCACATTGATGTATTTCGAGGATAAGGTGATAAGGGTTCTAAATATACTCATCCAATAGGTCTTTGACAAGTGTAAGTTATAGTTTTAACATTATCTTTTCATTTTACTTAAATCTTTTATTAATGAGGTAATCGATGCATCATCATGATGTCATAAATAATTTAATTTATTTAATGTCTAAAAATTACAAAAAAAAATACTATGATGTAGGAAATATTTTTAGATTTCAAATAAATATTTATAGTCCAATATATAATTTATGTAGACAAAATTAAAAATGTTTTACTCAGGTGATAAATTCTTTGTTATATTTAACTTTCTTTAAAAATAAAAAAGATAAAAAGTCATTTTCACACAAAAGTAATTCCATGGGGTCCCCAAGTTTGGCACAAGGAATACCATGGTCGGATATGAAACAACCAGTAGTATTAGTACACATTTTGGGGTCATTTGTTATTATTATGATATTATTTTATTATCCTTAACTACCCGATTACTAATTAATCAAGATAATTAAAGATAATTACCGTCGTTACTATTCATAATGTCCAAAAACAAAAGAGTCTTGATTACATAATTTGGACCTTCTGATTCCAAATATGTAATCCATTTTACCAAATTCCAAACACATAAATTGCAATAATTAATTTAAAAATAATTCCCGTTGTCAAAACAAATAGCGGGTTTTTTTGAAACAATATCTATGAAAAGTTTGGCATTAGTTTATGCCCAATTCCAAAGTGAAATTAATCCTAATGACTACCATTGGATTAAATGGTAAAAATATATTCTATTTAAACTTTAAAACCAATTAAAAAGATAATCTAACCATATAATTAAATTAGATGAAAAAGCAGTTTTGATGTAAAATGCAATATTTTTCACTATTCATTAAAAAAATGAACATTGTCAGAAAAATACCAAAAAATTATCCAATGTAAATTTCAATGTCCCAATCATAAATAATAAGTTTATTTTTACAAATAGAACTTATAAAATTGTCAACAGTTTTATTTAAAAAAGGTTTGTCATCAAAAGGCAGTAAAACAATCTTTTAAGAATATTAGTGTATTCCATGCTTAAGATTGGATTTATTCTCATTTTAAGCCTCTAAAACACTATCTAATTCATAAATAGACATAGATAAGAATATATATTATTCATTACTTACTTGGGATGCTATAATGAAAACATCCTTTTTACACCTAGGATACTTTAGGATAATATTTACAGCTAAAAAATGTGGCTCACTTAAGTCTAATTGTTATCTTTTTACCACGATCAAGGTGTAGGCAACATTAAGCCTGGAATATGGTGTAATATACATGATAGATACCACCAATAATGTGTAATAAATTATATTAATCCTTTTTATCTGTTTTTATGTTTTTTTACACATTGTCTTAGAGATGTGTTGATATATATAATTTTCATAAATAAATTTTAAATTAAAAATTCATATATTTAATTAATTATTTAGTGTTTTTTCTCTTATAATTCATTGACATATTCATTTAAGGGTGATTGTTACATTTTTTATAAGAATAATTTATATTAAAATGATAAATGGATTAATTTTTTATTTTAAATTGTTTTTATACATCTCGGGTATTAATCATAAAATCCATTTTTTATGTAATAATTAATAGTAATTTTTTATTTGAGAATGGATTTAGAAACTACATGTAAAATATAGTTCTATCCTTTTAATTTCACTCTATTATTTTTTTCATAAAATATTATATGTATTGAATTTTTATTTAATATTCTATGAAATAACTCTAAACAACTTGGGGTACATATTTTAATTGAATAACCTAAGATGGATCATAATTTTTCATGAAGATATTGGGCCCAGAAGTCAAAGTAAACTGGATTCATCAATATATACATCAATTCATTGTTAAACTTATAAATTTTTCATGAAATCAAGTAATTGGATTAAATTTTTGTAAAATATATAATATTTAAAAATAAATATTTCATTTAACTAGATCCATGACTAGATCGGTCATTTAAAGGGTAAACCATGTGGCATAAAAATAGGGAAACATTTTGAATTTATTTTTCAAATTTTCAAAATTGTGATTTTTTAACCATGCCTACCCCATGAAAATGAAAAAGATATAATTTATGAGTAATAATTTAGATTCCAATTGATGATATATATTTTATATTTTGATATTTAAATGATTTGATTCCATTTATAAAAAATAGAGGAAACCAGACATGTGTGCAAAGTGTTGTTATTACAGAGTCTTCTACTATGTTGGGTTGTTGTTTATTTTCTATAGGATTTTATTTTATTTATTTTATCTATCACTATAGTGACTATAATGATAGAGTTTAATTTATTTATTCCAAGTCATGATTTGAAAGGATATTCAGGTAGTGTAAGAACTATTTTGTATTTAATTCAAGTTGGTATTTTCATTCAATTTTCTTCTTTCCCTCCATTACTTATTTTTCATTGCATGACCATTTCATGTTAATTAAGGGATAATTATATAATTAAATTACTATAAATAAGCCTTAAAAATGAATATTTTTTGGGATAAAATTATTTGTTTAAGTATGGTTTTAGTCAACCTTTATTACTAATAAACTGAACTACATAACCATTAGAAAAGGGGATTTTATGAGAGAGAGAGAGAGAGAGAGAATGATCATGAGGACCAAAGAGGTGACTTAGACCTAATTCCAAAAAGTATGAGTTTAATTATTTTAACATTAAAACAATATTTCATAAAACTTGATATCATGTGATTGTTTTTATTTATTTTTATCATCTTCTCCCACTCTCTCCAAACACACATTCTAAGTAGTTTAGATATTAATTATAAATTCATGTCGAGTTTAGGTCATTATTATTGGATTTTTGTTCTATATAGCCACATATTCATTTGATTGACTTCATACTCTCTATACCTATACTAATTATTAGTTTATTGTTTAGTGGTTCATTTTTATAAATTTATAAATCAATAAAAACTAGAAGTAACTAATGACGCCTTCTAAACATATCAATTTATATCATTATTTTCTAGGACTAGGTTTAAAGATTACTTTCATCGTCCATTTTCAGTTTTCTATATTTATATTAGGTTTTTCTTTACCTTTTTTTATTCTATTTATGTGTCTAGAATTTTTGTTTGTGATAGTAGGAGCTGACAAATAATTTTTAATCATATAATAGATCTTGAAAATAATGTTTAGGAACTTTTAATGATCCACAGTAACAATGATACAATCTCACAACCATAATCGACCAAAGATGATACAATATTCCATGATATGTAATTTTATTTTGAAGAGGTGTGTAAAGATCTTGAAATCAGGTTCATTGAAGATGAGGTAAGTTACACTTCAAAAGATAAATCTATTCCTATAAATGGTTCACACAACACTATAGGTTTAAATGAGAAAGAAGAAGAAGAATGAGTAAATAAAGGAGATATATTTTTGAAACTTGAGTGTTTTGAATAAAAATTTAGAGGTTAGCATAATAATTAAGAAAAATAGGGAGATAATGGAGTTTTGAGTTAATAAAGGGATTACATGAATATCTAGAAGATTAGAAAACTAAAGAAGAAAAATAAGATGCAAAGAAAGAAGAATTTGAGAATATAAAATTTTATCTTGTTGTGATTATTATATAATTTGAACAAACGTATCCATTAGTTTAATATAAAGAATAATTTTACCAAGACTGGATTGATTTTGAATTATTTATGAAACCCTTAAAACTATATATATTTTGGTTACCAACACAAAGTAAAAAATGTAGATTTAATTTAGAAAGAGGCTAAAATTCCTACTAGATGCACTTCGATGTTAAATATGGGTAAATCTAAGATGGCTAGATTTTTATCTCACTCTAATAAACTAAAGTAGGTAAGGGTTGAGTTTAATGAACTTAAAAAAAGTTATTTTAGGAGACAACCTAAATTTTTTATTACTTTATAGAAAAATAGTTTTTATTTCTTTCTTAAGGGTATAGTTTTAGTTTTATATTAGGTTTTAGTTTCAATTACCCTATCATATTTAAATTTAATGAAAGGTATATGTGATTTAATGTGTTTATTTTATCTTATTGGTGCACATTTAAGGAATGTAGAATTAAGGCAATAGGTAATAGCTTTGTAATAGGGGAGTAACACTTTAAATTAAGTATTTATTTTACTCCCCCATTTTTTCACGAAATCCGTTTGTGTTCATTTAATTAAAACATGCATAACCTATATTTAGATTCTTCTAATTTTTTATCTTTGATAAAAAATAACTTAGAGTAATAATTATACCATTTTTTTGATATATTGGTTAATTAATTTTAATGGGTAAGATAGGAAATGAATAAGTATATATAAACATGGGAGAATGTATTTTACAAATCATGATTTAGGGGAACTTATTTATTTTTTAGGATGAAATGTTTTTGAGATTTTCCATGCTTTAAATTTCAAAAATTTATGTTAATTTATTTTTTAAGTGTTTATTGGCATAATTTTTTCTCTCGATCATATCTCCCATTCCTGAGAGTATTTTAGTCCAATTTTTTTCATTCATTATTTATAATGTTTCTTGAGAGACTCAGGAATTTTTTTATTCTTAAAATTTCCATTTATCATGTAAACAGTATGATTATACAAAATCTATTTTAGAATAATCAAGGAAGTATTTTTGAAAATTCTTTAACTTTGAGGTCACCTTGTATATTTATCATTATTTTATGACATAAAAACATAAATAAAATTTTTAGGTAAGCTCTATATTATATTCCTAATATTTTATTCCTACCCTAATCTTTTTGTATTGCATAATATTCAATTGAATAACTTTGGGGGAGAGGTTATCCAAGGTGGGAAGGAATGTATCTCATTGGGAGAACAAGTGGGGTGATTTACTGAAAATTTAGTCAAGGGTCATTTTTTTCATTTTATTCCATTGATACCCCTCTTGGAAAAAATAAAAAAAATGGAATAAAAAAAGTGTAATTTAATAAATAGAAAAAAAAATTAAGAAAATGGGATCTATCTTGGGTGGGTAAAAAATCACCATTACTTGACTAATGATCTTATTATAATTATTACAATTAGTGTCATGAGAAAATATTGTGGGGTTGGGTGATGAATGTGAGATTTTTATCAAGTACAACTTTTGAAAAAAAACAACAGGGTTTATATCTTTCAATATTATTTCATTGATTCATAAACTTTTCTTCGACTATTGGGGGAAAGTGGGGAGATGTCACTTTTTTAAAGGATAATTTTCATTGTGATTTTATTTTTAATGTCATAAAATATTCTTTAAGAGTTTAACCTCCTTTTGAGATTTATTGATTTTTATATTATTACCTATCCATCCAAATCCTTGGAGTTATATGAACCTTAATTCAAATTACTCATGATTTATTGTGAAATTTTTATTTGTGGTTTAGAGATTATAGATTCGTTGAAATCCTATGTTAAGGACCATGACTTGATTTATAAACACAACTCCGTTTATATTAGTTACCTTGAGTGATTGTAGAAAATAATTTTAAACTATGGTAAGTCACAAATAACATGTACATTAATAATGAATTAAAAAATATGAATTGAGGTTTGGAGAATGGATTTTAATACAAAAGAGGAAAATTAAAATACATTTTTGACCTGATCTAATTTTTAAGTGAGGAGTTTACTGAGTTTTTCTATGTGATTATAGAATATTTATTACTCATTAATAATCATTTAATTTTGTTGGGTTTTGATATTTGAATATTGGTAGGGTGGTGTTCCTTTGTGAATATATTGAGATTTAATTCTTAAGGAAAATAATAAGTTTAATTTTTGAGGCATTTGATATCTATAATTTTCATGCATAAATTTAATATTAAAAAATAATAAAAATCATTAATTATTAATTAATTTTTCCATTATAATTCATGGATTTATCCACATAAGGGTGATTGTTAATTTTTTTATAAAAAAATTGTATAAAATGATAAATGTTTTAATTATTAGATTTATATTATTTTTATACATCTTTGTTATTAATTGTTAAATCTATATTTTTATGGTATTATTTAATAGGAATTTTTAATTTGAGCATGGATTTGGAAACTACATCAAAATTTAAGTTTTTCCCCTTTAATTTCACTCTAGTATTTTTGTTATAAAATATTCTACGTATTAAATTTTTATTTTTATTTTTTTAAGAACTATATACATCTTGGGATACATATTTTGTTTAAAGAACCAAAGCTTGATCATAATTTTTCAAGGAGATAGTGGGCCTAAAATTCAAAGTGGACTATATTCATCAATTGTGACATCAGTTCACTATTATGATTATAAAATTTTCATCAATTATTTTAATTGGATGAAATTTTGAAAAAAGATAGAAAACATAACTATTAATATTTCATATAACTGTAACCATAAATAGATAGTTATTATGAAGGGTCAAACATGATAATAGGGATATATTTTGACTTTCTTTTTTAAAAATTCCAATTTTTTAACCTTTTAAAATTGACTCCCTCATTAACATGATAAATATATAAATTTTTAGAGATAAAAGATATTAAAATGGAATATATATATCTGAAATAATTTAATATTTAAAGTAGGGGCCATTTTGAAAAAGATATGGAACCAGACCTAGGTATGAAGTGCTACTACTGCAAAATCTTATGATAGGATTGAATACTACTATTTTCTATAGGATATTATTTTATTTTATTTCTTAATCTAGATAATATAATGATAGGGTTTCCTTTATTTTTCATATGAAATTATTTTAAATGGAATTTTTATTTTGTATAAACTATTTTATATTTTATTTAATTTTGGATTTTATATTCAATTTTCTTCCTTCCCTATCTTCCTTATTTTTTATTTCATGTCCATTGAATGTCAATTAATAGTGCATTCTATAATAAAATCACTATAATTAGGCCTTCTCCATTACTATTGGGTGGGATTTAATTCTATGTTTAAATATGGTTTTAGGTTACCTTTCTCACTAATGAACCGAAGTACATGACCATTACAAAAGGGGAGTTTATGAGAGAGAGAGAGAGAGATTAATCACCCATACCAAGGGGATAGATTAGAAATAATTCTAAAAACTATAAGATTACATATTTAAAAATTTCAAACACTAGTATATGAACTTTGGTATCACTCACTTGTTATTCTTTATTTTTATTTTCATCTCCCGCTCTCTCCAAATTCACATTCCAAGTAGTTTACCATTTATTTCTACCTTTTTACCTAATTTAGGTATTTATTGTTAGATTATAATTTTAACTAACCTCATATTTGTGGGATCGAAATTAGAATCACTATACCTATAATACATAGTATTTTAGTATTTAGTGGTTCGTGTTAATAAATTTATAAATCGTTATTTTCTATGAGAAACTAATGACACATTCTGGGCATATCAAGTGTATACCATGTGACATAAGAAAAAAACCTATCTTGGATTATTGTATATTGTATATTTTCAATTCAATATCAATATATGTACCTTAAATTAGTTCAATAATCCTCTTATATCTATCTTGATGGATTATAATCCCTATATTGTTGAGTCCTTCACCAATGTCTTTCATAGCGAAACATTTATTCAACCATGTATTAACTAACTATAAGATTGATATCTCATTTACCTTATATAATATATCATCAACATATATCACTAATAAAATAGTAGAACTCACACTAAACCTCTTGTGGAAACAAGGATCACATTCATACTTAACAAAACCAAATTTTCTTATGGCTTCATCAAAATGAATTTTATATGATCACGATGTTTGCTTCAACCCATAAATGGATCTTTTCAACCTGGAAACCTTATTAGAATATTTTGGTTTCATAAATAGTTATGTTTGTGTAATGTAAACATCTTACAAAATATTCCCATTAATTATTTGGTCTTTACATCCATTTACCAAATTTCATAATCTTAATAAGATACTATAGTAAGTAGAATTCATATAGATTTTAACATAACAACTGGTGAAAAGGTTTCATCATAGTATATTCCATGAAATTTATCAAATCCTTTATCAAACATTCCATTAATATAGTTACTCATATTAACATTCACAAATATCTTCTTCTTGAATATCCATTTACACCCAATGAGATTTACGTCAACTGGAGGATCTTCCAAAACCCAAACTTGATTTTGGAATATTGAATCCATTTCATTATTCATAGAATATTTCTGTCTAAAAACCATTGATCTATTTATTACTTCCTAATATGATAGTGGTTCATTATTCTCAAGTAATAATGTTTTGTATCCCTTGGTGATAAGAAAAATATATCACTATGGTTTTCTAATATTTCTAGTATTCTCACACAACACTTGTGTCTCTAGAATAACATCTCCCATTAGGTCTTGGGAAATTTGTTCCCATACCAATTCTTGTACATCTATAGATTCAAATTTATTTAAATATATCTTACACCCAATATCTTTTTTGGATATATGTTCCCTTCCATGAAAAGTGTAACTTTTATCGACTAATTCCTTTTTATCTAATGGGTTTCAAAGGTGATATCCTTTAGTTTCTTTAAGATTCATTATAAAGATGCACTTTGTGGATCATGATGCTATTGTTATGTTATGATTATCCTTAAAAAAATGCATCACACCCTCATACAATAATGCATGACAAAGAGGATTTATTTTTATACATAAAATCATGTGGTATTCTACTTGCAACTTTAGCTGGTACTCAATTTAGTATGTATGTTATTGTATTTAATTTTCATCCAAAAAATGACAATGGTGAAGGTTTCGAGCATAGAAAAAGTGTGGTTGGGATAGAACCCAAATTTTATTTTTTACCACGATAAATTATTATTTTGGGATCAATATGACGATGAACACCAGTCTCCATGGAATAGAATCAATGATTTAGATAAATAATGAAGAGGCTTAAAACCTTTAGAGAGGATCTTACACATCTTGTTTATAATTAATTTAATTAATTTCATAAATAAAATAATACCTGGATCTTCCGTATTTTCATCATTGATGATTTTGATCATCTGGAATGACCCCTCCGTATTATCTTGTTGTGCTTGCAAGGATCCAAACTATAATCCCACAAGTAGTGATTCACATGTGCTCTAATGGCCTCCTATGGACATTGCTCATTCTCCGGGTGCTATCACGGCGAAGCGAGTGTCTTGTTTCAGTCATTCTTTATCACTTGTTCTTTGGACTTGAATAACTTCTCTCATTATTGAGAGGGGTGGGAATAGGATATGAGAGAGAAATTATTCGGCTCAACAATTCATAATTCACCGGGTGTGTGGTTTGGTACATGGAACAATAGACGTATGTGTCTATTTATTGACATGGGGCTTTATTTACAATATTTAATTGCATAACAACAATTAAATACATTCAAAACCTTAGATAAAACCCATTATATAAATAATAATATCGCGCTATTATTTATGGTGTGCCAACATGCGCAAAATGGAATTATAAATAAAATTATACATCACAAAATAATAGCAGCATTATTTTAATTTGTGAAAACTAGTTAAATAATTATTTATCATCTTTCAAATAATTATTTTACTTCCAGACCTGACTTGGTCCTCTTGAACTCCACTTCCATTTACTGAACACCTGAATAAATAAATAATTTATTCTCTTAAATAAATATTTTATTTACAAACTAGTAAATAAATATTTATTAAATCTTCAATAAAATAAATAAATATATTTTACACACAATCCTGTGAATAAATATTTATTTAATTTATGAAATCATTTAAGTTGAATAAAATTATTACAATGTCTTGAGAATAATATTTATTAATTAAATTCAAATAGAATTTAACCGAGACCACCAGAAACACTTAGTGTGTGACCCTCTAGGATTCTTTTTCATTGGCATTAGGCAAGCTTGCCTAAAGTCCATGAGTACTATCTAGCAACGGGTCAAGAAACCCAAGAGAATGAACTTAAAGTTGAAACAACTACATCTATATACAAAAGCTCACTATGTAATATAATCTTGTTTTCACAATATCTCATCAAGCAGGTTTCATGATAGTGTCGTCAACTTTTATGCTAGATACATCGTTCTTTGACTACCTGAAATAAACTCATCATTACACCATGGATATGGAATTTCACATGATGGTTCTACTTCAATCAAAGGTCTGAGATATCAACTTTCATAAATTGAAGGGATAAATCCTTCCTCGACTTATCTATTAATAACATGTCACTCGTGACACACCCAACGTACCCTACTTCCCACCAACTATCTTCATGAAGGTTTTCATCATTAAATCAATGTGCATGAGTCATGACATGTATTAATGATAATCTTAAAGTCTAAGGATAATTACACATGCTCGTAGATATAAATATCTAATGACACCAAAACATGCATAATTTCTACTGGCGGGTATGTTCTCATAATATTCTATCTTGGAGATTACCAAGTGTGAACTTCATGAGAGGAAGTCTCATATTCTTAGGAGTAATCACACCTAATGGTATGCATGCTATGTGTCCCATAATAGTATGTCATCCAACCATAGAAATATATTTAAGAATATTATTATAGAATTTCAAGGTTATCATCATAGAGGGGAACTGTCATGACCGTATCAATGAAAAAAATACTCTAGGACATTATTACATCATAGTCATGCAGAACAATGAAAAATATGTAATAAGATGTTTAATATTTAAATACATTAAATTTCCATGTAATCAAAGTACAACTAGTTGGTTCTAGGACACCAACTCTTATAAACTCCCACTTGGACTAGATCCAACTGCCTATGACTTTCAGTCTGCTAAACCTCACAAGGTGATCATGTTTATGCTGAGTCAAGGATTTAGTCAAGTGGTCTGCCACATTGTCTTCCATGGAAATAATTCTCACTTCAACTTCACCTCTCTAAGAAAAATCCCTCAAGAGATGATACTTCTGAAATATTTTCTTCGTCCGCTGATGTGACCTTGGCTCTTTTGCGAGAGCCACCATTGCAGTATTATCACAGTATAGTGTGAGGGGATCTTTACTGCTAGGTATCACATCCAACTCCTGGACAAAGCTTCACATCCAAAATTATTCTTTAGATACCTCAGAAGCTATGATATACTCATACTCTTCTATAGAATCTATGACCACACTCTTCTTTGAGCAATTCCAGCTCACTGAACCTCCATTCAAAGTGAATATGTATCCTGTTTGTGACTTCATGTCATCTTGATCAGTCTAAAAACTAGCATCTATATATCCTCTAATGAAAAGTTCATCATCACCTCTATAAACCAGGAATGTAGCCTTAGTACGCCTCAGATACTTTAGGATAGTCTTGACTTCTATCCAAGGGTGGTCACCTGGGTCACCTTGATATTTTCCTACCACACTCAATGCGTAGGTGACATCCAACCTAGTACATAGCATGACATACATGAATAACCCAATCACTGATGCTTATGGAGTACTTTCCATAACTTTTCTTTCTTCATGTGTCTGAGGGCACATTTTCTTGGAAAGATGAATTCCATGTGATGCTGGCAACAATACCCTCTTGGATTTTTCCATACTGAATCTCTTCATTATCTTATCCATGTATGTAATTTTAATTAGGCCCAAAAATCTATTGGATTTATCATGATGGATCTTGATACGAAGAATATATGCAACCTCACCCATGTTCTTCATGGAGAAGCATTGATTCAACCATGCCATAATAGACTATAAGACTGGTATCTCATTTCCAATAAGTAATATGTCATCAACATATACTATTAGGAAAATGAATTCACTCCCACTAAACCGTTTGTAGATACAAGGTTCACATTCATTCTTGATAAAAATAAATTTCATTATGGATTCATCAAAATTAATGTTCCATGACCTAGATGATTAATTTAATCCATAAATGGATTTTTGTAACTTGAATACCTTATTGGAATCCTTTGGAGTCATAAACCCATCAGGTTGTGTCATGTAGACATCTTCGTAAAGGTTCCCATTAAGGAAGCGTGTTTTGACATCCATTTTCCAAATCTCATAGTCATGGTAAGTGGCAATGGTCAATATAATTATAATAGATTTCAGCATTGCAACTGGTGAAAATTTTTCTTTGTAGTCAATGCCTTGACACTGTTTGAACCCTTTTGCAACCAGTCATGCCTTATAGGTGTTGACTTGTCCTTCCATGTCCAGTTTCTTCTTGAATACCCATTTTCAACCAACATGCTTTACATCAACTAGAGGATCTACCAAAATCCAGACTTGGTTTTGGTACATGGAATCCATTTCAGAATCCATGGCTTCTTGCCACTTGGAAACATCTATTCCACTTACTATTTCCTTGTAGGTTAGAGGATCATTATTATCAAATAACAATGAGTCACCATACTCGATAACTAGAAAACTATACCGTTCTGGTTCTCTAACCTCTCTTTTACTCCTACGTAGCTCTTGTGTCTCTAGAACAGTTCTTTCTTCCATGGGGCTTTTTGGAATCTGTTATTTTACCAGATCTTGTGTACCTTGAGCCTCAACTTCATCAAAGTATTTCTCTCTTCCACTATCTCTTTTGGATATGTGATCCCTCTCAAGAAATATGGCGTGTTTTTACACTATAACATTTTTTTCTGAGAGGTTGTATAGGTAATATCCCATTGTTTCCTTGGGGTATCCTATAAAGGTACACTTTATGCCTCGGGGTGTAAGTTTGTTACCTGAAAAGGCCTTAACAAACACATCGCTTCCCCACACATGTAAATTTGATAATATGTCTTTCTTTCCACTCCAGAACTCATATAGAATACCATTTATCGATTTAGTTGGTACTTAGTTTAGTATGTTTGTCATTGTTTGTAATGAATATCCCCAAAAGGGTAATGGAATACTCGTATGACTCATCATTGATCTCACCGTGTCCAACAGGGTGTGGTTCCTCCTTTCACTCACACCATTCCATTGGGGAGTGTATGGAGGAGTGAGTTAGGATAGGATCCCAAACTCTTGTAAGTAATCAATGAAGTCTTGATTAAGATATTCTCCACCTCGTTCTAAGCATAGTTTCTTAATCTACTTACCAAGATGGTTCTCAACTTCATTCTTGTATTCTTTGAAATTATCAAAAGAATCTGACTTATACCTCATTAAGTAGATATATCCATATCTACTAAAATCATCAGTAAAAGTTATGAAGTATGAGTAACCTCCCCTTTCTTCAACTAGAAATGGTCTACACACATTATTATGAACCAATTCATGAAGTTCTTTAGCCCTTTCACCTTTCCCACTAAATGGGGCATTGGTTATTTTTCCTTGTAAACATGCATGACATACACCAAGTGGTTTTAGTTCGAAAGAATATAAATATCCATCTTGATGTAAATTTGTCAAGTGTTTCTCATTTACATGATCTAGCCGTTGATGCCAAAGTTAGGTGTGATATGAGTCGTGTGAAGTATCTTTATTATCGATTTCCATTACTAGGTTTGTGTAATCCAACATGTAAAGACCATTGTATAAATGTTCCCTACCAAAACAAATGTTATCTTTGTAAAAGAAGTAACATTTATTTCAAAACTTGACAACAAATCCATCTGTATCTAATCTGGATATAGAAATAATGTTTTTAGTAACAAACGGAACATAATAATAACCCTTTAACACCAAGATCATCCCATTTGATAATGTGAGGTGGTATTCCTCAACAGCTATAGTAGTAAGTCTTGCTATATTGGCTGATCTTAGATCTACCTCCCCCCGGTCAATCTTCCTAAATCTACATGGTTCCTATATTTGGATACATATGTGAGTACCACAAGATGTATCTAATACCCAATTTGTAGAAACAGATAGATTTCATTTGATAACAAATGCACCTGAAGCTTCCCCTTGCTTCTTAGTTTGGGTACAGTTCTTCTTCCAGTGTCCCTTCTTGCCACATGTGAAACAAATAGCCTCATGTTCCCTTGCCTACCCTTTGACCTTTCTTTTCTTGGAAGCTCATGAATAATCTTGGGGATTAAATATCTTTTTTGTCCCTTTCCTATTATTTACCATAAGGACAGAAGGCTTTTCACGCTTCATATCTTTGTCCACTTGGAGAATGAGGATAAGAAGATCAGATAGAGACTTCTCAATGTTGTTCATATTGAAATTAACAATAAAGTTAGAGAATATCTGAGGTGGTGATATGAGAATGAGATTGGTACCCAGTTCTATGAGGAGTTTAAACCCTAGAACCTCTAGGTGATCAATGTAGCCAATGAGCTTGACTACATGAGGCTTAGCTGGCACACCTTCTTCAAGATTACTCTAAAAGAGTGCCTTAGAGATCTCAAACCTTTCCTATCTTTCTCTCTCCTAGTAAAGACCACAAAGGTTCTCAAGCATTCTATAAGCATCCATGTTTTCATGAGACTTCATGAGCTCACTATACATTGATGATAGCATCAAACATTGAATGTTGACCGCGTCATTCATATGTTTCTCATAGACTAGTAAATCCTCATCACTAGCCTCTTTGGAAGGTGGATCAGGTAATGCTGACTCCAGCGCGTAAGACTTCGGTTCATCTTGTAGGATAACCAGAAGGTGTCTAAACTATTCCTGAAAGTTACTGCCGGTGAGGATATTGTCTTTATCCAAAATTGATTGCAAGGATAGTGTGGTTGATGGACTTGCATTTTTATTCTATAATTAAAAGAGTAGATCATTAGTAATTTATTGATTACATTTTATAAGAAATAATAAATTTTTATTGAGTCTCCCACTATTTTATCAAGTCTCAATGGCCCTCACCATAGAACTCCAAATGTCCAGTTTCCATGACATTATAATGGAAAGGATCCATATTCCCATTCACATAACCCTAACAAGGATTGGTCAAGCTATTAGAAGGTATTTAGTTAGGTAGGTCTTTGCCAACTACGGGCTTATAGGTCCTTGATCTATTGAGTGGACTCCCCAATCCCGAAATCATAACTTTGGATTTCCTCAACTCTTACCTCCAATATTAGACCAATTCTAGAAAGGGATACTCCTGTTTGTGTAATATGGTTAGGTCAACCCGAAAAATTTTATAAGGGATTCCTGTATAAAAGTAAGTGTCCCAACAAGGGTTGTTCAAACACATAGTTTTATTGAGTTTTTCCCTTAATCAAGTAACGGAAGGCTTGGTCTGACTTAATATTTTATTTGAGGGATTTTAATCTCTTATGCATGAATTTATTATTATCATTATCATATTCTTTTTAATATTAAGTGGAACTTACTTAAGTGATTGACCATGTCTTGATAATATTTACACATAAGTCTGGTTTATTTTAGTACTATCTTGCATGCTTGTTTAATTCATTAATTATGTGATTGTGAAAACACATCAATAATGATAAACCATGCAACTGAAAGAAATAAAATAAAGATAATGATCATGAGATTTTCTAATGGTTAGTTTATATAGCGGTTGATAAACTAACCCTGACCTAGGGGAGAAACATCTTGAACCTTTTGGGTTCATGTTTACAACTTTCCACCTATCCACCTCTATATCCCCTGGGATTGGTTTCATCTCAACTCTATCTTGAACTGCCTCTACAAGATTGGGAGTTACATCCATTACATATTCCCTTTTTTTAACTCACATGCAAGTGAGGGGTAAAAAGATATTTTACATAAAATAAACCTTGGGCACACAGGCCCTATATATTAATGATGAGAAGGCTCAAAGGATAACAAATTTAATTTAAATAAATAAATGAAATGAAATCATTCACATACAAAGGTCTTGGTGTAGCTCATGATCATCCATACATGAAACGATATTTACATATAAATAAAAATAGCATTCAATTCTTTAATCATTCTTGTTTAAGATAAATCAGACTTGAATCAATTAATTATCATATTTAATTAATCAATATTTTTATCTTAAAACATTTTCTGAATATCCTTGAGATTCTCATCCATCATAATTTTTAACAAATAAATTCATTTAAAATTATCTTTGTACGTATCTTGTACCTTGGAGGAAACCTAGTGAATTCCTATTCATAACTACCTAATGAGTAGAAATGAACATTACACAGATGTTAAATTAAACACATATATATAAAACACCTATCACATGTTGTGCCTTAGCTTTATAACTATATGATGGTACATGTCTCAAGGTTTTGTATAATATAATAATAAATTTTAATAAATCTGTGTAATTTGGATGATTACATGGTGTATAGTTCCAACTACACGGTGTGTACTATTTTTCACCGTCCATCCAAAGTACACGCCCGGGGAAATGGCGTGTGAGTGTACTTTGGAAATATTTAGAGTACACGACATGTACAGTAGGTCACACTCCGTGTAGTTCCTTGTTACACTATCTCCAGCTAGGCAAGCCATGTACGGGGTACATGATCCAACCCTAACCCGAAGGGACTACACGTCGTTTCCAGTGAGCCACATGGCGTGTAATCTGAAAAATGTGTGCCACTTGTTCCTGGTCAACACACTAAGTCATTAAGACTTAGACAAACTCTAATGACAGGGATTGGTTTGGCGGACCAGACCCGGTGCATTGAACCTTGGATATATATCGTGTACTACCGAATACACATCGTGTGTTCTTGTGTTATACGTCCATGAACCTTTGGCACCTTCGGATGAGATCCTCTATTTTATTTTAACCAAAATTAAAAGAAAAGATCGTTTTTGTATGGTGAACGAGAAATAAAAGAGGAGGAACAGATCTTGAGATTCAGATTTGCAGAATTATTAACTTTAATTGAAATAAGTAAATTATTAAATTCGTAAATCATTTAAGAAATATTTAAATAATTATAAACTATGATGTAACCGCTCTGATACCACCTGAAGGTTTCGGGCGCAGCGAAAGCGTGGTTGGGACAGAACCCAACTTTGATTTTTTACCATGATCAATGACTATTCTGGGATCAATATGATGATGAATTCCAGTCTCCACAAAATAGATTCAAAGATTTTGATAAATAATGAAGAGGCCCGAAACCTTTAGAGAGGATCTTGCACATCATGTTTATAATTAAATTAATTAATTTCATAAAGAAAATAATACCTGGATATTCTGTATTTTTTTCATTGATGATGTTGATCATCCGGAATGACCCTTCTGGATTATCTTGTTGTTCTTTCAAGGAACCAAACTAGAATCCCTCTAGCAGTGATCCATATGTGCTCTCATGGCCTCCAATCAACATAGCTCGTTCTCTAGGTGCTAGCACGGAGAAGTGAGTGTCTCGTGTCAGTCATTCTTGATCACTTGTTCTTCGACCTTGAAGAACGTCTCTTATTCTTGAGAGAGGCGAGAAGAGCATTCAAGCAAGAAATTATTCGGCTAAAAAATTATCAATTCACCGGGTGTGCGGTTTGTTACATGGCACAATATACTTATGTGTCTATTTATTGACATGGGGATTTAGTTGCAATATTTAATTATGTAACCGCAATTAAATACATTCATAACCTTATAGAAAACCCATGTTATTTATAATAATACCACTTCATTATTTATGGTGTGCCAACTTGTGCAAAATGGAATTATAAATAAAATTTTGTGTCATAAAATAATAGCAGTGTTATTTTAATTTGTGCCAACTAGTGAAAAAATTATTTATCATCTTTCAAATAATTATTTTACTACTGAACCAGCCTTGGTCCTCTCAAACTCCACTTCCATTTATTGATCACTCGAATAAATGAATAATTTATTCTCTTTAATAAATATTTTATTTACAAACTAGTAAATAAATATTTATTAAATGTTCAATAAAATAAATAAATATATTTTACCCACAATTTGGTGAATGAATATTTATTTAATTTATGCAATCATTTTAACTTGAATAAAATTATTCCATTGTATTGAGAATAATATTTATTAATTAAATTCAAATAGAATTTAACCGAGACCACCAAAAACACATAGTGTCTGAACCTCTTGGATTCTTTCTCCTTGGCATTAGGCAGGCTTGCCTAAATTCCAAGAGTATTGTCTAACAATGGGTCAAGGTACCCAAGATAAAGAACTTAAAATCGCAACAACGACATCCACATATGAATGCTCACTTTGTAATATAATCCCTTTGTCGCAATATCTCATCAAGAAGGTTTCATGATAGTGTCATCAACTTTTATTCTTGATATTTCATTCTTTGAATAATTGAAATAAACTCTTCATTACACCATGGCCATGGAATTTCGCACGATGATTCTATTTCAATCAAAGGGTCAAGATATCAACTTCCATAAATGGAAGGTAAAAATCCTTCCTCGACATATCCATTAATAGCATGCCACTCGTGATGCACCCAACATACTCTACTTCCTGTTAACTGTATGTGTGACAGTTTTTGTCAGTAAATCAAAGTGCTTGATTCATGACACGTATTAATGATAATATTAAAGTATAAGGATCATTACACATGCTCGTAGATAGAAATATCTGATGACACTAAATCATGAAGAATTCCTACCGGCGGGTTTATTCTCATAATCTCTTGTCTTGGAGATTACCAAGTGTGAACTTCATGAGAGGAAGTCTCATCTTCTTACGAGTAATCACACCTAACGGTATGCATGTTGTGTGTCCCATCATAGTATGTCATCCAACCGTATAACTATATTTAAGAATATTATTATAGCATTTCTAGGTTCTCATCATAGTGGGGAACTTCCATAACCTTATCAATGAAACAAATACTCTATGACATTATTACATCATAGTCATGCAGAATAAGGAACAATATGTAATAATATGTTTAATATTTAAATACATTAAATTTACATGTAATCAAAGTACAACCAGTTGTTTCTAGGACACCAAATCTTACAAATGGAATATCTATAAAAATCATCATCAATATAACCATGTCAAAAAAGGAATGATTCCTCATTTAACTAACATTATTTTATTGTGGTGTGTAAGGATTTAGTCGATATATTATCCCAAACTCTTTTAAATAATTGATGAATTATTGATTATGATATTCCCCACCTATATCTGAGTGAAGTTTTTGTAACAAATATGGTTTTTTATTTTGTTACCCTTATATATATATAAATATATATGTGTGTGTTTGTGGGTGGTAGTTATTTGGAGTTGGAGATGTGTTATGGGTGTAACAGGACCCCGAAACTAATATACTAAATATATTAAATATATTACAAATATTTGTATGAATATTTTTTGAAATAATTTTTTATGTTGATTAGAGTCTCAAATGAGATAAATGATATCGTGGTTAAATACAGAATATGGGTTTTACCCTAGGCATGACATAACTTTCATACGCATTGGGTTTAAGAATGATGAGATGTCATGGATGAATTAAAATGAATGAAATTATTTAATTAATTTTATTTTAAAAAAAATCCTAACCTAGAAGAAAACCCCATATAATATCATATATATTCAATCTATAGGGTTATCCACCTAACCTAAGAAGATTGAAAGGTATAGGAGATTTCATCATGGGGAAGGACCATCGATGATCGAATGAAGGAGGAATCGAGGATCAACATCATGTGATCATGGGGAATTGTGTAATGAATTTTGAACATAGTGGATTCTCCAATAACATCATTATTAAAAGAATTATTCACTAATGATTTATCCATTCTGGATATAGTTTTTTTTTCATTATTTGTTTTCCCAATTTTTTATTTTATTATGATTAAGAAGTTGATACAAAAAACAACCTATAAATTATTCATTTCAAAGCTCATTTAATTCATGTTTTTTATTTGGATTTATTTAATAATAATTATCATTATTTCTCTGAAAACAAATGGTATCCAAAACGAACATATCCATTGATCATTCTTCTCTTTGGTACTTTCTAGATTTCTTTCTCTATTCTATATCCATTTATAACCAATATTCATCTAATCAATGGTTTGACCAATTTTGAGAACCAAATTCATTTCCATTTTGATATTTGGTTTAATGGATCATTGTTGTGGGTTTAAAATCATGGTTGGTGATGTGAAAGAGGTTCGATTTTGATGATTTTAGTTTGAGAGAGTGTTAGAGATAATGGTTTTGTAGACTAGCATTTTTGAATGACATTGGAGGAAAAGATGATTGATTTTATAGGGAATAGCAGCTAGAATCTGACTTTTGGCCAAGCCTCAAGGAAGGTCAACTCAGGTTGTGGGTGTTTTTGGTGTGATTTAATGAATGATCTACGGACACGTGAAGATCTGTGATAATTGACTATAGTATCAAAAAAATTAGACTACTCATCTTGTGTTCTATAAGAACACATGTTTTATAGTACTCTTTCTATAATGGCTAAGGTTTACAACCAATTTAAATATCACACGATTGTGAAATGGGACCAAATGACATGTGACCCTACCTGGATAGCCAAGTCGTATATAGAGAGTACAAAATCGGGGTCATAGGTGGTCCCATACACCATGTTCCTTGGGTTACACACTATGTTCATGAACCTCTTCATGTTAAGTAGAGTAGTGGGACATGATTAAGATTTTACTTGAGAGTAAACCTGGTGTACACTAAGGTACATGTTGTGTATTTCTCTTAAAATGTGACACCGCTCTTATATCCTTCTTTAGGACTCATATTTGGGAATGTGATTAGTCCATTTTTGAGAATATTTCTATGTAGGATGTTATTGATACCTTTATTTCGACACTTGAGATATAACACAAGGTGATCTGAGTGAGGATATTCTTTTAGTGGTGCATGGTCAATGACAGTGATCGGGTGTGATTATCAGAGTGATGTTGAGGTCGATACTCCCCTTTAGGTTAGGTTTTCCAGGGCTTGGGTCCCCCACATAATATGTATTAGTAGTGTTGGTGCTCCCTAACATTACTGGGGTGAGGTTCCAAAATATTTGGAGTTTGTAATCCCCCTTTATCGAGCTTCTGTGAGGAGTGGGTCCTCCAATGGAGTCTGTACACCCTCAGCTATGGTACCCATTAGTGAGGTGAATATACTCTATTCTTATTATCATGAGGTTTACATTGGGTTACTATCATCAGAATAGCATTGGATCTTAGAGCAATAGATAGACTCATCTCTCTTCGTTGGTTATGAAGATTGAGATTCCTCTCTTCATTTGAGGTTTCTTTTTGAGTATATCTATTTTTGGGTTTTCTTTCCTCTTTTGGAATCATGGGTTGAGATAACTACCTTCTTTTAAATTATCCATTTTTTTAGGGTTTCATAATTTTTATGAATATAATCACCCATACATGGGTTTTTCCCGCACATTTCTTATCTTATATAGATGATAGGAATCTTTTTGGAGACTTTGGTGGACCTAGAGTAGGTATATCTTAGTTATACTAGAAAATCGTAACTATATACTGTGTTCAATTCCAGGGATCATAAACAGGGCACTCTCCTTTATCCTTATCATTCTTTCTAGTTTGGGATACTTTCTTTTTTGGCATGTATTTTTTCCCTCTTTTGTACTTGGATTATTTATTATACTCTAATGTTTACCTAAAGGTAGTTGGATTAATTTTTTTACACACTATAAGTTTTATCTTTTATTATTATCTATGAATTGTTGTATGGATAGGTGTGTGTGTAGATAATCTAGTATAATAAATTCATTTTTTTGATATATGATTACTCGATTTTAGTCACCATCTCCTAACCTATTAGAAGTGGGATTCATGTGTCACTCCCAACTTATTTCCATCTCAGGTAGGGACCCAATGGGTTGGGTCTTAGTAGAGTGGTATCAGATAAGGTTTATCCTAGAGATGATTTTTGGAGATAGATGTGTTGTGAGGATTGGTTTGGGAACATAGGGAAATGGTGTTAAGGTGTCTTAAGTTCTTCTCTCAGACTAGGTAACCCAATGATGGTGTGGTGACCAACATATCCATACACCAGGACTCTAACCACTTACTTTTCAAATCAGAATGATGAGACACCAGTTGTAGGGGAATAAATGGAGCATGCACCATATAGAAATTGGTCTTTGACATTCATGATCTTATTGAATCAACTCCCTATATATGATCAATTAACCTTGTTATGTCTTTTTAATGTTAAGTATTCCTCTATGATAACAACCAGTTAGGATACTAAGATAGGGTTGTGATAAAAACGGGTTGAGTAATGAGACCTCAGTACAAGGACCTCTTCATGAGGTATTACCTCCAATAGAGTAGATAATAGTGCTCCCACTAGATGAATGGTGCATGGGCCCACTTCTAGCAATTCATTATTGTGTCTATCTATGAGTTTAGAAGCTGATTGTTCCAAAATGACAAGAAGATGATGCATGCTAACTTAGTGTATTGTGTGATTTTCAGTGATAGATACTAATCAGGTTTCGTAATAACCATATCCCTCAAGAATTAAAGGAATGGTTTGAATCAGTAGTTTTATTTTTTCTGGCTAGTGATAACCCTGACCTATCAGGTGCTTATACTAGTGACCAACTTTCTATATGGAGCGGAAGGACATTGGTAGATTCTATTCACCCAAACCCATAATTAGGAACGCTTTCATGGGATGAGTTTAAATGATTATTCTATAAGGAATACTACCCTTTTAACTTTAAATATGTGTAGATTTATGAGCTTATAGAGTTACAGTAGGGTGAGATGACTATTACAGAATACGTGTTGAGGTTCACCGACCTAAAATGATACCCTCCCAACATAGTGTGAGTTGGATAATCCCAAGTGCATAAATTTAAGCATTGACTCCCCTATGAAATCTATTCTATCATAGTCTCTCTATATATTCCCACTAATGTTAGGGTACTAAAGTGGGCCTTGGTGATATAGATATTCCTAGAATAGTAACATTGAGCAGAAAGAGCTGGAAGTATACATCATGGAGAAAAGTTATATGATACTGCTGGTAGATGTCAGACTTAAATATCTTGATGTAATAGGTATACTCAAACTCATACTTGGACACATGGATATACAACACAAGTATCTTGTAAAGGATATAATCAGTCTAAAGATGAATGATGTAATTCTTGTAACGAATTAGGTCACATGTGCCATGATTGACCTGATTCACTGTAGATGGTAGTCAGATGGTATATAGACCACTACAGCATAGGCAGCGTCGCAATTAGGGATCTCCTAGGGGTATCCTAGGAGGCCCCTAGGGATGCACTAACAGAGGGGCTGGTGGTACCCTATATGTAGCAACCCAAAAATGTCATAAAAAAATATTATATCTTATTATATTAATATTAATAACATTTTATTATGATCCACACCAAAACCATAAAGGTTTAGTGTCTTTGTAAACTTAGAAGCATAATCAACTAGTAATTAAAATTTCTACATCATCTCCCTAATAGTTCTTCACAACTAAATCCCCTATTATACATATCATACTTAAAACCTTTCTTCATATCTGGGAGAAAGGGAAACATTATAGGGTAAGATCAGATGCTCAATAATGGAAAAAAAAGTAAGATATCATTGATCATTTAATTATAACATGGTAATAAGGGTATAATAACATGAGATTAACATTTTAAAACCATATCCAACAATTCATAGATCATAATCAAGAGTCATGGCATAAATCTGGACAATTATAATAAATTAATCATAAATGAATCGAAGAACATAATCCATGATAAGATAACATTATCATAAGATCGTGTTATAAAATCATGGAATAATCATAATCATAGTAATATTATATCAAATATACCCACCAATTAATTCATCACATTTTAGACTTGGTATAACCACCTATGTATCTACTTTAGTCGTGGGATAACATCCCATGTACCCATTTTTGGGATTAGGATAATCTCTCATGTACCCTCTTTGGACTTGGAATAACCTCTTATATACCATCTTAGATCATAAAAAATTAATCTTTACTCAATTAATTTGTGGTATATAACATACCCACCCATAACATAATCATAATCCATTCAAATGTATGCCAAAATATCATGAAAACGTTTTTTATTTTGATATAAATTAACCCATGTTTAAGAAAATGGGTTTCATCACTATTTCACCATCATAATTATAAACCTTACAGATAAATAATATGGATGGTTTCATTGTATAATATCCCTAGTAAATCATAAGTAACATCAAGGAATTTTATGATAGATAAAAATTCCTTTAAAAGATCACTGAAACATTTCTTGAGGAAAATTTTAATTTTGAAATCACTAATTTAAAATCTAAAAATTTCCAAATATTAAGGAAAAAAATTATTCAGAAATAAACAAATAAAAAATTAAAATAATATTCAAATCATTAAATATTCATGATACTATGAAATTTTATTCATGTCATATATGTTAAAAAATATTCCTTTCACATTTTCTGGAAAAAGTCAAAAGTACCTCATTCGAAAAAAATGATTCCTTTTAAAAAAATTCATAAAAAATCAAATATGGGTAAAAATTAATTTATATCATAAATGGGTAATTTTAAAAACATTCCTGAAACATTTAAAATAAAATATGGACATAGATTAAAATGGTTCCTAGCCAAAGCGAAAAACGAGGTTGGTTTTCCTTAAAAATATTATTTATGATTTTGAGTAATTGAAGAGAGGAAAATGAAATGAAAACATGTAATCATTAGAAATAAATATATAAGAATAAAATTAATTATATTTTAGAGAGAAATATCATATAATTTCATAATCAAATATTTAATCAAAAACAATCTCAGTAAAATAAGATTATAATGTAAATCTCATACCTCACGTATGTCTTAATTCGTAAGAGATCAAACCTCATATATAATAAATATAAATTTATTATAATTATTTAAAATAACCATATTCATACCTATAAATTCATATATTTTCCACTTATAACATTTAAACAACTATTTATTAATAATTTTGTATTAAAATCATAATTTATGGGTGTTAATTATTTCATTTTTCATTAAAGTTTTGTTTTAGAAGTTATGATCCTTATACTTTGATCATGGTTAAATTATATACATAATATTAATAATTGTATAAAAATTATATATATTCATTATATACATATTTAATCATCCATAAAAGTTAGATATAGAAAAATTAATTACACCTTTTGTAGTGACGGCAGTCTGTATGTATGCAAGAACGTTGTTTTTATTTTCTAAAAAAAGAATAAAATAATGATAAATAATATTTTATAATTAAAAAATCCTTATTAACTCATAAATAACATATATATTTATTAAATGCTTAATTATAAACTTCCATGTGAGGTAGTGATGAAAAATAAACTATATCTCTACTTGGAGGTTGTAGTCCACATTTATGCATGAGCGATGATTTCATTTCCCATTTGATGGAAAGAAGGTGGAAAATATTGTTTCATCATCATAATAACCTATAATTTCATTTATGATATTTTATTAACTATTTTATTATGGATTCAATATCTCTATAGAAGGTGGAAGATGAAATAAAATTGAAAGATTTTGGTTAATAACTATACTTCTTTGTTGAGAAACCACTTTTTGATTACACCTTAATCCATGAAAGGAAGTGATCAAAAAATGACATATAATATGTGGGTAATAATTTTAGAAATTATTTTTTTAAGGATTTTATGAGATGATATCTCTTGAAGTGTGAAGAGAGAGGAGAGTGGGTTTCCTTTTATAAGGGAGGGAGAGGACATCCTTGGAATTTTTCAAAATATTCAAATATATTAATGTCTTATTCAAAGAATATGGATCCAAAATGACTCATATTCAAATAAGATATGATATAGGGTCAAAATATTCCCAAAAAATATAATTTATGCAATTATATTTCTCAATATCATCATTATCTCTTAGTTTAACCCCACTAATAAACTTATTTTATCCTTAACTACCATAACACAATTTTACTGTTTTTATGGTTCATTATGAGAAAAAATGAAATTGGAATTATTAAAAAATACAAAAATTATAATTAAAAATATATAATTTATTTTATAATATTAAATTTTTATATTTAGTGGAAATTAATTTTAAAATAAATTGAAAAATGCGACAAAAAATTGTTTTCCATAAAAATGCATTTTTAAGTATAAAAGTGTTTTTATAGAAAAACTAAACATAATTTAGATTCCAATGAAATTTATTATATTTCCTCTAATAAAAATTAAATAATGAGCTCTTTAAATCAATTAAAATAAAAATGGTACTTTTTAAATACTTGAATAGAAAAGAAAGTTTTCTATAAAATCGGTATTTTTTACTATTCAGTAAAAAACTAATCTTTTCAAAAAAATCCCACAAAATTCAATTAGATAATTTTGATATTTTTTTTCAAAAATATTATCATTTTTATAAATTAAAATTTCTAAGTGAAATAAATTAATTATAATATCCATATACAAAATATAATAAAAAAAATTAGAAAACATATTTTTGTAGTATAAAATGACTTTAATGAAAATGGAGTGATTATTTATTAATAATTAATAAATAAATTTTTATTATATAACCATTTATAAAAAGATCCATAATATTTTTATTCTTATTCATACCACAAATTTAATGTCTAGGTTATAATGGTATACTATATCATTGTTCATTTAGACATGGAGTTGCGTGTAAAACAAGTTATCAAATACTTTAAGTTTATTTCAATATATATATACACATACGTATATATAAAATATAGGAGTGTAATATTCCACACCCCCCCCCATAAAATAAATTTATCCCTTGAAATTTCATTACTATGATAAAAAAAATGGGGATATATTTTCTTCATCACATCCCTAGGTTCCTATATAGCTTCTTTGAATTTCCAATTCCTCTAAAGAGCTTTAACCAGGTGAGTAGTCCTATTCCATAACACTTTATCTATAAGACACGATATTTCTATTGGTTATTATTTATAGGAAATATCATTACCTATTAGTATAACCTCTGAGTTCAGTACATGTAAAGGATCAAGTATGTACTTCCTCAAGAGAGATATATGTAACACATCGTGAACTTGAGAGAGGTCTGGTGGAAGAACCAAGTGATAAGCTACATTACCAACTCAATAAAGAATATATGAGGGACCAATATAACTAGGGATTAGATTTCCCTTATTTCCAGAAATCATAACCTTATTCCATAGATAAATTCATTAGAATACCTTCTCACCAAATTTTAATTCTAGATCTCATTTTCAATTGTCAGCATAACATTTCTATCAAATCTAAGCTACCTTTATGTGATACTGAATGGATTTGACATTCTATGAAATTTCCTCAACTAACTCAAGTACCAATAGATTTATGTATCTGACTTTATCCCAATTTTTCATATTTATTAACTTTACTCTATATATGGATTCATAAGGAGCCATCTGAATTCTCAAGTAAAAGATATTATTGTATGAAAAATTGAAAAGAGGAAGGTGTTAATACCAACCACATTTTAAATAAATAGAACATTATATTAGAATGTCCTCAAAGGTTTTAATAGTTCTCTCAAACTAAAAATTTGTCTAAGGATGATAGGAAGTACTGATACGCTGCCTTATATCTAGATCTTGTTGAAGACTTCACTAGAACTTTGAGGTAAATCTCAGATCTCGATCGAATACAATATAATATGGTACTCCATGAAACCTTACCACTTCTTTAATTTATATACTTGAAATTTTATCAAGTTATAAATATTATTTAATGGTAATTAATGGTGCTAACTTCATAAGGTGATCAACTATAACTGAAATAGAATTGTGGAATTTAGATGTTTTATGGAGTTTTGAGATGAAATACTTGGTGATATTTCCCCATTTCTATTCTGGTAATTGAAATGTTTGTAACATCCCCTTGGACTTATGTCTCTTAGAATTAAATTTTTAACATATCAATAACTTAAATACATACTCTATAATATCTATCTTCATGTTTTCCCCTCATGAATACTCATTTATATCTCTATACATCTTCATAATTCTAGGATGAATAGAGAATAATGAGCTATGATATTCTTCCAATAGCTCTTTATTCATGTTTGGTATTTATGGGACAGATGATCATCTCCAAAACCTTATAATTCCATTGCAATCAAAGTCAAACTCATAGAAATTTCTCACCTTCTTTTCTTTCACAACATTTTCCTTATACTTCTATTTAAACGTCATATAAATAAATGACTAAACACTCATTCAATAAAGATATGATTTCTCCCATTCCTTCATGATTTTAAGTTATATCCTTTTCAAATTCATAAATATTAGATCCTTTGTTACCCTCATTATAAATAAGATAGAATGATCCTTTCAACTTAGAGCATCACCTTTTTCTCTTTCCAAGGGTGGTAATGTATGGAGTATTCATAATATTTAACTAACTCCAACCATATTTTTTGGTGCATATTCAACTATTTCTGGGTGAATATATACTTTAAACTTTTATTAATAGTATATAAGTCACACATTTCTCTATAAATATAATTCATTCATATATTTAATAAAAATATTACTGTTGCTAACTTCAGGTCATGGGTTAGGTAATTATTATCATAAACCTTAAATTAGGGAGAGGCATAAGCTGCCTCTATATTATTATTCATAAGAAAACATCTTATCCTCTTCTTTTATGAATCAGAATAAATCACAAACCCTTCTAAATTGCAAGGTAGACTGAGAACAAGTGCACCGAACAACCTTATCTTCATTTCCTTGAAATTTCCTTCATATTCATCAGTCCAAAGGAACTTGACTCCCTTCTAAGTTAACTTTCTGAGTGGATTATATATCTATGATAAATTATTCATAAAACTTCAATAATATACATCTAATCTAAAAAACTATGGATATCAGACATGGTATTTTTTCTATTAAAATGTTCAATAGCTTCTAACTTTAATGGATCCACTAATATACCCTATCTTGAGATTACATAACCCAAAAATGAATCTTTATATAGCCAAACATTACTTTTTACCCTCAATTGATAGTATCCAGATCAAAGATAAATCTTGGAAAAACATTTATCTCTATATAATTGATCGAAAAAATCATCAATATGGAGTAAAGGATGCTTTTTCTTTATAGTGTTCTTGTTTAGATCTCAATAATCAATATAGAGTGGCATTGATCCATATTTCTTCTTAACAAAAATTACAGGTGCACCCCATGGTGACACACTTGGCCGAATGAATACCTTGTCAATATTCTCATAGAGTTTCATCTTTAATTGGTGTGATGCATAATCTACCACTATATCATCATTTATAAGAGCACATCCCATAACCTTCATTTATGCTCACAATAAGTCATAAACCCTTATCCACTGCAAGGAAGAGTGATCATAGGTAAACTGATCAACCATCTCTTCAGTTCCTAGAAATTTTATTCAAATTCATCAGTCTAAAGGAACTTGACTCCCATCCAATTTAAATTGGTGAGTGGAGTATATATGTATGATAAATTCTTTATAAAGCCTCTATAATATCTATCGAATCCAAGAAAACTATGGATCTCAGTTATAGTTTTTTTTCTAGTATGATGTTCAATAACTTTTTTCTTTGATGGATCTACTAATATACCATCTATTGAGAGTATATAACCCAAAAATGATACTTTATATATCCAAAATTCACACATAGTAAATTTTTCATATAATTTCTCCTGAATTAGGGTCTTTAGTACTATCATAAATTTATCTTAATTATATTCCTTTCTCTTAGAATATGTAATAATATCATATATAAAGACTAATATGAACTGATCAAGGTAATATCTAACAACTATATTCATTAAAATCCATAAATATTGTGGGAGAATTTGTGAGGGTAAATGATATCACTATAAATTTGAAGTTCCAATACCTCATATGGAAATTTTTCTTGGTTATGACTTCACATTTTATCCTAAATTAATAGTATCTAGATCAAAGATAAATATTTGAAAAATAATGAGATCTATATAATTGATTGAAAAAATCATCAGTATGGATCAAAGGATATTTATTCATGATTGTGATCTTGTTCAGATATTGATAATCAATACAGAGGGGAATTGATCCCTATTTCTTCTCAAAAAAGAACAAATTCACCCAAATGTGAAGCACTTTTCTGAATAAATCCCTTGAAAATATTCTCTTAGATTTGTTTCTTGAATTCATACAACTTAATCAAGTCCATTCTAAATGGATTCGTTGAAATAGGGGGACCACCATGTATGAGTTCAATTGAAAACTCAAATTCATGATTCAGAGGAATAATAGGAAAATCTTCTATAAAGACACCAAAAAACTCCCATAAAATAGGAATAACATCTATGTTGAGTTTCTCCCAAATAATCTGAGATATATACCACCTTATAATTGGAATTAATACCCTTACAACGAATGTAACTTCCATTGGAAGATCATATTCATCCATACAATAATAAATGGTCATATCATGTATTGAAACATCAAATGTGAATTCCCTTACTTAGAAATTGATATGGGTTTTATATAAATAAATCCAATACATACCCAAAATAACATCAAATTCAACTAGAGGTGGAATAACAAGATTTACAAGAATCACATTCCCACAAAATTCTATTGAAGATTAGCTATAGAATTGAGATTCAATCATCATACCATCAGGATTTTTCACTACTAATTCAACATCTATTTGGTGAGGTGGTAATTTCATACCCTTAAAAATATATTTAGATCTAAACGAGTGGTTATAGATAGATTAAAATCAGACAATAGTAGTTATAAAGTGGATGATAAGTATACCTTTTACTGCTTCATTATCGTAGCCCACCTCAGCAATAGTGATCATATGATACTTCCCTATTTCTCTAGGATTAATAGGTTTCTTTTGTAAATCATCTTCATTAAACCTTATAATTGAGCACTGGTTGGTATAATTCTCCTACTCCTTTCATTTAAAACACTGGAGTGTGGGTGGTGCATTCTATGGATCTTTCTCTCTATTTGTATCATTAGCTAACTTTTTCCGATTAATTCTACATTTGATTGTCCAATAACCTTCCTTTACATACTTAAAAAATTTAATAGTACCCTTAAGATAATTTCCACCATATTTATTTCCACACTACTAAAATAATAGAAGAATCATATTCTCCCCAATATGCTTTTTATTATTATAATTTCCTTTTAATTGCATATTTCTTTTCTTATAAATACCATGAGATTTATGGGTAACTCCAATCTCCATTTCTAACTTAATAGCATAAATAATGATTTCTTAAAACCTATTGATTTCTCTTATAATTAACACCCTTTGAAGAATTGGTTTTAATCTACTAAAGAACAAATCAATATTATTTATTGGTTTGATGATAATACTATAAACATAGATCATAAGTCTTGTAAGATTTTCTTCATAGGTATTAATTTATTCATTATCATTTTACTTTAGCTTAGGGAATTCCTTCTATTTTTTTATATGAATAATAAAAGGAAAGTAATTTCTGAAAAATATCCATTTAAACTCATCTCACTCCATATAATCAATTTATTCATATTACCTCATGTTATTGATAAGAGTCCATTGTTGATCTTCTTCTCCTTTGAAATGATAAATGTCCAAAATAAATTTTTCATGATCCAAACACTGGTGAATGTAAAATATATTTTATGTGGTACTCATTCATTTCTCAGTAATTAGTGGATTAGAAGACCCACTAAAAGAAGGTGGATTATGCCTCATTAATGTCTCAATATAATGTTGTTCCCACATTTACTCATTTAGAAGCTCAGCATGATTCATGGCTTGAGAAAGTTTCATAAGAATAGTAATGATATTTTTAATTATAGCTCCCATAACATTTGGTTTCTCATGTGAAAAATCATTGAATTTTCCATCACATTTAGTATTAAAATGGTTTCTCTAGGTTCCATCCATTGGATAAAACCAAAACTATAGAAACCCATACTTTTCATACATAGATATCACATATTAATAGATGAATATTCATTATATAACATAATGAGCTATTCCATAATTGTATAGGTATATATATTTTGAAACTTAAATATATAAAGTGTTGGTTAATAAGTGAACTACATCATCTCCCATTAAGTTATTCATAACTATCACCCTTATTATAAATATCACACATAATACATTTCTTCATAACCTAGGTAAATGAAACATAAGAAAAGGTGATCTCAGATTCTTAGTAAGGATAAATAAGGGATACATCAATATAAAATGAGTATAAAGGTATGATAATAAGACAATAACATTTGAAAATCATATCCTACATATCATAGATCATAAATTTGAGTCATAGAATAAAACATGGAAGTTTATAAGACATAAATAATAAAGTAATCAAATAACATAAGCTATAATATCATGACATTTTCATAAGACATAGATTTGTGGCATACACATAATCTTATAATTTCTTTTTTCAATAATACCCACCTTTACATTCATAACATGTTATACTTGGGATAACAAACCTTGTACTACTTATAGATTTGGATATCTCCCTATATAACCTATTATGGTCTTGTAATAACATATTTTGTACTATATTTTAGTCTTAGGATAGCCTTTCTTGTTTTATATTTGATCTCATAGAACATTAATTATTACCTAATTCATTGGAGGGATATATAATTTTGAGCCCACCATTCACATAATGAAAATCATACATATGTGTTCCAAAAGATCATAAAAATCATCACATATAATCTATGAAAATAAAATGGGTTTCATAATCATTTAATCATAGAATAACCCATGGAAAAAATTAGGTTTCATAAATATTTCATCTTTTCATCATAGCATAACACATGGGAAAAAAAGTGGGTTTCAAAAACATCTTGTTAACATAATAATAAACCATCAATAGAATGAATAATAATGGTACCATTTGATATTATAATTGGTGGAGTATATGTATAATCAAGGGTTGTTCTCGTTTATTAATAGAAATACCAATAAAAATCATTAAAACATTCCTGAGGAAAATACCCTTTCCATTTTGAAATAACTTCTTTAAAATATGAAAATTTACAAAATATTTAAATAAAAAATTTATTTGAAAATAACTTTGAAACTTGTAAAGAAATATTCAAATCATTGAGAATTCATGATGGAATAAAATTTCACATATTCTGTATAAATAAAAAAGAAAACATTCCTTTCACTTTTTTTGTAAAAAAATTAAAAAATTACCATATTAAAAAAATGATAAGAAGATTCTTTTTAAACCATTTTAATAAATTCAAACATAGGTAAAAATGACTTTAAAGAATATTTTTAGAATAATAAAAACATTATTGAAACCATTTTCATAAAACATGAACATGGAAGAGAAAGAATTTTCATCTGAATATAAAAATAAAGTCAATTTTCATTAAAAATATATTTTCAGTCTCTTTAATGATTTTGGTATGGAAAATGAAATGAAAACAAAAAACATCAAGAAGTAACCATATGAGAATAAAATTCATGAGTTTATTGATATATATATATATATATATATATCAAAATATTTCATCATTGGAAGCATAATCATTAAAAATACCAATAAACAAAGAGATTGTAACATAAAATCCTTACAACTTTGGTAACTTTTGAATTGAAAGACCAGTGAATTAAATAAACTTAGATGGATATTTATATCACATAATTTTTATGGGAATAATTATAAAATACAATCATGGGAAATATATACTCCACATAAAATAAACAAGTGGTGAATATGGAATGTGTTTCACTGAAATAAAAGTGGTATGAAAAAACCTTACCTCAAGTATTTACATCCTTCGTACAAATTATAACCTTTTATCACCTGTTTATTAATAATTATTTATTAAAATCACTATTTTGGGTGATAAATTCTTCGTTATTCATGTATATTTTATTTCAGTAGTTTTGGTCCTTATAATTTGATTGTGGTTAAATAATATCTATAATTTCATTCATGATATAAATGTAATATATATTCATTATACATATTTAGAAACATCCATATAAGTCGTATATAGGAAAATTAATTACACCATTCATGGAAATGGTAGGTCATACGTACTCATTAACGATGTTTCAATTTTCTCAACAGATGGAATGAAAGAAATGTGAATATTAATTAAACTTTAAATAATAATTTTTATATCATATATATAACATATATATCCATTAATTGTATCCTAATTACAATCCATGTCAAAATAAAATGAAAAACTTATCACATCACTTCGTGGAGGCGGTAGTCCATACGTACGCACGAGCGACGTTATTATTTTCCAATGGATTAGAATGTAAGAAGGTGGATGTGATATTATAATTCCATTACTATAATTATGTCATAAATATCATATATATAATTTAAATCCATCATTATATTCATTCATGAGAGGTGGTAATTGAAAACGAATTACATCGGTTCGCGTGGCAGTAATCCACCATATTATGTTTCCCATTTAATAACGGAGGAGATGGATATAGGTTATGCCATTAAAATTATAAAATATCATTATATGTAATATACTATTTTTATTATTTCATCATATTTGGAAAATATTATAAGAATGTGGAAGAAGAAATAAAATGAAAACGCATGGTTAATTACTATACATTTACTTTGGAGAACCTCTTTAGGTTTTCAGCTAAAGCCTTCCTAGGATAGTTTTATGATAAAAAATAGGGACTATAGGTCAGGTGGAGGTATTTAATTAAGTGATTTGGTCAGGTATTAGACAAACCAAAAATCTTTTTAAGCATGAAGAGAAGAGGAGAGTGGGTTCCCTTTTATAATTGAGGTGAGTGGCACGCTTGTAATTTTTCAAAGATTTAAAATAATGTCAGGTCACTTTCTTAAACACATGGTCCAAAATGGATAATCATTGAACATTATATGAAAACAGGTTGAAATTGGATATAAAATAGGACTTATACAAGTTTTTATTTCATTTTAACCCTTATCTTTTTAATTTAACCCCTATTATACCAGTTTTAACCTTAACCATGGAAATTAATTTGTACTATTTTTACTATTAATTATGACCAAAAAATATGTTTGAATTATTAAATAATATTAATTATTTGTATTAAAAATATTTAATACAATTTACATGATTAAATTCATAGATTTTAAAGAATTAAATTTAAAATTAAACTCATATAATCGATAAAAAAGTGGCTTTCCAAAGAATTATCTTCTTAAGTATAAAAAGTTTTTATATCAAAATTCAACATGAAATTGATTTAAATGAACTAAATAGATTAATAATAATATAATTTAACTAATTTTATTTTCAAAACATCTTAAACCCACATGTAACTTTTTAATACTTTAAATGAAAATACATTTTTTAATAAAAATCAGTATTGTTCACTATTCATTGAAAATTAATCTTTTTAGAGAATTATCAAAAATTCACTCATTAATAATTATAAAAATTGGTTTGAAATTTTATTTTCATTTTTCAAAAACATTTTTAAAAAATGTAAAATTTAAAATTTAAAATAATTTCACAAAACATGACAAACTCGCATTTATAAAAATACAGTTTTAAGCATAAAATTGGATTTATTCTTATCCCATAACTAGAAACAAAATATTATATGAATGATAAAACATTAGATTGAATATATAATATAAAAATTTCATTAAAATTATTCACCAATAGTGATTAATTTAGTTTATTAAGATAATAACATAGTGCATGTATAGAAACAGTTTTTCATAAAAACATTTTACTTTCAAATGATTTTTATTTTCATTTTTCATCAATTAATAACCAATGAATTTATTTAAAACATGTGTAAACCATATAATTTTCATAATTTATTTAGTCTTATTCGTACCCACTAATTTAACGCCTAGGTTATAATCATAACCTTAAATAATTATATTTTAATAGTATATCATAGTTCGTTTAAATTTGGTGTAACATTTAAATAAAGATATTGTAGAAAACAAATTTATTTAAAAAAATCATATAATATTGGGGTGTTAAAATATACCCAACTTAAAAATGAATTACACTATTCATTTAAATGGTAGTCCATATATACGTATGAACATAGTTTTCATTTTCTAACAAAAATAATGAAATAAAGATAAATACTATTTTGTCATAAAATAATAATAATTACATCATATATGTCATTTATATTTATTAAATAAATCATTACAAACATCCATGTGAGGTGGTGATGGAAAATGAACCATATCGCTATGCGGAGATAGTATCCCACACATGCTCATGGGATATACTTTCATTTAAAATTTCATGGAAAAAGAGGGAAAATGTTGAGAAATCATCATAATAAAATCTCAGTATATTTATGATATGGTTTTTTTCATTTCACAATGGATACAAAAAAATTAGATAAGGTGGAAGAAGAAATAAAATTAAAAGAGTTATACCTCTTTGTTGAGAAACCTCCTTCGGATTATTCCTTAAGGCTTGAAAGGATGGTATTCTGATCAAAATAGGACCTATAAGACATGGGGATGTATACTAGGAAAGTATTTGAGTAGTTATTTGTTGGTATAAGAGGCCCTTTGAGTGTGGATAATAGAGTAGAGGGGTGTCTTTTTATAAGTAAGGGGGAGGACACACTTGGAATTTTTTAAAAGATTAAAATATATTAATGTCATATTCAATAAAATGGATCTAAAATGACTCATATTCGAATAGGTTATCATATTGTGTCAAAATATGTTCATAATATTTTATTTAAACCAGATTATGTGACTATATCACACTTATCTCTTAGTTTAACTCCCCCCAATAAAACTGAGTTAACCTTAACTATGGTAACAAAATTTTAGTGTTTTTACTACTCATTGTGAACAAAATGAACATGTCATCAATACCAAATTTGTACATTATGATTAAAAATATTTAATTTATTTATCAAAATCAATTTCTATAAGTATCAGAAATTAGTTTTAAAATAAACTCGAAAAACATGATGAAAAAATGTTTTCTAGAAAAATGAATTTTTAAGTATACATATGTTTTTATAGCAAAAATTAAAAAAAATGTTGATTCTAATAATATTTAATATATTATTTTTAATCAAAATTAACTATTTAATTTTTAGGATAAAATAAAAAATTGGTACTTTTTAAATTTTATTAATGTAAAAGACAATTTTATTTATAATTAGTATTTTTTATTATTTACAAAAAAATTAATCATTTCAAAAAAATCCCAAAATTTCACTTCAATATAATTTTGATATTATAATTTCAAAAAAGATATCATTTTTATAAAATATAATTTCTAAAATTGGTATAAATTAATTATAATATTAATTCATAAAATGAAATAAAAATTATTTTCGAAGAAAACATATTTTTAAAGCATAAAATTACTTTACTGAAAATTGAGTACTTATTTATTATTAATTAATCAATAAATTTGAATTATATAAAACCTTTATACATATTTTTCATAAATTTTTTATTCTTATTTATGCCTCATATTTAATGGATAGATTATAATGGTATACTATATCACGGTTCATTTAGACTTAAGGTTGCATCTAAAACAAGATATTGAATACTTTATGTTTCTCTCAAAGGAATATATATATATATATATAGTATTAGTGTGTTACACCTAGAGGAGTGGATTTTGATGTAGGAAGATGTTATGACCTTCCTCTACCCCCACCCCCATGTGGTGAACAGCAAGACCAAAGTGTTGGCGGTAGAGGGAGTGTTCCATTATAGGATATGGAGATATATAATCAGGCTACGCATGAGATGATCTGAGGTGAATTATATGTCTTATATACTTTATTTATGGTACTTGTAGACATGGGTTTAATGCATTCCTTCATTTTTTGTATCTCATGTTCGAGATATGGATATTCCTATAGATTTTTTTTTCTATCAATTATGGTAGGATGTTTCTACATGGAGGGATTCTTTTATTCCATGCATATATCGACAGTATGAGATGATGTTCAGTGAGGATAGTTTCATGTGTGAAATATTGGTTTTTTAATAAAATCATATGATTTCATTCTACATACGGAATGTCCATACACGGTATTCACCCTGATTGTTTTTCACTACAGGAGAGTTGGATGTATTTGGGAGTATAGGGTGATATTTTATTTCAAAGTCAAGAAGTAATTACTGGTAGAATGAGTGGTTATTTAGAGAAAGAATAAACAACCTATATCCCATAATTTGGTTATTTCATCCCTTGGTTCAACAAGATCTTCATACATCTATCTTCCAATAGTAGTGGATGAGTATATAGACGTCTTCCCCAAATATGATGCGGGACTACCTCCATGTCGAGAGATCATTTTCTACATTTAATTTCACCTTGTGACCAAACCAATATATTCTATGGGACAATTAATATCCCTTGATAATCTCCATGTTCTGAGGATAGAGTTATAAGACCTTCAGTAAAAGGGTTTTATCAAACCTAGTGTGTCCCTCCAGGAAGTACCCTTATTGTTCACCAAGAAGGTGAACAGGTGCTTGAGGTTATGTGTTTATTATCAACACCTATAATTAACTCTTAAACCAACTATAATGTGTGATATAGATCTCAATTATTGATCTTAGGTCCACCTACCACCGATTTTGGGTTCATGAGGAGGATATTCCAACGATGACATTCCGATGTCACTATGGGAAATATGAGTTCCTAGTGATTCCATTTGGTGTGATGAACACCCCTACAATTTTTATGGGACATATAAGTCAGATATTTCAACCATTATTAGTCCATTTTGTGGCTAATTTTTTTGATGAAATTCTTATTTAATCTATGTCAAATTGATATCACACATATCATTTGAGGTTGGTATTGGACTTACTTTGGGAGCACCAATTATATAGTCAACTCTTGAAGTGTCAGTTCAGGATTAGTGAAGTTCAATTTTAGGGTTATGTAATCTATGAAAATGGTGTATTCATGGACCCAGTGAAGATAAAAATAGTTCTAGGTTGGGAAACACTTAAGATTATGTCAGTGGTGTTGAGTTTCCTCTGATTGGTAGGGTACTATTAGAGGTTTGTGGTTGGATTTTCTAGAATTATAATACATTTGACTTATTTGACACACAAAGTGAAGTTTTTAAAATGGATATAGTGATGTAAAAAATTATTATAGGAGTTTATTTAAAGTTTTAACAGTTCTCTTATACTGATACTACCATAGGAGGGTTTTGAGATCATATTATTCTATAATTTCACTAGAGCTAGGCATGGGTATGTGTTGATATAGAGGAAGGAAATGTTTACTTATGGGTTGTGGTAGATGAGAAACCATGAAAAGAACTACTTTTTCCATGATTTGGATATGGTATTTTTAATCTTAACCTTTAGAATGTGGGGTCATAATCTTTTGGATAAGCAATTTGTGGTTTACTCAGATCACCAGAGTCTCGGGTATGTCATTTCCCATAGAGACCTTAACATGAGAGAGAGATGTTGGCTAGAGTTCTTATATGACAATGACTTATAAATATTCTATACTATAGGTAAGGTAAATATATTGGCAGATTCTCTTATCTATAAATCCCAGTCTATCTTGGTAGAGGAGGCTTTAGAGTAGTTGGCCTCTTTGTAGCTAACCCTAGTAGAGAAAAGGGGGATAACATATCTACCATCGATGTTAATTACTCCACCACTTCTCCAAAATCTGAGAGATGATAGGTTTTGAGACATTGATTATGAATTTATACATGACTATATATCTAAAATAAATACACCAAGAAGTTTTATAAAGATGGGGAGCATGTTATCCTCTTTTAAGGATGGATAGTGGTTCTGATCACATTGCATAAAAAGGTGTTGAGGGATTTGTATCCCTCTAACTTAGTGATATATCCTATAGTGGATAAGATGTAACATGACATTTGGTTATAGTTTTGGTGGGATAATATGAGTCAGATCATAGTTGAACATGTTTCTTGATGTCTCACATGCCATTTGGTGAAGGTAAAATATTGGGTTCCAGAAGGTTTGACTCGGCCTCTTGAGATCCCAAAATGGAAGTGTAATGACACATCAATGGATTTTATGATAATAATTATATGAATAGTGAGAGAACATGAAACTATTTGGGTTATTTTCTATTAACTTACCTAATAATCTCACTTCCTCTCTATTAGTGAGTAGAATTCAGTTGATAGTTTAGGGTGCTTGTACATGTGGGAGATTGTTTGGATACATGGTTACTCTCAATGATTGTTTCTGAATATGATGTGTGGTTTAAATCATGGTTCTTAAGAGGTTTGTAGGAGGATATGGGGGCCCATTCATGGATTGGTAAGATGTCACCCCAAGACAGATGGTCGGACTAAGTGAACCGTCAAGGTTTTATATGATATGTTGGGAGCCTCCAAGTGGGACATTGTTTGGAATTGATAAGATAACATGTAATTAGTAGATATAACTTATAATAATAGCTATCATTATGTTATCATCATGGAAAAATAAAAATATTTATATGGGAGACCCTATAGATCACCCTTATACTAGACAGATGTGGGAAAGTCATCACTTATAGGACCAGATCCACTACAAGCAATGATAGAGAAAGTTAAAATGATCCATAAGAAAATTAATACTTCTTAGATTCATGATAAATATTATACATATGGATTTCCTAGACCCTTGTAGTTTGATCAGAGAGACCATATATTCTAAAGGATCTCTCCACGATGAGGTTTTTTGAGGTTTGTTCGGAGTTGAAAGTTATCCCCAAAGTTTGTTGGGTTGTTCCTGATCCTACACAGAGATGAAGATATTACTTATCCCCTATATTAACCACATAGTTTGATCAGGTGCATTATGTCTTTCACTTATAGAAGTTGAGGAGATACATGCATGAATTAGTGCATATTATTGACTAGGGAGAATTGTATATCAAAGATAGATCCACCTTCTAAAATTACCCAGTTTCCATCGAGGATTAGTAGGAGAGGATCCTTTATGGTTGACCATCCCATTGGTGTGAGTTCTTTTATAGGATGGAAACCTCTAGGAAATCCTATGGGAGAAGTAGTACAAGATTTGAACTTAGTACCCTCTTATTTTTAGTATATTTTTTTAAAGGTGATAATACTTGAAGGTATGGAGAATGTAATGACTTTTATATTTTATGTTTCCACCCTTTAGATATTTATATATATGTGGGGGGGTTCTTTAGAGTTGTCATAGTGTTACAAGTGTCATAGGACATCAATACTAATATATTAAATATATTAAACCACATGCATGAATATTTTTATAAATAATTTATTTTATATTGATCAAAGTCTCAAATGGGGAAACTGAGACCACAATGGAATCTAGAATGTGGGACTTACCCTAAGCATGACATAAGTTTCATATGCATCAAGTTTCAGGATGATGGCCTATCAGGTACAATTAAAAATGAATAAAATTAATTAATTAATTTTATTTATTTTAAATTCTTAAGCTAGAGGTGATCCTTACATAATATTTTATACAATTAATCTTTATGGTTAGTCGTATAGACATAAGATATTGAGAGTTAGAGAATATTTCACCGTAAGGAAGGAACTTCGATGACTGGATGAAGGAGGAATCAAGGATCGACATCATGTGATCATGGGGAATTGAGGAATGAATGGGTAATGAAATGGATTCTTCAATGACATCGCTAAAGAACGTGTTATTCACTAATGATTGATCAATTATTGAGGTAGGTATTTTGTTACATTATCTTTTTCCCCAATTTTTGACTTAATTGTAATTATAGAGTAACTCCTAACAACTACCTAGAAATAATTCATTACCAAGCATGTTTAATTCGTGTTTTTTATCTGGATTTATATATTGAAAATTATCGTTCATTCTTTGACATTGACTGGGGGAAAAACCAAACAAAACCGTTGATCTTTCTTAAATTTGGTGTATTATGTATTTCTCCATCTATTCTACATGCATTCATCACTGGTATTTTTTGATTGGTGGTTTGACCATTTCAAGAAACCAAATTTATTTCATTTTAATCTTTGGTTCCAAAGATTATTATTGTGGGTTTGAAATCATGGTATGTGGCATCACGAAGGTGATATGTTGGTGATGTAAATATAGGAGAGGATCATAGATGATGGTTTTGTAAAACATCATGTGCAGATAACACAGGATGAGATGAAGGTTAATTTTTCGATGAAGAACTACTGGAATCTTATTTTTGAATAATACTTAATGATGTTCAACTAGGGTTATGGTAATTTTAGGCATGATTCATGATGAGATCATAAGATGTGTGAATATATGAGAATATATACTTTACTGCCTATTAAATTCTGAAATAAACACCTTATATTCTGGATGAACACATTTCAGGAAGTCCTCTTTCTATGGAGGCTGGGGTTTCCACCTAATTTAAATGTCACACAACTATGTGTCGGGTCCACACACCATGTGAATATACCTGGCTAGCCAAAATGTATATAGGGTGTACACTCCTAGGACCCTGAGTTGTCCAACACACCATTTTCCTTGTGTCAAATTCCTTGTACATAAACCTTCACACACTAAGTGGAGCATTAGGACACAAGAAGACTTGGAATTTGTAGAACACACTTTTTACACCAAGATACATGTCATGTACTTATATTAAAAGGTTCTACCTCTCATATCTCATTCTTTAGGAATATGATTTGGGTTTGAGAATAGATAGTTCTAAGAAGAATTTTTATGATAGTTTCATTTGTTTCAACACCTAAGGTACAAGGTGAGGTGATGTGATCGGGATGATTCTTTTAGCAATGGTTGGCCAATAATGGGGCTCAAGCATGATCATCATAGTGATACTGGGGTCGGTATTTCCCCAATAATTGGGTTTTCTAGGGAATGGGTCCCACAAATTGTATGAATTGGTAGAGTGGGTACTCCCCCAAACTATTGGGGCACGGGTCCTCTATCTTAAAATTTAGTACTCCCCCATCATCGAGCCCCAATTGGAAGTGGGTCCTCCATTGAATTCAGCACTCCCTAAGTTGAAATACCCATCAGTGTGGTGAGGGTCATCCATTATGATTTTAATGAGGCTTGCATCGGTATACTAGCATCGATATATAATTTTCTCTTGGAGATATAAATTAATTCATCTCACTTAGCTAGCTGTGAAGATCAAGATTCATCTCTCTTCATCTAAGGTTTTTTTATGAGCATACATGTGGTGGGTTTTCTTTACCCTTTTAGTATCATGGGTTGATCTAACTATATTCTTATTATTATTACCTTTATGTTTATGTGGGATTAATATTGGGTATATATATACACACCATTTCATGGTATTTTCTGACATGTTTTGTGTCTTATGCATAAAAGATTTATCTTAGTGGAGACTTTGCTGGACCTAGAGTAAGTTCATCTTAGTTTTATAGGATATTGTAACTATATATATTGATCAATTCCCAATATTGTGAGCAGGGATCTCTCCATTATCCTCGACAATCTTTTCAGTTTGTGATACTTTCCTTTTGTTTTCATGTATTTTCCTCTATTTTTATCTTAGCATCTTTCTTGTACAATGAAGTCAACCTAGAGTTTATTACATGAATTTTTTTTTACACTCAATAGGTTCCAACTTTTATTATTACCCTTGCATTATTATATGTATATGTGGGGGGTTACTTTATGCCAAGGCCACTCATCTTGTTAAATATACCTATTGACACTAATTACCAAGCCCTGGCCTATTGGAGGAAGTATTGGGGTGTCACTATCTATTTTCTATGGCCCAAGAGGGGCCCTAGTTGGTTAAGGCATGACACTTTTATTCCTTAAATTTTTTAAAGTTATCAGAATTATACCTCATCAAATAGATATCTTCATATCCACTAAAATCCTCAGTAAAAGTAATGAAGTTTGAGTATCCGCCTATAGATTCTATTAGAAAAGTTCTATGCACATCAGTGTGAACTAATACAAAAATATCTTTATCTCTCAAACCATTTCAACTAAAATTATCCCTGGTCATATTTCTTATAATCAATCATGACATATATCTAATGGTTTCATCTCAAAATAATATAAATCCCCTTCTTGATATAATTTTTTAAAATGCATCTATTTTATATGACTAGATCAATGATGCCAAAATTGGGTGTGATATGAGTCATGTGAACTTGATTCATTATCAATTTCTAAGCATTGATTTTTATTTTAAAGTATATAAGGACCATAATTTATATGTTTCATACCATAACTTATGTTATATTTATAAAATTAATATTATTTATTTTCAAATATGAAAATAAAACTATCCATGTCTAAATTAGTCATATAAATAATGTCTATCATTACATTGGGAACGTAATAAAAAAATTTATAAACTAAAAAACATCCTAGTAGGCAATGTGAGATGGTAATCTCCTATATCCAGTTTAATTAGTATATCTTAATTGGAATCTCTATGATCCACCTCACCTTTTTAAATCTTCCAGAATTAACTTGGTTCATCTATTTGGATAAAAATGTAATAATTACAACCTATATCCAATACCTAATTTTTAGAAATGAAAATATTAAACTTGATAATAAATATAATGAAATCTTTCCCTTTCTTCTTTAGTCACATATAGTTATTCTTCCAAAAACCCTTATTTTCATAAGAAAAATATACAGCATCTTTATCTTTATCCACCCTCAAGATATTTTGTTTATTTTAAGGTAATTATAGAGGTTCCTTTAGATTTGAATCAACCTTATACCTTTTAAACTTACCTTTACTTTTATTCATTATAAGGACAAAAGGTTTTTCATACTTAATATAATTATCCACTTGAAGAATCAAATTCAAAATCTATAATAGTGACTTCTATATATTTTTCATGTTGATATTAATAATGAAACTTGTAAAGCTCAAAGTATATGTGGAGATGATGAAGTATGTTATCAATTTTTTAGGCAACTTGAGTCCCATAATTTAAAAATGATTAATATAGCAAATCATCTTAAATACATGTGGTACAACTAAAATTCCTTATCCAAACATTCATGTAAAGAGTTTCTTGGATATTTCATACTTATTTTTTCTTTAGTTCTCCTAAAGAATATTATGAAGATGAGACAAAATAGAGTAAGAATCCATGTATTTATAAAAATTCTGAAGATCACTAGTTGTAGTTGATAAAATGAGGCATTGGACATCCAATGAATCATCCACATGTTTCGAGATTATATTTTTATCCTCTTAAATTGTGTCCTTAGAAGGAAAATATAAACTAGGGATTACAGTATGTAAAACTTATTATATTAGTGCAGTATAATGTTCATGCACCTATAACACTCCAAGAATTTTTCACCGATTTTGATATTTTCTTTCTATAAGATTGATTATAGGAAAAGTAATTTATTCAAATTACATTCTATTATCTATAAATGAAAATAGATTTTAGTAATTTTCTTAATCAAATTTTATGACATAATTAATAATTTAATTAAGTCTCTCACTATTTTATCAAATCCTAACAGACCTAACCATTGGATTCAGAATATCCGGTCACTTAGACATTTTAGTGGAAAGCATATATATTTCTCTTCTCATAACCCATTCTATGCCCATGAAAATTACTAAAAGGTATTTTGGTGGTATTTTCTTGATAAATACATAAAATTTCATCTTCTTGGTCTTTTGAGTAGACTCCCCAACCATAAAATTCTATACTTAGATTTCCTCAACATGTACGTTCAAATTTAATTAAGAAGACTATGGTCATTACCCTTAAAACAATTTGGTTAAGTCGACCCATTTTCTTTGTTATGATTCCCTAATAATTGAATATTCCCTCAATTAAAGCTAGAATGACACTTTAATTTTTCTTTAAACTTAAATTAGGTAATATATGGTATTTTTATGACTTGATATTTTAGTTGAGGGGTTTTTTTACTTACTTTTAAATATATATTTTTTATTCTTTACATGCTTGTTAATTTTATGTGTAACTCACATAAATAATTTACCATGTTTGAGAAAATAATTTACACATATATATTTAAATTATATGAGATATCTTATTTTATAATTTTTTTATTTTTTAAATTACTTTACATGGAAACTTATGTGAGTAAATAACAATACCCAATAAAATAAATCTTATATATTTAATTTCATTTTATATAATAATTCTTGTTAATTTATATATATTATGTGATTTTCATTTAATCATTCCAATAAACCATGCATCGCATAAAAAATAAATAAATTTTCATTGAAAAAATAAAATAAAGTTGTAATATATTCATGATCTTGTACTTGCTAGTTGGTTTATCTAGTTGATAAACCAACCATTTCACTAGGGGAATTAATTAGTTGAGCCTTAGTTTGTCTTGATTTGCATCATTCACTATTCTTTAATGTATCTTCTTGGTTGGATTCTTCTTGGCTCCGATCATGAACCATCTCCTCTAGCTGAGAACATAAACCTTTACAAATGTTCACTCTCACATAGGTGAGAGGTACCAAGGGTTTAGGGATACATAAAATAATCATTGAACATGTAGGATCACACGTAATAAAGTATATAGAGATTATTTGTTTATCATAAAGTTTAGTTTAATAAAAAATGTCAGATAATATCATGAAATAAATAATTAAATTAAATATATAAATACAACACTATAATAACCTGTGTTTTTCTGATATTTAAATTTCAGAAGGAATTTGAATTTTTGGTTTACTAGATGGGTCAAATATTGATCGCAGATTTGTAATGGAATTCCAAAATTTGTAATGCCTCTAAATGATGTTTTTAGATGTAAATTTGGATTGGTTTTTAGCTTGGAGTATTTACGAGTATCCCTGGGGTTTGGGACCCAAAATTAGATTTTTGGAAAAAAATCAAAAAGGGTGCATGGCTGGCACACAGTTAGTGCTAACTATGTGACCAAACCATGATGCCTGGTTTGTTCAAGTGCATGAGATAAGGAAACCATGTGGGAGGTCAAGTCTAACCATAAAAGATTTTCAGAAATTTGAAAAATCTGTGTACATGGTTAGAGTATGGTTTTATATATCATTCTTCTTAAATATAGTATCCCTCGCTTCTCATATAGACATTACATCATTTTTTGATAACACTTAATACATTACACAAATAGATTCCCAAATACCATATTACTTCAGTGCCTTTGGAAACATGGAAACATAAGCATTGGTATATAAGTGAGATACATTATCTTCCACTAGGTTCTTCATGACTAGAACCATTCTTAGACACATCATACATATTACATATATTCATAACCTGGGGAAAGGAAACATAAAATGGGGTGAGCTCAGATGCTCAGTAAGAGTAAACAAGTAATATATGTAAGAATAATCATGAGCATAAGGGTATGAGAACATGATCATAACATTAGAATATCATACCCTACAAATCAAATATTTTGACCATGAATCATGGAATAAATATTAGTAGTTCATAATACATGAATCATAATAGAAATAAAAGCATAATATATAAAATCATAACATAGTAACAAGACATGGAATTGCGGTAGACACATAAACATATAAAATGATTTCCATAGTAGTCAAGGTATTGATTCCAAGGCCATATTAGTGGAATGGGTTTACTCCCAAAACAATCTTAGTATTAAATGTTCACTCCCAAGAGAATATTATCATAAATAGTCCTTTACTGAGCCAATTTCACACCTCATTCCATCCATTTCTATCTCATGATATATAAATATTTACCCAATTCATTGGAGGGAGATATATGTCTCACACATATCATAATGAAATCATAAATATGTGTGCCAATAGATAATAAAAATTCACCATATCATAACCCATTGAATTAAATGTGTATAATAAACATGTCATCATATCATAACCTTGGTAAAAGATATAGGTTTCATAATCATTTCATCAATATAAAACCCATGAAAATAATAAGGTTTCATAAACATCATGCCATCAAAACATAAACCATTTAGAGAAAAAATATGAATGGTACCCTTGGATCATATCCCAAAAAAAATCATGATTAACAAAAAAGGATGTCATCTTAGATGGAAAATAATTTTGAATGGTCACTTAAAACATTTTTTTAGTAAAATATCATTTTCTCTTTGAAATTGTTTTTAGTTTATAAAACATTTTGAAAACATTTTTCTTTGAAAGTAGATTTGAAAACTTATATTGGAAGCTTAAAATCTAATTGAAATACTTTTTATTTTAAAATAAGTTAAAAATATCATTTAAAAACATTTTTAAAACTCTTTTTTAGAAATCATGGTTTTGGAAGAAAACAAATTTCCAACCGAAGAGAGAAATAAAGTCGGATTTTATTGAAAACATTTTCATAATAATATTAGGTACCAAAGAATGGAAACATTTTTCCATTACATGAGTATATCATTAATAACTATAGTATAATAAAAATTCATGAGATATATTTATATATGGGTTATAATATTTTATCAATGGAAGCATAGTCATAAACAATCCCGATAAATGATGAGATTGTAGCAATAAACTCTTACCACTTTGGTAACTTTGAATAAAAATAACCATGAAATAATAAAATTACATGAAGCTTAAAATATATTGAAAATAATAATATTTATGATATAACATGTCAAAGGGACATTATATACACCTCGTAAAATAATATAGGTGCATAGAAAAACATTTGTCTCAAAGAAGGAAAATTGAGACAAAATTATCATACTGATTTGGAAAATTTTGAATCATAAACACCATGAAATGGAGATCATAAAATGGATATGTAAATAACCATAAATTTAAGTATATAAATCATATAATAAATTCATGGGTATTATATACACCACACAAAATAAATGAGTGCTGAATATGGCATAAGTCTCTCATAAATAAAAGTGAGACTAGAAAACCCCTTACCTTATGTCTTGACTCTCATCGTACTCATTAAAACGTCATGTATAATAAATATAATTTTATTATAAATATATTAAATAACCTTATTCAATTATATCATACCATATATGATTTAATTGTGACATTATATTTTCTATTTATTCACAATTCCATGTTAAAGTTACGTTTCAGGTAATAACTGCTTTATTTTTCACATGTGTTTTGATTTCTTATATTTTTGGTCTTCATAATAATATAATGATTTAAAGAATATAAAACATGATATAAATATCATATATATTAATTATATATGTATCTATAAATTATATAAATACAAAATTAAATACTTCGTTCATGGAGACGGCAGGTCGTACGTACGCATGAACGTTGTTTCCATTTTCTTGTTGTATTGAAAGAGAGTAAATTCTATATATATATATATATATAATATCATTATAGTAGAATTATTATTCCATGTATTTCATATAATTTCACTAAACTCATCCTTAATACATTCCATGTAAAGTGTTAATGAATCACATCGCTTTGAAGAGTTGGTAGTCCACACATCCACAAATGAAGTTATCGTGTTTCCAAGAAAATAAAAGCATGAAGTTATGTGTTATAAAATAATTATATAATAATAAATAAATCATAAATTTCATATATATTATACAAAAACCTAAATCCATCATTATTTTAAACCTTGAAATGTGTAAATGGAAGAACGAACGACATCGGTTCGTGAGGTGGTAGTTTATCATACACACAAACTATAATGGCATATCTCATTTGAGGGGAGTGTGTTTGAGTGTAGTTAATACACTGATAATAGACACATATAATTATATTTAGGATACTGAGGCTATTACATAATCATTTATTAATAATAATTGAGGTGGTGGAGAAATAAATAAAACCAAACTGATTGTTAAAGGATGTTACCTCTTCTTTGGGTAACTTCTTTTGGTTTGCACCAAAGGGATTCCTTGATTTTCTTTATTCCTAAAGGTATTATTATAGGATGAAGGGATGTAATTTGGGATGATATGTTAGTAGGGTTTTTTTGATCCAAATTTCTTGAGAGGTGTGAAGAAGTGAGGGGGTGAGGGGGTGAGTGCCCTTTTTATAGTGGAGGAGGAGTGGCAATCTTGTAAAAATAAAAAGTTAAACACTATTGAGAGGTATCCTTTAAATCATGTGACTCCAATAATGGTAAATTTTCTGTAAAAGGAATTATATGGTAGATATATTTAAATCAATTATATTTTATACAATTTTAGTGAAATTTTTACACATTAATTTTAATGTTTACCCACTAAGTAATATTGTTTTTACCTTAATCACTCTAATTAATTTTAATTACTTTCACTAATATTTCTAGTAAAAAAATAAGTTTAAATTATTATAAATTATAAGTTATGATGATTCAAAATATCCAATCCATTTTTCAAAATTCTAATCATATAATTTGCAGAAATGAATTTAAAATTAATCCCGTGAAAGTGTCGTGGAAATGGGGTTTTAAAGCGAAAATGTTTAAAAGATAGAACTATTTTTATATCCAATTTCAATGTGAAACTGGTTACAATGAAATAAATTGAATTAATTGATGTAAAATTGAACTAAATATATTTAAAAAAAATTAAATATATTTTAACTTTATAAATAAATTATACGAAAAGGTTGTTTTCAATTAAAATTCAATATTTTTCACTATTCATCCAAAAATGAAGTTTTTCAGAAAAATGAAAAAAACATAATATAATTTTGAAATTATAAATTAAAAAATGAATTTTATTTAATCTAATTAAATTTATATAAGTGTAGAAAATTAATTTTATTATTGTTCACAGAAAGGCATAAAAAAGTAGTTCTTTGGAGAAAATAGTATTTTTCAAAACATATAGACTTTACCAAAAATTATATATTTCATTATCAATATGTTTTATTTATGTGAAACAATTATAAATAATATTTAAAAATTATTCATTAATATTTATATTACTAAGTTTAATGGAAAGTTTATAACTATCTAATTTAAATAATTATAATAATAAAGTGTTGTTACGTAGAAACTTAGTATTGCGTGTAACGGAAGCTAAGTCTATATTGTGTGTAGCGCAAGATTAAATTGGTGTAGTATATAATGAAACTTTTAATTAGTGTATAGTTCATTGAAATGCATCCAATAAATATAATTTATTTGAAAAAAAGGTTCATACAAACTCAGGGTGTTACATTCTACCCCCTTAAAATGAATTTCACACTTGAAATTCATCATTCTGATACAAAAAAATGAGGATAATTATGCCTCATCATATCCTCAAGTTCCCACATATCTTCCCCTAACTGGTGGTTTCTCCTAAAAACATTGACCAAGTGAGTGGTATTGTTTTGTAAAACATTTTTTTTATGATCCATAATTTCAAATGGTTATTCCTCATAAGAAAGATCTTGCTCTAGTGGTATGACCTTTGAGTTCAGTACATGTGAAGGGCTAGGTATGTACTTTCTCAAGAGAGATACATGGAACAAATCATTTACTTGAGAGAGATTTTTTGTAATTTCCTAGAGATATTATACCATCCCGATATGATCAAGAATCTCAAAGGGACTAATATACCAAGGGCTTAGTTTTCATTTTTTTTCTGAATCTCATAACCTTCTTCTAGAGAGAGATCCATAGAAATAACTTCTCAGCAACTTCAAATTCTTGATCACGCTGATGGTTATCATCATAACTTTTTTGATGCCTTTTATTAGCCTTAATATTATTTTTAATGGTTTTAACCTTCTTATCCATTTTTTCAACTATCTTAGGTCTGAATAGATTTCTTTCTCCAACTTTATTACAACACATTGGAGATCTACATTTCTTTCTATAGAGGGCATAATAAGAATACATTTGAATGCTTGAGTGATATATGTTGTTATAAGAAAACTAAATGAGAGTAATGGGTTGATCCCAACAACCATTTCAATCCAAATAATAAGATATCTACATATTCTCTAGAGTTTGAATTGTTCTTTCAGACTTACCATCTTTCTGAGGATGATAAAAAGTAACAAAACTCAATTCTATATCATGTTATTGCTTAATATTTTGCTATATCCTTGAGGAAAACCTTGGATCCAAATTAAATAAAATAGAATGTGGTACTAAAAGAAACCTTACCACTTTCTAATGTATATCCTGGAAATTTGATCCAGAGAGAAGTATTCTCTGACAGCGATGAAGTGTAATGACTTTCTAAGGAAATAAACTAACACCCATATAGCATTAATCCCTTTAGAGGTTTTGGGTAGTCTAAATAAAAAATACATAGTGATTTTCTCCAATTTCCATTCTAGTATTAATAATGGATGTAACATCACCTTAGATGTTTTTCTTTTATCCTTAACTTGTTGTCATACCAAGCATCGATATACAAACTCTACGATATCCCTCTCTATTATATCCCACCAGAATTATTCTTTCAATTATCTATACATATTATACTTCCAAGATGAATAGAGAATAAAGAAAAAGTATATTCCTATAATATTTCCTTCTTTAAATCTATTATGGATGGAACACATACACATTTTTTGAACCTTATCATTCCATCCTGATCATGGTTAAACTCAATAACATTTCTAACCTTATTTTTCAACTCTAGATATTCCTTATGTACCTCTTTAATCTTCATTTTGATATAAGGTTGAACATTCATATGAGTAAGATAATATTTTACCCTTCTTTCAATATTTCCATATCCATCCTTTTAAAATCTATAAATATTGGATCTTTTGTGATCTTCATCATGGATAAACTAGCATGATCTTTTTTAATCAAATTATCGACTACCTTGTTTTCTTTCCTAGGGTGGTAATGTATTGAGCAATCATAATCCTTTATCACCTCTAATCATCACCTCTAGCACATGTTCAACTCCTTCTATGTGAATATATATTTAAAACTTCTATGATTGGTATACATATGACACTTTTCTACATAAAGATAATGCCTTTATTTCATTAATTCAAAAATTACCATAGCTAAATCCAAATCATGAGTTGGGTAATTTTTGTCAGTAATCTTCAATTTTTGTGAGGTATAGGCTATAACCATGTCATTATACATAAGAAAAAATCTCAATCCCTTCATGGTTGAATCACTATAGATTAAAAACCCTTCTTCACTATAAGGTAATGTAATCACAGGTGCACTGACTAACCTTATCTTCAGTTCCTTGAAGTTTTCCTCACATTAAACTATCCATAGGAACTTGGAACCCTTCTGAGTTAACTTGGTATGAGGACTATATTGTCCTAATAAATTATCCACAAACCATCAATAATATCAAGCTAAAACATGAAAACTATAGATATCAGTCACTATGGTTGGCCTGGGCCAGCATTCAATAGCCTCCATCTTTGATGGATCTACTATTATACCCTCTCTTAATATTATATGACAAAAAAATGAAACCTTTTGCATCTAAAATTCACACTTTTTAAATTTTTCATACAATTTAACCTTCATTAGGGTATTTAGATCAATTATTAAGTGGTATTCATGCTCTTCCTTTCTCTTTTAATAGATAAGAATTTCATCTTTAAAGACTAACACAAACTGATCGAGGTAATCTCTAAATACTCTATTCATCATATTCAGGAAGATAGTATGGGTATTAGTAAGTACAAAATAAATCACTATATATTAATGGTTTCCATACCTTGTACAAAATGTCATCTTGGGTATATCCTCCTTATTGAACCTTAATTTATGATATCCAGAATGGAGGTCCATATTTGAAAAGTATTTAGCTTTTCACATTTGATCAAAAAAATCATCAATTCATGGAAGAGGATAGGTGTTCTTGATCTTGATCTTGTTCAACTCTTGATAATCAATGTAGAGTCACATTTATCCATCTTTATTTTTTCATAAAAAGTACAAGTTCACCCCAAGGTGACACACTTGGACGAATGAATCCCTTGTCAATGTTTTCTTGGATTTTCTTCTTTAATTCATGTAACTCAATCGGGTCCATTATATAGGGAGTCTTTGATATTTGTGTGGATCCAGGTATGAGTTCTATTTAGAAATTAACTTCATTATTTGGTTGAATTATAGGTAACTCTTCCAAAAAGAAATCAAAAAATTTAGGAACAATAAGCATATCATTGATGTCAATTTTCTCCCCAACCATTTGAGATAAACATACCTTCTAAATGAAAATTAATATCCAAACACTAGATGTAATATCCATAGAAATTCCATAATTATTATCACATTTATAGAAAATCATAGGCTGGTTTGAAATATAAAATTTAACTTCCCATAATTAATAATTGATGGGGGATTGATGAAGAGAAAGTCAATCCATGCCTAATATGACATCAAATTAAACTAGAGTAATAATGACAAGATTTTCATAAATCATATTCCCAAAAACATCAATTAGAGAGGAATAATAGAATTGAGATGTGATCATCATACCATTAGTGGTTTTCACTACTAATTATATATCTATTCATTTGGTTGGAATCATAATACGCTTAGTAAAATCTTTTTATATGAAAGAGTAGGTAGATCCAGAATCAAATAAGACATTAACAGTTCTAGAGTGGATGGTAATTGAACCTTTCACCATGTCATTATCACACCCCTCATCATAAATAATGATTTCACGAGATTTACCTTTGTCCCTTATCTTAAGAGGTTGTTGACATTGATCATCGTCATTATCCTTAGGGTTTGGTAACTGGTTAGCATAATTCTTATTCTCATTACACTTGTATCACTAAAGCGAGGTTGGTGCATTCTATACATCTTTCTCTTCATTCGCATTATTAGATAACTCATTCCCATCACATCAAAAAAAAGGTCTCATGAACTTACCTTACACCCTTAAAACATTTATTATACTCCTTAATACACTTTTCTCCATGCTTCTTCTAAAACTTTGAGCATAAAGGAAATCTCATCTTCTTCTCTCCATTGTTTTTAGGTTTTCCTTTGAACTCCATCTTCCTTTTATTTTAAAAACCTTGAGATTTATATGTAACTCCAACCTCTATTTCAACCTTGATTACATAATGAAAAATCTCTTCATAACTACAGAAGTATATTATGGATAAAACTCTATTGAGACTTGGCTTTAAGAAACTAAATAATTGTTCAACCTTACATTCAGGTTGGTTGATAATTCCAGAAGTGTACCTCTCAAGTCTTGTAAAATTGTCTTCATAGGTTCCAATAGATTCATCATCCATTTGAATTAACTTGAGAAACTCATTCTCTATTTTCAAACATAGAATACCAAGAAATTAATTATTAAAGAATAAGTTCTTTAACTCATCCCAATCCATGGATTCAATTTTATCTCATCTCCTCGTATTCCTGATTAGAGTCTACCACTAGTCAACTTCACCTTCTAAATGATAAAAAGACAGAATGAATTTCTCATATTTTGAACATTATAGAATATAAAAATGCTTTTCATTAGTAATGATCCATTGTTCACAAACTAGTAGATCATAATTCCCACTGAAATAAGGTGGACAGTTCCTCATGAAGGACTCAACATAATGTTGTTCCCTCCTTTTATCGTTTTGAAGTTCATAATGATTTATGTCTTAAGAAAGATGTGTGATCATAGAAAAAGGTTTTTAATTCCAACTAACATTGCATTAAGATTATTAGGAGAACAATAACTGTATTTACAATCACACTCAACATTAACATGCTTCCATAAAGTTCCAACCATTGACTAAAACCAAAAAACATAGAGTAAGAAACATGTATCATAGAGGGGAACCACATAATCATGAAAAATAAATTATAGGATGTCTCAATTATGAATCCTTCATTAATCTATGACACCTTAGGTTTATCCTAGTCTATTCATATCCAACTTCAATTTAAATCCTTCATAATGGTCCGTAAAGAGTTTGTGGATTTTCAAAGAATATCCCCCAGGAGTTTTAAACCAAGTTTCCAGCAATTCCCATTATTTTTCACCAGTTCCCAATCAATTATAGCTCACTATCATGTTTTGGGGGTTATTTCCCCTATGTAAATCTATTCCAAATCCACATTCACTTTTATTATCTAGATAGGGATGTATTACTAGGAAAACACTCACTCTATCCTTTACCAAAATCCCAGGATATTTTCCTATACTTTTCCTTATCCTTATACTTAACCTTAGAAATGCATTTAGGGATATCACTAAGGTTTTTCTCATCCTAGTTTTCAAAGTCTAACTAAAATTTTTCTATGATACCAGCTATAGTGACCCTCTCTTCTCATACATGGAAATTACATTATTTTTTTATAATACTTAGTACATTACACAAAGAGATAACCAAATATGGTATTAGTTTAGTGTCTTTGAAAACATGGAAACCTAAAAACCGGTATATAAGTGAGCTACATTATCACCCACTAAGTTCTTCATGACTATAACCCTTGTTATACACATTATACATAATACATATCTTCATAACCTAGGGAAAGGAAACATAAAAATGGGTGATCTCAGATGCCCAGTAAGGTTAAATAAGGGATATATGTAAGCATAATAATGAGAATGATGGTATGATAATGTGATCAAAACATTAGAATATCATACCCTGCATATTAAAGATCATAAACATGAATCATGGCATAAATATTGGCAGTTTATAAGACATGAATCATAAGGGAATTAAGATCATAATCCATGAAATCATAACATAGGAATAATTCATGGAATTTTTGTAGATATATAAACATATAAAATTATTTCTATAATAGTCAAGTCATCACAACCATAGTCATCTTATTGGAATAGTTTCACTCCCCCAAACCATTTTAGTAGTCAAGGTTCACTCCAAAGACCATATTAGTAGACATAGTAATTTACTGAACTGAGTTAACTCCCTATTCCATCCATGTATATCTCATGAGATATAAATCTGTACCCAATTCATTAGAGAGAGATATATGACCCACCCATCTCATAATTAAATCATACATATGTTTTCCACTAGATCATAATCATTCATCATATAATAACCCATGGAATTAAATGGGTATCATAAACATGTCATAATATCATAACATTTGGAAGAGAGACAAGTTTCATAATCATTTCTTCAAATAATAACCTGTGAAAATAATTGTGTTTCATAATCATAAAACCCATGAAAGATAAATGGGTTTCATAAACATCATGCCATAAAAACATAAACCATTTGGAGAAAGAATATGAATGGTACCCTTGGATCATGTCCCTATAAATACATGAGTAACACCAAAGTGTTTCATCTTATATGGAAAATATTGTTTAATTATTATTTAAAACATTTCATGTGGAAAATATACTTTTCACTTTAAAAAACATTTTTTAATACATAAAACCTTTTTATAACCTTTTTCTTTGAAAATATATTTGAAAATTTATAAAGAAAGCTTTGAAAATAATTGAAATATTTTTTCTTTGAAAATAAGTTAAAAATATCATTTAAAAACATTTTTGAATACATTTTTTAGAAAACATGGTTTTGGAAGAAAAAATATTTCCAACTGAAGAGAGAAATGAAGTCATATTTTATTAAAAATGTTTTATTAATAATATTAAGTACCATATAGTAGTAAAATGGTACCATTACATGATTATAACATTAATAACCATAGTATAATAAAACTTCATGATAAATATTGAGATATATATCATAATATTTCATTAATGTAATCATAGGCATAAACAATCCTAATAAACAATGAGATTATAGCAATAAACTCTTACCACTTTGGTAACTTTAAATCAAAAACCACGTGAAATAATAAAATTAAATAAAGCATAAAATTTCATAAAAATAATAGTATTCATGATATAAAATGTCAAAATTATGTTATATACACCTCATAAAATAATATAGGTGCATATAAAAACATGTGTCTCAAAGAAGTAAAATTGAGAAAAAATTACCTTATCGATTTGGTAAATTTTGAACCATAAACCCCATTAATGAGATATAATAAAATGGATATATAAATACCCATAAAGATAAGTATAGGAATCATATAATACTTTTATGGGTGGTATATACACCAAACAAAAGAAACAAGTTTTGAATATTGCATAAGTCTTTCAAAAATAAAAGTGAGACTAGTAAACCCTTATACCTTATGTTTTGACTCACATCGTACTCATTCAAACCTATTGTATAATAAATATAAGTTTATTATATATCTATTATAGAACCATATTTAATTATATCATACCATATATTATTTACTTATGAATTTTTATTACCTGTTTATTAACAATTCTATGTTAATGTTACGTTTCAGGTAATAACCACTTTGTTTTTCACATGTGTTTTGATTTGTTATATTTTTGGTCCTCATACTTATATCATGATATCAATAATTTAAAACATGATATAAATATCATATATAATCAATATATATGTATTTATAAAAATATATACAAGATATAAATAGAAAAATAAAATACATCGTTCATAAAGATGGTAGGTCGTACGTACGCAAAAACACTACTTCCATTTTTTCATACTGAAAGAAAGTAAGTAAATGAAATATATATATATATATAATCATTTAAATATAATTATTATTTCATATATATAATATAATTTCACTAAACCTATCCTTAATACATTCCATGTGAAGTATGAACAAATCACATCGCTTTGAGGAGGTGGTAGTCCACACATCCACAAACGAAGTTATCATATTTCAAAAAAATGAAAATAATGAAGTTATTTGTTATATAATAATTAAATAAGACTAAATAAATTATATATATAATATAAAAATATAAATTACATCATTATTCCAATCCTTGAAATGTGGTAATGGAATAACAAATGACATCGGTTCGTAAGGCGGTAGTTTGTAGTACACACAAATGATGATTGTATATCCCATTTGATGGAAGTGTGTTTGAGCTTAGTTAATACCCTTATAATAACTACATATTAGTATATTTAGGATAATAATATTATTAAATAATCATTTAATAATAATAATTTAGGTGGTGGAGAAAGAAATAAAACAAAAGTTCTTGTTGAAGGGTGTTATCTCTTCTTTGGGTAACTCTTTTTGGTTTGAAACAAAGGGCTTACTTGATTGGATTTCATCCAATATATAGGATTATAGGATTAAGGGAGGGATTATAGGAAGATATTCGGGTAGGTTTTGGATGATCCAAATGTTTTGAGAGGTGTGAATATGTGAGGGGCGTGAGTGCCCTTTTTATAGTGGAGGAGGAGTGTCATTCTTGTAAATATTAAAAGGTAAAAAATATTGAGAGGCCTCACTTAAATAATGTGCCTCCAATAATGGTCTATTTTAGATAAAATTGATTTTATAGTATTAATATGTCCATATAATGTATTTTTAAAAAATTTAGGTCCATTTTTACACTTAAATTGTAAAGTTTAACCACTAAGTAATTTTGTTTTCACCATAATCATTGTAATTAATTTTAATTACTTTCACTAATATTTTTGGAAAAAAAATAAATTGAACTTATTAAACATTATAAATTATTTTAATTCCAAATATAGAATATGTTTTTCCAAATTCTAATCACATAATTGGAAGATATTAATTTAAAATTAATCCCACAGGTATGTCGTGAAAGTGGGTTTTTAAAGCGAAAATGTTTAAAAGATAAAAATGTTTTTATATATATTTTCAATGTGAAATTGGTTCCAATGACCTAAATTGGATTATTTATTTAAAAATTAACTAATTATACTTTAAAACCAAATTAAAATATAATTTAAATATATAAATAAATTATACAAAAAGGCAGTTTTTAATTAAAAATCAGTGTTTTTCACTATTCATCAAAAAAAAGTTTTCCAAAAAGATCCCAAAAAATTCACTCTAAGATAATTTTTAAATTATGAATTAAAAATTAATTTTATGTTATCTAATTCAATTTCAAAAAATTTCCAAAATTAATTTTATTATTTTTCATAGAAGGACATAAAAATTTGTTCTTTTGATAAAATATTATTTTTCAAAACATATAGACATTACCGAAAATTATATCTTTCATTGTCAATATGTTTTATTTGTGATATTTATAAATTATTTATTACAATTCATATTAAAAATTTTAATGGATCATTTATAACTATCTTGTTTAAATACTTATAATAATAAAGTGTTGTTTCATAGAAACTCGGTGTTGTGTATAATGCAAGATAAGTCGGTGCTGCATATAGTGAAATATTAATTAGGTGTAGAATATAAATAAATTTTGAATTAGTGTAGCGTGAAACACAATAAATAAAATAAATTTAATTTATTTAAAAAAAGGTTCATAAAAACTTAGGGTGTTATATTAATCATGCGGCATGGGGTGCTTGGACAATGAGGTATTTAAGGATAGTGCACAGTTTTCCTAACTGTATGGCCTAACCATGTGTCCATTTAAAAAAATGTAAATTTCCCTTTTTCCCCAAATGACTTTAAGAGGTTATACCCTCTATTTATTAATTCTCCTCCCCTACACGCACCTTTCCTCTCCTACTCTTCCCTTGGACAGTTCTCCCACATTTTTGGATAGAATTGGATGTAATCAGGTGAATTGAAACCCTTGAGGTAAGTATTTGACTATGTTATCTTTTTTTATGTCCTTTTTCTTATTTCTCTAACCTATTTTTCTATGGTTAGGGAATTTAGACTCAATTCAACTAGATCATTGTGGAATCAGATGCTGATTTTGGGGTTTTTAATCTGTCTAGAAAGTAGATAACTCGAGATTTAATTTTCACTTTACTAAATTTCATTTATTTGAAATAAGTCACTATGAAGAATTTATAAATATTTAAGGCTTTAACTAAAATTTTTAAATGGTTTTTTTTGTTCCATTTCTTATGGATTTTACCCAACTCAGGGTTGGTTATGTACTGCTTGTTGTTGGAAAGTGTTAGGCTGTCATTCCGGAGCGACGAGGTTGTATGGTGAGATTTTAAGATTTATTCCATTTTTGAATAAACTGGTTTTTTTATATATATATTATTTTTTTATTAATTAATTATATTATTGTTATAATTAATTAATTTTGATGGTCTATTTTTGATACTGGTCCAGTATGACTTGGTTGAGCTTAGACAGGATTTGGCAACTGTTGTCATCCTTTAGATGATAAATGAAAATATTTATAAAGGTAGGTTCTTTTTTGCACCTTCCCTAAAGTACATATGATTTTTTATAGTAGTATTTTCAAGCTCAAGATTTCCCCTAAGGGTGATTCCCCATGTTTAAAGTTATTCTAATGAACTGCTTAATTAAACTATTTTGGTTAATTAAATGGATGAATACCAGAGGTCACTAACAACCACTATGTTCTAGATTTATGCCTCAACACAACATTAGTGGGTTATCAAGGATCCCAAGGGTGATGATTATACTTATTATCTAACTTATAGTATCCCATTTAGGATGCCTCCACTCACTCTTTTATTCTAAGTATCCCAAGAGGGATTACATTCCCTCTATTTTCCCTTGAGGATACCAAGTGGGATACCTCTCTTGATTACTGATCTAGGGGACCCAGTGGGGGCCCCCAGGTTTGACCAACCATGGTCTAGTGTATTGGGTTTGGGTAAATATGGTAGTAGGTTTCACCTTATAACCCGTACTAAAATTATTAATCTAATAGTTTTCGGCAATGGTAGTGGGTTTAGGCATTTTACCACCCTCACTCTTTTGTTTATATGTTCAAGTGGTTATTTTTTATGAAGTTATGTTTTCAGAGGTGTTTCTTGGATTTAGGATAATGGGCCTGCTATTATGTGATTCTTGACAAGGATTCCTATAATTACTACCTAGGATCCAGCCAATAATCATTAGTTATATTTTATATGATATTTTGGTATGGAACTGATGAACTATTAGGATGCCTTGGACATTTATACTCCTTGGATTCGACGAACTATTTGGATTCCTTGGATATTTCTACTCCTTGGGTCGACCCCACTAGTATTCCTTATAAATTTACACTCCTTGTATCAGGATCACTTAGAATATTATGATTGCATGGAAATTTCAATTCATTTGATCTGATAAAATATTAGGACACCTTGTACCTTTCTACTCCTTGTATCCGATGAAAATTTAGAATGCATTGGACATTTATACTTTTTGGATCTGATAAACTACTAGGATTCCTTGTACATTTATACTCCATAGATCCAAATACCTAATAGTATTTCTTAGAAATTTATACTCCTTGGATCTTGTCCATGTTGGTCTGATACTTGATAAATCGAGAATAGGTTGCAATTGATGCAGTGTCATTAGTTCAGAACTGTTCAAAGGTACACACAATTTTTCATTATATTGAATAGAGGTAAGTATGGGTGATCCTTGGTTTAGTATGTGTATCCCCCTTGGTGAATTATCTTGATCATATACGCTTATGGCACTGTTTAACGCATGTATTTATTGATCGGGATTATAGAACCAAGGATCGAATGTGGGTTGATTTCATTCACTTTATTTATTATAATAATCATATATATATATATATTTATAGGGATATATATACACATTAATATATATATATATATAATATGAAATATTTTTTTGATACATCCTTCATTAGGCTGAGGAAGGTATGGTTTATTAGGTCCATGAATCCAAGGATAGTTTGTGGTTTATTTTATTACGTCATTATTTGTATTTGTTATTTTAATTCTATTTATTTTTATTATCCTAATAATTAGATCATATTTACATACACTTAATTTTACTGGATATTTATTCAACCACATTGGTGGTACCCTATTGAGTTTAGTACTCACACCCTCCTCGGGCCCCCATTACACTGGGGTACCCAAGCATACATTCACTAAGTTTCTAGGACAAGTAGGGACAAGTCCTTGGATTAACTGAGTAGGTTGGATTGAATATGTATATGGATATTAGAAATATGGTATGGATCAAATTTAGTAGTAGAAACTTTTAATTTTATTTGAGTTTTGATTTATGTAATCATGCTTGTATGGTTAGCCTAGTGGGTGACTAGTGTTGTATGTATAACATAGCTATTCGAGATTTTGTAGCATTTAATTTATTATCAAAGCATGGTTCTATTTTATTTACTTACTGCTTACACACTCTTTTTATTACTTATTGGGTTATATCTAGTTATTTATGTTATTTTTTACTCTAATATGAGGGCATAGTATCTCCATGAACACACCCTAGTCCCTCACTGCAAGTCAAAAGCCCATGGAATATGGAGAGGTGTGCTTGAGGCCTTGTGGAAAACTAGATCAGAGAACTTTTTTAGTGGTATTAAGGTTAGGATGTTACAAATTGGAATCATAGATGTTTATTTTCATGTTGTGTTACTATTTGGTATATGGTAGACAAAAGTATTAAGTTATTCGCATGTTTTTTTGATTTCATGATTTATTATAGATTTATTTCTCTTGTCCCATTGGTAAGAGGCTAGTGATTGATTTTTCCTCTTGGATAGTAAATGAAAGAGGCATCTCATGCATCATATTTGGTACATAGGATTCACATGTTATAGGAATACTAGTGTGTGATTATTACGGACAACAAAATCCAATTGTTTAAGTGTCAATAGAAACCTAAATATTTTTCCTGTATAGTTTTTTTGTGGAATTATACTCAATTGGGACAACTTTTATATATATTTCATTTTTATGGAGGGTTATGTCGATCTACATTGAGACACTTAGTTTTGAGGTTGATGACTCAGTCCATGTGCACAGGAGGTGTAGTGACCCTAGTAGGTTGATAGGGAACATGATTCCCAAATTTTAGACCCCTAGTAGGGGGTTTTTTTCTTAAGTTTTGTTATTTAAAGTATCAATAATAAAATATATAGTGTGTTACTATATATCTTGGAATGAGATTTTACTTAACCAAATTTTTCTTATGGTTATCTAGTCAGAAATCTGATTACGATGTCGATAACTACTAGGTATTTTCTTATAGACTGGACCTCGAGGGGGTATTATAGTGTAAGGATTCCTGGTGAGTGTCAGTTCTATATATCTTCTATGTTGATATTCTGATCTCTTGGGAGAAGTTACTTATGAGTATTCTTATAGAATATCAGGGCCCTAGTAGTCCAATGTTGATAGTTCTGACCCTCATAGGTCGTTGTTATATGTACCTCCTTTAGATCGATTTGAACTATGAATAGGTGGTTAGACCTAGTGCCCCTATTATGAGACTTGATTGGTATGGAAGGGTGGGAGACCTAGAGGCCCTTAGTTTTGACTCAAACCCTTATAAGTTGATTCGTTGTTGTTTAAGGCCAACCTGTGAGTGAGGTTGTCTTGAGTTTATGGATATCTTTTTAAGCAATTATTCTGGTTATATATTATTTTTAAGATCGATGCACAGTGGGTGATCAATTTTTTCAATATAGGTATATTAATTCCTTGGCTTTTGATGAATCACCTAGGGATATTGGGTATCAAGATTGTCTTCAACTGGCAGGATTGATTGGGCTCCTGGCCCGGTTGTCCAGTGTTTCCACTGTTAGAAAGTGGTTAGAGCGTGGGTAGATACCCGTGACTGAAACACTGCCATGTAATGGGAGGTCATGGGATAAATCATGGAATAGGTAAGGTTCTTAATTTTTAAAATAATTTCCAAGTGAGATTTTGTATTAATGAGAATGGTGTGATTTATAGCACTCTCAGCATATCCTTGTGATGGATGACTCGTGGAAGCATGGGTCGGGTGATAAAAGTGCATGTTAGTTGCATGTGATCCCTTTTAAATTTTAATATAGTGAGTGTAAATATGCAAGTTGAGGACCTATTATTTGAAGTACATCCATAGGAATCGATGCCCAGGAGTTGTGGTTAAATTATCAATGTCCTTCCATGGTAGAGTATACAACAAGAATGATTCGATTACCACAAGACAATTGATTGTAACTATACTTAGACATGTTTTTTCAGGAGACGTGGTGTATGGTGTTAGTCAAAGTCAAGTATATCATATTTTAATGTAAGTGTGGATTGAGAGAGAGATATAGAGTTATACATAACTTTTGATGGAATCTTAGTGTACTCCTAGTTAGAGGTGATCGTTCCCAATCTTGACATCGTCCTGAGTATGTTTAGAGAGTGTTGGATATAATCCAAGTGATATCTAATTCCCTTCCTATTTTGGTAAGAAACCTTTTTAATTTTTTCTTAAGGAGTGGTTAAAAAGTAATCTAGATAGTTATTTGTACACTTTTGTCCATATGAGGGTGGTGACCCTTTTGATGAGTTGAATTTTGGTGGTTTCCATCAAAACCATTCTCATAAAGCAGGAATGGTTGATGCTTGGATGTTGAAAGTTAACACTCAAGGATGAGCCAATTTTCTATCCATGTCGTTTGTTATGTCTACAATTGGGTAGGGAATGGAATACACTGATTGGGATTTTGTTTCAATGATGAAAAGTCAAGGATTATCCTGAGGTGGTGAGTGGAAAGTTGGTCGCATGAGGGAAACCCCCATGTGTTAAGGGTCATGGGACAAAGAGACTAATTTTATGATGGTTTTTTTTTGAACTTGTATGCTTTTTGATAAATGGAAAATTTAGGGTTGTGAATCTTGTTAAATTTCAGGTACAAGTTTGGTTATGGATTGGTGAAATCTAGATGTGTTCATTAATCCTAGTGTTACTTTTTACGATCCATGGATGCTATATCAGGTTTCTGTGGGTGCTTGTTCTAAAGAACAGCTATGATTTTTATCAAGAGATCATTCTATTTGGATAATTCACAGGAATATGGGTACAGGCTTCGGTGGGCATGCTCAAAAAAATATCAATATTCCTTGATTTAAGGTTTTGGAGATCTAATTTTGATGATTCATCAGCTGTGGGGGTCGAGTGATCTTGGGAGTAGTCGAAAATGGGTGATTTGACTTGAAATTCCATAAATAGTTTGATGTGGCTATAGGGTACCACATTTAGTGCTCCATCAGGATAATATGGGTGTAGTTTGAGGGTCGACCAGGACATTTTAATGAATATTTAGCATGACCAGGTTGATCTTGGTCGATGAGAGTTTGAATGTTATGATAAAATTGAGAACTAATGGTAGTCCCCACATGTGTAATTTAATAAATGCAATGGAATTGTAATTTGTAAACATAGAATATATTTTTTAAGTGAATATGATAGTGGAAGTATCATGGCTCGAGTTTTAAAGGCTTAGGTATTATATTTTTTAAATGACTCTTAGAGGTGTGTTGTGATTTTGTAAATGCAACACAACCATTTAATAATACAATATCCAACCCAAATAGTATGGGTGATTTTTTTTATTTTCCACTGAGGCTTATAGGGGGTAAGAAGTTCTAAGGTGGGTAGATTATTATGAACCATGTTTTCTGAGCTAGAGATTTTAGAATGAATTTGAATTTTTACTTTACTGGATGGTTCAGATCTTAATTGGGGATTAAGAATGGAATTATGAAGTTTGTAATTTTTATAAATAATGTTTTTATATTTTAATGAGTCTTGGCTTGTATCTTGGAGTTTTTAGGAGTAACCTGGGGGTTCGGGACCTGAAACTGAAGTTTCAAAAGAAAAAAAATGTAGCAGAGGGATCATGTTTGGAAACGGTTAGTGGTAACCGTGTGACCAAAACATATAGCCTAATTTATTAGAGTTCTAGGACTAAATAAATTGTGTGTAATGTTAGGTCTAACCATGTGAGGTATGTAGTAAATTATAGATCCATGTGAATGGTTGGCACAAGTTTTTATATACCGTGCATTTTAACCGTGTTTCATGTGGGTGCTTAGATAATGGGGTATGCATGGTTGGCACACAGTTTTCCTAATCATGTGTCCTAACCATGTTTCCCTTTTAAAAAATTATAAATTACCCTTTTTTCAAATGGTATTTAAGATGTAAGCCCCAATTTTTCTTTCTTATCCTCCCTTGTGTGCACCCTTCTTATCCTCTTCTTCCCTTAAGTTGTTCTCCTCTATTTGTGGCCAGAATAAAATGTCGAAAGGTGTATTGGAATACTTAAAATAATCCTATAACTTCATTAGTTTTTATTGTGTCATTTTTCTTATTCCTCTAACCAAGGTTTCTCAAGTTGGGGATTTTTTTCCTAATTCCACTGGAGCATGCTATAAATAGATACTGATGTTGGGATTTTAGCTCTTCCTAGAAAGAGGATAACCCAAGATGTCATGTGCACATTGGCGCATGTCATTTCATTCAAGTATGAAACTATGGTAAATTTATAAATATTTAACACCTTAACTAAAATTTTAAAATGGTTGTTTTGGTTTTATTGCTTATGTATTTTACCCGATTTTAGGTTGGTTGTGTACCGCTTATTGTTGGAGAGTGTTAGGTCGCCATTCCTGAGTGATGAGGTCAGCTAGTGAGCTTTTGTGATTTATTCCTTTTTTGAATAAAGTTGTTTTTATTTTTTTTATATTTTTTTGTTTGATAAATTAATTATAATTTTATTATAATTAATTATTTTGGATGGTCTGTTTGTGAGATGAGAACAGTACGACTCATTTGAGATTGGATAGGCTTTGGCAGCTATTTCTATAATTTGGATGATAGATAGAAAGATTTATAAAGGCATTTGGTATGTATTTTATTTACTAGAGTACATATGCATGTTTATGGTAGTATGTGTATTCTTGGGATTTTACCTAAGGGTGATTCCTCCTATTTAATGTTTTTCTAAATAACTGCTTAATTAAACTGTTATGGTTAATAAAATGGATGAATGCTAAAGGTCACTAACAACCCCTATGTGCTAGCTTTATTCCTTAAGCTGAAATTAGTGGGTGACTGAGGATCCCAAGGGGGGATGCCTACACTTATGATATATCCTATATGATACCATGTAATATGCCTCCACACACTGTTTTCTTCTAAGAATGCTAAGATGGATTACCTTGATTGTGTCTTCCCTTGAGGATCCTAAGTAGGACTCCTCTCTTGAGTACTGATCTAGGGGACCTAGTGGGTTCCCCCATGTTTAACCGATCCTAATCAGTGTATTGGGTTTGGATAGATATGGTAGCGGGTGTCACCTTATAACCCATACCAAACTTGTTATCCTAATGGGTTGTGGTGATAGTGGATGATTTAGATATTCGGCCACCATCACTCTTTTGTTTATACTTTCACATGGTTATTGATGATGTACTTATGTTTTCCAATGGTTCTTACCATATTTAGTCCAATGGTATTGACATGATTTGATTATTGAAATGGATTCCCATAGGTACTACCTGAGATCCGACTACTGAGCCTTGATGACATTTTATATAAGATTGCGATATGGAACCAACAAAGTATTAGGATGCCTTGGAAATTTCTACTCCTTAGATCCAAAAATCTATTAAGATTCCTTAGGAATTTTTATTTCTTGTATTCGACTCACTAGGATGACCTGGACAGCTATACTCTTGGATTTGGTTTTCTTATCATATTAGGATACCTTGGACATTTCTACTCCTTGGATCTGATGAACTATTAGGATGCCTTATACATTTCTGCTCCTTAGATCCAATGAACTATTAAGATGTCTTGGAAATTTATACTCCTTAGATTTGATGAACTATTAGGATGAATTGGAACTTTATACTCCTTAGATCCAAAGACCTATATGGATGCCTTGTACATTTCCACTCCTTGGATCCTGACCATGTTGTTTTGATACTTGATACATTCGGAAAAGTCTACAGTTGATCTAGTTTCATCTATTCATGACTATCCATAGATACACAACATCCTTTATTATAATGAATGGAGGTGAGTACAGGTGATCTCTGATCTAGGAAATGTATCCCCCTTGGTGACATATCTTTCTTAGAGACTCTTCCAGTGTTAGCCAATGTAGGTATTTTTTTACCGGGATTACGGACACAAGGATCGACGGTGGGTTGATTTCATTCACTTTATTTTTTTACCACTCATATATATATATATATATATATGGGGATATATATACACATTCATATATATATATATATATATAAGAAGATACCATGTTCAGAGACATTCCGGCTTAGGCCGAGGCAGGTATGCTCAATCAGGACCACGGACCCAAGGATCGACTGTGGTTTATTTTATTACATTATTATTTGTATTTATTATTTTAGTTTTATTTATTTTTTTATCCTTATAAGTAGCTCATATTTACATACACTATATTTTACTAGCTATGTATGGGACCACAATGGTGGTTCCCTACTGAGTTTAGTACTCACACCCAACTCAAGCCACCATTGTACTGGGATACCTGAGCATGTGTTCACTTGGTTGTAGGGATGGGTAGGGATGAGGCTTGGGATTGATCGAGTAGGTTGGTTTAGATATGCATATGGAGATCGGGTATGTGGTATTCTCATATTTAGTAGTATATATTTTTAATGTTATGTAGTTTCCTTTATGTACTTCTACATGTATGGTTGTCCCAATGGGTGACTAGGGTTGTATGTTTGACATGGATGTTAGAGATTGTATAGTATTTCATTTATCACCACGGCATGCTTCTATTTCAGTTATTTAATACTTATAAACTCTTTTTATTACTTATTGGATGATATCTAGTTATTTCCACTATTTTTTACTCTAATATGAGGGAATAGTCTCTCCATGAACACACCCTAGGTTCTCATGGCTTGTAGGAAGCCTCTGGAGTATAGAGAGGCATGCTTGAGGCCTTGTAGTGAACCAGCTCAGGGCACTGGTTTAGGGGCATCTGGTTTAGGGGCATCTGTTTTAGGACATTAAAAACATATACATAGGTCAGTCAAAGATCATGATAATTCACAACATACAATGAAATACTCATTTATTATTGATAATATTCATTTCAAATCATTATATTTAAGATAAATTCACTTTAATTAATAAATTAATTCTTTATTTTAAATTTTTCCTAACTACTGGTCCTTGATACTTGTTAAGAATCCCATAAATTATTTTTAAATATAATTAATAAATTTGATTTTAGATTTAATTGAATTAAGTACCTGATGTGAACTTGGAGGTCGCACGATGTGTACTATCTGTTTAAAATTAAATCACTTACTAGAGTTTAAATTACATTGTGATGTCTACACCATTTACCGCATAATACACAACATGTAACTCCATATGGATTGTCAGGACATACATGATTTGTTATTCTAGATGGTCAAGTCGTGTAGTCCTCATAGCATGTATGACTACACAACATGCAATTAATGGATGTGAAGTGTACTACCAGAATTCACATTTAGTACATGATGTATAACAGATGGTTACACATCATGTGATGGAAGTAATTATGAGGCATTTAATGATACCATTTATTCTCCCACATGACATGTTTAAAATCACTCAACATGTACATAGTGTGCAATAATATGTGTCACATGGAGTGTTCATGCCTACAACATTCCACATAAACTGTGTCACATTTTTATATATACTTCTAGTCAATACACAATATGTAATGATGTCAGGTATTTACCCACATAACTCAATATGACTTAAAAAGTGTGTAAATCATGTGGGGTTGCGCATCATATACATGCAAGATACATGTCACGCAACATCTTTCAAACCACATACTTCACTGGTTCTTAATACGCGGTGTTTAATGGCATCATGTACCAACCCACATGACATGATTTTATTTACATAGTGTATTTATTTTGTATCTTAACTATGAGTACATTTCATGTAATTATGTTATGCAACTAGTAACCTTGTCACATTCAAACGTGATATTCAAGAATTCTTCACATTTTTTAGCCCATTATTGACTAAAAAACATAGATTAATATATAGTCTTGACTTTTAAACTCAAAATAAAAATATGAAAAAGAATACTCAAAAAATAGTTCATGAAATTGATCAAATAAATTATAAATAATTATAAATTTGAATGTGACCACTCTGATTCCAGTTGAAGGTTTCAAGGTACAGAATACAAGAATCTCTATAGAGTATCTTTCACAATTAATTTATAATTTATTTAAATAAGAATTACATAGTTTGTGGTAATACTCTTGATTGATTTTATTTATTTATCTTTTCATGTTATTATTATTATAAAGAATCCAAGCAATGATACCTATAAATGTATCCACATATTCTCCAAAAAATTATGAATTTATTTCTTGAAACTCTAGTGCTAATATAGAAGAGACAAGTGTTTCATGTTGTTCATCATCAATCAAAATAATATTTCTTATTCTTTCAAAATTCTTGAAATTTATAAAGGGGAAATTTTCTCTCCAGATTTTACGATAATTCTAGAGAATGTGTGTAATTTCCCAAGCCCAGAATCCTAGATCCGATGCATTATTTTATTACATTGTCATGATTACAAGAAATCAAATCTTGAAGGACCGATTAGTTTAGCAGTATTGGAAATCCAGATTATATACATAATACCCACAATACATTGGGAAATATAAAATGAAAACATGATACATAATAAAATTAAATAAACTACATCCTTGAATTTTTATTAAAATATTTTCTCTTTATAACCTGGGGAAGTAAAACATAATAAGGGTGAACTTAAATTCCCAATAGGGGTAAATAAATAGAAATCCATAATAAATCAATGAGAATAAATCAATATGGAAAGGTAAATAACTGATAACACATGTCATTCAAATAACTAGATTAGGAAATATTAATATGGAAAGGTAAGAAAATGAAACTAATTCCATCTAAAATAATAAACTGGGAATTAAATGAATCCATAGATATGTTGATGAAAAATCTCAAGGATGAATAATAACTGAACCTAAATGAGGGAAATGCTTAATTATTGGACGCCATGTTTCCTAGGTACATAGTACCTTTACTATAAAGACCTTTCACAATATATTTTACAACATATAGGGTAAAAAACCATCTAATTTGGCCAAATGATTCGTCTCATGAGACTACAGATGCGACGAGGGGATATCTATAATCGGGCCCCACCCATGTCATACCTGTCCAAACAATTCCTCATATTCATGAACAATGTGCCTTATCAAAATAGAAGTATTGAATAAAGGATACATATTTATCAATATTTCCCTAATGTAGGCTAAGTATAAATAATGTTTTTTGACATTAATGGATGGAAATACCATTTAAAGATCATAAAAATAATCTTGAGGGAAATGACATTTTAAACATTCCAATGTGTACCATACCATCTTGAAACATTTAAATCATAAAACATATGAAGGAATAATATTAAATAAAAGTTATATTATCATAATATTAAGGATATTCATGATATAACATGTTAAATTTTATTAAATACACCAAATAAAAGTGAATTGTTTCATAATAACAAATAAGTCTCAATGAAATGTAAATTGAGATGAAATATCTTACCTTAACCTTCCTTTTGTTGTGTGGTATTTATCCTCCTGTATATTGGTTTAAAATAATAACTTATAAAAGAACTATAATAATGTTTATAATATTATATATCATATTCATATAACATCTTATTACCTATTTGTTAACAATCTTTTATTATTTTCACTATTTCGAGTGTTAATTGCCTAGTTTTCTCAAGTATATTTTGAATTGTTATCTACTTCTCCTATTACTTAGATCATGATTTTACCTTCTCCAAAATGTAAAACATGACTTAATTATCTTATATATTCATTATATAAGTATTTATAATAATATATAATGTTTGGAGATAAGAAATGAAATGCACCGTTCATGGAGATGGTAGGTCGTATGTACGCATGAACGCTACTTTCATTTATTTATTATATTTAAATAATTAAAAGTAAATGATATGTGTATATTATAATTATAGTATAATATATACGTTATATATGTTATATATTTTTATTAATACCATCCTTTATACATTCCATTTATGGAATGAAATATTCACAATGCTTTGAGGGGTGTTAGGCAATACTTCCTCAAATGAAATTATCATATTTACACGAGATGAAAAGAATAAAGGTATGTTCTAAATAAAAATTAAAGAAGAATAAAAAAATTATAAATATCATATATATCATATATAAACATATTTTCAAACATAATTTCCACCATGAGAGGTGGTAAAGTAAAAAATGAACAATCATCGTTTTCTGAGGTTGTAGTTCACCGTACATAGAAACAATATGTATGTTACCCATTAGATGGAAGTATGTGTAAGTGTGGGTAAAAACCTTAGAATAAAAAAATAAAAGTATATATATTGTAATTTTTTTATAAAATCATATAATAATAATATTTTAGGTGTTTGATAATGGAAATAAAACTAAAGACCTTGAGGAAGTTTGTTACCTCTTAATTGGGTAACTATTTTTGGTTTGTACCAAAAGGATTACTTTGATTGCTTCCCTCCCATGGATATGATTATAGTATGAGGGTAGGTATGTTTAGGATATATTTTTAAGATATTTTTTAATCTAAAGTGCCATTAGAGGTGTGAGGAAGTGGGAGGATAAAAGGCCTTGTATAGTGGAGGAGGAGTGGCACTCTTGTAATATTTTGAAAAAAGAATTCCATACACATTTTCCAAATTTAAAGTGGATGAAATAATGTAAAGAATTATATAAAATGGTTTATAGGGTCAAAATATGGTTATAAAATGGATTTCGGACAAGTTTTTAGGTCATTTGGGCTCTTAAGATTAAGGTTTACACCCTTATTAAGCATGATTTTACCTTAATCGCTGTAATTAATTTTAATAACTTTCACTAATATTTTTGGTAAAAAACAAAGTTGAATTTATTATATATTAAAAAAAATTATGATTCAAAATATGAAATCCATTTTTCCAAATTCCAATAACATAATTTGCCGAAATTAATTTGAATTTAATCTCATAGACGGGACGATAATAAGGATTTTTAAAGTAAAACGTCCAAAGGTTTGTTATTTTTTTATAATCAATTTCAAATTGAAATTGATCCAAATGAACTAAAATTGGATTAATTTTTAAAAATATTATCTAATTAAACTTTAAATAAAATATAAAACATAATTTATCCTTACAAATAAACTAGATGAAAAATCAGTTTTGAACAAAAAAATCAGTATTTTTCACTATTCATTAAAAAATGAATCATCACAGAAAAATAAAAAAAATTAAACCTAAGCTAATTTTTATGTTTATATTACAAATATTAAGTTTATTTATAAATATTAAATTTTTAAAATGGTTTAAAATTAGATTTAAAATGGGTTCGCTATTGAAAGGAGGCAAAACTACTTTTATAAAAATATAGTATTTTTTGTGTAATATTCGGTTTGTTATTATCTTATGAATATAAAATATATTGGGTGAATATAAAAAAATATTTAATTCAATATATAATTTATATATTACATTAATATCACTCACTAATTATAATTAATTTAATTTATTAGGATAAAATAGATTTGTGATCATAAAAATAGTTTTTTATAAAAATGTTCCATTTATATTCAATTGGTTCTTATATTCATTTATAGTTAATTTATAACCAATGGATTCATTTTATATATGTGTAAATAATATATTTTCATAAGTTATAAAACCCTTTTCATAACTACTAATTTAATGGCTAGGTTATATTAAATAATATTTTAATAATATATCATTATTTGGTAAAAACTCGGGCTTGTGTGTAACACAAGCCATCGAAGAAAGATGCTCTTGCATGTAACACATGATAACTTAGTGTTGAATGAATTAAAATATATATAATATATCAAATCTAAAAATATTGAAAATATATTTGAATTCCTGGGATATTATATTCCCTTATGCACTTGGTGATGTGTGTCATGCACGCTATCGAATGAAAAGTTTTACTTTAGAATTTTGGGGTGTTAAATTCTCCTCACCTTAATTAAATTATGTTCTCATAATTTAAAATTGATCTCAATAATAGAGATATTGATATTTGAAAATAAACTATTATTGAAAACCCCACATTGTAAATAGGGTTAATAATAACACATCTTCTTAATAATAGGGAAAGGAAAGTACAATGGTCACGTAATCAGGTTCTCTGGCAGGAGAATATAGGTGGGAAATGGAAACATTGATATTGAAGAAAATTCTAAATTTCATGTTTTTATAGAGAGTTAAAGAGAACATGTTTAGCTTAAAGTTTTAGACCACAAAACCATAATCCAAAGGTGGGGATAAATTTCATCGACATCATCAAAAATGATTATATTAGGACAAAATTTTTGTTTCAAAACCATTTTCCCTATAGTTGAGGAATTATTTCACTCTATATAATTAAATAAATGTTTATATTTCATAAACACAATCTTATCATTTGGTTATTCCTTGAACTAATACTAATTAATTTCTTAGAACAAGTTATATCATAGGTTGAAGTAATACATCATTCTCTAAAACATCATCCAAATATCATATTAAACCATTTTATAAATGGTTAACTTTTACAAAAGATTATGATCCAATACATTGGAAATAATGTCACTAGATTTATAAAATGATCTTATCATTATCCTTTAATCAACATGAATCTGATCTAAATTTTCACATTCCAAATTTTTAAATAACTTCATCATGTCTCCTCTTAAAATATGGTAATAACTCGATTCACCATAAAAAATTATTGAAAACATGAATTCTTTCATATTCCTTATGTAAGACACATGTTATTGGATATATTCCTTAAATCCAAAAGTGTTTTAAACTAAATAAATGACAACATATACCACTTATAGACAAGTCATTAATCAGTAACAAGGTACTCAACACTTATCCAAATCAATCATTTCTTCATAATTATCTCAACATCAAGAACATATTAAGGGTTTTCTTTCCCTAAATCATGTGTTTTATAAAATATTTAACTTATAATAAATAAATTTTATTAGAACCATTCAACATATAACCTTAAATATTTATTGAAAAATTACTACAATAAAATCCTTATATATTTTATAATTCATATGATGATAACATCATCAATGAAATAATTTCAAAACGTATTTCTTATATCCAAATACATAAGTACATTAATCATTCCACTTTAATTATGTCAATAACATATGATTGACCTTGATTCCTTATCTTCTTCCAAGGTATAGTCCCTTGATTCTTAGGGAATTATTTTGCATCTTACCCTATCTCCTTGTAGTTCTAACATTGAATAAAAGTGTTTTCCTTCTTTCCTTTTCATTCTTTTTCCTAGTGACCCTTTTCTCCACACTTATAACAACATCCCAATCATTTCAATCATTTACAAGGGTGATTCTTTCCATAGTTATCACATGTTGGAAAAAAAAATCCCTTTATATTCCTTAATTAATCCCCTTTTTCATGGTTCTTAGATTACCTCTTCTTATCTTGGTTTCCCTTGAATATATTGATTCTAGAAAATTCATTCTCCAACTTGATGGCACATAAAACTATTTCATCATATGAAGAAAAGTTTTGAGACACCAATACCCTTCAGAGACTTGGCTTAAGTCCTTCAAAGAAGTGATCAATATTCTATTTTGTATTGCATATATAATCAGTAGCATACCTGGATAACCATATGAAGGTAGCTTCATAATCCGCAACACTTTCTTCTTTATTTTCATTAAACTAAGTAACATTTTATTCATCTTAGTTTGTTGATCATGAGGGAAGTATTTATGAAATAATGACTCCTTAAAATTTCTCCATTACATGAGTTATATTTCATCTTCTTACCTAGTATTCTAAATCATGGAGCACCATTGATCAACATCACCTTGGAGATGATACACTGCAAGTGTAATGGTCTCTATTTCATTGCATCCTAAATCCATAAATATCTTCTCTATAGACTTAATTCACTTCTCATCTTCCATTGGATCAGTAGTACCACAAAATGATGGGGGCATATATCACATAAAGTGATCCAACATAGGATATTCTCTCTATAGAATAGGTTGCTCCATTCGGGAAAGTTTATTTGTAATAACTTGACTAAGATTCCATAATATATCCATATCTTGCTCTATTATAATTCCATCTATATTGTCTTTCTCAGTAGGGAAACCTCTTCACTAGCCACGAGTATTTATTCCACCTATTCCTTCTAGGTTCCATTTTTAAACAATGCAATATACTATATTTTCTCCTAAAATTATGAACTTTGTATAACTCTAAATATGTTATATCACAAAACTTACATTTATGCATCGTAAATCTTAGAATCATAAACTTTGGTTTCTTTTGTGAAATCCTTAGTTTAAAATCCTTCATAATGGTAGGTAAAGAAAATGTGAATTATCCTAAATGAATCCCCTGGTAATGTCAAACTAGGTGTATAGTAAGGCCCGCTTTCATGTACCAAGTTACCCCAAGTCAGGCCTAGGACACCTTATTGGAGTTATTACCCCTAGTTAAATATGTTTTAGAACCATTTCCACTTGTAGTTTCTAGACAGGGTTGTATTGCTAGGAATACCCACACAATCACTAACTTACCAAAATTCTAGGATATTCTTGTATAATTATCCTCAATGTATATCTTAGGTTTGTGCTCTCTAATTTGGGTTTTCTAAATCTAGTTTCCAATGTTGCTACAAAACTTCCTCTAATAACAACTATAATGCATTTATCCTAGAATCCTAGAGCTGGTGCATTATTTTATTATACTAGAATGATTATAAGGAATCAAATCTCGAAGGATCGATCAGTTTACTAGTCTTGTAAATTCATATTGTATACATGATACCCATAATAAATTGGGAAATAGAAAATACAAACAAGATGCATAATAAAATTAAATAAACTGCATCTATGAATGATTATTCAAATATTTCTTCTTTATAACATGGGGAAATAAAACATAATAAGGGTGAGATCAAATTCCTGGTAGGGGTATGTAAAGATAAATCCATAATGAATAAATGAGAATAAATCAACATATAAAGATAAATAACTGATAACATGTTCCATTGAAATAACTAGATAAGGAAGAATTAATATGGAAAGTTAAGAAACTCTAACTCATTCCATCTAAATGAATAAATTGAGAATGAAATGTATCTATATATATGTCGATGCAAAATCTCAAGTATCAATAATGATTGAATATAAATGAGGGAAATGCTTAATTATTGTACTTCATGTTTCATAAGTACATGGAACCTTTTCCTTCAATACTATTCAAAATCTAGTTTAAAACATATAGGGTAAAAACCAATCTGATTTGGCCAAATGATTCATGTCATGAGACTATTGATGCATCAAGGGGATATCTATAATCAGGCCCCACCCGTTTTGTACCAGTCTAAATATTTCATTATATTCATGAATGATGTGCCTTATCAAAATATTTGTATTGAATAAATGGTAAATATTTATTAATAGTTCCATATTGTAGGCTAATTAACAACAAGTTTTTTTGACATTAATGGATTGAAATATCATGGAAATATTATAAAAACAATCTTATAGGAAATGACCCTGGCTAGAGGAGCTCCTAGAAAACCTGATTCCTTTGCATGTTAAAGATTTTAATTTGATTCTGTCTTTTCAACTCATGTAACATTTCTTTTTTTCAAATAAAATTGCTTTGGTCTTTTGACCAAAGCTCCACCTTTTTTAAAAAAATCTTAAGGGAAATGACATTTTAAAAATTCTAATGTGTCTCATACCACCTTGAAACATTTAAATCATAAAACCCATGAAATAATAATATTAAATAAAACTTATAGTAACATTAGAGTAATTATATTCATTATACAACATGTTAAAGGTTAGTAAATACACAAAATAAAATTTAATTGGTGCATAATAACAAATAATTCTAAATGGAATGTAAATTGTGATGAAATCCATTACCTTAACCTTCCTTTTGTTTTTTGGTATTTATACTCATGTATAGTGGTTTAATATATGTTATTAACTTATACCATAACCATAATAATCTTTATAATATTATATATCATCTTCTTATAACTTATTATTACCCATTTGTTAACAATATTTCATAATTTTCACTATTTCGGGTGTTAATTTTCTAGTTTTCTCAAGTATGTTTTGACTTGTTATTTGATTCCCATATTACTTAGAACATGATCTCATCATCTCAAAAATTTAAAACATGACTTAATTATCTTATATATTCACTATATATGTATTTATAATAATCTATAATGTTTTTAGATAAGAAATGAAATGCACCGTTCATGGAGATTGTAGGTCGTATGTACGCATGAACATTACTTTCATTTCATTATTCTATTTAAGAATTAAAAGTAAATTATATATTTATATTATAATTCCAGTATCATATATATGTTATATATGTTACATAGGTTTATTAATATCATCCTTTATACATTCCATGTATGGCATGAACAAGTCACATCGCTTTGAGGGGGTGGTAGTCCACACTTCCTCAAACGAAATTATCGTATTTACACAAGATAGAAATCATAAAGGTATGTTCTAAATAAAAATTAAATAATCATAAAGACATTATAAATATCATATTTATCATATATAAACATATTTTCTATCATAATTTCCACCAGGAGAGGTGGTAAAGTAAAAATGAGTAATCATTGTTTTGTGAAGATGTAGTTCATCATACACAGAAACAATATGTATGTTACCCATTTAAGGGAAGTGTGTGTAAGTTATGGTTAAAATATTAGAATAAAAAATCCCTATATATTTATGATACCGGTTTTTTTATACAATCATATAATAACAATATTTTATGGGTTGTATAATTTAAATAAAACTAAAGATATTGAGGAAGTTTGTTACCTCTTAATCGGGTAACTACTTTTGGTTTTTACCAAAAGGATTACTTGGATTGATTCCTTCCCCAGGAAAGGATTATAAGATGAGGTGATGGATTTTTAGGAGATATTTGGGAAGGTATTTTTTTATCCAGAGTGGATTTAGAGGTGTGAGTAAGTGGGAAGAGTGGAGACCTTTTATAGTGGTGGACGAGTCTCACTCTAGTAATATTTTGACAAAAGAATTCCATATAAATTTTTCACATTGAAAGTGACTTAAATAATAGAAAACATTAGATACTAGGGATTATAGGGTCTATATATGTCCATAAAATGGATTTTGGAAAAAAAATTAGGTCATTTGGGCTCTTAAGTTTATGGTTTAGTCCCTTATTAACTTAATTTTACCTTAATCACTATAATTAATTTTAATTACTTTCACTAATATTTTTGGTAAAAAAAATAAGTTGAACATATTATAAATTATAAATTTATATAATTCAAAATATTGAATCCATTTTTCTAGATTCAAATCACATAATTTGTATAAATTAATTTAAATTTAATCCCACGGATGGGACGACAATGCAGGTTTTTAAGGTAAAAATATCCAAAAGTTCGCTATGTTTTTATAGTCAATTTCATAGTGGAATTTTTCCAAATGAACTAAATTGGATTAATTTATAAAAATATTATATAATTAAACTTTAAAAACTATCTAAAACATTATTTATATTTATAAATAAATTATATGAAAAATTACTTTTGAATAAAAATTCAGTACTTTTCTGTATTCATTAAAAAATAAATATTTACAGAAAAATACCATAAATTCACCCTTAAGATAATTTTTATGTTTAAATTAAAAATAAGAATTTTATTTTTAAATATTAAATTTATAAAATTTTCAAAAAATTTATTTAAAATGGATTCTCCATTAAAAGGCGGCAAAACAACCTTTATAAAAATATAGTATTTTATGTGTAATATTTGGTTTGTTTTTATCCTATGATTATCAAATATATTGGGTGAATATCAAGAATATTTTATTTTATATATAATTTATATATTAAATTAATATCACTCAATAATTTTAATTAATTTAATTTATTAGGATAAAATAGCTTTATGAGCATAAAAAGAGTTTTTATAAAAATATTCCATTTATATTCAATTGGTTCATATATTCATTTATAATCAATTTGTAACCAATGGATTCGTTTTATATATGTTTAAACCATATGTTTTTATAAGTTATTTAACCCTTTTCATAACTAATAATTTAAATTCTATGTTATATTAAATAATATTTTAATAATATATCGTTATTCGGTAAAAACTCGGTCTTGCGTGTAACGCAAGCTATTGAAGAAAGTCACCCTTGCGTGTAATACACGGTAAATCAATATTGGTGGGTTTATCCTCATAACCTCCCTTCTTGGAGATATCCTAGTGAGAACTTCATGATAATAATTCACAGTGTCTTATAAGCCTATAATATATGATAGTCAGATATATTGTTTCCCCATCAGATTGATATATCTAGACCGTAGGAATTATTTAGAATATTTTCACACTATTTCCAGTTTCTCATTATATCATGGAACTACTGTAACCCTTAGATAAAATGAATATTATGAGAAAATTATCACATTAATGTTACAAAAAAGAACAATAATTATTCGATAGGATAAATATTTATATTATGGAAATAGAAAGTATAAAGTAAGTTGGTTCTAGGGAACCAACTCTAACACTTTTTCCCACTCAAATAAAGGTGGAACTAAGGTTGTTTCTCATGTTAAATACAAGGATTATTCTTATATTCCTTCTTCTATTCCCACTCCACTTATTTTTCCTTAATTTATCTTGTCTTTACTGGATATTTTTGAAGGTATTTCACCAGGTAATGGTGAAATCCATATCTGATCATGGGGTTTCTTATTCTCCTAGCTAGGGGTCATAAAGAGAGGTATTTTTCATTATTCTCATCACCGTTTCGATAGAATCTAGATTATGTACTAATTATTATAGTTGGTTCATGATTATAAAATCAATTTAAGTTATGTTATATTAGGTTTAATTAGGGATTTAGTGCATTATGTTTTTAAGTGAATTTTTGGAGTTGATCTCATTGGTTTTCAAGGGTTTACTTTAGATATTTCCTAATATTTATTTATTAAAGTTTATTATTTTGGATCAACTTGTTATGTAATATGGTTTATAGGTTTTCAAGTTATTAATTGTAAATTACTAGAATATAGTAAGATATTTTATGGTATTGGTAAAATTCCTATAACTTTTAAGTGATTCTTGGGCTATGCTTATGACATGCCTACCTTTTTATCTCCTTAAAATAACTATTAAATCTTTTGATATATTTTAGAAATACAAATTAATGACTTTCAAATAGTATTATGGTATAATAAATAAAATTTTTCAATAAATTATCATATGGTACTAAGTTTAGTATATTATTTTCTTATGTTATATATATACCTTATTATTCTTATTATTTATAGTTAATTCCTTACTAGCCTTACTTTTATTATTGATGTTTACATTGAAGTGTGAATAGAGTGGTCCATGATGTGTTACTTCATGTGACCCAATAGATACTAAGAATAAATCACTAAAATTTTGATATTAAAATAGGTTTACCTTAGAAATACTGATAGTTTTATGGTAATTTTAAGCATTAAAATATTATAAATATAATGATTTTCAGGACATTCAAAGGTGGATGGAGATTTTAGTAAAATATTTTTTCAATAAATGGTTTCTTTTAGAAATTTTTCCTTGTTTAAATAATTTTTTTCCATTAAAAAGTTTTTAACAAATAATTTTTACAAAAACACTCACCTCTTCTCTTTTAAAACTTGTTTCATAAATAATTTTTTTAAATGCTTTGATCAAGAGGTAACTGAAAAAGTGGGTTTCCAACCTTTCCTTGGGTTATAAGAAAAATTTATTTGTTTTTAAATAAAAAATAATTTCAAAATACTACTATAAAATGGTTGATAAGGGTGGGGATTAAAATGTTTCCTCTTTAAATATGATTTAGGAAATACATGATTTAGAAACCTCATATATTTTTCATCTAGAGATAAAATTACATAAGTGTCAACTAAACTTGTTATGATTTTAGGTAAGTGTGGAATGATATTGAACCCACCAGTAATTATTACTAGTATGACTTTCCAAGAGATATGGTATGTGATATGTCTAAATGGTGGGTAGATATACCTATGGTTAGGTGAGTGATATGTGAATCTTATTAAGTAAAGTTTAGATAAAAAGGGGTTCTTAAACAAAACTGTAAATGCATAATGTAATGAACATTAAGATATATCTTCTTTGTTTGATTGGTTATGTCCTTTATATACTACCCATGTGTGTAAAAATGGTGTGTTGGGTATATAGTGCAAATTTTGGTTTATCTAAACTATTACTAATGTTGTTTATACCTTTCCTATTTCCTTTTTTTATTAATATTATTATTTTTAAACTATTTTAAATGGTGTGCTTTATTAAAAATTTAACTGGTAATAGTGAAAATTTCTTTTCAATGATTTGATTTTACATGGAGGATCCTAATAGTTTCAAATGTTTACCTATTATGTTGATTCCCCTCATGATAGTTGATGCTAAAGTTGGGTATATTAAACATGTGTAATGTTTTATTATGTTGATAATGTATAACTCATAATATAAAACATGCCTTGTATATTGATATGAAACATGTGAATGGATTATTATGGAGCATATTTATTATTTATATAAATAAATTTTATTATTGATATCAAGAGAATATATTTTTGATAAATAGAATTCATATTTTTAATAAAGAGCATTTATATGGTTAAAAAATAATAATTTTACTATGGATATTCAGCAAATTTATCATTATGTTATGGGAATAATGTGAAAATATGTTTTTATTTGGTATTTATATGACTACCATGCTTAGTGTTTTCCTTAAAGATGTTACTTATTTGTACCCTTGTATTGTATTATATTACATATTTGGGTATTATACTTTTTCTTACAGGTTTTAGTTTGAGACATGTGCACTAAGCACACATGGGTGTATATGTTTATATAATATCATTTTCCCTCATATGTGAGTATAATGGGGATTCTTAAGAAATCAATCAATTTTCCCTCCTATGTGAGGATAATGGGTGTGCTCTATCATTTGATCATTTTTTTCACTTATTTGAGGATGATGGGGGTGCTCTAATACTCTATCATTCTTCCCTTTTATGTAAGCATGATGGTGGTGTTCTAGAACTCGAACAATATTTCCATTCTATTTGAGTATTCTTATATATATATATATATATGCATATGTATATATGTACATTACCTCATATATTGGATTGATTAAGTCTAATATTTATGATGGATATGTCTCTTATGGTAGGAAATTACCCAACATTTATTCTGAGCTTGGTTTGAATTAGGTTTGGATAATATAGCTAAAAATTAAAAATATTATTTTGTGATATGACTTATATTTACTAGACTCATATAGAATCATGTATACTTTCATTTGCTAATTTTTAATAGTAAATTGACTCATTGATTTGATACTTACTACCATGATTTTTGGTTGTATGTAAAACTATATTTATATATCTATGTAATTGTGAAAACATGTTTATATATATAACTGTTATATCACTATATCGATTGAGACAACATTGAGGGATCCCTACTGAGTATTTATGTTAACACCCTAGGTGATATACAACCTCAACCATATTTATTTCAAGGTATGAGTAGGTACATTGGTAACAATTGGATTTTTTTGTCATGGTTGTGCATATCATAGGTTTGGGTTTTGTCTCCACATTAGTGTTGGATCTAATATTTGGGTGTTCGGAGGATACATTTAGCTTATTGCCTATTCATTTCTAGTGTTTTTACCGTTAGTTCACTTTATGGATTATTTTTTTAGGGTTAGTTTTTATTTTATTGATTATATGTTTTTTGGTCTAATATGCATTCATATAGTAATTTTAGTGGTCTAGTATACTTTTTTTATCATTGTACGGCCTCTTTTGTATCAAGTATTGTTTAGGAACATCTGATATAAAAATAATCATGTTATATTCCTAGGATTATCTATCCATGAATTATATTGAATTCAAAAGAAGGTAAATTTTTTTCCAAAAATATACTAATACCTTGGTGTTAATTGATTTCCCTTAGAAATCATAGAGAACTCTTTGGGTTTGTGGAATCCTAATTCGGGCATCATTCAGGCATCCAGGTAAGGATCACTATAAAGTGGGATCATAATGATGTTTTGGGAAGACTAAGATTTTTATTTATCTTAAATAGGAGAATGAATTATTGATACTTGAGAATTAACCCATAAATAGTCACGATCAACCTTATTATGATGGAAACTCAAGATACTATGGGATGTCTAGGTGATTGGTTTAGGCTCCATAGGATCATGTGAGGATTTTCTTGGGATGTTTCAATTATGGTATTATGAAACTTGAGAGATATTATAGGGACCGTCCAAGATCGATTTTCCTTATAGATTCATGCTTAATTATTAGATGTATACAGGTAGAAACTGTTAGAATAACATGACTTACTATGTTATTCCATGTGGCTGTTTATATTATAGTTTAAATTGGTTGAAGATTTATATTATCTGAAACATCAGTAATACATAAATAGTTCTTTCCTATTTATATATTGGTAATTAATAGGATAATATTAGTTAACACATAATTCTCTTGATTTTAGTTTCTCAATGTATTCTTATTGGTATCTAGTCTTTCTAATTTAATGTTATATTAATGAACATGCTTCTTGTTTTATATATGAATTTTATTATTGAGCATGTTCCTTAATAATTTATTACATACTATAGTGTAGAGAATATTATTTAAATTCATGATTAATGTTAAATAGAAAACATGATTCTATTTTCTTTATAGTAATATGTTTGAGCATGCAATTTTATTTCTTGTTTAATGATCTATAGTTGAGCATGCTACTTGTTTTTGTTCACCATATCCTACTTATTATGTTATATATTTCTTCCTCTACTTGATTATATATTTAGGTGACACCATACTTAATAAATGATGTGGTATATGTCATTATATATGATTAGTTATGGATAACATGTTAATTTTCTCAAGTAATGAGAGCATGGTATAAGAAATAGTTTAGTCATAAAGTTGATAAGTTGATGTCTTAAAGAATAATTTTATTTTTTCTAATTGAACCTTGATTTTTTTAAAAGTAGTGAATCTTGGTGTGAAATAATTTTTATAACTCTGTATTTTAAAGTGAAAAAGGAGATATCTATTTTTGAAATTAATTTTTATACACAAATCAATTTTAAAATTATAATTTTGGTTTTGAATTTTAAATGACATGGAAATTTGTAAAAAATAACATCTATTTGTTTTATATTTTAAAAGGTAATTGATTTTGATATGTATTGAAAATTTAAGTGTAATGTAATTTTTAAATGGGTGGTTAACTTAAATTAGTTACCTTTTTCACAAGGTGAACTCAAAATAATTTATTTTCTCAAATTTTAATTAATAAATGATCTAATAGATTAATGGTGGAGTTCTTTCAAACTATATTGACATTTGGATTTTTAAATGATCTTTGTATTACTATGAAACCTTACAGAAAGTTAATGTTTTTATCAATAGTAAATTCAGTGGTGGGACAAGAATATACAACACTTATGAGATTCATATAGTGGGGAGCACCTTAGATATTGATTAGATCTATTAGTTTAAGGTTTGTGTGGGATCTTGATGTTGTTCTTGTGTATTTTGGGTGTTGATAAATTATAGTGATTGGTGTTTCATATTCGATTTTGGATTCATGAATTGGAATTGTGTTGAATTTTGGATACATATTAATGTGTTATTTTTTAGCGTAGCTTGTGGATATTTGATATTTATGGAAATCTATAGTATCTGATAGTTTTTTAGTTGGGTGTATCATGTGTAATAGATTATTTTATGAATTCATAGGAGAAAATAGATATGGATTAATAAATTTTTAGGATAGTAAGTAAGAATTGAGAAAATAATCAAACTTTTTAGGTATGGGAAGTTATATATTGGGGAGTTTTTAATGACCTATGACCCAGTCATTTTAATCTTGGGTCTTAACTTGTCCAAAATATAGAACCATTAAATTTTTTTCATTCTGGGAGGGGGTCTCTTTTCATTTTGGAATTTGATCATTGAATATGTCATTGGTGGATGTTATCATGGGGGTTTTCCTACATTTTCAAGTTAAATACTCAGGTTGAAGGTCTAGAATATTCTTGGAGTTATGGAACCAAGTACCTTTTTTCATATCAAGATATACTTGGTGAGCTAGGTATATGTTCTAAGAACCTAGGGTCCCTATCAGGTACTTGATTGCCCCATATCGGGTACCTAATGGCCTATTCCATATTTTATTTAAGAATAGGGAAATTTGGTCATTTTCCCCTCATTATTTTTATGTCATATTCAATTATAATTGAATTATTTCACCTCCTATATATTCCCTTTAGGGTCCTCCTTGATCTTTCTTCTTCCCTCCATTCCACTTGAATCAAGAAGAAACCAAGGGTGTTTCTCATATAGAATCCAAGATTTAGACTCCTTGCCCTTATCCTCTTCCCTATCCTCTTCTTTTCCCAAATTTCTCTTGTATTAACTAGGTATTTGGAATGGTATTTTACCAATTCATTGTGAAATCCATCTTAGATCAAGTGGATTCTCACTTTCTTAGCTAGATATGATCATGAGAGGTAGTTTGTGTTTTGTTAATCACTATTTTGATAGAAAGGGGATTGTGTATGGATTATTCTAGGTATTTTGTGAGTATAGAATGGATTTTAATGATGTTATGTTGGTTTTAATTAGGGATTTAGGCCATTATATTTATAGTTTAAGATCTGGAGTTGAATGAATTTTTATTGGTTTTATTTGAGTATTTGTTAATCCTAGTTTATAAAAGATGATTATTTGGGTTCATCTAGTTCAAGAATGTGGTTTATGGATTTTTATGTGATTATGTGGTAATTTATGGAGTGTGGTATGCTCTCCAATGGTATTTTTCGGTGTTCTTAACCATTTGAGAGATTATCAAGCCATCCATGTGACATTTCTGCCTTTTATTCACCTTGAAATTATTAATAAGCATGGTATATAGTTTTGGAAATATAAAAAATGACTTTAAAATGGTATTTTGGTATAACAATTGGATGCTTTAAATAAAGTCTCATATGGTTCTAATTTTAGTCAATTATTTTCTCTTATTATTTATATACCTTACTATCCTGTTTTTTTATAGTTAATTCCTTACTAGACTTACTTTCAATATTGATTTTTACATAGGAGTATGAATAGAGTTGACCAATATGTGTTATGTCATGTTATATTACTAAGAATAAGTTTCATACACTCAAATTTTTATATTAAAAGATGTTAAAATGAGAAATAAAAATAGTTTAAAGGTAATTTAATGCTTTAAAACATGATGAATACAATTATTTTCATGAGAGTAAAAGGTGGGTGAGGATATAGGCAAAATCCAATTTTTGGTAAATTTTTCCTTTTGAAAATGTTTCCTTGGTTAAAATTCTTCACTGGTTTTATTTTAAAAAGTTGTAAACATAGCATGTTTGAAAAAACTTTAACACCCCGACCCCAGCTACCCAGAGTCGGTGCATTACTTCGTAACATTGGCATGATCACAAAAGATCTAGTCTCAAAAGACCGATTAGTTTAGTAGCCTTGGAAACACTAGATACATTCATCAGTCTTTCATTACATCAAAAAGTAAACAAACTACAATAACATGGTCTTCATAGTCCACACTCATATCCTCTTCTGACTATCCCTACAGGTCATTCCTAAAATACTTCTTCACATCCTGGAAAATATTAAAACATTGAAAGGGGTGAGCTCAGATGCTCAGTAAGGATAACAATATTGCGGAAGCTTTCAGAAATAAACATAAAAATTTAAGGTAATGTATAACTAAAACAAAAGCCTTTTAAACTTGAACATCAACATAATATGGCAAAAGTAAAATGAGATAATGCCATTCACTTCTTCACATGGATATTCTACCGGTCGAATAATCACATGCAATATCAATAACCACTTTCATAATGATGGAATGCATAATGCCAGACTATCATAACCACGTAGTAAAGGCCTCGTGCCAAGACCACAAATAAGATTTTGTCAAGGCCTCGTGCCAAGACACTAGTTTTTCTCATGAGACCTGCCGATGCATCGAGGAGCTATAGCGGGCTCCACCCGTCACATATTAAGTCCAATGCATTCCCATATGAAAAGGTTTAAACATAACATAAACATTCGTATTAAAACTAGCATACGAAATGTCAATAATTTTACCATAAACTATGAATGGTATAAAAATAGCACATCCACAGTCAAACATATCACAAAACATTCAATACAATATAGAAGTTTTTTATCACAATAAATCAACTTCAAATAAGCGTAAAATCCATCAAAGGATGTTGACATAGATGAAATCAAAACATATTTTAGAGAAATATCTCTTTCTATTTTTGAAATAATAAAATAAAACATTTTCTTGAAAATATTCTTATAAGCTTGTAAGGAAAGCTTTGAAGATTTTATAACGGTGGAAAATAACCGCACCCACCGTACAAGTTAAAAAAAACATTCTTACCTTAATTCTGTCGAAAAGGTTAAAAAGGACCTTGTTTTGAAAACGACGGAAAGATTCCTCTTATAAAAAGTCAAAAAGGGTATAAATGACTTTAACCCATATTCTTGTAAATAATAAAAATGTTTTGAAATATATTTTGAAGAAACATGGATGTGGATGATAACGAGTTCCCAGTAGATAATTATGTATAAACAACCTTGGATAATGAAGAGGTTGTGAAGTAAACCCTTACCTCGTGTCTGACTTGACTCAACCCTTCTTTAACCTCCTGAATAATAAACTAGAGTTAATATATACCTTATTAAGAACCATTTTCAATTTCATTATCCTTATTATATCACTTATTACAATGATATGAACATTATGTAATTATTTAAGTTAATAACGGTCGTTTTGTCGATCTTTGGTAACTTGAGTCAACAATAAACTTCTTATAATTACAAGTTGTTCATGTGGTAGAATATTTATTATATCCAGAATTATATTCATGATTTAGATATAATATATATGATATATATCCATTATATACATTCATTCATATTGTCACGTAACATTTAGAGGTAAGAAATGAAATGCACCGTTCATGGAGACGGTAAGCCGTACGTACGCATGAACGCTACTTTCATTTCAATTTCATATTTAATGGAACTAAATCATAATGATATAAATGTATAATATAATTCCAGTATAATATAGTGTATAATACCATTTACTTCATCCTTTATACATCCCACATATGGCATTAACGATTCAAATCACTTTGAGGGGGCGGTAGTCCGCACTTCCTAAAATGAAATTATCGCGTTTTACCCATAATGGAAATCATAAAGTATGCCATAAATGAGAAATACAGAAGCATAAGTAAAACATAAACATATTATATATCATATATAAAAATAGTGACATCTTAATGGCCACCTTTGAAGGTGTTATATGAGTGTTGAACAATCATCGTTTCGTGAGGCAGAAATTCGCCATCCACAGAAACCGTATGTTCTTTAACCATTAGATGTATGTGTGTGTAATTTTAGCTCGAATCCTTCTTATAACAACATCCTAGTATATTGAGGATACTGGTGTTTCTACAAAAGAAATGAATAAAAAGAGTTTAGGGGGTTGGAGAAGAAAAATAAAACAAAACAACATTAGAAAAGACATTACCTCAAAATCGGGTAACTCTTTTTGATTTGAGCCAAAGGCTTCCTTGGGAAGAGTTATGACCAAATTAAGTCTTCTAGGAGTAAGAGGGGGAAGTTGGTAGAGTATTTGGGCAGAGTTTGTCCGAGCCAAATGGCTTGAAAGTGTAAATGAGGTGGGAGAGGTGGGGGCCTTTTATAAGTGGAGAGGAGGGTCACTTTTGGAAAGATTGAAATGTTACATTATTTCACAATGCTTTTCGGATTCTAAAGGTCCCACACTTATATAATTCTAGGATAAGGTAATAAGGTTTCGAAATCTCCTCATACAATAGGCTTTGGACAAGTGTAAGCCTTGGATTTTGCATTATCTTCTCATTTTATTTAAATCGTTAAATAATGAGGTCATCGCTGCATCATAATGATGTAATAAATAATTTAATTTATTTAATGTATAAAAATTATAAAAAAAATACTATGATGTAGGAAATATTTTTATCTTTCTAATGAATATTTATAATCAAAATTTGGACTTGTGTAACCCCACTTAAAAACTTTTTCAGTAAAACAACTCATGTTTGTGTCAATTTAATTTTAACATTAAATAAATATATATTAATGTCATTTTCCAACCAAAGTGGCTCCATGGGGTCCCCAAGTTGACCCATGGGTTGTCTTGGTCGTCCATGACTCATCCAATAGGAGTAGGACAAGTGTCAAGCTCATATCATATTATTAAAACATTGTTTTTACCTTAAACTACACTAATTACCTCTAATCGCGATTAAGAACTTAAAAGTTACTATTCACCAAAAAATTATTTTAATCTCATTGAACCACATTTTACTTCTTAATGACAACCATGTATGTCGGATTTTTGAAAATCAAATCACAGAAGTGGTAATATTTCATTTAAATGAAAAATCAGTTATTTAACTACCACTTAGTGGTTTCACTATTCATCAAAGATTGAAGTTTTTCAGAACAAGGCCAAAATTTCACCCTAAGCTATAATTGATATTCCGAATTCAAAAATGATGTCTATTTTACAAAATTCCAAACATATAAGTTGCATTAATTAATTTTATAATTAATTCCCGCTGTTACGACAAATAGCGTGTTTTTAAGAAACAATTTATATCAAAAGATTGGCAATTGTTTATGTCCAATTTCAAAGTGAAATTAATTCTAATGACCACCATTGGATAAAATGGTAAAAATATATTCTAATTATACTTTAAAACCACTAAATAGTATAATTTATCACAATAAATTATTTTGATTAAAAAAGTTGTTTTAAAGTATTTTTCACTATTCATAAAAATTAGAAGTTCTCAGAAAAATACCAAAAATTCAACATAGGCTAATTTCGATATTCCGAATCCAAAAATGAAGTCCATTTTGAAATATAAAATTTCTATAATTTTAAAAAGTGGTTATTACTATTCATAACGGCTACTTTGATTAGTCGCGGTGTTTTAGAACTCGAAGTTGCGTACAATTCAAGCTATTGCATTATTGAATGAGAAGTGTATCGTGGAAGCTCGGGGTGTTACATTCTCCCCTCCTTCAATAAATTGCGTCCTCGCAATTTAAATTTTTCTTTGAAAATAAAAGGTTGAAAAGAGAAAATACCTTTGAGGAAAACCCACATCGAAAATAAGATTAATAAAATTTAGCCTTAATAAGAGGGAAAGGGAAATGAAAAAGTCACCACCCAATTATGATCTCGATTATGAGAACATTGGTGGCAATTAGAGACATATAATTGGAGGGAAAACTTAAATATTTGTAGGGAGTGATTGAGGTCATCTATCACAATCAACTATCAAATTGAGGGCCTCAAAGCCTTCAATCTATGTCGATTTAAAATATCATCAGTTCAACAAGACATAAGGTATTAGGATAACACTATTTTTTTAATATACCTTTACTAAAGTTTAAGAATTAATTTATTCATTGAATAAGAGATAGGTATATATATATTTATGCTTGACAATTAGAGTTTCAACCTTCAACTCATCTTTCACTCAAAAAGATAATAGAACTCAAAAATATTATACTTATCCTAATTGTATAAGGTTCCAAATGTTAACACATACCATTTAGATTAGTAAAATTATTTTGTAATAACCAGGGACTTCCTGTAGGCTAGTGGTAGGAAATAAAGGCCTGTCGCACTATGATTGTTGGTTCGATTCCTGCAGCTTTGTCCGACGCGATGGGTTACGCCCCACCCTGCAGGTTTTTCTTTTCCTAAAAATATAGTACTATACTATTCCAAAAATAATCTTCATAAATATTTTAACCTTAAACAATACTATCCAAAGATCAACTTAATCTACTCCAACCTTTATAGTTATCCAAAATACCTCTGTCCAGACTTTCTCTAAAAGGTCTCTTAATTCCAAAATCAATTTATCAGATTCCCCAAACAAAGTAAAGTTTCTCTTATTGTCACATACTAAAAATATGATTACCTTAATCATATTAAAACCTTACTAAAATCAACAAGTACTGCAGTACAATCCTTATATATATATATATCACATTATTCTAATAACCGAAATATAATCCATCAGTCCAAAAGCACCAATACATTAGTTATTCTGCTTCAACTGTAGTAACAGCATAAGATTGTCCTTGATCCCTTGGCCTTTTCTGAGGTAAATTTCCCTGATGCTTAGGACATTCATTTTCATAATTCCCTGTTTCCCTACAATTGTAGCATTCAACTTTGACAGCCTCTTTCTTTCCCTTGCAATCACGAGCCTGGTGACCCTTTTCTCCACATTTATAACAAACTCCCATTCCTTTTAGGCAAGTACCAGGGTGATTATTCCCACAATTATCACATAATATAAAATCCTTCTTTCCCTTTTTCCCTTTATCTGTCTCTTGTTCCACCGTTCTATTCTTCTCTTGCTTTACTTTGTTGTCATAAGACTTAGAGAATTCCTTTTCTGTCTTGATAGCACATGAGACAATATCTTCGTATGTTGAGAACGATTGTGATACTAAAGCTCGACGGAGAAATGGTTTTAACCCATCAAAGAAACGATCAATCTTACCTCTTGGGTTACGTATATAATCTGCAGCATACCTCGCTAACCTTGTAAAGTTGGCCTCATACTTTGCGACATTCTCATCCTCCTTCTGCCTCAGACTCAGAAATTGCCTTTCCATATCTGCTCTATGGTCACGAGGAAAGTATTTTTCTAAGAAAAGCTCTTTGAACTCCCTCCATTCCATATTCGATACGTCATCATCTTCCTTTGTGTTTTGAATCAGCGACCACCACTGATCGGCATCTCCAGTGAGGCGGTAAACTGCCATGACAACCTTCTCCCTTTCACTACTCCCCAAGGCATGGAATATTTTCTCTAAGGAATTTATCCATTTCTCAGCTACTATAGGATTTGTACTCCCATTGAAGGTTGGTGGTTGTTGCCTCATGAAACGGTCTAGCATTGATCCTCCACGTTGCGGATCAGGGTGCTCCATACGAGTAAGGTTATTATTCATAACCTGCGTGAGTTGTCCCAGTACAGTGAGAAGCTGATCAGCACCAGTTGTATCACTAGCTCCACCATAATTATCTTGAGCAGGAGGGAAATCCCTACATGGAGTGTGTGCATTGATACGGTTTCCATTTCTTCCACTAGGCTCCATTTCTAAACAATTGCATAAACTAGATTAGTTTATGAAATAAAATACATAATTCCATATTTGTAAAATACTTTACATAAATTGAACTATTTATGGATATAATCCATAATCATAAAAAGAAATGTTTCCTTTGAGGAAGTATATACTCATAACCCTTCATAGTGGTTTGTAAAGAAAATGAGAATTATCCTAAGCATATCCCCCGGGAGTGTCGTAACCAAGAGTACGGCAAGGCCCGTTGTCATGCACCAGTTCCCGTTTGAGTCTAGCTCAAAGCGGTGTTTTCGGGTTTTACCCCTAGGTACATCTGTTCCAGAGCCGCCTCTACCTGCTCGTATCCAGACAGGGGTGTATTTCTCGGAAAACTCATAACATATCTATAATACCGAAATTTTAGGAAGTTCTTCTATACTAATCCTCAAAGTCTATCTTTGGGCTTTGTGCTCTAATCAGAGTTTATCTAAATCTAGCTTCCAAGGTTAGTACTAAACTGCCTCTGATACCAACTGTAACGCCCCGACCCCAGCTACCCAGAGTCGGTGCATTACTTCGTAACATTGGCATGATCACAAAAGATCAAGTCTCGAAAGACCGATTAGTTTAGTAGCCTTGGAAACACTAGATACATTCATCAGTCTTTCATTACATCAAAAAGTAAACAAACTACAATAACATGGTCTTCATAGTCCACACTCATATCCTCTTCTGACTATCCCTGCAGGTCATTCCTAAAATACTTCTTCACATCCTGGAAAATATTAAAACATTGAAAGGGGTGAGCTCAGATGCTCAGTAAGGATAACAATATTGCGGAAGCTTTCATAAATAAACATAAAAATTTAAGGCAATGTATAACTAAAACAAAAGCCTTTTAAACTTGAACATCAACATAATATGGCAAAAGTAAAATGAGATAATGCCATTCACTTCTTCACATGGATATTCTACTGGTCGAATAATCACATGCAATATCAATAACCACTTTCATAATGATGGAATGCATAACGCCAGACTGTCATAACCACGTAGTCAAGGCCTCGTGCCAAGACCACAAATAAGATTTTGTCAAGGCCTCGTGCCAAGACACTAGTTTGTCTCATGAGACCTGCCGATGCATCGAGGAGCTATAGCGGGCTCCACCCGTCACATATTAAGTCCAATGCATTCCCATATGAAAAGGTTTAAACATAACATAAACATTCGTATTAAAACTAGCATACGAAATGTCAATAATTTTACCATAAACTATGAATGGTATAAAAATAGCACATCCACAGTCAAACATATCACAAAACCTTCAATACAATATAGAAGTTTTGTATCACAATAAATCAACTTCAAATAAGCGTAAAATCCATCAAAAGATGTTGACATAGATGAAATCAAAACATATTTTAGAGAAATATCTCTTTCTATTTTTGAAATCATAAAATAAAACATTTTCTTGAAAATATTCTTATAAGCTTGTAAGGAAATATTTGAAGATTTTATAACGGCGGAAAATAACCGCACCCACCGTACAAGTTAAAAAAAACATTCTTACCTTAATTCTGTCGAAAAGGTTAAAAAGGACCTTGTTTTGAAAACGACGGAAAGATTCCTCTTATAAAAAGTAAAAAAGGGTATAAATGACTTTAACCCATATTCTTGTAAATAATAAAAATGTTTTGAAATATATTTTGAAGAAACATGGATGTGGATGATAACGAGGTCCCAGTAGATAATTATGTATAAACAACCTTGGATAATGAAGAGGTTGTGAAGTAAACCCTTACCTCGTGTCCGACTTGACTCAACCGTTCTTTAACCTCCTGAATAATAAACTAGAGTTAATATATACCTTATTAAGAACCATTTTCAATTTCATTATCCTTATTATATCACTTATTACAATGATATGAACATTATGTAATTATTTAAGTTAATAACGGTCGTTTTGTCGATCTTTGGTAACTTGAGTCAACAATAAACTTCTTATAATTACAAGTTGTTCATGTGGTAGAATATCCATTATATCCAGAATTATATTCATGATGTAGATATAATATATATGATATATATCCAGTATATACATTCATTCATATTGTCACGTAACATTTAGAGGTAAGAAATGAAATGCACCGTTCATGGAGACGGTAAGCCGTACGTACGCATGAACGCTACTTTCATTTCAATTTCATATTTAATGGAACTAAATCATAATGATATAAATGTATAATATAATTCCAGTATAATATAGTGTATAATACCATTTACTTCATCCTTTATACATCCCACATATGGCATTAACGATTCAAATCACCTTGAGGGGGCGGTAGTCCGCACTTCCTAAAATGAAATTATCGCGTTTTACCCATAATGGAAATCATAAAGTATGCCATAAATGAAAAATACAGAAGCATAAGTAAAACATAAACATATTATATATCATATATAAAAATAGTGACATCTTAATGGCCACCTTTGAAGGTGTTATATGAGTGTTAAACAATCATCGTTTCGTGAGGCAGAAATTCGCCATCCACAGAAACCGTATGTTCTTTAACCATTAGATGTATGTGTGTGTAAGTTTAGCTAGAATCCTTCTTATAAAAACATCCTAGTATATTGAGGATACTTCTGTTGCTACAAAAGAAATGAATAAAAAGAGTTTAGGGGGTTGGAGAAGAAAAATAAAACAAAACAACATTAGAAAAGACATTACCTCAAAATCGGGTAACTCTTTTTGATTTGAGCCAAAGGCTTCCTTGGGAAGAGTTATGACCAAAGTAAGTCTTCTAGGAGTAAGAGGGGGAAGTTGGGAGAGTATTTGGGGAGATTTTGGCCGATCCAAATGGCTTGAAAGTGTAAATGAGGTGGGATAGGTGGGGGCCTTTTATAAGTGGAGAGGAGGGGCACTTTTGGAAAGATTGAAATGTTACATTATTTCACAATTATTTTAGGATTATAAAGGTCCCGCACTTATATAATTCTAGGATAAGGTGATAAGGTTTCGAAATCTCCTCATCCAATAGGCTTTGGACAAGTGTAATCCATGGATTTTTCATTATCTTCTCATTTTATTTAAATCGTTAAATAATGAGGTCATCGCTGCATCATAATGATGTCATAAATAATTTAATTTATTTAATGTCTAAAAATTATAAAAAAAAATACTATGATGTAGGAAATATTTTTATCTTTCTAATGAATATTTATAGTCAAAATTTGGACTTGTGTAACCCCACTTAAAAACTATTTTAGTAAAACAACTCTTGTTTGTGTCAATTTAATTTTAACATTAAATAAATATATATTAATGTAATTTTCCAACCAAAGTGGCTCCATGGGGTCCCAAAGTTGACCCATGGGTTGTCTTGGTCGTCCATGACTCATCCAATAGGAGTAGGACAAGTTTCAAGCTCATATCATATTATTAAAACATTGTTTTTACCTTAAACTACACTAATTACCTCTAATCGCGATTAAGAACTTAAAAGTTACTATTCACCAAAAATTATTTTAATCTCATTGAACCACATTTTACTTCTTAGTGACAACCATGTATGTCGGATTTTTGAAAATCAAATCACAGAATTGGTAATATTTCATTTAAACGAAAAATCAGTTATTTAACTACCACTTAGTGGTTTCACTATTCATCAAAGATTGAAGTTTTTCAGAACAAGGCCAAAATTTCACCCTAAGCTATAATTGATATTCCGAATTCAAAAATGATGTCTATTTTACAAAATTCCAAAAATATAAGTTGCATTAATTAATTTTATAATTAATTCCCGCTGTTACGACAAATAGCGTGTTTTTAAGAAACAATTTATATCAAAAGATTGGCAATTGTTTATGTCCAATTTCAAAGTGAAATTAATTCTAATGACCACCATTGGATAAAATGGTAAAAATATATTATAATTATACTTTAAAACCACTAAATAGTATAATTTATCACAATAAATTATTTTGATTAAAAAAGTTTTTTTAAAGTATTTTTCACTATTCATAAAAATTAGAAGTTCTCAGAAAAATACCAAAAATTCAACATAGGCTAATTTCGATATTCCGAATCCAAAAATGAAGTCCATTTTGAAATATAAAATTTCTATAATTTTAAAAAGTGGTTATTACTATTCATAACGACTACTTTGATTAGTCGCGGTGTTTTAGAACTCGAAGTTGCGTACAATTCAAGCTATTGCATTATTGAATGAGAAGCGTATCATGGAAGCTCGGGGTGTTACAAAAACACTCACCTCTTCTCTTGTAAATATTGTTTAATAAATAAGTATTTTAATTTTTTTTTATCAAACAGTGATCAAGAAAGTGGTTTTCTAACCTTTACATGGGTTATAGGATATTTTTTTTAAGAAATTGTGATTGGAAAATACTATTAGAAAATGGTTGAGAAAGGTGTGGAGTAAACCTTGTTCCTCCTTAAATAAGATTTTGAAAATACATAACCTAGAAACCTCTCTTATTTTTATTCTAAAATTATAATCATGTAAGTGTTGACTACACTTGTTATAACTAAATAGTAAGCATGGAATGATATTTAACCCACTTGAAATTATTACTAGTTAAATTTCCAAGTGACTTGGTAAGTGAAATATAAAATTATTGGGTTGTTGAACCCTAGGTTTAGTCATTGACAAGTTAATCCTATTCAAGTAAATTATAGATAAAAAGGGCTTTAAAACCAAACATTAAACGAATAAAGTAATAAACTTAAAGACATATTTTTTTTTGATTGATACCCATGTGTAACAATATAGTGTGTTGGGTATATAGTGCCTCATTTTTCTAATCTAGACAATGTCAATTTTTTATTAAGACTTATCTATTACCTTGTTTACCTTGATCTCATTATGTTTAAATAATTTCATATGTTATTGCGTGTAAAAATTTGAAGAGAGACTTTAATTCAGGTGTATTTTTCTATGATTTGATTTTCCAAGGGGTTTCCTAATAGTTTGACATTTTTACCAAATATTTTGATTACCCTCATGCTAGTTGATGCTAAAGTTAGGAGTATTGAATATGTGTAATTTTTTATTACATCAGGTGTGTCTAATTCCTGATATAAAACATTCCTATCATGTTGATATAGAATATTTAATTGGATTTTTATGGAGTATATTTGTTATTAATATAAATTATTTTTATTTTTTATATAAATAATGTCTATTTTTGAAAAAGATCATGTATATTGTAGATAATTTCATGTCTACTATTTATAAATAGCATGTATATGGTTGATAAATAGCATGTTTACTATGGATATTTGTCTTGTTTATTATTTTGTTATTGGAAACATATGAAAACCCATTTTTAGTTGGTATTGATATGATTATCATGATTTTTCATTTTCTTAATGATGTTGTATATGTGTAACCTTTTCATATGAAGGTATTATACCCTGTATTGTTCATTCTAGTTTGAGGCATGTGGACAGCACACATGGGAGTATATTTATATATAATATCATTCTTCCCTCTTATTTGAGGCAGTAGGGGTTCTCTTACACTGAATCATTTTTTCATAATATGTGAGGAAGATTGGGGATATCTAGTACTCAATTATTTTTCCCTCATATGTGATGACAGTAAGAATGATCTAGCACTCAATCATTATTCCCACTTATTTGAGGATGATAGGGGTGTTCAAGAACTATATTAGTTTTTCCCTCCTATATGAGGATAATTATATATATACATATATACACAAGTTCATTTCTTCCTATAGAGGATGGATTCACTGAATATCTATAGAAAATGAGTTCCATATAACAGAAAGGTAACCTATATGGATTTTTAGATAGGATTTAAGAAGGTTCGGATAATGTGGATGGAAATTATTTATGTTTTTACATTATGTGACATTTATTTACTAAACTCTTAGATAAGCATGTCTAATTTCATGTGATTTTTTTTAATTGTAAATTGAATAATTTATTTGAAATTTTCCACCATACTCAATGATTAATTATAAAGTTTTTTTTTTATATCTATGTAAATGTACATATATATCTATTCATATAGAAATTATATCACTATGTGAGTTAAGACACCATTGGTGGTTTCCTATTGAGTATCTATGCTCCAACCCCATGTTGACACCTCAGTGTACATGAAACATTTCCCTTCTACTTTTCAAGAATGATCAATTAATTTGGTGTTTTTTGGATGTTCATGGATTGGTTTTACATGTCATGGTTGAAGGTTCTCCCTCCACACTAGTGTTGTATCCAATGGTTGAGTGGTTGAAGGACATAGTTGGATTATTAATTATTCATTTTTAGTTTTTATAACTTTATCATGTGTTTGGATTGGTATTTATTTAGGTTCTATTTATATTTTATGAATTCTATATGTTATTCTCTTATGTGAATTCATATAGTGACTATGGTGTCCTGTTATACTTTTTTTATCATTTAATTCCCTTTTGGTATCAAGTTTTGTTTAGGAACATCCAACATATAGATAGATCATGCCGAATTCCTAATAGGATCTGGTCATGACTCGTATTGAATTCAAAAGTGGTTAAATCATCCCCTAACTATGTACCTAGACCCACAACACTATCCTTCATCCCTTAGGGATCAGGGATCACTCCTAGGGTTTGTGGCATTCTGATTAATGAATCATTTTGGAATCTATGTCATGGTTTCTACAATCTAGCATACAAAACTGTTTTTTTCCTTATGAGAATATTTTGTATCTCTATACGAAATCATACCCATTCTACCCTTAATATTTTATCGCAACCTATAATAATATATGAAGAACATCAGTTAGTAATAACCTAATGTCATACTTTGAGAGGTTAATTATCATTTCAATTCAAATAATATATATGGACCACATGAAAGAATGATAAATTTGAGGCTTCCTTTTGTATAATATAATACATTTTATATTCTTAAACTCCTTTATGAATATTAAAAAAACCATACATAATCATTAATCTAATCATATTTCCAATTATCGATCACTAGAGAGGCCTTGTTTGTGCTTCAATTTTAGGGTTTTGTTAAACTCATTATATATCTTTGTAATTTCTACCACATCTAAATATGAATATATAATTAAAAACCCTCCCACTAAACTCCTTCAGTGAGTAATATCTATGAAGTAAGGTATTTTGAATAATGTTTAGACTAAGGAATCATATTCTTAATGTTTAACCCTTTAAAAAAAGTACTCAAAACTCCTTTACTTAATAGAATCTAATGTTATGATGTTAAAACACATGTTTTCTACTTATAACTCTTTTTAAGTACATATTCATCATAATTATTGGAAATTTTCCATTAAATTTTTTTATTGAGATCATTTTTGGTAACTAAGTGTAACTATTTACATTATTAATTTACCAACACATCATAAACTCATTTAAGATATAAAGATACATAAGTTACATTCACATTGAATATTAACTAGCACAATCTTTTATTTTTTTATCTCTTAAGCTTATCTAAGTTCAAATATTCTCCTAATAGCCTTTTTAAAACTATATTCTTTTCATAATATCATGAAAAGATATCCAAACTATTTTATGTCATGAAATAACACTTATTTTTTTAGTGGTAATATTAAGAAATAATCTATCATATTCATATCATATATAGTATTCTATGTGTTTAGATAATTATTCTAAAAAGAAGAATTTATTCTTTAAAATATACCATCAATTGGTGGTGTTATAACATCCCTCGTATTTTAAAAAACATTTAGATAAAATCTTTTATCCTGTATAAAACTTGTTTTATTTCTATCATCTTTTAAAACATATTAAATAGTTTGATTGATCATAAATTATGTGTATCCACTCATTTATTTATAATAAATATTTGTTAAAAAATAACTTATATTACCATATAAGAGAAATAATATAAAAACAAATCCTTTATTTAGATCAACTAAGCTTCAATTATTCCTTTACATCCAACTCTTTAATGTAGTAACTCTTCTCTTTATCTCTTGAATAAAAACCATAAGATTTACCTATCATTACCTTATTTTTGAACTCCTATATATTTACAACATTTGTAAAGTATACATTTGGTATCATATACCCTTCAAAATCAAATAATTTATTCTATAACACTGATATATGAAATGGATACTTCCATAGAGTTTCTAAAACCCCTTCTAGTATCCTAGAAAATTCCATCACATATTGAAATATTGATCCACCTTCTTGATAAATTATTTAGTTTTCTCTTACCAAGGTTGAAAATTAGATCATTAAACATTCTTATTTTGGCTCAAAAGATTATCCTTATGCACTATACTCATAATAAAAGAGACTAAACATCCCATATCCTTCATGGGTATCTATATAACTTTCAATGGGGTAAGATTCTATTGAATTTCTTCACATTGTACTAAAATTTCAAATGATGATTTAAGAATGAATTATATATCCAGAACATACCTTAAAGTATTTCTTCATTTTCACTAAGTATTTTACAAATTCAATAATGTTAAGTATATGAGTGGAGACTAAATTTCCTTTGGTCATTTCACATCTAATGACTTTAAAACCTCACATGAATCCGTATATTCTTATTATAAGCATCTAAATCCATTTTTTGAATAGATTAAACATATGTTTACTTAGGAAGGTTTAATCATAAAACATAGATTGTTCTACTAAAGAATGATTCATATGTTTTTCACCTATCTAAGAAGTTACGTACATTAATCTTATCCATTATCTAGGATTAATCTGAAAGTAATTTTCAATGATGATAATTCCATTTATCTAAAATAGAATCTTATATCATATGAGTATCATATTTATATTTATTTAATAAGGAATTTTTTTAAATATTCCCCAAATAAAATGATGAACCCCTTTAAAATTTACATCATATAAATTAGTAGGAAAATATCCATATTTCACTAAAATTTGGGTCACTTTAGAATTTCTCTTATCACTTGCATATTTATATAGGTAATCATGTTAATCATATCATATATGACTCTTAAATAGTTGAGTGAATAAATATTTATCCTAATATATTATATGTATTCAATCAACATTAATCATAAAGTAACCTAATCCTATTAGGATCTCCCAACTAAGTGAAACTCAAATAAAACACCACAAAATGTCACATAATCCTATTATATTCACCTATTTCTTTTTCCCCTTACACCCAATAATCAAGGTGCGCCTATCTTTATCATAATCTAACTAGTTGGATGACCAAGGTCATGAAAAGTTTTTGTTTTAGAAATAATATAACACATAGTATTTTAAATGGGATTTAATCTCACCATATTATATCATTTATTCCATTTATATATATATATGAAAGTTCATAATGATTTAATTTGTAACCCCTAATCCTTACACCAAATTAATATAATCAATTAATATTGATGTGTAAGTCTTTATATAACTCATGAATAATTCAGATTTAAGGTTGATGAAAATAATATTAATTATCATGCCTAGTTTTTGTGTAACACCCTGAGCTTCCACGATACGCTTCTCATTCAATAATGCAATAGCTTGAATTGTACGCAACTTCGAGTTCTAAAACACCGCGATTAATCAAAGTAGCTGTTATGAATAGTAATAACCACTTTTTAAAATTATAGAAATTTTATATTTCAAAATGGACTTCATTTTTGGATTCGGAATATCGAAATTAGACTATGTTGAATTTTTGGTATTTTTCTGAGAACTTCTAATTTTTTATGAATAGTGAAAAACACTTTAAAACAACTTTTTTAATCAAAATAATTTATTGTGATAAATTATACTATTTAGTGGTTTTAAGGTATAATTAGAATATATTTTTACCATTTTATCCAATGGTGGTCATTAGAATTAATTTAACATTGAAATTGGACATAAACAATTGCCAATCTTTTGATATAAATTGTTTCTTAAAAACACGCTATTTGTCGTAACAGCGGGAATTAATTATAAAATTAATTAATGCAACTTATATTTTTGGAATTTTGTAAAATAGACATCATTTTTGAATTCGGAATATCAATTATAGCTTAGGGTGAAATTTTGGCCTTGTTCTGAAAAACTTCAATTTTTGATGAATAGTGAAACCACTAAGTGGTAGTTAAATAACTGATTTTTCGTTTAAATGAAATATTACCACTTCTGTGATTTTATTTTCAAAAATCCGACATACATGGTTGTCATTAAGAAGTAAAATGTGGTTCAATGAGATTAAAATAATTTTTTGGTGAATAGTAACTTTTAAGTTCTTAATCGCGATTAGAGGTAATTAGTGTAGTTTAAGGTACAAATAATGTTTTAATAATATGAGATGAGCATGACACTTGTCCTACTCCTATTGGATGAGTCATGGCCGACCAAGACAACCCATGGGTCAACTTGGGGACCCCATGGAGCCACTTTAGTTGGAAAATGACATTAATATATATTTATTTAATGTTGAAATTAAATTGACACAAACATGAGTTATTTTACTAAAACAGTTTTTAAGTGAGGTTACACAAGTCCAAATTTTGACTATAAATATTCATTAGAAAGCTAAAAATATTTCCTACATCATAGTATTTTTTTATAATTTTTAGACATTAAATAAATTAAATTATTTATGATAGCATTATGATGCAGCTATAACCTCATTATTTAACGATTTAAATAAAATGAGAAGATAATGAAAAATCCAAGGCTTACACTTGTCCAAAGCCTATTGGATGAGAATATTTCGAAACCTTATCACCTTATCCTCGAATTATATAAGTTTGGGACCTTTATAATCCGAAAAGCATTGTGAAATAATGTAACATTTCAATATTTCCAAAAGTGCCCCTCCTCTCCACTTATAAAAGGCCCCCACCTCTCCCACCTCATTTACACTTTCAAGCCATTTGGCTCATCCAACCTCTGCCCAAATACTCTCCCAACTTCCCCCTCTTACTCATAGAATCCTCACTTTGGTCAGAACTCTTCCCAAGGAAGCCTTTGGCTCAAATCAAAAAGAGTTACCCGATTTTGAGGTAATGTCTTCTCTAATGTTGTTTTGTTTTATTTTTCTTCTCCAACCCCCTAAACTCTTTTTCTTCATTTATTTTGTAACAACACCAGTATCATAAATATACTAGGATGTTTTTATAAGAAGTATTCGAGCTACACTTACACACACCTACATCTAATGGTTAAAGAACATACGGTTTCTGTGGATGGCGAATTTCTGCCTCACGAAACGATGATTGTTCAACACTCATATAACACCTTCAAAGGTGGACATTAAGATGTAACTATTTTTATATATGATATATAATATGTTTATGTTTTACTTATGCTTCTGTATTTCTCATTTATGGAATACTTTATGATTTCCATTATGGGTAAAACGCGGTAATTTCATTTTAGGAAGTGCGGACTACCGCCCCCTCAAAGTGATTTGATTCGTTAATGCCATATGTGGGATGTATAAAGGATGGAGTAAATGGTATTATACACTATATTATACTTTAATTATATTATACATTTATATCATTATGATTTAGTTCCGTTAAATATGAAATTGAAATGAAAGTAGCGTTCATGCGTACGTACGGCTTACCGTCTCCATGAACGGTGCATTTCATTTCTTACCTCTAAATGTTACGTGACATTATGAATGAATGTATATACTGTATATATATGATATATATGATATCTACATCATGAATATAATTCTGTATATAATGGATATTTCACCACATGAACAACTTGTAATTATAAGAAGTTTATTTTTGACTCAAGTACCAAAGATCGACAAAACGACCGTTATTAACTTAAATAATTAAATAATGTTCATAACATTGTAATAAGTGATATAAAAAGGATAATGAAATTAAAAATGGTTCTTAATAAGGTAGATATTAACTCTAGTTTATTATTCAGGAGGTTAAAGAACGGTTGAGTCAAGTCGGACACAAGGTAAGGGAATTTCTTAACCCAATTTCCAATCTCTGGGTCAATCTCCTACTTTCCAATTATGTCATGATATTATTATGTATTATTTTGTATTTTTACTTTCTTTATGTGTACCTATAGTGAATACACATAATAGATCTATTTCATTTTAAAAATGATCTTTTTAAGGATTTCGTCTCAATCTCGTTTCATTGAGTCATATTTGGTTTTATACACAACTTTCTTTTATACGGTGTATAAACCCCTTTGACTTTTACGTTTATTCAAAAGGAATCTTTTTTATACGAAGCGTTTTACTAAAAGACAAAAAGGGAATGTTTTTCTTTCCGTACTTATGCGTCGACAACGATTTCTCCGCCGCCGTGACCATTATTTGAGTTTCAGCTTCCTCTACAAGCCATCATTTTTTTTAATGAAAAATAAATACAAAGTTTTAACTTTCTTTTATTTTGGTATTGAAAATGGTTTTGAAAGCGTTTTTATTATATCAATGTGTTGTATTTATATCTTGTGATTGAAATGTGGAAATGTTATGTTTCCTTTATGTGTGTTTTATGTGATACGATTATGTTATGGTTTATGATATGTTTAAACCTATTCATATGAGGAATGCATTGGACTTAATAAGTGACGGGTGGAGCCCGTTATAGCTCCTCGATGCATCGGCAGGTCTCATGAGACAAACTAGTGTCTTGGCACGAGGCCTTGACAAAATCTTATTTGTGGTCTTGGCACGAGGCCTTGGCTACGTGGTTATGATAGTCTGGCATTATGCATTCCATCATTATGAAAGTGGTTATTGATATTGCATGTGATTATTCGACCAGTAGAATATCCATGTGAAGAAGTGAATGGCATTATCTCATTTTACTTTTGCCATATTATGTTTAAGTTCATGTTTAAAAGGCTTTTGTTTTAGTTATACATTGCCTTAAATGTTAATGTTTATTTATGAAAGCTTCCGCAATATTTTTATCCTTACTGAGCATCTGAGCTCACCCCTTTCAATGTTTTAATATTTTCCAGGATGTGAAGAAGTATTTTATGAATGACCTACAGGGATAGTCCGAAGAGGATAAAAGTGTGGACTATGGAGACTATGTTATTATAGTTTTTCACTTTGTGATGTAATGTAACATTTATGAATGTATCTAGTGTTTCCAAGGCTACTAAACTAATCAGTCTTTCGAGACTTGATCTTTTGTGATCATGCCAATGTTACGAAGTAACGCACCGGCTCAGGGTAGCTGGGGTCGGGGCGCTACAGTTGGTATCAGAGGCAGTTTAGTACTAACCTTGGAAGCTATATTTAGATAAACTCTGATTAGAGCACATAGCCCGAAGATAGACTTTGAGGATTAGTATAGAAGAACTTCCTAGAATTTTGGTATTGTAGAGATGTTGTGAGTTTTCCGAGCAATACATCCTTGTCTGGATACGAGCAGGTAGAGGCGGCTCTGGCACAGATGTACCTAGGGGTAAAACCCGAAAACACCGCTTTGAGCTAGACTCGAACGGGAATTGGTGCACGACAACGGGCCTTGCTGCACTCTTGGTTACGACACTCCCGGGGGATATGCTTAGGATAATTCTCGTTTTCTTTACAAACCACTATAAAGGGTTATGAGTATATAATTTATCAAAGAAAACATTTCTTTTTATTATTATGGATTATATCCATAAATAGTTCAATTTATGTTAAGTGTTTTATAAGTATGGGATTATGTATTTTGATTCATAAACTGATCTAGTTTATGCCATTGTTTAGAAATGGCGCCTAGTGGAAGAAATGGAAACCGTATCAATGCACGCACTCCATGTAGGGATTGCCCTCATGCTCAAGATAATTATTGTGGATATGGAGATACAACTGGTGCTGATCAACTTATTACCATACTGGGACAACTCACTCAGGTTATGAATAATAACCTTACTCGTATGGAGCACCCTGATCCACAACGTGGAGGATCAATGTTAGACCGCTTCATGAGGCAACGACCACCAACCTTCAATGGGAGTACAAATCCTATAGTAGCTGAGCAATGGATAAATTCCTTAGAGAAAATATTTCATGCCTTGGGGAGTAGTGAAAGGGAGAAGGTTGTCATGGCAGTTTACCGCCTCACTGGAGATGCCGATCAGTGGTGGTCGCTGATTCAAAACACAAAGGAAGATGATGACGTATCAAATATGGAATGGAGGGAGTTCAAAGAGATTTTCTTAGAAAAATACTTTCCTCGTGACCATCGAGCAGATATGGAAAGGCAATTTCTGAGTCTGAGGCAGAAGGAAGATGAGAATGTCGCAAAGTATGAGGCTAACTTTACAAGGTTAGCGAGGCATACTGCCGATTATATACGTAACCCAAGGAGTAAGATTGATCATTTATTTGATGGGTTAAAACCATTTCTCCGTCGATCTTTAGTATCACAATCCTTCTCATCATACGAAGATATTGTCTCGTGTGCTATCAAGACAGAAAAGGAATTCTCTAAGTCTTATGACAACAAAGTAAAGCAAGAGAAGAAGAGAACGGTGGAACAAGAGACAGATAAAGGGAAAAAGGGAAAGAAGGATTTTCCATTATGTGATAATTGTGGGAAGAATCACCCTGGTACGTGCCTAAAAGGAATGGGAGTTTGTTATAAATGTGGAGAAAAGGGTCACCAGGCTCGTGATTGCAAGGGAAAGAAAGAGGCTGTCAAAGTTGAATGCTACAATTGTAGAGAAATGGGTCATTATGCAAATGAATGTCCTAAGCGTCAAGGAAACTTACCTCAGAAAAGGCCAAGGGATCAAGGCCAATCTTATGTTGTGACTACAATTGAAGCGGAATAATTATTGTATTTGTGTTTTTGGACTCAAGAACTAGATTATGGTTATAAGAATAATGTGATATATAAGGATTGTACTGCAGTACATGTTGTTTTCATTAAGGATTTAATATGATGAAGGTAATCATATTTTTAGTATGTGACAATAAGAGAAACTTTACTTTGTTTGGGGAATCTGAGGTTACAATTGATTTTGGAATTTAACGACCCTTTAGAGAAAGTTTGGACGGAGGTATTTTGGATAACTATTAAGGTTGGAATGGATTAAGTTGATCTTTGGATAGTATTGTTTAAGGTTAAAAAATTTATGAAGATTATTTTTGGAATATTATAATACTATAGTTTTAGGAAAAGGACAACCTGCAGGGTGGGGCATAACCTGACGCGTCGGACAAAGCTGCAGGAATCGAACCCACAATCATAGTGTGACATGCCTCTATTTCCTACCACTAGCCTACAGGAAGTCCCTGGTTATTACAAAATAATTTTACTAATCTAAATGGTATGTGTTAACATTTGGAACCTTATACAATTAGGATAAGTATAATATTTTTGAGTTCTATTATCTTTTTGAGTGAAAGATGAGTTGAAGGTTGAAACTCTAATTGTCAAGCATAAATATATATATACCTATCTCTTATTCAATGAATAAATTAATTCTTAAACTTTAGTAAAGGGATATTAAAACAAAAAAATGTGTTATCCTAATACCTTATGTCTTGTTGAACTGATGATATTTTAAATCAACATAGATTGAAGGCTTTGAGGCCCTCAATTTGACAGTTGATTGTGATTGATGACCCCAATCGCTCCCTACAAATATTTACGTTTTTCCTCCAATTATATGTCTCTAATTGCCACCAATGTTCTCCTAATCGAGATCATAATTGGGTGGTGAATTTTTCATTTCCCTTTCCCTCTTATTAAGGCTAAATTTTATTAATCTTATTTCCGATGTGGGTTTTCCTCAAAGGTATTTTCTCTTTTCAACCTTTTATTTTCAAAGAAAAATTTCAAATTGCGAGGAAGCAATTTATTGAAGGAGGGTAGAATGTAACACTCCAAGCTTCCACGATACGCTTCTCATTCAATAATGCAATAGCTTGCATTGTACGCAACTTCGAGTTCTAAAACACCGCAACTAATCAAAGTAGCCGTTATGAATAGTAATAACCACTTTTTAAAATTATAGAAATTTTATATTTCAAAATGGACTTCATTTTTGGATTCGGAATATCGAAATTAGCCTATGTTGAATTTTTGGTATTTTTCTGAGAACTTCTAATTTTTATGAATAGTGAAAAATACTTTAAAACAACTTTTTAATAAAAATAATTTATTGTGATAAATTATACTATTTAGTGGTTTTAAGGTATAATTAGAATATATTTTTACCATTTTATCCAATGGTGGTCATTAGAATTAATTTAACATTGAAATTGGACATAAACAATTGACAATCTTTTGATATAAATTGTTTCTTAAAAACACGCTATTTGTCGTAACAGCGGGAATTAATTATAAAATTAATTAATGCAACTTATATGTTTGGAATTTTGTAAAATAGACATCATTTTTGAATTCAGAATATCAATTATAGCTTAGGGTGAAATTTTGGCCTTGTTCTGAAAAACTTCAATTTTTGATGAATAGTGAAACCACTAAGTGGTAGTTAAATAACTGATTTTTTGTTTAAATGAAATATTACCACTTCTGTGATTTGATTTTCAAAAATCTGACATACATGGTTGTCATTAAGAAGTAAAATGTGGTTCAATGAGATTAAAATAAATTTTTGGTGAATAGTAACTTTTAAGTTCTTAATCGCGATTAGAGGTAATTAGTGTAGTTTAAGGTACAAATAATGTTTTAATAATATGAGATGAGCATGACACTTGTCCTACTCCTATTGGATGAGTCATGGCCGACCAAGAAAACTCATGGGTCAACTTGGGGACCCCATGGAGCCACTTTAGTTGGAAAATGACATTAATATATATTTATTTAATGTTGAAATTAAATTGACACAAACATGAGTTATTTTACTAAAACAGTTTTTAAGTGGGGTTACACAAGTCCAAATTTTGACTATAAATATTCATTAGAAAGCTAAAAAGATTTACTACATCATAGTATTTTTTTTATAATTTTTAGACATTAAATAAATTAAATTATTTATGACAGCATTATGATGCAGCGATAACCTCATTATTTAACGATTTAAATAAAATGAGAAGATAATGCAAAATCCAAGGCTTACACTTGTCCAAAGCCTATTGGATGAGAATATTTCGAAACCTTATCACCTTAGCCTCGAATTATATAAGTTTGGGACCTTTATAATCCGAAAAGCATTGTGAAATAATGTCACATTTCAATCTTTCCAAAAGTGCCCCTCCTCTCCACTTATAAAAGGCCCCCACCTCTCCCACCTCATTTACACTTTCAAGCCATTTGGCTCAGCCAAACTCTGCCCAAATACTCTCCCAACTTCCCCCTCTTACTCATAGAAGCCTCACTTTGGGCAGAACTCTTCCCAAGGAAGCCTTTGTCTCAAATCAAAAAGAGTTACCCGATTTTGAGGTAATGTCTTCTCTAATGTTTTTTTGTTTTATTTTTCTTCTCCAACCCCCTAAACTCTTTTTATTAATTTCTTTTGTAACAACACCAGTATCCTCAATATACTAGGATGTTGTTATAAGAAGTATTCGAGATACACTTACACACACCTACATCTAATGGTTAAAGAACATACGGTTTCTGTGGATGGCGAATTTCTGCCTCACGAAACGATGATTGTTCAACACTCATATAACACCTTCAAAGGTGGCCATTAAGATGTCACTATTTTTATATATGATATATAATATTTTTATGTTTTACTTATGCTTCTGTATTTATCATTTATGGCATACTTTATGATTTCCATTATGGGTAAAACGCGATAATTTCATTTTAGGAAGTGCGGACTACCGCCCCCTCAAAGTGATTTGAATCGTTAATGCCATATGTGGGATATATAAAGGATGGAGTAAATAGTATTATACACTATATTATACTGTAATTATATTATACATTTATATCATTATGATTTAGTTCCATTAAATATGAAATTGAAATGAAAGTAGCGTTCATGCGTACGTACGGCTTACCGTCTCCATGAACGGTGCATTTCATTTCTTACCTCTAAATGTTACGTGACATTATGAATGAATGTATATACTGTATATATATGATATATATGATATCTACATCATTAATATAATTCTGGATATAATGGATATTTCACCACATGAACAACTTGTAATTATAAGAAGTTTATTTTTGACTCAAGTACCAAAGATCGACAAAACGACCGTTATTAACTTAAATAATTAAATAATGTTCATAACATTGTAATAAGTGATATAAAAAGGATAATGAAATTGAAAATGGTTCTTAATAAGGTAGATATTAACTCTAGTTTATTATTCAGGAGGTTAAAGAACGGTTGAGTCAAGTCGGACACAAGGTAAGGGAATTTCTTAACCCAATTTCCAATCTCTGGGTCAATCTCCTACTTTCCAATTATGTCATGATATTATTATGTATTATTTTGTATTTTTACTTTCTTTATGTGTACCTATAGTGAATACACATAATAGATCTATTTTATTTTAAAAATTATCTTTTTAAGGACTTCGTCTCAATCTCCTTTCATTGAGTCATATTTGGTTTTATACACAACTTTCTTTTATACGGTGTATAAACCCCTTTGACTTTTACGTTTATTCAAAAGAAATCTTTTTTATACGAAGCGTTTTACTAAACGACAAAAAGGGAATGTTTTTCTTTCCGTACTTATGCGGCGACAACGACTTCTCCGCCGCCGTGACCATTATTTGAGTTTCATCTTCCTCTACAAGCCATCATTTTTTTTAATGAAAAATAAATACAAAGTTTTAACTTTCTTTTATTTTGGTATTGAAAATGGTTTTGAAAGCATTTTTATTATATCAATGTGTTGTATTTATATCTTGTGATTGAAATGTGGAAATGTTATGTTTCCTTTATGCGTGTTTTATGTGATACGATTATGTTATGGTTTATGATATGTTTAAACCTATTCATATGAGGAATGCATTGGACTTAATAAGTGACGGGTGGAGCCCGCTATAGCTCCTCGATGCATCGGCAGGTCTCATGAGACAAACTAGTGTCTTGGCACGAGGCCTTGACAAAATCTTATTTGTGGTCTTGGCATGAGGCCTTGGCTACGTGGTTATGATAGTCTGGCATTATGGATTCCATCATTATGAAAGTGGTTATTGATATTGCATGTGATTATTCGACCAGTAGAATATCCATGTGAAGAAGTGAATGGCATTATCTCATTTTACTTTTGCCATATTATGTTTAAGTTCATGTTTAAAAGGCTTTTGTTTTAGTTATACATTGCCTTAAATGTTAATGTTTATTTATGAAAGCTTCCGCAATATTTTTATCCTTACTGAGCATCTGAGCTCACCCCTTTCAATGTTTTAATATTTTCCAGGATGTGAAGAAGTATTTTATGAATGACCTACAGGGATAGTCCGAAGAGGATAGAAGTGTGGACTATGGAGACTATGTTATTATAGTTTTTCACTTTGTGATGTAATGTAACATTTATGAATGTATCTAGTGTTTCCAAGGCTACTAAACTAATCGGTCTTTTGAGACTTGATCTTTTGTGATCATGCCAATGTTACGAAGTAACGCACCGGCTCAGGGTAGCTGGGGTCGGGGCGCTACATTTTGATTCCTTAAATGCATGTGTGATGATTTAAAAAATAAATTTAACACCTTAAACAAAAGAATATATTTATTCATAATATAAATAATTTATATCAACGAACAATAAACAAGGGAATAAAATATATAGATAAGAAATTCATTTATATTCCAAAATTATATAAACATTTGTGAATGATTCAAAAATAAACAATAAAAAAAATTATAATTTAGGGATAGATAAACATGAATAAATAACTTTAATCCAATATAAACTTTTCAATTTATCATTTACACATTTTTAATTGGAATTACTTCATATTATCCTTTATATGGAATTTAACTTAAATATATGATATCATGAAATATAATCATTTGATATATAAACTATTAATATATATTATGTAAACATGAAAAATATCACGTATTTATTATTTAAAACTTAATAAAATCATTACCAAAACACATTTTTATATGGTTTAAATAATTCCCCAAATAAGGCCTTTAATTTCAACAATTCAAATTAATAATTATGAAAAATTCATAATTTAATATAAAATCCTTTATATTTAGCATTATTTTTATAATTTATAAACATTTAACTTTATAATTTTTGAATTACAATTCATGTCATATAATATCAAAACGCATTTAATATTAATAATTGATATTATAGATATTTATTTATTAAATGTTTCACAAAAAATTATGGACTAATTATAAACAAATTTATAATTTATTAATTTATAAATATTTTGAAAATTAAATTAACATACCAAAATACATTTTATATAATTTATAAACTTTTTATAAATTCTATAATTCAATTTATAATTGAAAAAAAGAAAATATTTTTTTGCACCAATATCACATTTTATGATATATAGTGAATTGTAATCCAAAATTTAGTTCAAAATAAAATTGTTCTGTATAATTGGTTATGCCACCTATGATATCGCTTTGTGCCACTATATATCATATTATGTGACAGATAATCATTGGTTTCAATATAACCTTTGGCAACTGACTTTCATATTTTACAAAAGGGATTAATATCTCTAAGGTGATATGATGCTCGATTTTACATGCACTGGTCCCTGTTATCTCACCATACTACATCCCATATCATAATCTATGATATGTGTAAAATTGAAGGATTTCCATTAAATCTACTATTATGATATCGCATATCATACTGGGTGACCATATTGTAACTTACAATAACATATATCATAATACTAGACTCAGTGAAGATTTTATAGTGCCACTTATAATATCTCATAATACAAAAGATACTATAATAAAAAAATAATGTTATATTTAATGACTAGAAAAGTCAATGTGATATCCATTTTTCAATAGAAAATCTATTTTATAGCCTAAAATATCCAATAAAACATGAAAAAAATCTTCATTTTGAACATGATTTCATGAATAAAGAATCATGAAAACAGTGTGATACGCCCTAGGGTTTCTATGGATCAATTGACACTTATTAAACATAGTGAGAGACATTAAAATCCTTAAACCCAAGATAACCATGCATTGAATCTGAAACCATGTATAAGAAAAATGAAAAGTATGTACCTTACACCTATGTTATCTGAAAAAACAAAATTCAATCACTATGTTTGATGAATATACTTAAGGAGAAACCAATGGATTCCACCCTTTTTGATGTACCCATAGGCTAACGAAATCACCTAATATTTGGGAAGGACCCTTCTTGTAGCCATAATATTCTAGTATCTCTTATCATTCATCTATATCTTATGATCCTCATTAATCCTATACAGTTGAAGTTCATAAAATCATTCCTACAGTGTAAGGTATGCACAATAGTTCTTCATTCTATAGTATATGTGTGTTTTGGGTTTCATGCATGATTTTTCCTTCATTTGGTTTCTTAATCACTTCTGCTTCTTAGTTTAATTATTAAAATACCATATGAAACCCAACAAACATGTGATCATCTATGCTTCAAGTACATTGGATTAAAACCAAATGTACAACATGATAATGGGAAAATAGTTTCTTGATATTATATTTTCATTAAAAAATATCATTCTTATTTATTAGGCTCTAAAGTAATTGCTTTTTCTGACCATACAATTTTGAGTTACCTCTTGAAGATGCCAAATGTGAAGTGGAGGCTTATCAATTCGATGATCCTTTTTCAAGATTTTTGAATCAAGATAAATTACGATAATATTTTATAGAAATTTCTCATGAATCACATGATTAGGATTACTCACACATTATAGGATAAGACATTGGACCAAGTACCACTTCGGGACACATTTCCTGATGAGCATCTTTATGAACCCTTAGGTATAAATCCACCATATGTTGATTTGGTAAAATATATTTTCAACTTTGAAATTACTATAAATATTAATAAAATCCAAGTGGAAAAACTAAATAGAGAGTCTAGATACTATTAATGGGATAACCTATACCTTTGGTTCATTTTTAGTGACCAATTCATTAGGAGATATGCACCTAACCATGGGTTTGAGTCTATTTACATTTCTACCAAACACTCTCTTGTGGTGGAAAATTTGGCCCCAAAGGAAATCTAGGAAATTCTAAGTCCTCATATTATATTATCCAATATTTTTTCATGATTTACATGCATTTTTTAAGTCATGTTCCCAATTTCAACACATGGGTAATATTTATAATAGATAAGAGAAGCATCAAGAGCCTATATTATTCTATGAGATTTTTGATGTATGTGTCATTGATTTTATGGGTCCATTTCCAAGTTCTTTTTTATTTTTTTATGTTATGGTTTTTGTTTATTATGTTAGAAAATGGGTGGAGTCCAAGACCACCAAACATAAAATTCTCATTTTGTAGTGGATTTCTTCAGGTCTTGTATTTCTTTGTAGGTTTTTTATAACAAAGGAGAACATTAATGAACAAGGATTATACTTTTACAATCAAAATTTGGCTTCCCTATTTCTAAATTATGATAAAACACATAAAACATTGACTCGTTACCACCCGCAAACAAATGTACATGTCAAAATTTAAAATCAAGAGTTGAACAAATATTTTAGAAAGTCATGCATCCAAATAGAAAGGATTTTATCAAGTTCTTAGATGATGAAATTTGGGATTATAATATGGAATTTAAAAATCCCATTGATATGTCCACCTATTGAATCATTTTTTGTGAAGTATTTTATCTTTCCTTGGATGTATAGAATCAATCATACCAGATGGTAAAAAAATAAAACATATATTTTTTAGGTTTTTTTATAGTCTAATAACATTTATCAGATCAAGTATAAGTTATTAAAAACCCTTATCTAGGGATATCCATGCATGGTAATGTAAAACTTTCATATAAAACCAAAATAAAGAAATGATATAAATCTAGAGTACCTTACACCAAAGAGATACTAAATTATTCTTGATATTCTTCAGAATAGTTTAAGAGAGATCACAAAGTTGAAAACAAAAGAATCCCACCTCTATAGATCTCTAAGTCAAAATCCATACCTATTTAGTCAACCACAAAGTGGGACCCCATGGGTCTTTATAACAATAATAAAAAAATATAAATCTATAAATACATATATGTAAGTAAAGTGTTCCTTATAGAAAATAATCAATGATACTCAATCTATAATGAGATATGGAATGATCTCCATTAAACACATGTATCTCTATACCTATATCCACCAGTCTGAATCATATGCAAAAGTGAATTATCATATTTTCCCTTTTTCCAAGACATCGAGTAACCATGGGATATAGAGAATGTCAATCCCATATAGCCAACTCATCTCTTCTTGATTCTATGTGTATTTACTAAACTAATTGATGAATAAATCACATGTCAGGCATCCTTCTAGATAAGAACATTAAATGTCTCTTATCCTGATAGATAGATGTGTGTGTGTGTGTGTCTGTATTTGTGTCTTTGTGTGTGTGTGTGGTTGTATAATTTCATAGTCTATCTTAATCAAGGGTCCAGATGTCATACTCATCATATGAGAGGAAAATCTATCTTGGTTAAGCTCCAACTGATGACATGATCAGTAACATACCCAACCACCCCCATATTAGCTAAGTCAATATGTAGAATTACATAAGTTGGGTATCAAAGTATGAAGGTTCTCATACTAGGTATATTGACAACCATGGGTAGTGGGGACTCAAATACAATTCATATACCTCTATTATACCAAATACATCTATATGACACTCCAAGTGGTATAATTAGTGGGTCATCCAACTTACACAATGAATCTTATTCTTTTTCTTGTGCCTCATAATCATATTCTGCATCTCTATTTAAGAATCCTATTCATGCTAACATTAAAATTTCATCATAACCTATAATAATCCATTACAAACATTTGTTAGGGATAAAATCAAATTCATACTTCAATATTCTAATTATTATTTCACTTTACAAAATGTGTATATATATATGTGTGTGTATCCAACGTGAAAGAATGATAAAAAGGAGGTTTAATTTAATATGATACAATTTAATATTCTTAAACTCTTTAATAATATTTAAAAAAACCCAACATAGGAACCAATTTAACATATCATGTATGATAAACTACTAGATCAGCCTTATATGTACTATAATTTCTAGATTTTGATAACACATTATATCATATGTAATCTCTATCACATTTCTATGTGACTATCTAATAAAAATATCTCATTAAAATATTTATGAGAAAAATATATGAAGTAAGCCCGTTTAAATAATAGTGATATTTAGAAATCACAATCCTAACAGTTCAACTTCTTGAACATATTCAAACTTCTTAACTTCATAGCATCAAATGTTATGATGTCAACTTTTATTGTCTACTTAGAACTCTTCCTGAGAGCATCATCGTCATCCTTGGAACCCTATTCCATAAAATAATGTAACTACTTATATTATTGTTTACTAATGCATCCTAAGTCTCTTTAAGTAAAATCCACTTTCAACTTAGACTGGTGTAATTCTAAATTTATTAACTTTGCGCTACTTTAATTCTAAACATAATCCCAATATCCACTTAAACACTATATTCTTTTCAGAATATCTTTCTAAGGCACAAAAAACCTTTTTTGTTAATAAATAACATTTATTTTCTTTCAATATGAATATTAAACAAATATACTATATAATATATGGTATTATATGTTTTTGGAAAAATTTTATTTGAAAATAAGACTTTAAATTATACATTTGGCATCACATACCTTTCAAAATTAATTTATATAATATTGATACCTAACATAGAAATTATATAGATTTTTTTAAACTCTTTCAACTATATATTTGATAATCCAATCATATTGAATTATTACTCTTCCCTCCTAGAACCCTAGGTTTCAATGAACTTGATTATTTTCTTGAAGAGACATTGTCCAACTTCTTCAACTAACTTTTTTTCTTCCAGTTTGATGTTTTACAAACTTTTACTATCTATAAAATAATTTATAACCTAGAAATAATTTTCCTAGTCCATATATATTCCCAACAGTTTGAGAATATCAGGTAAAGGTTCTTTTTATTTAATCATATTGTGGTAACATTTTCATAAATGAAAATATGATAATTTACCTAACCAGAAAAATTCATTTTTATTATCTATTTAAAGTATGTTATAGAATTAAATAGATCATAAATATGTGTATCAAAAACACCTCATATCATTAAACAAAAAAAATTAGTGATCGTCCCAAGAGAAAAATGTGATAATACAAATCTTATGGCAGATTCATACAATCTTGAAGTATCCAAGTTATCAATGTAGAAACTCTTTTTCTCTATTACTTGAAAACAATATTAAAGCTTAAATTATTTTTATCCACTAACCTTTTGTATATTTAAAACACTTGTAAATAATACAATCAATATCATATATATTTTATAATAATAGAATTAATTTATATAACTATTAAATCTTTAAGTAAACCTTTAATCTCACCAATTCATTTAGAATATTCAATAATATTGAATATAATTTGACATACCCAATCATATTGATTATATGAGACTAAAATCATTGATTTAACCAATCATATTGAGCACATGAGTGTAGAATAATATTCCTTTGGTCATTTTGTATATAATGTATTTAAAACCTTAAATGAATCACTTTATTCTTCCATAAACATATATATTAATTTTTTTAACAACTTCAACAATTGGTTATTTAGGAATGGACTATTATGACACATTAAATTTTTCCTTAAGAATAATTTTTTTATAAATCATCAATATTAAGAGCTACATACATTATGTTTCTCCTTTTCAAGGATTAAATACAAATTTTATACTGATGATTATGATTATGATATTATCTGTGAAATAATCTTCTATAAAATGAGTATAATTTATTATTAACTGTTTAATAAGGACTTTTATTAAATGGGATCACAATAAAATAATGACCCCATTAAAAATGCATAATATCCATTAGTGATCCAAGATCCATATTTCACGAAGAAATGAGTCTATAAGTGCATTCAACTCATCACTTAATTATTTGGGTAAGGAATCATCTCATTCATATCATATATTATTCTTGGATAGAAAAGCAGATAACCATTTTTCCAATCCATCATATGGATAAAATCAACTATATTCCTCTGGTATCCTAACTATTAAAGTTTCCAAAATAAGTTTTACCCAAATAAAATTCTAATAAAAGGACAAAAAAGCACAATATAGGATTACCTATCTATGGAATTAAACTACTCAAGGATGATTTAGTGCCACCAATACTTTCTTTCCTAAAACAATATAATCTAGGGTCACCTAGCTATTGCATGAAACAACCTAGTTGAATGATCATGATCTTAAAAAGTTTTCATTTAGATGGAATATTACACTTAGTATTTAAAGAGGAATTTAATCTCACTATCTTATCTCATTTTAATCCCTTTATGTATGCATGATTCTAGTAATTTAGTTTGGAATCCTATTCCCTCCACATAATCAATATGTTCAAACCATATTGATATGTTACTCTATATAACCCACAAGTTTTTTTTACATACACAAAAATAAAATTCAAGCATATCCATACAGATCTAGATGCATTATATGCATAAGGTATATGAACATTACATTTAAAGGTTTATAATTATATGATATTGAAAAAATCCACATGAGTAAGCCTAGAGTGAAAGATATCCAACCCCATCCACCAGCCTAGACAAGGCATAAGCCTCCTAGTAGATAGGTAGTCTAACCCCAAGTCCCTCTACACAGGGATACTTTACTTAGGAGTGAATCCAATTCCTCATAACTTTAACACATAATATAAAAAACTATATTCAATAAATAGATTCAAGCTAATAACTTCAAATACAAACCGTGTTCATGATAGATGAAAAACTTAATTCATTATAGAGACATTCCTAGTATCTAATGCAAGGCTTTATCCTAGAATTAGTTTAAAAATTAAACTAAATCATATAAAATATTCATATTTTTTAAATATCTTATTAAACATGAATATAGTATGGAATAAAATTTAACAAAATAAATAATTCAAATATTTAAAAATGAGTTAAATATTAATTAACAATTTATAAATCAAATCTAATTATAAACCCTTTTTATAATTTTCATCTTTAAAATTATAGTCATTCCATAATTTTGAATATAAACATTTTATATTCATCCTCATATGAACACTTTTATATTTATCATTATATGGAATTTACATTTTAAATATATGATATTATATGAATTATAAACTATTTATAATCCAATTTCTATTATGTAAACATTTTAAATAATCTAAATGTCATATACTTAAACATTATTTAAACCTTGATCATATTAGTCATCAAAACACCTTTTGATGTGGATTAAATAATATCCAAATAAATCCCTATTTTTATTTTAAACAATTTAAAATATTTAATTATGAACAATTGATAATTTAAATATAAACATTTTATATTTTTGGCCTTATTTCATGATTTATAACCCTTTATAAATTATTTGTTATGATTTTTTAATAAAAAAATTTATTTCTATATCATTATAATTTCCATAGAATTTGTTTAAATGGTATTTCAAATATTAAAATTTAATATTTGGGAATAAATTATTTCATAAAAAAATTAATTAATTATAAAAAAATTATTATTAATTAACATATAAAACTTTTATAAATTCAAATATCCCAAAATACCTTTTATAATGATTTATAAACATTTTATAAACCATTAAAAATCATTTAATAATTTAAAAAAAATATTTTCTATTTACTCTTACATAGGAACCCATTCATTTTTAAGGGTATCCTCCCATTACCCTTATGTAGAAACTATGTGTAAGGGTAATCCGGTTTTGGATACCTTGTGTAAGGGTAGATTTCCAAGACCCTTACGTAGCATACACTACATAAAGGTACAAAAGGTCTTACCTTTACATGAATTCTTCATGTAAGGGTAAGTAAAAATATAATTTTGTGCAACCCTTTAAATCACGACATTACCTTTACATGAACTCATTCATATAAAGTTAATCCCTAGGTTACATTTACATAGCCTTAAGAAAATTATTTTCATGTTTATATAGACTCTTGTATAAGGGTATGTGGTTGATTACCTTTACATAACCCTTTTAAAAATTACATAACCTTTACGCATAAATTTTGAAATATTGCATAACCCTTACACAGTATATGTTATCTAAGGGTACATCAGGTCTTACCTTTATATATATTTATAAAAAACTTAATTACTCTTATGTACCATCATTTCATGTAAGGTTAAACATTATTATACCCCTACGTAACACCTTTATGAAAACCATTTATGTAAGGGTTACATTCCAATCTACCTTTATGTGAACACATCATGTAAAGGTAAGCCTTGTGTTTCTAATATTATATAAGGGTAAGGTGAGGTGACCCTTATATAGACCACTCTATATAAGGTTAAATTATAGGTTAACTTCATGTTGTTGTGTCAGGGTAAGGTGCTAGTTACCTTTACGTAGCCTAGCTACGTAAGGGAAACCCCTTTTATGAAACCGAGCTTCCATAAAATGAAACACTACTATATTTTTTTGGTTTCTTCTTTATTACATGTATGATTTCATAAAACTAAACATGGACCTTCTCTGATACCACTGAAGGGTTTTTTTAGAGTATAATAATATTTATTATATCAAGGATAATTGATTAAAAACCCTTATCTAGGATCTCCATGCAAAATAATATGAAACTTTCATATAAAACTAAAATGAATAAATTCTATAAATCTCAAGTACCTTACACTGAAGATCCTCTGAATTATTCTTAATCTCTTTCAAATTAGTTTTAGAGAGATAAAAAATTGGATAAAAAAATCATCCCACCTCCATAGGTATCCACAAGTTATGCCTGGATCAACCAATACTCGGATGGGATCTGTCTTCTCTCCATGGTATGCTTGTATCTCAATATACAATGAAGTAATATGAAGAATGATATGGGTATCGAGGAGTTTTTTTAAGCATGATGATATCAATCCACACCACACCCACTTCCCTCACATTGTGGTGATTTATATAACACTTAAGGACACTCCAAAGGTGTTTCCTCATTTATTCTTGTGTTGAAATGCATGAATAAATACCATGGATGGTTTATGAATTGTATGAATTTACTCCATATAATTTTAACTCAAGAAATGTTTCACTAATGATAGTATTTATAGGGAAATAAATAAATGATAATTTTTTATCATTTTTCCACAATCGTAAATTTCATGGTCATGCAAATCATAATTTTTATGCAATAGGATATTGATTATATATATATATATATATTATATACATATAAGGATTTAGGGAATATTCCTATAATATTTAACTCAAATTGGGGAATAAAGAAAGTTGCAACTTCAAATTATTAAGGATATTAGAATGTAATCATATAAGAACTCAAGGATTTACAACGAATGATTAAAAGAAACTCATGAAAATATTATCCAGAAGAGAGAGTTTCATGTAGGAGACAAATCTCTCCTTTACAGTTCAAGGATGAAGCCAATACCTAGTAAGTTGTGTTAAGGATACTTAGTCCCTCATGTTGTATCTCATTAGGTATTATTAATAGTTTGGACCAGGTAAGAGTGGGACAAGCCACCATGGGCTGACCCTAAAAATTTCCAATTTATTTAGGACCATATTTAATGCGGTACCAAAAAATTTAGTCAGTACATTTCATATTTTAAGTGGAATGGTCCACGCACTAACCCACACTTGTAATCAAGATTAAAAATATATTTAACAAAATGGATAAAAGTTATTATTAAGGAATATTAAATATTAAACACAAAATAGTAATCACGTGATTGTTAATATATATATATATATATATATATATATATATATATATATTCATGAAATAATTTAATATATATATATATATGTTAGTAATAAAAGATGACACATTGAATTCCAATAACATTAAAATAAAAATGAAAAAAATTATTTTTGGCCCATGATCCGACCTATATATTTTAAGACTAACACACTTAATCCTATGATATTTTTTCTCTAGTCCCGTTAAGACAATTTAAAATATAGGCCATTGTTTATACTCCAACATACCCCATAAAATAAGGTTGGGAGGAACAATATATTAAGAACCCCTTTATACGATGTTTTTCATTATGGTGCAGTGGAGATCACCCAAGAGTCCACATAAAGGAGATTTATAGTCAATGAGTAGTGGTTGTAGAAATACTTCGAGGGATTACCCCCACATTCTGTTGATGTCATCACAGTGAATGACCCCTTCATCACTTAAGCACATTAGGCTATCTCTTACCCTCTTACTTTTATGTTATTTATCCTAATTTAAATTTTTAATTGCATATATATATATATATTATTTGGGTCAAATATAAGACAAAGACACATTTAAGTGTGGTGTGGGAGAAAAATATATATATTTTATGTTTTAAATATATATTTTTAATATTTTCTCAAAAAAAAATATTGTAAGTGTGTTTTATTCTTTTTTTTCAAAAATAAAATAATTGAGCTTAATCTAATACCCAAATTCATTTTTGAGCACATAGTTATTTATAATTTTTTATTCTAGTGAATTTAATTTTAAATGATCATAAATATGTTTCCATTATCTTAATTATATTTTTCAACGATTTACATAAAATTTGATTAATTATTTAAATCCATTCTCATGAGTGATCAACTAAAATTAGTTTTCCAGCCCTAGGATGTATTCATAACAAATTCATCATATTATTTCCTAATACCCTTCTTTTCTTGAGAGAAATTGAGGCTTGATTTGGAAGAAAAAACTTTCTTACATTCTCTTTAAAAACTATTATAACTTCATGATGTGTGTTGAAATAATTTAGTTATATTTTGAAATCCCTTGATACCGTTGAGAGATGCCTTTTCATTTATCTTCCTTAAAGACCTTATAACACATGAATAAACTTATAGGTTAAACCAAATTTCAAGAACATATTACTTTTTAGATAAGTCTAGGGGATGTTTTTTAGAGGTTCTTTAGAATGTGATACATATATGTGGGGAGAATATTTAGGTTGTGTTTATCTAGTTGCATGTAAGATAGGATTCATAAGTCATTTATCATTGTTATATTTTTTATCTCTTGTTCTTAAAAAATGTTTAAAAAATGTATATAAAAAAGAAAAAAGTTCTGAAAAAAATGAAAAAAACATTATGGATAATAAAGAAGATGTTTTCATAATTTTATTTATTATATTGAATTTTGAATCAAAGTAAAGGGGTAAGGGAATTATGTTGGGTGATGAAACTTGTACTATAATTGAGTGGGTTATATTTCATTAGGTGATCTTGATCTTAATCATGCATTTTAATTTAGAGAAAACCTCCTCCTTTATCCTTTGATTTTAACTTAATTACCTACTAACCCTTAATCCCCAAAATTATCCTTATGAAATTATTAATTATTGACACATTATATTGACTTTTGAGTGGATAAATGATAATTATTACAAGAATATAGTGAAATTTCATGTTTTAAGAATGAGTATATCTTTATATAAATAATCAATTAAGTGGAGAGTGACACATTTTCCAAGAAGGTATGATACAAATGGTTCATGGATTTAAATAAAATGTTAAATGTGGTGTATATGGTAGATAAAGAGTTTGATAAACCTATCCACATGTAAGAATCATGATGTAACTTCTAGGTTTAAATATTTTAAAATATGTTAACTCTTGACTATGTTGTTTAAGTTCAGTTGGGGTAAATAATTTTCTTTATGTGATTTTTCCCAGGAGTGAAAATGAATAAGTATAGGGGAGTTGATAAAACAAAATTTTAATGGTAATAAATTATATAATTTACCCACACTGATTCAAATATGATAATAAATGAAAATTTTTAATTAGAGCATAAATATGGAAATTGAATTAAAATTTTAGTTTCATCCCCTTAAATTGCACACTAGTTTTTTTATAATAAATATTTTTTTGAGGATTATTTGGACTTGAAATTTATTTAAATTATTATTAACTTTGTGGGATTAAATGTTCATTTGGACTATTTTTTCATATCTTAAATTTTATGGGAGAGAATTGGACATAAAGTCACGGTTGGACTAAACTCATTGACATGAACACTCTATCACCATTTGGACCATAAATTCTACATCCAAGATTTTATTGGGCTCAAATTTCAACCATGTATATAGAAATTCAATAAAAAATCATTATTCTATAAGTATATCTTTTTATTTTGGGAAGTGGGTTAACTAGTTGGTGAAATATTTAGTAAATTATTTTCTCAAATTTCCTCATTCACACTTGTAGCCAATTGTAACCCTAGTCTCCCCTACACTATGTAAATGTGTATTTTTTCATTTTGAAGAGTTTTTATATGAATTAAGGATTTGGGAAGAGGATAAGTGGTTTATATTTATTTCTATAATAATTGGAATAAGGATATCTCTTAAAGAAAGTATCTCTTCTATAAAGTCTTCTTCTTCTTTGCATTGTAGCTTTCATTTCATATAATGAAACTATCTATTTATCTATAATTTATTTTGTTATATTTAATTTTATTATTATTTAATTCAATTATTTGGGTTATAAATTATTATCATAAATTTGATTGAGACTATCTATTTTAAATCCTTTTCACATGCAAATTGTTTATGTGATGACTCCTTTTCCCATGGAAGAATAGTTTTTCTTAGTAATTGATCTAATTCTAACATACTTCATTGATTTTAATCCATAAGCTCACTATAATTAATATAAATATAACATATTAATTGGTTTTTAATTTAAAAATCTTTTAAATGATAAAAAATTCACACACAAGGTTGATAAAGTGTTAGTTGAAAGAGTGAAATCTTAATCGATAAAACCAAATCAATCCAGATTTATTTGAAAAGTTCACATCTAACCCTTAAAATCAATTATTTATAATTTTAAATTTGGATTTTTACACTAATTAACCATTTCCCATAATTTTTTAATCAATTAATGGTGCTACAATTTCATGTTCTAAATTTAGCCTAAGGTTTGATTACTTTCATCTCAGTGGTTGTATCAATTTGCATTGGGTTTGGCAGTTGATGAATTAGGGGATTATAATTTAATGAATTTTAATTAAAAGGATAATTATTATTAAATAATTTAATTAGTTGTGTTATATTGATCATCCCCCCTCATATTATTTTCTGAAAAAAAAATCTTGCAATATACATCATTTTCTCTATAACACACCAAAGAGACCCCCATCCTTGTTATAATTTTGTTTCTTTTACTTTGTTTTCTTAATACCTAAAATAAAATTTTTAAGTACCATTTTCTTGAGAGAAAAACTTTTTTTCGATACTATACTGCACCAAAGTACTAAAAACTATACATCATTTGAGAGTTCCAATGATAAGACTTTTCAATCGGATGTTGTGATATATTCAGCATTAGTTATAAAATAATAAACTATTGATTGTTTGGAACTTTTATAGATCACTCCACAACCATTCAACAAAAAAATATTTAATGGTATTTAAATTCAACTTTTTTGTTTTGGAAACTAGAATCTATGTAACCCTTCAATACAATCTCATCCTCATGACAAAATATTAATTTACATCCTTAGTTATTCTCAAGTAGTTAAATATATTCTTTATAGACACCTAATGAATTTCACCAAGATTTGATTGGTATCTACTAATAATAATTAATTTATAAGATACATAAAAATGAGTACACAATATATCATACTTGATTGATCTAACTACTAAAGCATATATAATAATATTCATGAATTATTATTCTTTCATAGTTGAAGAACATTGTATCTTTGAAATAAAATTTCTATGTATGCTACAAACCTAACTCTTGTAACCCAGATCTCATGTCTATTATATTACATTGGTACATGATACAAGATAGGACTGATTATTTTAGTTTTCTTAAGATACTAGATGCATAAATGATTTCCATATTATATTAGAAAACTAAAACACAACTTATAAACTTTATGAAAATTTATTATTCTTTTTAGTACATCCCTGAAATCATTTAAATATCCTTTATTGATGATCTAGGGAAAGGAAAATAAAATAAAGGCTGATCTCAAATTTTCAGTAATTCATTACATGCATAAAAATATATCATTAAATATATAAGTCATAAACAATATGACATAGAAAATAATCAATAAATGTACCATATAATCAGTAACTTGAGAAAAAAATATATCCATAGATAATAAAAACATAATAATAACATGGGGAATAATAATTTAATTCATAATTATAGAATTAATAATTCGAAAAATCTTACTCTCACTATTGGAACCTTAGCCACGACACTTTCAATAAATGGGTAGGCATACACCAAATACCCAAATAATAAGGCATTTAACCTTGTTTATCTCATGAGGCCTATGAAATGCATAGAGGGAATATATATATTTGGTACCCACAGGTTTCTAAACATGTTGAATGTATTGAACTTATATTTATGGGGAAATATAATACATAATTAATATTCCTTAGTAATAAATATCTGTATTGAATAAAGTATACAACATTTAAATATTCCCCATTCAATTGAATAACATTTTTAGTAATATTCCTTTATCTAACACCATATATATAAACGATTATACTATTAATACAACATTGAAATAGTGTAAATGATACTAAATATATCCATGTAATAAAATAACATGGATATGAATGAAAAAAAAATGAATCCAAAATAATTATGGAGAGTGATAGAGAACATAACTTCAAGGAAGTAAATGAACTGAGAATAAACCATTTCCACAAAATAAGGTATAATCCATAAATTAGTAAGGGATTAAAGGAGACCATAAATTCATCATAAATGAAGGTTTTTTTAATTCATGTTTTTTAGAAGATAGAGAGAAAAATAGAAATGAAATTTTTAAAATAACTTTCTTAACACTTTTGTAACTTAGATATACAAATGAAGTTAAAAGTAACTTTCAAGACTATTTTCATGATATGTCAAGGATACTTTTAAAAAATATTAAAATAATTTAAAATAATAATATTGGATGGAGTGGACAACTCAATAGGGGGTGAATTTATTTTCCAATAAAATACCAATCTAAAAAATTAAAATTTGAATACCCATATTTAAATAAACTGATCCAGTTAATTAAAATAGTATAAATATATAAATTTGATCTTTTAAGTAGTTCCCCAGATTCAGGATCATGGATTAGTTAAAATAACTTTTAAATAATTTAACTTTCAAAACTAAGTTAATTAATCAAAAAAATTATATAAACACAAATTAATACTAACTATCAAGGTATATTTTTGTTCAATAGTTAAGAAAATAGAAATATATTTGATTTAAAATAATGAAAAAAAAGATATATAGAATATAAAGTGTAAATTAAACAAGGGTTTTGGTCTCACACTAAGACTTAATCCCATATACTTGGAAATCACCCACTTCTAATCAATTTATTATAAAAATAAGCTAATCCATAACCTGGATCAGTTTTTACAAACAAGTGAATTCAAGGTTTTCTAAGCATTGATACTCTTATGTAGTTGTTCATGGGATGAAAAAACATACACGTTCATGCATGAACTCTTCCATAATTATTCATAGGGAAAAAAAGTATTTGAGAAAATATCAATTATTATCCAATTTAGATCAGGAGACTTTGTTTTTACAAATAAACATAGTAATACAAAACACAACTCGAAAGTTAAGAAAAAATAGAAATAGAAAGATAATATAATAAGAGAAATTTTGTGTAGCTCATTCTGATAAGATTCACTTGTTTAGATTCCTTGAATTTGTCTTTTGAAAGGATCTTGGACATATTTCTCATAAAATTATTCAAAATAGAGCATTGTAGAGTCTTCTCTATAGCATAAGCATACATGTATATAATATTTTTTTATGTCTAGTATGAACACACACATTTTATAGTAGATATCACTCTCCTTCATATGATATTATATTCTTTGTAAATATATCTTCATTAGAAGTATCCATTGGAGAATAATAATTATTCATTAATGAGATATATCTATATTTAATGCTTCAGATATAGTTTTTGGAGAAATGCTCCATAATAAAGACGCACCTGATTGGTCACATAGCCAAATCCATGTAGGTGATCAGTACATGGACATTTTTTGAGGCAATCCACATAGCCAGTTCATTCATATATTCTATTTTACTGAAGGTGTGTCATGTTCAGTTCATTTGATCTTGTGGTATGTATTTCTTCATGTGGTATTAGAAATTCAAATACACATAGTTAGTATATTAATTTATGAAAAATTATACATACCTTGACATGGTAACTTGATATTTTAATGTGGTAGGTAATTTACATCATGCGGTTAGGTACACAGTAAGTATAAATTCATCTCACGGTATGTTGATTTGTTCTAATAGTTAGGTGATTCTCAATGTGTGGTAGGTCCATCTTCAACATGTGTTCAGTTCATGAATTAGGTAAATTTTTTTCATATAACTCATGTTAAGTATATTTTTCATGTGTTAAAGTGAAGTATAATGTGTGGTAAGGTGACACAATCACTTGACCTTCACATGGTAAGGTGGCATGGTAAGTTTCAAACATAGCCATTTTCGTAATTTTTTCCAGTAAACTGTTTTATAACATAAAACATCAAAATAAATAATAAAAAGAGAAAAATTATTTGGGATCATTAAAATAAGGATGTGATGTTATAATCCAAAAATATCCCCTTTTTAATGATAATAAATCATGACATTTAAATTTAAATTAATTGAATACATCAAAAGTATATTTTCAAAGGATTGAAATAATAGTTTAACAAGTTTCTAAAATATTTCAAAGTTTTACACTAAATTAAATTTATTTTAATTTATCATTAGTCATTAAAAATCATTACTCCTTATTTTTAGATTATCAAAAATAAAAAATATATGAAATAAGATAAAATACAGATGAGAATAAAAGACATAATGTCACTAATATATCAAAAGATAATATAAAAAGAGTAAAAATGGTTAAAAAAGATTACAACAAATCCAAATTAGTAATACAAATATAAATATGAATGAGGGACATATATAAAATATATAGTAAGGATATGATCCTTTACATTAAACATAGAGGAAGGAGCATAAGTAGTTTCAATAACAAATAAGGAGATAGGGGCTCCAATGTCCACACTCGTAGAAACCAGTCTAAGCTATTGAAAGGCTTGGGAAGGTGTTAGGACAAAAGGATTGATAGTTGAGGAAGTAGTAGAATGAGATAAATGAATTGATAAAGTGGATAACACAACCATATGAGAAGTATATAAATAGGGTTCCATAAACCTAGTGAAATCACTAATATCCTGAGAACCATGCACCAAAGCCTAAAGAAAATTATCCTCAGTCTCCATGAAAGCTAGAAAAACTAGATTCATAGATCTAAGCTTCTCAACTTGGGATTTAAAAACTTGAGTTAGAGGTGTAATATATAATTCTATAGTAATATTTCTAAACATCCCTTTTAGATCTAACTTTGTGAATATCCTAATCAGATAATAATCAATCACACTATTTATTATTTCTTAGTTTTTACTAGCTTATTTGGAATACTCATAAACTAAATCTAGGATAGTGGTAGCATGGGTTTGAAACCCATCATACATAGTTTCATGAGTGTTGTTTAACTCTTAAAAAACTTTCAACTCATCCTAAATGAAATGTTTGATGGTGTCTCATCAACAACTGAATGAATAGGAGGGGAAAAAGACAAAGGAGTAGGTTGAAACATAGAATTCATGAACCTCTATTATAATTGAATCATGATTTTAGATAAATCATCCTAAAGAGAACCAACCCGAGATCTTAAATATACAATATAATTTTTCATAATCTCTATTCTAAAATTAAATCGATGTTGAAGATGATTGATCACTAAAGTCACAACTATATAAATATTTTATTTTCTCACTTGTCACGAAGAGTTTTCAAAATTAACAAAGTCATGTTTGGACATGTCCATCAATTCTAATTTAAGAATATCCATTTCATCTTTAGGGACATATGAAGTATATGGAATGGAGGTTGTAAGGGAAGATGGATATGAATTTCTATATTGATTCCTACCATCTATCTCAGAAGAATCCTCCATAGATCCATCTCTTATAGATTGCTTCTTAACAATATTGGAAACTTCAACTTCATCTTTTTCAAAATATTAAAAAAATAACTCATGAGAAAAAAGCTGATAATACTCAATTCACTCTTAAATTTAAACCTTAGCAATCAAAGATCCTTCGAAAGTTCATTGAACAGAGATGTTGTTAAGTCTACTAAGTCTAGGTGGATTGCCTATAAGATCTTTATCATCAGAATCATGATATTCTAAACCCAATACAAGTGATCCAGGGGACTTACCCCCCTTAAAAGGATAATTTGGTATAGGACGTCTAAGATTAATCCCAATAATAGGATATACTTCTGATCTAACCAAAAAAACATCATATCCAACTGTTTGATCCCATTCCAGCTCATCCTAAAAAGCTAATCTAGCTTCTTCATTAAGGTCTATAGATTATATTTCTTCTTATTCTTACTATTATTCCATAACCACTTATTATTATTCTTATTTTTAAGCAGAAACATCATCATCTAAATACTCCAAAATTTTGTTAGGTTCAAGACCTAGATCCACTATATTCCTTAGTCTAACAATATACTTTACTGGGTTAAACTATTCATACAGTTTCTCTATTCCATCCCAACATTTCTGTTTCCATGGATTCTAGTCGACACTCATTTCCTTACAAATATTTTGGTTAATAAAAAATCTATTAGATAAATTTATCCTTTCCTCCCCCTGAGTAACTAATCCTATGTACTCTAGTATGGACAAAATGATAACCATTTATCCATGATTTTAATATATCCCTCTTTTCTCCAAGAAAGAACCCAAGGTTAACATAAAACTTCTATACTATATTAGGATAAAAAAGACAACATTTTATTTAAACCAATCATTCTATCCTTATTCTTGAATCGCATTCCAAACCAGCGATTTGACTGACTTCAACCATTGTATATGAACTTATTTTTCGGGCCACCATAAGGCCTTAGGGCCACCCCAAGGCCTTCGAGCCACATGAATTCAGGCCCCAGACACACTAAAAAAAAGGAGTAGCCCCAGAAGAGGATTCATAGCAGGTGCACTCACCAGATCAGAGCCAAATGGATTGTCAGAATGAGAGGGTATGGTTGTGCCATCGGTACCAGCATGTGCTTGAACCTGCTCATCTGGCTAGGATTGCACGGGAAGCCTAGCCAAACGGTCATGAAAAGGTGAATATCTACTATCAGGATGTAAATATTGGGGAGGGGAAGTTCCTTGTAGATAGTCTGATTGAATTCCCTAAAGACTTTTGGGTCATGTAATCTCCTAAAGCCTACGGGCCATGTAATCTCTGAGCCTACGGGCCTTATAAGGGTTCCCCCTCATCCCTTCAAAGGGGGGTATCAAAAATCAATAAAAATGAAGGCCTTAGGGCCATTCAGGTAACATCTATAAATGATGTGACTAAAGAGGAATAGTGTTATCTGACATTCACTTCATCCTCAGTGTTTTGGTTCTATTCAATATTTCTAAAGGTTTGGAAATGTAAGGTAAAACAGAGAGGTTTGAGTTGGAGGGAGTGAGATGTTTGAGACAAGAGAAATCGATCCACTCCAAATATCTTAAAATTATATAAGATATCTAAAGGAAAATATGGGTAATAAATCAAATTTATATTCAAATTTTATTTCAAAATCATTTATAGATTAAAAGAATAATAAACTTAAAAAATCCCCCTTAAAAGGTTTCATGAAAAAATCAAAGTAAAATGGACATGGTAAATATTTTGATCGTGGATTTGTTAATAATATAAGCATAGTAGGCATTCTAATTGAAACCTTATGGAAGGTATTCTAACCGAATGAATTAAATTTTCATGGAAAGTATGGTGACTGTATGAATTAGTGTTCATGGAAGGTATACTAACATTATAAGAAAAAACTCATAGTCAGGCTACTGACCATGTGAAGCATACTTCACAGTTACTTCTATAAAATCTTAGAGAAAAGAAGTTACAAATTTTAACACAAGAATTAATAACTAAAACTAAATTAAAATAATTAGATGTAATATATCAAGCCCAATTCATGGCTAATATAATTGATTCTCTTAACATTACAAGGATTTATAAATATATCAGTAAGTTGATGTTCATTACCAATGAATTATAGAGTTATATCACTTTTCTGGAAATGATCTATTAGAAATTGATATCTTATATCAATATTATTTGTTCAAGAATGTGATATAAGATTCTTATAAATATTTATTTCACTTGTATTATTAAAATTTATAGGGCCATGTAAGAATTGATATCCATAGTCTAGAAAATGTATGTTTCATCCATAGAATCTACGAACAGAAACTACCTGCATCTATGTACTTAGATTCAGTAATGGATAATGCCACAGAATTTTTTTTTTACTATACCATGAAACTAGATACTTACCTAAAATGTGACATGTTCTGGAAGTTTTTTTCTATCTAACTTACAACCACCAAAATATGCATCTAAATAACATACTAGATAAAATTCTTATCCTTTAGGATAAAATAGTCCTAAATTGGTTGTGATTTTGAGGTATTTAAAAATTATTTTAACAATAAGTAAATGTGTTTTCTTGAAAATGATCACACATACACACACTAAAAATTATATCAAGATGTCTAGTAGTTAAGTATAATAAAATTCCAATCAAACCTATGTAAGTGTTTTGATCAACTAATTTCTTATTTTCTTCAAGATTCAACTTGCATCCAGTACTCATTGGCATATTACTACATTTAGTACTATCCATACCAAAAAAATTAAAATATATTTGGTGTAATTTCTTTGACTTAAAATAATTCTATCTTTATTTTGAAAAAATTGAAAACTAAGAAAGAATTTAAGTTCTCTCATTAAACTCATTTCAAATTCACTTTGAATTATTTTGGAAAACCAAGTAAACAGAGAATTTCTTAAAGACCCAAAAATGTTAGAATCAACATAAATTTGTACTACTAAAACATATTTTGAATTTTTTTAATAAATAAAGTAGTATTAGCTATACCTTTTAAAAAATATTTTAAATTTAGGAAATATATGATCCTATAATACTAATATTCATGACATTTTATTAAACCATATTAACCTTTTGTTAATTTAAACATGTTATTTTGAAAGTGAGGGTTTTGAAATACAGGGGTTTGTTCAAAAAAATACTCAATAATATAACCATTTAATAATGAACTCTTGACATCTATTTGATATAGTTTTGAATTAAAATGTGTTTTATGTTCAAGTAAAATTATAATGAATTCAATTTTATCTACTGGTATAAAGTTTTACTCATAGTAAATACCTTATTATTGACTATATCCTTGTGAAACCAATCTTTCTTTATTTCTATTTATTGTGCCTAAATCATCCACCTTGTTTCTAAACACCCATTTAGTGATAATAGTTAGGTAGTGTTTGGGTTTTTCAACTAGTTTCCAAACTCTATTTCTCTCAAACTAATTTAACTCTTCTTGTATTACCATTACCCAGAGCTCATAATTAATTTCATCATTAATGTTCTTAAGTTTAATCTATGAAAATAAATCTTAATGTTCAACCTGATTATTATAGAATCTTTAGTCTGGGTTCCTTTATCTAGGTCACCTACAACAACATCTAAGGGGTGATATCTATCAGTCCTAATAACTATAGAAATAGAATTGTTGGACACCTCATTCTCATCTATAGGTTCAGGATCAGGTTATTCATCAGAACTAGATGAGTTCTTTATAGAAGGTTTGGAATAATTTTCACCTTGTATATCATTTATGTTTAGAGTGGAATTATCTTCATAAATATTTTCTAAAGAGGACTTAGTCTCATGTTGATCTATTTCATAAAATCTAACAATTACAGATTCTTCTAAAATCTTAGTCCTTTTATCAAACACTCTATATGATTTACTAGATGTAGAATATCCAAGGAAAATTCCTTCAACAATATTAGAAGCAAATTTTTCAAAATTATCATTTTGATTGATTATGAATAATTTACAAAAAAAAATCTAAAGTAATTAAACTTTGGTTTTATTCCATTCCATAATTCATAAGGGGTCTTCTTTAAGAGAGTTCTAATTAAAACTATATTGATTATATAGAAAACTATATTCACATCTTCTGAAAAAAAAATAGGTAAATAAAACTCATTGAGCATGGTCCATACAATTTCTTGAAGGGTTTTATTTATTATTTATAAAACACAATTCTTATATGGGGTATTAAGATCATAAAATTTATTATTATAGCCATTTTTTTATCATAATGACTCAAAATATTTATTTTTAAACTCATGACCATGATCACTTCTTAAGGTCCTAATTCTAAGTCCACTAAGATTTTCTAAAGATCTAGCATGTTTAAGAAAATAGAAAAGATCATCAATTTTATGATAAAAAAGAATACTAATTTATATCTTGAATTATCATCCACTATAACATAAGCATAATGTTTTTCTTCTAAAATATAAACTCTACATGGTCTAAACAAGTCCATGTGAAAAAACCTTTCCTAGAAACTCTACATGGTTTCAAATTTGAGATATTGAAACATATTTCTTTGATTTTAAAGATATTTTGTATTGTTTTTCCTTTTGATATAGATTATAGACTTTGTATGTTAGGAACTCTAGCTTAGGTAGATACCTAACTAAAAATTTCCTAGTTATATTTCTAAGTGACTGTAAATTGAAATGGATTATTCTCCTATGTCAAAGCTAAGATTCTTTGTAAAAGAAACTTAAGAAAGAAATTTTTTTATAAAACAAATAATTTTAATATACAACATAAACATTTTCATTCCTCAAATAAGTAAAAACTAAAGCATGCTTGGAATCAAAAACGTTTTAAGAAATATTTTAAAGCATAAAATGAAAACAATCATCACACAATTGTGAAATTCTAAGCAGGTTGTATTTCAATCCATCTTCAAATGAAACTTTATAAATTAATATTTTACAAGATTTACCAATTTAGAAAAGACCAATTATTTTTCCTTTGGAATTTCCACTGAAAGTGACATGTCCACCATCAACTTTAACTTGATTATTGAAGCTTAAGTAATCCCTAGACATAGTTATAGAACATCCTCTATCCAATTACCATTTTTTTACTAGAACTTTTCAATCAAGTTTCTTATAAAAAATATTTAAAACAAAAATGATTTTGGTACCCATATTATACTGGGTCCAAATATTTTATTAATAAGATATGTAAGAATCCATAATTTTTTAATTGTTTTCCTACAAGTAGATCTTATACTTTCAGAAATAAAAAATTTATTTGGTTCATAATAATAAAAACTACTGATTGAAATAGAAAAACTAGAACTTGGAACAAATTTATTTTTATAATTTTTCATCTATCTAGGTTGATATCCTATTCCAATAGTATATTTAAAAGTTTTCTATTCACCAAGAATCTGAGTAAGAGTGTTTTTTACATTGGAAAATATCTTTAGATATTTATTTAAATGTTTATTAGATAAGTTAATATCATTATTTTATTTAAGAATTTTATAATTTTTATACTTCTCTATTATAATATCATTTTTAATGTGAGTAGACATAGCATAATTATTCTATAAACTTTTATATTTACCTTTTAATTCATTAAATGTGTCTTATAAAATGTGAAAATATTCAAATAATTCATCACTAACATATTTCCATCATCATTTTAAGTTTCAGAATGATTTGAAATGTGAGTAAGAGATTCTAAAAAAATACCTCTAATGTGTTTTTCATAAAACACATATTATATTTATCACTAATTTCTTATCTGATAGAATATTATTCAATTGAACTATCCTAACATGAACTACAAGTGGATTTCATATAATTTCATACTTTTTTCTTTTTCCTCATACTTCTTATTATACTTCAACTTGGGACAGTATTATTTAATGTGTCCCTTATTTTTTACATCCATAAAATATTATTTTATTTATCAAATCATACTTATTCCAATATTTTCTCCAATTTCCTTTGTCATACTTACCTTTGTAATTGATTTTCTTGAATAACTTATTCTTTTTATATAACTTCTCTAAACATCTATCTAGATGTGTCATTTCTTTATCACTGTCTACGGTTGATTATTTATCACTTTTGCTTTAAGCTTTGATCTTCTATTTTTTTGAGTCAGTAGTATTAAATTCTATAGAATTCCTTTTTGGTTCAGCCACTTTATCTTTGTTCACTTTTAATTCTTCTTCACACATCATTAGGATTCCAATTACATTCTTTATTGGTAGTGTACTAGTGTCACATGATACTATGATGGATACAGATTCTCCTATCCATATTTCTAGAAGGCATCTGATAAGTCTTATGACTTGATCATTGTCATTAATTATCATTCCCATTGCATGCATATTGTTAACTATCTAATTGAACTTGAGATACATGTCATAGATAGATTAATTAGGTTTCATCTTGAAATTATCATATTTAATAGTTTAAGTGTTTAAGTTCATTTATTTAACATTATAACTTCCTTCATGAGATATAGCAAGTGAATCCTAGATTTAAAAAGTATTTTCATAGGTAGATATTCTATTAAATTCATCTTCACTTAAATCATAGTACAAATAATTCATAGATTTAAAATTACAATCATATTCTAATTTAGTATCATCACTCCAATCAATTCTATAATATTTAGTTAATTCATATTTATCCCCAATTATTGTCCAAATATTGAACCCCATGCTCTCTAAGTGAATTTTCATTTTAATCCTCTATTGAGCATAATTTGTTCCATTAAAATCAGGAGGATGATTAGTTGTATATACTTCTTTCCTATTGTTAAACAAAAAGAATTAAATTTAGATAAAACTAAAAATTAATATCTTTAAACAAAACTAGATCAGAGTAAAATTATTTTTTAAATCCTTTGATACCAAATATTGGTTGGAGTATACAACTCTTGATTGGGGCGAATTGAGTTTCCAATAAAATTTATGTCTAAAAAAATTTAAAATTAATATCCCCTAATTTAAATTTAAATTAATAGTTAGTAAAAATAATATAAATGTATAAATTTTATCTTTAAAGTAATTTCTTAGAAGTGGGATCAAGGATTAGTTAGAATAACTTTTAAATACTTTAAATTTTGAAGCTAAGTTACTTAATCAAAAACTTTATATAAAGAAAAATTAAGACTAGATATCAAAGTGTAGTTTTCTTCAACAGTAAATAAAATAAAAATAGATTTTATTTAAAATAAATAAATCAAAATAGATAGAACACACAATAGAAATTAAACAAGGGGTTCAGTCTCAAGCTGATATTTAATCCCCTCTACTAGGTAACTACCCACTACAAAGTAGTTTATTATAAAAATAAACTATTCCACAACCTGGATCTAGTTTTAAAAATAATATAACACACGGATATCTAGGCACAAAGCCTATTCCATAGTTTTTCATGTGATAAAAAATATATCAGGTCATTCAGGACCTCTTCCATAGTTATTCATGGGAATACAAATAAAAGGATTTGAGAGAATGTCGAGTATTATTCAATTTAGCTTTGGATACTATGTTTTTATAGATAAAAATAGTAGCACAGAACAAAAATTTATAGTTAAAAAAATATAAAGATAAATTGAATAATATAATATAAATTTAGCATAGCTCATTCTGATCATCTTTTCTTGTTTAGAGTCCTTGAATTTGTCTTTTGAAAGGATCTTAGAAAACTTTCTGAGAAAATTCTTAAAAACATAGCATCGTAGATTCTTCTCTATAGAACAGGCACACATATAGAGAATATTCTATTTTATCTAGTGCGCATACACATATTTTAGAGTATCTATCACTCTTCTTCACATGATCAGATATTAATCTTAAAAATTTCTTCATCATAAGTAGCCATTGTAGAATAATCATTATTCATTAATATGCTAAATCTACATTTAATACTTTAGAACAAGTCATTGGATAATTTCTTCATGATAACAACATAGATGATTGGTCACATAAATGAATACACATTGGGGATTTATATGTAGTCATTTTTTAGTGGTAGATCACATAGCATGTTTATTCATATAGACGATTTTACTGAAGGCATGGCATGGTCAATTCATTGGATCTTGTTGTGGGAATTTCTTCACGCGGTCACTAAAAATATAGATATACATGGTTAATTTATTAATTTATAAAAAATTATACATACCTTGGTGTAATAACTTTATCACTTCATATTGTAGTTAATTTACTTCATGCATTTAGGTACACGGTAGGTACAACTTCATCTCATAGTAGGTTGATTTGGTCTTACGGTTAGGTGATTCTCAATGTACGGTTGGTTCATATTCAATTTTAGATCATTTAATGGATAAGGAAAATTTTTATTCATCTAAATCATGGTAATAAGTTTGTTTATGTGGTCAGGTGAAGTATAATGTGCGATAAGGTGACACAGTCACCAGAACTTTACACGAAAAGTTATTGCAGTAAGTTCCACACTTATTTATTTTTGTAATTTTTTCTAGTAAATATTTTTATAATAATAAATATAAAAATCATTAATAAATAGATAAACATGGCTTTGGATCATTAAAATAAGGAGGTGCTGGGTTAATCCAACAAATAGAATCTTTAAAAGAAATTATGCTTAAGTATGAAAATTTAGAGTTGAAGATAAAAATATACATAAGTTAAATGAAATTTCTTTTCAAATATTTTAAGAAAATAATATAATTTCCTTTTGATTTAAAATCAAAAAAGTCTCCTAATAATGGGAATAAATATTTTTGACACCTGAGGCTCTACTATAATAGGTAAATACTATATCTTGAACTATCACACAATTCATCCTTTAAAGAGCCTTTATTCATGAATTTAATTAATAATTTAATTTTATAATTTGAAATTGACCAAACTAAATTTATTTTTAAATACATTATATATAAATTAGATTAGTATAAATTTTCTAACTTTTTCTAAAAAGGTTATTTTTTTGTCTAAAATATGCTTTTCACAAAACTTGTGATTTATATAACTTTACCACTATATAATAATGGATTATAAGTTTAGAAAATATTCTAAGTAATAAAATATGAATTTAAGGAATGAAAATATGAATTTTAAAATATTTATTTAATTTATAAATCTTATTACCAATGTTTTTAGAAATAATTAAAATGTTTCTTTAATAAAAAACTACTTTCGATATTTTTATTAAATAAATTATTTTCAAGGGAGATTCGGATATGGATTTCTATTAAATCCTCACACATCCTATTTTTTATAATAAATCAATTTATATAATTAAAATAATTATCCATTATAATTTTATCATATATATGAATCTAATTCTCAAAAATGTTTCATCCATCTCATGCTTCAACCCGTTCTTAAAGATTAAAAATTTTATTTCTATAAAAAATATTTTTACATGATTAAGTGTATTTATTTTAAAATTTACTTTTTACACTTTTAAAAATTTTTATTTGAAAAAATTATATTTAAATTTGAAATTACAAGTATAAAATTAGTTAAAAATTTCAATCTTAATTTTTTTTAATAAAATTAATCACTGAGGTTAAAAATTAATTATCATGGTAAAAGTAAAAGGAATAAATTGAGTTTAACCTAGTGTAAAAGTCCTAAAACATTTTAAAATGTGTATTGAATTGAATTTTTGAGATTTTTATTTACAAATACAATATTTACCTATAAATTTATGAATTTTTAGGCATTTTACACTTGAATAGTTACCTTATATTATTGAAAATATAAGGGTTACTCCCAAAACTACCCTTCCCTTTAATTATAAAAGGGTAACATCTTAACTACTTCAAGACTCACCTATAATTAGAGTTTATCCTTTAAACTATACCATTTTAATATCCTTATAAAAATATACTATAAAAACAATCCCTTGTTCACTCATAGTTAGCCTAATCCCTTTAACTACAAAGAGACTTCCAAGGAAAATTCAAGTTCCTGACGTGAGTATTATCAACTACTTAGTTTTATTATTAAATATCTTCTTTAAATTTTATTATATCCACACTATTATAATGATATTATTATAATTTATATGCTATAATATTACTATATTAAGTTTATTATCATTATTTATTCATATACCACATCCATTAACAAAAACAAGACTATTGTTCATGTGTTGTGCAGACTACCGCCTTCACAAAGTAATGTGTTACATTTTACTTCACCTCTTCAAAAATCCGAATATAAGGATGGTATTAAAGTATAAATATGTTTTTTATGATATAATTAAATTTTAGGTATGAAAATTTAAAAAACCTATTAATTATATGAGCAACAAATAATCATTGTTAATTTAATCATTTAAAATAATAATGCTAAGAAGATAACCTTTTATTCAAATCATGTAAGATTTTAATATACATTAATTATTATTATAATTGATTAAAATTATAATATATATCACACTAATAAAACCTAAATAATATCATTATTCTTATGGTATAATTATATTAAAACATAACCACCTCATAATCATTCATTAAATTAGGGCATGTTCATGTTTGGGTCAGTTTAACCACCTACTTGAACAATAATATGAATTTATATAATGCATGAATATAGAAAAATATTTATTGGTATAATATTATATAAATTTTTAAATAAATTTTTTTTGGTTCTAGAGATATTATGTCAATATCTAGTTCATTGATTAAGGAAACACCCTCTATTCATCAAAAATCACTAAACAATTCTTATTATCGACTTCATATTCAAGGATAAAGTCTAAAAATCATTAAAGTAATTTGAAACATCATAAATTATTATAAATAATCCCTAAAAGTAAATTTAATGACCTATAAATAATGTAATTTTTACTAATAATGAATACACACACCGCTATTCTAAAACTAGTACAAACGATCAAAATTATAAACACTAGTGTGAAAAATCAAAAGAATTCTTGTGGAGAATGACTATTTATAAAGGTTATTGATAAAAATGGATATTATTAAGGTTATAAATTAATTTATTAAGATATAAATGTTTATGATAAAATATTTTAAAGTAATTTCATATAATTTAGGACAAGAGGTAAGGGTTTTCCATCTCAAATTCCTCACTTTGCGACATATTAAGTATCATGAAACTAATTTCTTTTATATGGTGTATATAATACCTATTTGAAATTTATATCAGGAAATTAATTTATCCATGGTATTTTAATACCAATTTTAATCCCTCTATTTTATGAGTTTATGATTCAATTTCTACCCATGCCATAAGTGGTGGTTTTTCGTCTTAATTTTTGTTCTTTGGGACTCGTGTTACAATCACCACCTATTTTTTTGTGTGGTGAATACATTACCATGGAATAATTTTTTCCATGTTACTCATGAAATTAAAGTTATTTAAAATCCTATATTGTTATACCCCTCTATTATTCTTTTAATTAAATAGTTTCCTTTTCTATGATGGAAAACCCATCCTATGTTTTTATAAAGTAAAGTGTGTGTAATTTCTTAGAAAATATATCCCTATCTGGAAACTAGAAAGTGTATGTGTCTATGGAACAAATACACCTAGGGATAATTTCCCTGAAAATTTTTTGGTTGATCATTTATTCCATCATCACCCTGATTCATAATTATTGGGCCCAATACTTCACACCTGGAATATATGAACGATGAGTAGGCCTAACATCGAACACCTGGTGAGACACTTCCGAGGGATATGCTTTGGAATATTCACACACTTTTAATGAACCATAATCAATGATTTTTTTATACCATTTACTTGGTCTCCTACCAATGTGAACTATTGAAACCAATTACTATCATCCATGGATAACCCAACACATTGAAGGCACCCTCACCCCTATATTTCTTTAATAAGGGTATTGCCTGTTACTTTAATGATACCCCATGACTTCCAAGTTGATTAAGGGATATTTTCATACAAATCCACATTATTCTATTGAGTAGGGAAGTATTTTATGTCCTTATTTATCAATATATGGATTACCAAGTTTTATTTAGTAATAGGTTCCCCAAGTAATGATATGAAAGGGCTTGATGACTTTTATGGTGAATTAATTGGAATATTATGGTGAATACATTTCACTAATAGGTATCGTGAGAGAAAACATGCTAGGTTTTTTTGTATACTTCTTCCCATGATAGGTAAGTGTCTTGGAATAATTCCATGATAACAAGTTTTTGATGTGTGACATTATTAATTCCATCAATATAAGATCAATGATTATTATTATCCATGTTTTTATTTATTATCATGGATATAACATTCCCTCGGTTTCAATTGATCATAGATTCATGTTTTTCATTGACTACTTCCATAGTACTTATTCCATGTTTATGTAATGTATGATTCTTCTATATACTACTCATTATTGAGAATTTAATCTCACCCAGGAAAGCAAGAGGATTATGTGTAATTTTTAGAAATATTTTGGAAGGTCTACTTATGTTCTTGCAATATGTTTATGTTTTTGAAATGTATTATGTGTATGTATCTATTATTACAAGACTAATAAACTTTTCAATCCTTCGGTAACTCTTATAATTTATAAAAATAATGTAATATAACTACCATCTTTGGGTTTTTGGAGTCTGGGATATTACAGTTGGTATTAAATTTTAGTAACAACATTGGGTATTATATTTAGAGGAACCAATTTAGATAGAAAAAGTTCTATGAAAAACCCTCATGATTTCTTAGGAACAGTCTTGAAATCCTAATAAGAATTGTGTTTTAAAATTCAATGTTATGAGCTAATTATGCATATTCCATTTTATAAAGATTGTGAATATTTGGAGGAATGGTAAAAATATCAACACCCATAGTAAATATAGGGAAATTCCACTTAAACAAGTTAATGAATCTAGATTTGAGGATAATCATTACATAACCATATTAGGCCAGCTGACTCGGGTTATGAAAAATAATATCACCCATATAGAATGACCTATTAATCCATATCATGGTGTAACTATTATATATTTCTTTATGTTAAAACAACCTCCAACTTTCAATGGAACTACTAATCCATTGGTAGCTAAACGATGAATCAAATCCATAGAGAAGATATTTCTTTCTTTAGGAATTAGTGAAAAGGAAAAGGTTTTAATGGAGGCATATCATTTGAAGGGAGATTAAGACCAATGGTGGCTTCTAATTTAAAAATCTAAATAGGAATATGAGATCATGTTCATGTAATGGGGAACTTTCAAGGAGATATTCTATGAAAAATATTTTACTCATGAGAAAATAGTATAAATGGAAAATAATTTCATCAATATCAGAAAAATAGAGGTGGAATGTGTTGCTAAATATGAGGGAAAATTTACATGGTTATCTAGGAATGAAATGGACCATGTTCATAGATTGGAAAGTAAGATTGATTATTTATTTGAGGGGTTAAAACCAATCCTTCAAGGGGTGTTGGTCTCTCAGACCTTTTCATTATATGACGATATAATATAAAAAACTTAAAATGGAAAAATACTTCTCTGGGACATATGTATTTGAGGGTAATTAGGAGAATAGGATGACTGGGCATCATTGTAAGAAAAATTAAACTAAGGTAAATAATAGAAGGATGAGATTTCTCACATGTGATAAATGTGGGAAGAAAAACCCTCAAGCATGTAAGAAGGGAACCGTAGTTTGTTATAAGTGTGGAGAAAAATGCCATCAACCTCACCAATGTAAGGGAAAGGAAGAAACTATTGACGGTAAATTATTTAACTATAAAGGGAAGGGACATTATTCAAACCAATACTACAAATTTCATGGAAATTTATATTAAAAGGGCCAAGGGAGAAGGTTTAATGTTATGTGATTACCATAACTGAATTGAAAGTTCCTAATGATATAGTGGCAGGTACTTTGATATTTTAATCAAATTTAGATAATGTTTTATTTTATTATGGAGATTTGAACTCTTATATATCTTCTATGTGTGATGAAAATATTAGATACTTCATTATCACCCTAGTAAAGGAGTTATCCATTAAGAGATCAAGTTGGAGTCTTATATAAACAAAGATATGTTAGGAAGTTCCAATTATGGTGCATAGGTGAACCCTATTTAAAAATTTGGTTATCATATATATGTTTGACTTTGATATAATCTATGGTATGGATTGGGTTTTAAATTATTATAAAAAATTATTTCAAATATATGGAGATTATAATCTGTGAAGGTGAAGTGGAATATATTGTTTTTAGAGGAGGAACTTAATCTTATAAATCATGTCTGAACCCTACCCCAGTATCTCTAATTAATGAAATTATGGGTAGAAAGGAAGAAAAAATGTGATATATATATATGAGGATGATACCGTACTAATAGAGGATATACCTATTGTAAAAAAAACATTTATTTTTTCCATAATAATTACATAGGCATCCATCATAGCATGAAGTTGAGTTCCCTATTGAACTCATTTCTGATGCAAGGCTTATATTTAAAACTCCATACAGAATAGAACTAGTGGAGTTAGTGGAGTTGAAGAAATGGTTTCAAGAGTTGAGTGATAAGGGATTTATATTCCCTAGTGTCTCACCATGGGTATCCATTATTTTATTCATGAAAAAAGAAGTATGGGTCCATGAAATTGTGCATCAATTATAGGGAGATAAATTCCATTACTATAAAGATTTAATGTCCTTTAACATGTATTGATGAATTATTTGATAAAAATTAGGGCACCCAACACTTTTCAATGATTAATATTCACTCAGGTTATCATCAACTAAGGGTTAAGAAGGATGATATACTAGAGACAACATTTTGAACAAGGTATGAACATTATGAGATTATGGAAATGACTTTTGGATTAACTAATGAACCTTATGTATTTATAAATATAATGAATTGAGTATTCAAGGAGTAACTTGATAATTTTGTGGTGGTATTCATTGATGATATCTTGATATAATATAAAATCTATGAAGAGAATAAGAGTCATCTTAAAATAATTTTGGAGACCCTTATAAAAAAGAATTATATAGGAAGTTTATTATGCGTGAATTTTGGCTCAATGAAGTTTCTTTTCTTGACCGTATTATCTCTAAGTATAAAATATCTGTTGAACCTTCAAATACAAAATAAGTCAAATAATTACTTACATCAATGAACATAACTGAGATCCAAAGTTTTTTGGGTTTAGCAGGTTACTATATGAGTTTTGTCTAAAATTTTGCTCGATTGGCCAACTCATTCACCAAGTTAACATATAAAGGGGTTAAATTCAAATTGTAAAGGGAATATGTGGAAATATTTGAAGAGTTGAAGTGGATACTACTTAATTAAATGATATTAAATCTATCATCAGATAAGGAAGTATTTTTAATTTATAGTGATGCATTGAAGAAACAAATTGGATGTGCCCTTATACAAAATTATAGGGTGATTTACTATATATCAAGGAAATTGAAAATCCATGAAAAAAACTATCTAACTCATGACCTTTATTTGAAAACTATAATATTTTATTTGAAAAAATAGAGGCACTAACTCTATGGTAAAAGATCCAATATATATACAGACCATAAGAGTATTAAGTATATCTTCTATCAGAAGAAGCTCAGCATGGGGCAATGAAGATGGTCGAAACTACTTAAGGACTACAATTTCTTGATACACTACCACCCTATGAAGTTAAAAAAGGTAGTTGATATATTAAGTAGGATAGATCATAGAGTTATGACCATGATAAGTATTATTAAAGATCCTATATATAGAGATCTAGTAAAGATGGATATAGTGATTTCTAGGAAAGTGGAGACATTGATCTTTTTATAATAAATTACTAAACCATCCTTGTTAGAAAATATAGAGATGTCCTGGAATAATAAAGAGAACTTACAATTAAATATTAAAGAATTGAATGATGGGAAATTGAATAAATCATTTATATAGATAGAGTGTCTAAGTTTTAAAATAGGTTATGTGTTCTATCCACACTAGAGTTGAAAAGGGAACTTCTAGATGAAGCACATAGCTCAAATTTCACTATATACCTTGGTAGTATACAAATGTAAATGGATATAAGAGAAAAAATTTGGTTGGATAGTATAAAGTGAGAAATTACAGACTATGTGTCCAAATGATTAGTATTCTAGTAGGTAAAGTTTGAAATGAAACATCCTAAGGGATTCATGAAACCTATACCTATAACTATATAGAAGTGGGATAATATTACAATAGAAATTATCTCTAGAATCCCAAAGAATTTGAGGAATAAAGATATTATATGGGTCATCATTAATCATATTGTTAATTCTACTCATTTATCAAAAATAAGAGAAATGCATACCCCTTGATTTCCTTGCCCAGCTCTATGTTAATGAAATCATAAGGCTTCATGGGGAATGTCTATCAATTATATCAAACCGTGAACCTCGGTTTAGTTAGAAATTATATAAGAGACTTTAAAGGGATATAAACATTGAGATACATTTAAGAACTACCCATCATACCCAAACTAATGGGCAGTCTGAAAGAACTATCCATACTTTGGATGAAATTTTGATATCATGGTCTCTTGACTTCCAAGGGATATGGGATCAGTATCTACCTTTGGTGGAATTTTCATAAAATAATATCTTCTATTTGAGCATCTAGATAGCACCATAAAAATAATTTCATGAGAATAGGTATCATACTCTAACCTTTTGGGAATAATTTGGAGAAAGAATGTATGTTGGCCCATATCCTGTAGAGGAGACAACTGTTAAAGTATGGACTATCTAGGATCACATTAAAGTATCCCAAAGAAGACAAAAGAGAAATACTGATAATTGAAGAAATAAATTTTAATTTTAAGTTAGAGATCATATATTATTGAAGGTTTCACTATGTAAATGAGTTTCAATATTTGTTAAAAAGGGAAAATTAAGCCCTAGGTACATTAGGACTTTTAAAAAAATTGAAAGAATTAGGGTTGAGGATTGCTGATTAGCTATATTGTCCAACCTTTAAAAAGAAAATGAAGCCTTATATGTTTCATTAATGAGAAAATACATGTTTTATCCAAAACATGTGATCACATATGAGAGAATATAGTTGGAATATGACTTTTTATATAATGAGGAGCATGTGAAAATTCTTGATATGAGAGAGAAAGTATTGCAGAATTAGACAACTCGTTCGGTGAAATTCATTTGAAGAAATTACAAACTAGAAGAGGAAAAATAAGATCCTGGATAAACTATAAGGAAGTGGTATTATCATTTTTTTAATATCTAATATTTACCCCAATTTCAAGGATGACATTATTTAGGTGGGGGAGAAAGTAACACCTGAGACTCAACTATAGAATGTAAACAAAATATCTTGAACTACCACGCAATACGCCCTTTAAAACACCTTTATTCATTACTATATTTAATAGATTAATTTAATAATTTGAAATTGAACAAATTAAATTCATTTTTTAATTCATCATATCGAAATTATCTTATTATGAATTTATTAGATTTTTCTAAAAAGGTTGGTTTTTAGTTGAAAAATATGGTTTTCATGAAACCTGTAATTTGTATGACTTTACCATTATATAAGAATAAATTATAAGTTTTTAAAGTCTTATAAGTAATAAAATATGAATTTAGGGAATAAAAATATGAATTTTAAAATATTATTTAAATGTATAAATCATATTCCCAATGTTTTTAGAACTAATTAAAATGTTGCTTTAATAAAAAAACTACTTTCAACATTTTCATAAAATCAATTGTTTTTAAGGGAGATTCAGTTTTTTATTAACTTTAAAGCCTTATAACTCCTATTTTTTTATAATAAATAAATTTATGTCATTAAAATAAGTATCCAAGATAATTATATCTTATATATAAATGTAAATATTAAAAATTTTATTTCTCTAAAATCTATTTTTATGATATTAAGTGTATTTATTTTAAAATTAAATTTAACACCTTTATAAATTTTATTTTATAAAATTATATTTAAATATTAAATTATAATTATAAAATTAGGTAAAATTTTTAATCTTAAACTTTTTCATTAAAATTAAATACTAAGGTTAAAAATTAATTATTGTGGTAAAAGTAAAAGAGGTAAATTGAGATTAACCTAGTGTAAAAGTACTAAAACATTTAAAAAATGTTACTTGAATTGAATGTTTAATATTTTTATGATCAATACATGTTTCCACTATAATTATTTCAATTTTTTGTCCTTTGTCACTTGAATAGTATCCCTACATTATTGAAACTGTAAGGGTTACTCCCAAAACTACCCTTCCCTTCACTTATAAAAGGGTAACATAATCCCCAATTCATGATTCACCTCTCATTATAATTTTCCTTTTAAACTATACCATATTACTCTCCCTAGAACTATATTCCATGAATATAATCCCATGTTCACTCATAGTTATACTAAGCCCTTCAAATTCAAGGAGACTTCCAAAGAAAATTCAAGTCTCCACTAAGAGTGTTATTAACTACTTAGTTTTATTCATAATTATATTCTTTAAAATTTATTATAAAAAAATAGGTATAATGATATTATTATAATTTATATACTATAATTTTACTATATTAATTTTTTTATAATTATTTATTCTCAAACCACATTCATTAAGAAAACAAATTGTTGTTCGTGTGTTGTGTTAACTACCGCTTCCCCGACGTAATGTGTTTCGTTTTCCTTCACCACTTTTACAAGTGAGATATAAGAATGGTATTAAAGGATAAATATTAAATTTATAATATAATTAAGGTTCTATAATGACAAATTATAGAACCTATTAATGATATGATCAATAAACGATCATCGTTAATTTAATCATTTAAAATAAGTGTGCCAAGAAGATAATCTTGTATTCAAATCATGTAAGATTTTAATATCCATTAATTAGTCTTATAATAACTTAAAATTATAATATATTCACAATAACAAACACTAAATAATATCATTATTCTTATGGTATAATGATATTACAACAAAACCACATCATAATCATTCATTAAATCAGGGTATGTTAATGTTTTGGTTGGTTTAAACACATACTTGAACTATACTATGAATGTATATCATGGATGAATATGGAAACCTATCTAATATTATAATTTTATATAAATGTGTAAATAATTGTTTTCTTTTTTTTTAAATTATATCAATATCTATTTCATTAATTATGGAAACACCATTTGTTCATCAAAAATCACCAAAACATGCTTATTATCGACTTAATTTTCAAGGAAAAGGTTTAAAACACTCTTTAAAGGAATTTGAAACAAAATAAATTATTATAAATCCTAACTAATAGTAATTAATTACCTATTAATAATGTAATTCTGAATAATAAAGAATAAAACAACGCTACTATGAAACTAGTACGAATGATCAAAACTATAAACATTGATGTGAAAAAATGAAAGAAATCATGTAGATAATGACTATTTGTGAACAGTGTGAATGAAAATGGATATAATTAATGTTATAAATTAATTTATTAAGATATATATGTTTATTCTATAGTAGTTTAAATTATATTTGTGGAATTCAAGATAATAGGTAAGGCAATTCTGTCACAAATTCCTCTTTTTGAGACATATTATGTATCAAGCACCTAATTTCCTTTATATAGTGTATACTCTACATATTTGAGGTTTTACATAATGAAGTTCCTTTATTCATGGTATTTTAATATCAATTTTATACCCTATCTTTCAAGTGGTTATGATTGAATTTCTACCCATGCTATAAGTGTGGTTTTTCCAACTCAATTTTCACTATTTAAGACTCATGTTATAATCACAGCCTTTTTCTTTCTTGTGGTGAATAAATTTACATGGAATAATTTTTTCCATATTACTCATAAAATTTAATGGATTTAAAATTTTATATTTTTATCCCTATCTAATATTCTTTTGATTAAAGAGTTACCTTTTCCATGGTGGGAAAACTATATTTTAGTAATGTAAAAGTGTGTGTAATTTCCTAGGAAATACAAACCTGTCTGGATACTGGAAAGTGGATGTGACTATGGAATAAATGCACCAAGGGGTAATAAACTCAAAAAGGGTTGGTTGAGAATTTATTTAATCATCACCCAGATGCATGATGAGTGGTCCTAAGTCCACACACCTAGCGAGACACTCCTAGGGGATATAATTTGGAATATTCACATGCTCTTAATAAACCATGATAAAGGGTTTTCCGTACAATTTCCTGGTCTCCTAATAATGAAAACTATTGAACATAATTACTATATTACATGGATAAAACAACATATTGATGGTACTATCACCCCTATATTTCTTTGATAAGGGCACTACCTATTACTTTCATAATACCCCGTGACTTATAAGTTGATTAAGGGATGTGATGTGGACTTTAAATTAGTTGATTTTACACATATTGTATTTAAGTTTTAGATCATTTAATTAATAAATTTTTTGTTATTTTTTAACGAAATTCACTTTACTAATTTAGTGGTTGAAATTATTAATTCATAATTTTAATTCTTAATGGTGTATTATTTCATTTAAATTATTGATTCTGCTTATTTAGATTTTCTTTATATTTTATTTCAAAATATATTTTAATATTAACTTTAAGTTTTAAATTGTATTGTTGACACTTTTTGTAATTAAATATTTTACCTATTTACTTTTATTTAATCATTGATACTTTAATTTAATTTAAAATATTTTATTTTTTGTAATCTATCATTTTTATGTTAAATTTTATATTTTACATTTAAATTATTAATTTTTTATGATTTATTTTCTTTATATTTAATTTATAATTTTCTTGAATATTATTAATTTTTTATTATTTCTATTTCTTTTTGTTTTTTAGTAATTGAGTTAAATTTTATAACAAATAGTTCTTGTTTTAATTTTTAATATATTAATTTTATATTATAATTTATTTATATTATAATTATACAATTTTGAATTAATAATTTGTTTTTAAATATTACTAACTGTTTTTGAATTTATTTAATTCAGTAGTTTTAATTTTTTACCAATTCGGATTTTGATCTGCGTATCATTTAAAAAATTATTGATTATGTTTTTAAACTTTAATTTTTAATATTTTAAAATTTTAATTATTTTTAATAATGTTAATTGTTAATATTTAATATTTTTGTTTAAGTACAGTGTTACCGCTAGGATAGGGCATCCACTACCAGCTCCCATCCCACATCTACAGTTGCCATCATCTGGAACCACCATCACAAACCATCTACCATTGGTTGATCTTCTGCCATAATTCCACCACCAGATCTTTCACTACTAGGTATCTACCATCATAATCATCAACCACTAGACTCACTTATTCACCCTCAATCGTTCCACTATTCACCATAAACCACCACCATTCTACCCTACTGATAGATCAATATCTACCGATGGAACTGTATTGATCCACCGGTAGCACTCCCCTGTTAATCTACCATTATATCTCGCCAACCTTCTACCACTATTATTAATTACCACTACCACAGATTCACCGATAGATCACAGTCTACCAGCCAAAGGGCATCCACCAAGTGGCACTGCAATGATACACCGATATCACTCCCCTATTAATCCACCATTGCAGCTTTCAAACCATCAGCTAATATGATCATCTTCCTCCATCACTAATATCGTCGATCTCACCTCTAGTAGATCTACCGCTTCCATTCTTCGGTTACCATTGTCTTCTGCTACCACTACAGATGATCCATTGACACCCGATCTTCTACTCATCAACCACAACAGATCCACCATTTGTTGAGCCATTGGTATACATCGTGATAAATCTATCACCAATGATTATCACACCACTGCCATTATTAATGTCGACACTAACCACCCTCATCATCGATCAAAGTTTATAACCAATGCCACCTCTCCGCATGAATTTGATGCCTGTGAAGCTATAACTCTTTTGATAATGATTCCACACTGAATTTTAAACCGAGATTCTGTTGACAATGTTGATAGAGATCTGAACTCCTACAAGGCAAAAATTTTGTGGTTGAAACACACATGAATCCATAGTAGTTCAAATGATCCTAATTCACTGCACACCCGATCCACCTGAAGCAGCTCTAGCTTCAGCCGATACCTATAGAGGAAGCTGATTTCTCCTCTCCCCATAGAGAAGATAACCTGTAACCTGCTGGGTTAAAGAAGAAATAAAGGATTAATAAATAAAAGAAAATAAAAAAAGAATAAAAAAATTAAAGAAAAACAATAAAGAAATATAATAGTAAATAATAATAAAAAATATTAATTAATATTAATTAATTAACATAAATATATAATATATATTTAAATATAATAATAAAAATGGTAATATTTTTTTATAAATATATAATTATATAATTAAAAATAATAATAAAAAGTACATATAAATTTATTTGTTAATATTTATATTTTTATATGATAATAATTATATTTATAATTATAAATGTTATATACTTATATTAATAACAATAATAATAGTAATTATATCTATATATGTAAATATATTTGTTAATAATTATTTTAATGTTAATAGTATTATATATTATTATAAAAGTTATATTTTTATAATAATTCTAATAATAATAATTAATTGATTATTTTTTATTATATTTTTTATTCTGTAGGTCTGTTATAGTTGTGGAAGTAGTTTTAATCAAGTCGTGTGTAGTTGAATAAAATATTGAAGTTGCGAAATGTGGATGATGAAAACGAGAAGAATGACCTAAGTCGACGAGATATGTGAGTGATAAACTAGTAAACAACTGATGATAATTGTGGAGACGAACTAAAGAAGCAGTCATCTTTGGTATTCTTGAATTTGGAGACCAAGACTTCTGGGACAGAGACCTAGGAGTAGAGAAGCATTGGTCACTACGATTTCTTAAGGGAGAACTCTTCTCCCTCTTATTTATTTCTTACATTTGTAATTAAATTTTTAGTTCATGAATTGAATATGATTTGTGGATAAACTTTCATGATTAGGGAAATTTAATTCTTATGGTCAATATATGCACTTCTTCACATCAATTCCTCAAATATCATAATTTATCAGCGAGGTTGGTTCTGGTGTTTTAAAAAATTATATTCCACCTATTATTTTAAATTTCAAAACTCTATGATTGATCGAAAAGATTGATCATGGATGTATTTCATCAACTTTAATTTCATAACTTTAGAAAAAATCGACCAGATTGTTTCTGTTGGATTTTTCTTCAAAACCCATTTCTTTTTTATGTTTCTTGAAGTGTAGAACTCCAAGATTCAATAACCTATAAGTTTAATAACCAGGTGAGGGAGATTAATCAAACCCTTTTTTGAGGATGTGATTTCTATAAAATTACTATCAATGAAGAAATATTTTTTGATCAGTTAGAGTTAAATTATCCTAGATACCACTACTTGCACCCAACCCTATCATTTTATCCATTTTATATTTTCATTGCCTCATCGTATTTCATGCATCAACTAGTTCTTAATAAATCACTATTTCAAAATTATTATCTCCTCTTTAATTAGAAAAAATAAAAGTTTAAATAAAGTTTTCACCCATTGTTTATAGTGGTTTTGTTTAAAAAATTAGTAAACACATCTTCTCTATGGATTGATACTTCTAATCCCATTATATTAGTTCTAGTAGGTTAAATAAATAATTAATCTATGAACGTTCTAATAAAAAATGTGTCAAGTTTATGGCACAATCTCTGGGAAAGTACTACTACGAAAAAAAATTAAATCATAAAAAATATAATTTTTTTAAAAAATATTCTTATAAAAATATGAAAATTACTATAAAATAAAAAACTATTCAAAAAAACTGAAGCTTGAGCTGAATTTCAAAATTCTAGTAGTTCTTCTTAAATGTGTGTGTTTGATCTGATTCACTACATTTAATTTGTTTTTGTGTTTTTTTCCCTACTATTTATATCAAAAATTGATGAGAGGTTAAATGACATGGATAAACTTTAGGGTTGGAATCATTATAGTGGACCTTTTTTACATGTTGTGGCTATCATGGGAACACTACATAACGGTGTGTCTATAATAAACCCCAACAGATTAATTAATATAAAGGAAATAAACATTACTTTGAGCTTGAACCATAGTTTCTAACAAAATTTGAACAATTTTTAACAAAACTGGATGTTAGGATGGACCAAGATAATGAAAGTGAAATTAAAAAAAATTAGGAATAAAATCAACAACTTTAAAAGTTAGAGAGCATGTTCTTAGAGTTACAAAAAAGGTTAAAATAATAAGAAGAAGTTAAAACAAGTAAAGAAGAAATATATGTGGGATATTTTCAGAGATAAAGTGAAGTGGAAAGTGATGTCTAAATTATGGAATTTTAATCCACTCTCTTTGAAATTAATGAGAAAAAAATTGACAACATTATCAACTCTCTGAATGTAAGTATACAATTGAATAAATTTAAGGATAATTTAAATTAAAATGAGTTTTAGGAAACTAATAAACAACTAAAATATATTGAATAATAATGAACTATTCTTTATAAGATTCCTAAATTTTGGAATACATATTGATATAGGAATTTTGAGAATGTGATTGCTCGGGTTGAGGAGAAACTAAAAAATGAGAAATTAAATGTTAAAAAATATTCACCCATAATTTCTAAAATTTTGAGTAATGAGATTAAAATTGAAATTGGGGATATTTTGGGAAATAATAAATAACTCAAAATCCATGATTTGGATAAATTTTGAAACTATTTTAAATTTTTTTCTTCCTAGCTTTGAAAGTATGAACCAAACTATCATTAAAATGAATTATAGCGAAGAGGATGAGGGAATTTTCTTTGAAGAAAGGTCAATTGATAATATTTCACTTCCTTTTTATCATATTAATATTATTTATGAAACTTTTTTTAACAAAATTGAAATAAGTGTTTTAAAAACTATGGATAAATTTTTAAACTTGAAAATTCTAGAATTTGAATTTCTTAAAGATGAACTGAAAAATTATCCCCCTAAAACTGAATTGGAACACTAAAACAAATTTTGAGAATAAAATTTTTAAATGTGAAATTCAAGGATAGGTTGAACACACATTATATAATTTAAGAAGAGTTAATTTTTTTAAATCAATTTTTGATGATTTTATATTTTTTGATGAGGAATTATTTAAATAGATTTATAATATGTTGAAACCTAAGTTTTTTAATGAACAAAAATTAACTCTTCCATACTTTTCTAAGTATTCCTCAATTGATTTGGATGTTGAAACTCTCTGTGGGTATGAGAGTAGATTTTAATAGGAACCCTTTTATTATTAATTTGGAAAATACATATGTTTATATTAAAAAACCTCTTCATAAACATATTATACATAATTCAAACCCAAACACTCCTGATTTTGATTTTGATGTTATTTTAAATGAGTTAGAGTGATTTTAATATAATTTCACACCTCTAGAAGAACCTAGTTTAACTATATCCCTTCATGAAAATTTAAAAATTATTAAATCTAATTTTATTCTAGAAGTGGAAAACATGCCTTCTAAGAGTGATCCTTGAGATTCAATTTTTATTGGTAATAAAAAATGTTTCTTGAAAGAATTAAAGGGAGTCTCTCCTTTTACACCTTAGACTGAATTTATTAATACCACTAAAGAATTTGATTTGGGTGATAAACCATCTTCTCTACTGAGAGATATCTTTGAGCAGACGCTAAATACTAATGGGTTTTTCTTAGGGATTTATTCATATTTTGGGAGTTTTTATTATGTTTCCAAAGGTTTAGATTCCCTAAAATTTCATTTTTCTATTAAAAATAAATGAAAAAATACGATATGGTGGTTCATGGTTGAGAAATTATGAAAACCCTTCTCTTTATTACACATTAATTCCTGATTTATTATATAAGATTACACATAATACAACCCGGAAGATTGATAAGTCTTGTATATTTGGGAATTAGGTACATTACATAACAACTTAAAATAAGAAATACATCATCTTTATTGAAAACTTCCTTAACATGCTCATATTATTCCTTTGTACTTAAAACTTCATGGGATAATATGGGGACATACATAAAAAAGGAGTGAGCTATAAAGCCAATTAAGGGAATAAACAGGGCATAAAATGATGAAAGTAATAAATTTTAGAAAATAGTCATATCAATGGGGCATAAAATGAGTGATAATCATAAACATGAACAATGAGACATGATATAGTATGATAATCATAAAATCAACATGATAAATGTGGAAACAACTTAAAACATGACATCATAAACAATTTCAAGGATAACCTACTAAGAAATCATGGTAGAAAATTCCCATAATGAATTAGGTTCACTCCCTAATTCCTTTCATGATGTATCATGAGATTAAAATAATACCAAATTCATTGGAGTTCTATATAATACGAGCACACTCGTCACTTTTATTTCATTCTCATGCTTTAGTGTGCCACATAAATCATAAAACATAGAATCATTTATAATTAAATTTTATTCCATTATCAAATAATGTGGAATAAATACATGTAATTCCACAATAAATTAATTATAAGTGTATAAATTTGAACACCCTTGATATGAAATGGGTATGGTATTCACTACATAATTGTTTTGGCATGGAAAATTGTGGTGAAATTTTGGCAACATAACGGCAGTGTATAAATGTTCATGGAAGGTCTTAATGATATTGAAATGGATATCTCATCATTTATACATAAAATATATAGTAATTGAGATATGTAATAGCATATCCCATCATTAGGAATTGGATATAAAATACATAAGATAATGAAGAAACTTGGATAAAGAGGAGAAGGGGAGGGTCCCTTACCTTGAGAGGGTGTTTCCAAATGCTTGGGAGGAGATTCCTGAGAGATTATGAGAACCTTGTGAGGAATATAGACAGGGGGTGGTGGATTAAGGAAGTTGTAAAAGTTTTTTGAGTGAATACAAATTGGATATTGGGTGGGTTTATATAGGAAAAGAATAGGGAGTTCTTTATTATTTCTCATACTTAGGTTTTGGATTCTATATAATAAAATAACCAAAACAAAAAAAATACCATAATCTTAGCCCATGGTTTTTGAAAAAGGGGAGTGGTTTTAATTATTTTATAATTCCAAGGTATTAAATTATTAAAATATTACCTATGGTGATGTTGAGGTGAGTCATTTTCTTAAAGAAATGATTCTAAAACCTTAAAATGTGTTATAGGTTTCGGAGGATTCATAAAGGCTTTATAAAACTAATAAAATAAAATCAAAAATCACATTATTTTAAAGGAGAAACATATATTTGTTCTTGGATATCATTTATATTATTTATGACATATTTTTTGGGTCATTATGATGTCATAACATACATAGTGTATTTATACCGTATTTAATTTTTATCCAAAAAATTGATTGTCTTCGAAAATTTTAAAAAAATAACCATTAGATAATTTCGATATTATAATTCCAAAAATAATATTTATTTTATCCAAATAATTTTTTAAATATGTTAATTTTTACTTTTAAAATATGAATCTATATTTATTGATGAATGCTTGGTTTTTTGACAATAACAGTTTTCGAATCCCTGTAAAATTTACTTGTGAATTCATAAAAATTATATGATCATTTATATTTGATAAAAATTATTTAATAATTATATTTTATTAAAATATTATTTATTTAAAAAATCCATTAATTCATCAAAATAATTTCCTTAATTGAATTTTAATATTACCCAAAAATACAATTTGAGTTTTATTGTTTAAAAACCAAAATCATTTATAAAGTAATAATAATATTAAGTAAATATAACCATTATTTTATTACAAATAATGTATATATTTATATTTCTAGGGCCTTAATAAATATCCCTTAAATACACTAGAAAACACCCTAAGGATAAGGTGTGTGATGGTGATATTTTCATGGGGTGGTTCGACGTACATGGTTTGGTCCATGATTTCGATGATCTTGAACTTCTTTCGTAAATGGTTTCTCTCATGCTTAAGTTATTGGATCTCATATTGGGATTGTTCAAGGGAAAATATCGATGATATCTCCCTTGAAAGATCTAATAAATGGGCTTCATGGGGCATGATCCTACTAGTTGAGGTCATCTCTTCCTTTTTCTATGTCAATTGGATTTATCAAAACCCTATATTTATACTACTCATATGATTAATGTTTAATGGATATATTATCAATGGTTATGATTCTTAACATAATTTTAAATCCAATAGGATATAAAAAAACCCAATAATATCATGTTTTTTCTAGATCCATAATATATAACAATACATTTAATTAAATTATAAAGGGGAATTTTATTTATAAAAGTTTAGTTCATTACAATCTCCCCCCCTTCAGAAATTTTACTCTCGGAATTTTCATTTCACATAATAAAATAGATGAGGGTAGTTCTATTTCATCACTTCCTTTGGTTCCCACATCACTTCCTCAAACTTGTGATTTCTACACCACACTTTGACTAGGTTCATTGTCTTATTTCATAGAACTTGTCCTCTATGATCTAAGATCTTCATCAAATGATCCTTATATGAGAGATCATTATCCAATGGTACAACCTTTGTATTGAGTACATGTGAGGGGTCTAGTATGCAATTATTCAAGAGGGATACACAGAATACATCATGTACTTAATATAGGTTAAGTGTGAGTGCTAGTCGATAGGCCACTGCTCCAATGCGATCAAGGATCTCAAAGGGACTGATGTATATTGGAATAAGTTTTTAATTCTTTCTAAATCTCGTGATTTTATTATATGGAGATATATAGAGGAATACCTTATCTCAGACCTCAAAATCTATGTATCATCGATGATTGTTAGCATAGATATTTTTTTATTCTGAGCATCCTTAATGTGTTGTTTAATGGTCTTGACCTTTTCCACTATCCCCTACACCATTTTAGGACCTAGGAGTTTGTGTTCCCCAACTTCATCCCAACATATAGGTGTTATGAACCTCTTCCCGTAAAGGGATTTTTAGGGAGAAATTTTTATGCTTTATCATAAACCACTATTATATGAGAACTTTACCAAAGGAAGATGTTGACCCCATCCTCCTTTGAAGTAAATTGAGGATGATCTCAACATGTCCTCGAGTGTCTGGATAGTTTGCTCAGATTGTCCATCTATTTGAAGCTGATAAGTCACGATGAAGTTCAACTTAGTATTTAGATCATGTTGAATACTCTTCTAGAACTTGAAGGTAAATCTTAGATCTCAATCAGATATAATCAATAGTGGTGTTCCATGCAGCCTCACCACTTATCTAATGTATATTATTTCATGTTGATTGAGTGATAAGTCCTCACGAATCAAAATTAAGTGAGAAGTCTTTATAATAAAATCCACCAAAACCTAGATAGAATTATTTACCCTTGATGTCTTCATAATACTAGTGAAAAATTATATGGTGATGTTTTCCCATTTCTATTTAGCTGTGGGTAATGGTTGCATCATCCCATTGTATTTTTTCCTTTACTCATTCACTTGCTGACATACAATACATCTTGATGAATATTTCATGATCTTATCCTTCATATTATCCCATGGATAGTTCTCTCAGAGATCTCGACACATATTTATGTTTCCATGATGGATAGAGAAATTCGAGCTATCTGCATCATCCAACAACTTCTTCTTTAACTCGGGACATGATGATCCACATATTTGTGACCCAAATATCACAACTCCTTGTTCATTAATATTGAACCCTGATTATTTCAATTTTCTTACAGCTTCCTCTTTATTCTGAATTCCCACATCATCTCTTTGATCATTCTTTATCCTCTCCAGAAGGGATAGTTGAGAAATAATTTTTGAAAGGATTAATGATGTTCCTTTATAATTTCCATGTCCATCCTTTTCAATTATAATAAGACTAGACCCTTATAAATTCTCTTAAATGATAAAACAATTGGATACATTATACTTAGAGCATTGGTCACTTTATTTTCTTTCCCAAGATAGTCATGGATTTAGCTATCATAGTCCTTGATTAGCTCTAAATATTTTCATTGGGGCATATTCATCTCCTTCTATGTGAATATATACTTGAGTCTCTTATGATCCATATATATTTTATTTTTCTCCCTAAAGATATAATACCACAATATTTTCAACGCGAATATCACTACATCCAACTTTAAATCATGTGTTGGGTATTTATGTTCGTGAACTTTCAATTTCCTTGAAGCATAGGCTATCACTTTGTCGTTCTGCATTAACACACAACCCAATCCCTTCTTCAAAGCATCATTATACACCATGAAAAGTTCTCCACTTATGGGTAGTATAAGTACTGGTGCAGTGATAAGCCTCATTTTCAACTCCTTAAATCTCTATTCACATTCATCATTCCAAAAAAAACTTTACTCCCTTATAAGTTATCTTGGTTAGAGGTTTTGAAAATTGTGATAAATTTATCACAAACCGACGATAGTACCTAGATAATTCAAGGAAACTATTGATATCTGTCATAGATATTATCCTTGAACATCCTTCAATTTATTATATTTTTAAGGGTCCACTGATATCCCATTTCTTATAATAATATTCACTAAGAATGAGACTTTATTGAACCAAAACTCACATTTTCTATACTTTGGATAAATCTTCTCCATTCATAAGGTCTTTATTAAAATTTTTAAATGATATTCATGCTCCTAATTTCTTTTAGAGTATATTATAATATCATCTATAAAGATTATAACAAATTTTTTAAGGTAATCACTAAATACTCTATTCATTAAGTCCATAAATATTACTAGAGAATTAGTGAGTCTGAATAGAATTACTATGAACTCATAGTTCTCGTACCTTGTTCGAAAATTAGTTTTGGGGATATCCTCCTCCTTCAACCTTACTTAATAATATCTTGACAGAAGATCCACCTTGGAGAAGTATTGTGCACCAAGTAGCTGATCGAACAAGTCATAAATCCATGGAAGATGATACTTTTTATTTATCATGATCTTGTTGAGCTAATGATAATCAATGTAAAGGCACATTAACCCATCATTCTCCTTGCTGAAGAGTATTGGTTCACTCCAAGGTGAAGCACTTGGTCATATGAAACCTTTATCCATATTATCATGTAGTTGTTTCTTCATCTCCTCAAGTTATATAATATCCATTCTATACAGAGTCTTAGATAACAAAAACGCCCCAGGTATAATATTGATTGAAATTAAACCTCTCAGTTATGAGGAAGATAAGGTAATTATTCAGGAAACATGTCAGTGTGTTCCCTCACAATAGTAATGTCTTCAAGGATGATCCTTTCCTTTAACTCAGTCATTTGAGCTAGATGTGCATGCTCATAAGGAAATAATATCCATGCTTCAGATGTTGATGCCAAAGAAGATTTATCCTCCCCCTTGTACATGTACATAATCATGGTATGATTCATGATATATAGATTTATTTCCTTCTCACATCAATTTATGTTGGCTATATATAGGTAAATCTAATCCATACCAATAATTACATCAAATTCCACTAAAGGTAGTATCATATGGTTTGCTGGGAATTTCATCCTGAAATTTTTTATAGGGGAGGAGTTATATACTTGGGATGCAATAATTTCCCCATTTTACATGTCAAGATGTTATCCTAGACATCCATATTATTCTATTTAATGTGGAATTATTTGATGTCTATATTACTCAATATTCAAATAGCCATGTTTTATTCAGAAAGTGTTTCTTTAGGGAAAAGTATGAAAGGTCTCGATGACTCCTATGGAGAATGCATTGGAATTATTCAAGTGACAGGTGGGGCCTGAAATTATATGTCCCCTCGATGCATCTACAGGTATCATGAGACAAAACAAGATAGGTTTTAGTGTATACCTCTACCCATGATAGGAAAGTGTCTTGGCATAATGCCTTGAAAACTATTTTTTTATTTTCAAAATTTTTTATTCCATCAATATGAGGTCAATGATTATTATTATCCAAGTTTTCATTTATTATCATGGATATTTCATTCCCATGGTTTTAGTTTATTATGACTTTATATTTTTCATTGATTATTTCCATGTCACTTATTCCATGTATAAGTTATGTAAGATTCCACTATATGCTACTCCTTACTAATAATTTGATCTCACCCTTATTTGTCTTCCTTTCCCCATGAAACCTAGATGGGGACTATGCATAATTTTTAGAGATATGATGGAAGGGATACTCATGTTCTTTTAATATCTTCATATTGTGTATTATGTTTTTAAATGTATTGTGTGAGTGTGTGTATATGGTCTTCCAAGACTACTAAACCTTTGGATTCTTTAGGAACTATTTTACTTTATATGAATAATGTAATATAACTACCAGATTTTGGGTTCTAGTGACTACGATGTTACAAATATTACACTGGAAAACCATAAAAATATGGAAAGGAATCTAAATAATGAATAATGGACATAGTAGTGGTAAAATCCATTCACATGGAAAATGTTAAAAATAGATTCTTTTGATACTTTTGCAAAGAAAGTAAAAATGCCCTGTATGAAAAATGATAAGAAGGTTCATTTTAAATTTTTTAATGTAAAATCAAATTGTATAGAATTTTAACTTTTTAAATGATTAAAGTGTATAAAATAACATTCTTATGGATATGGAATAGAAATATTCTCGACCAAAAATGATAAATAAGATTGACTTTTATTATAAACATTATTTCAGTTGTTTTTAGTACCAAAGAGAGAAAAAATGTAAATAATACTTGAAAACCACAAAAATAATAAGATAAGAAGAAAATATGTGGGTTTTGGGAGAGTAAGAACATATAGTTATCTTAACAAAAATTGAAACATAAATAATCCCAATTAAAAGTGAGATTGTAAAATAAACCCTTACCTTAGACTTCTATTTGGTCAAAAATGCTCTAAACTCCTATAAAATAAATTTAGATTTATTATACATCTATATAAGAACTATATTTACATTTATCTTACTATATTCCATTCATTTATAATTTATCATTATCAATTTATTAATAATTCTTTGTTAAATTCAATATTTTTTTGTTAAATATTCTATTTTCCATGCATACTACGTCTCAGAGGTTCAATTCCTTTCACCTTGGTCATAGTTTCATAATATATATAATTTTAATGAATTTATATAGTATGTGGTTGATATATTTTGGGAATCCCATGGTCATTTCATGGAAATTTTGATAATGGTTTTCACGAAATGATTACAAATATCTTTTCCTAGAAATTTTTATTTTATAAAAAGAATTTATATTATTAAAAAATATACATAGATATATTATGTGAGATGAAATTTTCATTTTTTATGTTTTTCATTGAATTTAACCCCCATAATTAATACAAAACCTGCAAAAATCAGTGATTTTTGTGACTTTTTCAAATTTGGAATTGATTTGTTAAATTTATTAAAACATGGTTTTTAATGATCTATTAAATTTTTTAATTTATTTTTAAATTCATACCTTGAAATTTAATTTGGAATTTAATTATTTAAATGTTAATTTTCATTATTTTTCATTTTTTATATTTTTCTATATTTTATTTTTAATCAGGCCACTCATGAATTTTGGATGTGGGAGAACATTGTTTAAAATTGATTAGTTCTAAATTTAAAAATAAAAAATTTGAAATTATTCTGGAATAATTAATTGGAATTTTTTTATAGAGTACAATTTTGTGGTGAAAATATTTTTGTGATTTAATATGGTATTGCATGAATTTAATTTTAATTATTTTTATTTAAATTCAATTTAAAAATGAATTTTCAACAATTAGATGGAAAATAAATATAGAAGAAGAAATATTGGTAGATATTAAGTGACTTCACTACATTCTCATAGTCAATACATTAATCACATGTTGACCTCCAACTGACCATTCCCCTTATGACCAATCAAGTGACCATATGAGAATGTTCCCAACTGGCCGCATGAAGCTCCATGGTTAGTATACTAGATTCTTCCCCACTTTCTTCCCATAGTCAGTGCACCAACCATAATAATCCTCATCAACCTACCTTGTCTCGCCTATCTAACCCACTACAACATCATCTCATATTCAGTTAACTAACTGCAAGACTTCACCTCAATTCGACCACAAAAATGATTCCCAATTGACCTCACCTTCATCTACCTCGCATCTGAAACCTACAACAAAAAACCTCCACAAATAGTTCCTTCAACCTACCATAAATATCATCAACTACTATGCCACTGTTTTCGGACCAACCAAGGAAGAGATTGAGCTTTGTCCAAATGAAAATAAAGGCACACACCCTTGATTAGTTGTGTAGTGTACAAAAACTGATATAAAAATCAATTTAAATGTAGATTAATGAATAACTGATGAAGATCATCCATTATTGTTTATATCACTCAGTAGGATGAGATACATTCATGATTGAAGACCCTCAATCTATTTCTAAGTGAGGCCAAGCTCACTACTGGAAGAGTGTCGAGGCCACCTGAAACTATGGAAAATCAATGATATAATTTTAGTAATCAAACAAGGGGTTTGAAACATTTAAGAAGAATGAACTAAGACAAGCATAATATATACTTTGAATTATGATTGAGTGAATTTGATTCGTGGGTACCTGATTGATCTAAGCTGAAGAAAAACCACTGATTTGTGGTTAAAAACAAAGTCTGATGAAGCTTAAAGGAGGATATGCGACTAAAAATGTGTAATTTATTTGATATTATTGGTTTGATATTGATGCATCCTAGAAAATAAGAACCACCATATATCTGAACCTATGAGTTCGAAAATTATAAGAAAATCAAAATAAACTAATACTAATATGAATAGAGAAAAACCAAAGAAAAACCCTCAAGGGATAATGGAGATCAACCCATATTGAATTTGAAGTTGACCTACTTTTGAAAGTATACTCAAGCTTTATAGTGCTCCAATGACTGATAATATCAACTCAATATTGAAACAAAACCGAAGTTATGACCCAAATTTGAGCTCACTGAGGATAAACACCAAGGTTAACCATCAAAGTTGTTAATGATGATATAGCCACATTTGAACTGGTCAAAAAAGATTATCCATGATTGATAAAATTATTTATGGATATTAATATATTCTTTGTGTAGGGGTAAAGGTAATGGGATTGTGGTTCCTTCCCTATACACCGGTTGTGAAGTCGTAGGCTAACACACACATGGTGTTCAACCAAAAGTTCAAACCATTAAAATTTATCTTCTAGTCCATATCCATTAAATGGATCTATCTACTCCACACATTCATCTAGATATTAATCATATTTGAACCTATCATTACTCTATACTGAATCCACTAGACCAGCACCTCTTCATCCATACAATCAGGTCATGCTAAACTCATTTAAAGAATAATCTCAGACCACTTCAAATCCAGTTCATGTGATCCCTCTAACCATGGAAGGAAAACTCTCACATGTCCTCACTTAAAAAAGATCAACACATAATGAAATAGTATTTGTTGGACTAAATTAAATTACAACAAGGCATAATTCATATGACTCACTTTACAGCATGTGTAACATTTTAATTCTATGGATTTACCTGAGCACACAAAATAGAAAAAAAAATTCCACTACTCCCATGGAGTAGTGAAACACATATGTTGTGGAATTTTCTTGAAAATATAAATACTCTATCATGAGAAGAAGAGACTCTTAACTAAATTAATCATGAACCTTATTCATAACACATGGATATTATCAAATGAAGAAGAATCTCACTACTTGATGATAAAATTATTGTAGAATAAGGAAGAATATCTGGTGATTCTTATATATAATTCCCCTCTCCCATTTTGTATAGAATTTAGTTCATACTGATCAATAGCATAAAAACTTATATAATTCATTTTTTTACATTTTAATTATATTGTTAACATTATTTTTTTCATTGTGATTTTTAATTATATTCTCCCCTTATTATATGTTTTTTTCTCCACCTCTATGTTGTTTTAGTGATATCTCAATATCCATAATCATAGAGAACTAAGATAATGGATAGGTCCCCAAGAGATATTACAAAAGCATTCAGAATCCCTGTTTTTCAATTCTTTATTTTTTGATTTCATCATTGATGTCATAATAAATTGGAGAGAAGTAGATAGATGTTGATCATCTACTCTCTCTAACAATCTGATTCATTCTTCAATATATCAAATCATTTTTACCTCTTTCTCTTGGTCTATAAAATATACTAGTGGAACTATGTGGACTGGGGGATAAATATCATATAATGGATCTGGGTATGAATATAGTAGATACGTCAACTGAGTGTGTTCATTTCCTCTTCACTATAAAGGAGGTGGGATAGATTTTCACTAGGAGTTATTCCTATGTATTTTTAGTACCAATAATCTGATATAGAGGGGAAATCAAGGAATGGTACTAATTTGATAATTAGGTGAGAAAAATTTTCAATAATGAATAACCTATGTAATCAAACCCAGATTTGACCCCTTTCTCCCTAACTTTGTTGTGTTTACTACATCTCTAACTTTGTGTTTACTACTTTAAAAATAGAAAAAAAATACATAATTGATAGGATATTGAATAAATCACACCCAAATACTTGAGATATGACCCTAGTCAGCCACTAGGATGTATAAGGTGTAAAATTAAAAAAAAAATTGATGAGACCTCATGAGAGTAATTCTATCAACTTAGTGACATTACCAGGGTGTAGGGTTAAGTTTCCACTATCTAAACACAACCGTAATTAGTGTTTTCTATTTGTTTTTGTATTCTTTATTTTCTCCAAATGGGATAAACATCACAGTGTGACCATTCTTTAATTCATCACTAATTTTACACCTAGTTCACAATCTTGCAGGAGTCTATGGAGACGAATTTTCAATGGAAGTGCCTATAAAAACCTTCAACACACACCAATGGGTGGGAGGATGGAAGATACAACTTAAATGGACCTAACTACCATAAAAAATACATACCCCCACACTATCTAACTAAATATTATCTTACACAAGAGAATATTAAAATATAATTCTCTATACTAAAGTAACTTCAAGTGAAGTAGAATCAATATGAAGAAACATGATAAAGATGAGGGAAATGATGACTTCAATAAGAATTTCCCTCCAAGAACTCATAGAGAAAAGGAAACAAAAAAATATGAGGAATTAGTTCCTATAGTATTTTATTAAGAGGATATTATAGAGAAGTTATATTTTTTAGAAGAGTAATATCTTCTATTTTTTACCACTAATCACATTTTCCTAGAGGTATTTCACTTTGAAAAAGAATTAAAAAGTTGAAACTATTGTGAGAGACTCATATTTGAACATTTCGTTATATAATTTCATTAAAACATAATTATCTATTAAATTACCTTCTCTTGTAAGTGAAATCACATTATCAGAAGGATTGTTTTAGGCCCTATATGATAAATATGAAATGTATGGGCTCACCTTTGAAGAAAATATGTAATTCCTACTACTACCCCCACCCCTACAAGATAACTTCAAAGTGGAATTTCACTAGGAAAGTGAATTAAAATCCAAGATAAAAGAGGGTGGTGACCATGAACTAGACTCATTTCATTATAAATTTATTCAAAATGAATTTTCTACTAATATACCTAGTTTTAATTTTATAGAATCATCTCAATTGATGTCCATCTTGGATGAAATAGAAAATGAACCATAGGCAACAACCATAGAAGAGAATCTAGAGTTGGAAATTGAATAAGAGACTTCCCAGGATGGTAAAGAAGAGATGGATGAGGAATAATTTGAATAACTACTTGAATCCACATTGAAGGAAGTCAATGAAGATTAATCGATGGTAGGATTTCTTAGAATGCACTGGTATATTGATCATATTGAATAATAAAATGTAAAACCATCCCTGAAAAATGAACACAAGTCTACCTAGGAAGAGGCTGAAGAAAAAGAAGAAGATCTGGGACTTGTGGTGAAGAAATTACTCCCTTAACATCACCTAAAATATCAACTAGTAGGAAGTAAAGTTGAAAAAGGATCCCCAGTATCCTCTAATGAAGAAACATATGTTCAAACTTCTCCCTATAAAGGGGATAATATTAACTTAAACTCAAATTGTTTTAATTTTATTCAATTTGAATTATTTACTAACTCACCCCTTATTTGAACATGGATAAGAAATATTAATAAATTATCCACTAGAGGAAGAGTCTAAAACATTTGTGGTAGAGTCCAAGGATACCCATACATCATCCTACCACCCTCACTTAATATAACTCTCCAAAATGATAAGGGGGAGGAAATGAATAACCCCATTCAAGGGGGCCTCCAAATGAAATTGAAACTGTCCATCGATGTGAGAAAGTTTATGTGGTGGTTTTTATCACATAAACCCCATCCTCTAGTGGATTGGGGATGACTATAGGACTTCCCAGCTATAGAAAGTCTAAATATATCCCCTCTTGGAAGATAAAAACCCAATAATATCTTATGCTTTGTTAAATTTTTTGTTTTCATTTTAATAAAATTTCTATTATATTTTACGTGTGTTTCCCAAAGTGAAAAAACTAGGTGATTAGATTTGGTTATTTAAAAACATCCAAGGAGAGCTTAACTCAACCCACTAGACAATAAACACCAGGTTTTTTCTATCATTATCATTTATTTTTGACACTATTAATTATTAATATGAATTTTATTAGTAAACTAAAAGACTAAAAATAATTGAGGATAGTGTCATGAATAATTATGGGGGAATGGTTAAAAACTTTTTTAGAATTAGTTCTTTGATTATTTTTAGGAACTTTTTTGGAATCTATAAATAAAAAAAATGTTTTTTATAAATTTTGTACATATCTATTTTTTATAGTTTTTTCTATGATTTTTCAAACTTTTCTTGAACTTGAATACCATCATGCCTATTAATGACTTCATGCTAGATTTTGAGGATATCACTAGTTCAGAAATTTTGAGAGATTGATGATTTCTGAGTGAGTTTCACCTATTTTTTTAGTGAAATTTTTTCTCGTAACTAGGAAAATGTTTTCAATGGAAAAGGACTTAGTGGAATAAAAAATTTATCAGGAGGATGCTAATAATTTGAACTTAATTTGAGGTAACTTAGCCTCTGTGAAAAAGACCACCTTAAGAATTCAACTCAAAAGAAATTTGTTGTCTTTCCTCTAAAACTAGAGTAAAATAGGAAATTGGGATCCCATAATTAATCTCTAAGAGATTATACATTGGGTTCATGCATAAATTAAATCCATTTTTATATATCCTATAAGGTTATTTGTATAGTTATTTTCATATAAATGGATGGTAAAAATACAAAAATAATTAATAAAGTGCCTAATAGTCAAAAATAAATTCATCTGGGTTAGTGGAATATTAAACTCAATTGAAGAAGGGGGAAATTGAATTATAATAATTACATTTGAGTTGTATCAATGAATTGGAAAATTGAACATTTATTTAATAAACTTATGAGAAAGGGATGAATATAAGTTCCACTTGTTAAATTTTTTATTCCACTAGGATCTATTTTTTCACAACCTGAAACTAGAAATTATGCTTGAATAGAAATTAGATAGTGGGAAAAATCACATATTAGGCATGATAACTCAATAATGAATGAATTTTTGTATTCCTTCAATTATGGTTTGTGTATTTGTAATTAAGTGGTACAATCACTTTTTTTCTTTTTAATAAATAGAACTCAATGTATTGTATATGAGTGAAATATTTCAAGTGTGGGGGAGTGATGTGATCTAAAATATTCATTTTTTTCTATTTTTCATTTAATTTAATCCCATAATAAATTTAAAACCTAAGAAAATCAACAATTTTTTTATTTTTTCAAATCTAGAATTAATTTTTCAAATGGATTAAAACATGGTTTTGAATGATCAATTCAATATTTGAATTTTATTATAAATCCATACCATGACATTGAATTTTGAATTTAATTGTTTAAATGAAATTTTCATGATTTTTCATTGTTAATATTTTTATATATTTAATTTTTAATTAGTATATTTATGATTTTTTTTGGGAGAACATTTTATAAAGGCAGTTAATTATAAATTTTAAAATCAAATCTTGAAATTAATTTAGAATAATTAATTTTAACTTAGATATATTGTAAAAAAATCGGTGAAGATTTTTTTATAACTTAACCTAGTATTTCATGACATTAATTTCAACTAGTTTTATTTCAATTAAATTTATATATTAATTTTAACAATTAAATGGAAAATAAATGTAGAAGAAGAAAAAATTTCAAACATAAAGTGACCACACCGCATTCTCATAGTCGGTACACTAACCACACATTGACCTCCAACTAATTATGCCTATCACAGTCAGTCAAGTGACTGTGTGAGAAAATTCCCAATCAACCACATGAATATACATGGTTAGTATATTGATTGTATTCTCATACTCTTTACATGGTTGGTTTATTGGCTATAAGTATCTTCATTAACCTACCGCTCATGGCCTATCCAACCTACTACAAGACCATCTCATGGTCAGTTAACTAGATGCAAGGCATCACATAAAACTAAACACAAGACTGCTACGTAATTTATCGTGGAATTATTCCACAATTGTACATAAACTTACTATAGATAAATCTTCATGGTTGGTTTCTTCTACCTACTCCAAAGCTCATCACCCATCATTCCACTATTTTCTGAACAATTGAGGAAGAGACTGAGCTTTGGCTAAATAAAAATGAAGTCACACATCCTAGACCGATTGTGAAGTGTAAAAAATATGATACTAAAATGAATTTAAAATTTGAATTACAAATAACTGATGAATATCATCTATGATCACTGATATTTCTCAGTAGGGAAACACGCATTCATAACTGAAGACCCTTGACTGAGTCTAAAGTGAGATTGAGATCATGACTGGAAGCAATTTAAGACCACCTGAAACCATGGGAAATTGATACTATAATTTTTGTAGTAAAAATAGGAGTTTGAAACATTTAATAAGACCAAACCCAGATGATTCCAAGCTCCACCATGAATGGTAATTGAGGGAATTAGATTTTTTGATACCTAAATGATCTATGTTGATGATTAACCACCAAAATATGTTTGAAACCAAAGATCGATGAATCCCATTGGAGGATTTCTGACTAACGACATGTAACAAAATCTATATGATTGGTTCAATGATAATTATTTCTAAAAAAGACAAACCTTTATTGATCTGAATTGGTGAGTTCGACATCACTGAACAAATCAAAATAGACCGATATTAATCTAAACAAAGACAAACCAAAGTAGGGACTTCAAGGGTTAATGGAGCTCAACCCATCTCAAATTTTATGTTGACCTAATATTTCAATTAGAGACAAGATTTATAGTGCTCTGATAAAGGATGATCACAACCCAAGATTGAGTGAGAGTTTAATATTTGACCCAAATCCAAGCTCACTGAGGATGAACACAAAGGACAACCATTGAAGATATTGATGATAAGTTGGACACATTTGAACTGGTCAATAAAGTTTCATACATCATTTATAGTCTACTTTAGGGATATAAATTCAGTCCTTATATAGAGATAAAGACGATGAGTCCATATTTCCTTCCTTACACACTGGTTGTGAATTCGCTGGCCAACACAAACATGGTTTTCAACTAAATGTCTAAACCAACACAATTTCTCTTCCAACCCATATCCAGTCCATAGTTCTCGTTTCTCTACATGTTCATCTAGGAATACATAATATCCATAAATCCCATTGATCAATACTGACTCCATTGGATCAACACATCATAAACCTTGCAATCGGGTCCTACTAAACTCATTTGATGAATAATCTCAGACCATTGCAAACCCAGTTCATGTGAACCCTCCAACCATGGAAGAAAAAATCTCATATGGCCTCACTGAAAAAATCTCAACACACAAGTAAAAATAATTTTCAGGACCAAATGAAATGATGACGATCCCCAATTCATCCAAACCATTAGTTAGAACATTAAATATTTTAGTTATCCATCTTCACGTGAGAATGTAGAGTAAATAAAAAATTTCCACCACACTCATGAAGTAGTGAAACAAATCTACTAGGGTATTTTATAAAACAAATATAGACTTGATCATGGGAGGAAGATACTCTAAACTGAATCAATTGTGACCATCGATTATGACACATGGAGATGATACAATAAAGAAGAATCTCACTACTTGATGCTAATATTCTTGGATAATAATGAAGGAGATCTGCTGATGATTATAAATAATCCACCCTTACATTTTTTAAGGAATTTAGATCCAAACTATAAATAGTAAAGAAACCTATGTAATTAATTTCTATCATTTTAATTCAATGTTTCATTTTTTTTGTTCATTACATTGTGATTTTCTCCTCTCTCCCAGTTCTATGTGTTTTTCTCAACCTCTGTTATTTCAGTGATCTCCAAAAATCCATAATCATGGAGAAATAACCCAAGGGTTAGGTTCTTGAGGGATATTACACAAGAATTTTGAATCCCTATTTTTCAATTCTTTATTTTTGAATTTTATTACCGTAGTAAATTATAGATAAGTACATATATGTTGACCATATTATCTCTGATGAGATGATTCATTCTTAAATCTATCAAACCATCATTACCTCCCTCTATTGGTCTACACAGTATACCAGAATAATTGTGTGGATTGGGGGATAAACAAAATATGATGGAGCTGGGTGTGGGGATAGTGGATTCCTCAATTGAGTGTGTTCGTTACCTCTTCACTATAGAGGAGGTGGGTTGGATTTTAACTAGGAGTTATTCCCATGTATGTTCAATACCACTGATTAGATAAAGAAGGAAAATATAAGAATGATATTGAATTGATTATTGGGTGAGAACCAATTTCAAAAATGAATAACCTATGTAATCAAACCCAAATCCAACCCCCTTCACCCTAACTTTGTTATGTTTGCTACTTACCTTATTTTAAATTCATGAAATTGAAAATCAAAACTTCTTGAATATTTTATACTTTAAAAATATAAAAAATATATATATAAATAAATGATAGGATCATGAAGTACTCATTCCCAACTCCTTAAGAGATGGCCCTAGTCATCCACTAGACTGCATTATGAGTAAAATAAAAATTCTGTTTGATGAGGCCCCATGATAAGACTTCCATCAATATATTACCATTATAAAATTATTAAAACATTATAAATTACATGATATTATCAGTATTTAATATTAAAAATCATTTAGGAATTAAAAATTATAACATCATTCATGTAGGCTAACAAACCTACCCAAATAAGAGCGTATTATAATGACTGAATTAGTAAGAACATGAAATTTTATAATGATAATATCACTTTTACATAAGCTTAATGATTTTAAAAAAATGTTATTAGAGTGATAAATCAATTTTAAAAAGAGTCATATGAAGAAGATACATTAAAGAGAATTATAAGAAATGAATAATTTCAAAGTGTCTTGGTATACTCTTTTTAGGTGGTTAAATTTTACTATTAAAATTTATTGTTAATATTATTAATATAAAGAAAAAATAATCTCCCTATGTAATGAACCAAGGTTTTACTATGTATATTCCTAAAATAAATATTATTTTTATCTACATGAAACACCAAACTAAAATGAAGGAAAATATATTAGATGAATATTATTAAGAAAATTATAACAAGAATAAAATCTCTAGTAAATAAAATGACAGTAATCAATTAAAAATTCTTACATTTATAGGATAAATAACTACTATGATTTCAAAGAATTTTTATTTTTCAAATAACTATTTAAAGTGATAATATATTAAATATCACAATTTTAAATTACTATTACGAATATATATAGTATTACATTATTTAAATTATAAATTGACATGGAATAATATCCTGAACACTTAAATGTCAAAAAAATGCATTTTATAATAAAAGAAGTTTCTTTATATTTTTTATTTTCGTTTAAGAACTAAATTTATAAATTTTAGTATTTTAATTAGATAAAATCAATATAATTTTAAAATTTAAAATGTCAAAAATTAGTATAGTATGTTTTTTAATAATTTTTCTAAAATTACTGATTTTTAGTTAATAATGAAAAATAACTTTTTTACTAAAACCATATCATTTATGATTCTATAAAGAAGTAGTTATAACTAAAAAAATTATAAAATATTTTTAATTATCAAATATTTATCTAATTATTAAAAATATATATTTTTAAATACCATTCTGAATTTATTAGACCTATGTCTAAAATTTTATGAAATTAAGTAATATTTTCCAATAAAGAAACTTTTTTTGTATTTTCTTTAAATTAAATATTATTTTGGTAAAATTTAGTTTTAGAATAATTTTAAATCTACATAAATTTATTTTATAATAAACCAATTTATATCATGAAAATCAAATATATTAACAATTTTATCCTACACCTAAAATTTAAGCTTAAAAATACACTTTTTCTTAAAACGGGTTTTTACACGTTACCTGAAATAATATTAAAATTTATTTTTATTATACATAGAAATTTTATATAATAAAAATAATTTCATATATGTAATTATTAGGTACAAATTATGTAATAATTTCCATTTTATTTTTAGTCATAAAAAACGAATTACTTAGGTAAAAACTAGTTAACACGGTAAATTCCAAAAGCGTAAAAAGGGGTTTACCAAAGAATAAAATGAATAACATGTTAAAAACATATTTATAATTGGTTTTTTGAGGTTTTTATTGACCATAACTTATCTGCATTTTTTTATTGTTCATTTTTTTATTCTTCTTGACATGTGAAACATGTGCTCTCTTTATATTAAAATGATATAATTACAAAAATGTCATTTTCACCACTTATAAAAGGGGACTATCACCACCACTTAAAGACCACTATAAATTTAATTTACCTATTTTAAATATAATGTATTTACTTACCCTATAATATAATTTCACTTCCTTGGGATTCTGGACATGATATATTTTTATAATCTCTCCCTTTCCAAGGAATCCTCCATGGGAACCCAAAGTTCTCAACGTAAGTTCTAACTTTTACCAAATGTTATTTTTATTTTCTATATTTTCCATTAAAATATAATTTTCCCATTATTATATGATTAATTCAGTGTTTATTGTATACTTAATTTTTTTATATTTTTTGAATAACCCTTAACCACCTTTCCCCTTTTCTATTAAGAAAAAAATACCATTCGTGTGTTTGTGCGGACTACTGCCTCCATGATGCGACGTCTCTGATTTTTCACCGCTGACTCTCATAGCTGGTTATAAGGATGTAATTGATGAATAAATGTGAAATATATAATATAATTATGATTATAAGTATTAAAATTATAATCTATCTTTATTCTATCTCATTCATTAATAAAAACAAAAACATAATTCGTGCATTTGTGCGGACTACCACCTCCATGAAGTAACCTATCTCATTTTTCATCTAGTTTCTTTATTATTTCCTAAAATATCTTAAAATATGATTCCAAAACTTATAAATATCTAAATAATATCATCCATAATATTTAATAATGATATTATTCTAAAAGAAACCACTTCATGACCATGCTCATCCATTAATTATAGTATATTCATGTTTGGGTCAGTCTAACCACTTAACTGAAAAATAATATAAAATAATATCATAGATAACTATGATAACTTAATTACTAATAAAATGTAATTTAAATAAGTAAATAATGATTTTATTTTGTTTTTTTATTGTTAAAATTAATATTATACTCGTTAATTCAGATACCAACATATTTTCATTAAACATCATCAAAACTTGCTCATCACCAATTTCATATTTAGTAATTGTAACAAAAAATACCATATAATTAAATTATAACATTATGAATAATTATAAATAATCAATTAAATTACCTTTTATGATGTTTTAATTATTAAATTTGGAAGAATAATAAATAACAACACCAATATTACAAAACTATTTCAAAAATATTAAGATTACTAACACCTGATATTAAAAATAGATAATAAATAACTAATAAAAATATAGAGAATAATTTTAAATTAAGTTTATAAAATGTTATAAATATGAATAATTTTATTAACTATGTTATTAAGATAGTTATTTTTTATATATGTGATTCAAATTCTTTAATAGAAGTGAGGAATCAAGGTAAGGCTCATTTGTCTCTATTTTCAATTCCACGAGACATGTTTGATATTGCACATCATAATTTTTTTATATAGTGTATTAATTTCACTATTGACTTCATTTATGATAATTTTATTTAATTTAATGATATTTTAATGCTTATTTAATGATAAATCTTCCATATTATTTTGATTCATATGTTACCAAATCCGTGAGATATTTTGATAACTCAAATCTCATTTCATGAGTTATCGTATATCTTTATGAACTTATTTATTATATACCTGGTTTCTTGAAACCTAAGATTTAATTTCATGGTAATTTTTCTTCCTCTCTGGTTTAAAATCACTTTTTATTTCAAATATTTTACTTTTATGAATTTCTATTTCAAAAACTATATCATTATTGAGAATAATTCTCATTCTCTTTAATGACGGTTCCCCCTCCTTATCCATATTTTCATTTCTCGGTAATGTTATACTTTATATATGGAATCCCAATTGTTTTTATCTCATGTTACCTTCACATTCCTATTTTCATATTTTAAAAATAAATGTTTATTATCCATTTTTATGATGTGGGTTTCAACAAAGGTATTTTAAAATATTAAAATGGTTTTAATTCCATGATCATTTGATTTATATTCCACTCCACAATTCCTAGAGATAACCTTTATGAATTTTACAAGGATGAATTATTGAGGATTAATTTTAAAAGAAAAATTTTTCAAAAATTTTCACATCACATTTTCAAACAAAATTTCTTGGTAAAGTGACATGTAACTTCTTTTATAAAAATGTTAAAAATGTTTTATAAAAACTATTTTATGGTTTCACTTCCATTTTACTATTTATTAAAAAGGGTTTTATTTATTTAGAAATTATTATTCACAACTTATCTTATAATTCTATTATAATATTTGTGGGGATTAAACTCAGAAATCCATTACTACTTTTTTCTTGAATAATCATCCACTATTTATAAATATGGTTTTTCTTATAATTACTTTTCTCTTTGAACATTCTATATTTCCTTCCTTTGATTTAAGGGTGTTCACCTAGATTCCATACATTTATTTATTGGGTAAATTATTGACTTAACCATATATAATTTATCTATATGGTGTAGATACAATATGCTTTAATATCTTGATTTAATGGTATTTACTTAAAAAGTTACTGAATATCTTTAGGTACCCATTTATTTTTCAAGGGTTTATCATGATATGATTATTGATAGAATTATAAATGATTTATTTATGTGATTCAATTTGAAAAGTATATGAAACCAATTTTATTCCCATGAGTTTTAATGATATGTTTAATGATCGATATCTTTTAGAACATATATGTATGGATAATGACGTTTAGGGTCCTATATATCCCACCAATGCACTGGATAATTTTTTATATCTCATGAGATAATGTAGCATGGTCCTGATTAGATACGCTCACAAATTAAATGGTGATGCTTCTTGTATTACGCTTACAACATAAATGGTAGGCCTTCTTGGATGTGCTCATAATATGATGATACCTTGTACTTATGTTTGTGAAAAAGTTATTAGTTATTCTATATCTCAATGGAATGTTACATTTACATTCCATATTCCTATGATTATGCTACTTCACTCATGTTTATTATATCATGATTTTACACTCTTTTCGCATGTTATATGTTTGTTCATTTGAGATTTCATGCCCTTTTATCGGGATTTATAGACAAATCTTATGGTTCTATGTTCTTTTAATAAGATATTTATTCTTTGCTCATATTTTAAATTAAGCTTATGATCAAGACCTTGATGAAATATTGATAATTTTTTCTGTTACTGAGCATCTAAGATCACCCATTTCTTATATTTCTATTCATAATGATTATAAAATATGATAATTCTATAAGTGAGTTGAGTATGGATCAATTATGGGGGAATATTCCCATGTTTTATAGAATAATATTCTTATGGAAATGATATTGAATAAATTTTTGTTTGTCTGGGGTTTCTTTAGTTGGTATCAGAGAAATTTTTAGTTATTTTTGTGGATAACTTTAGTTATTTTGAGGATTAGTATAATAGAACTTTAGTAGAAACCCTAGGTATAGGTCTAATTATAGGATAATATCCCAAAGTTTTGGTAAATTAAAGATTGTGTGGTTCTCCTAGAAATTAAATCCTTGTTTAAATACTAAAAACTGGATGTGTATTTTTCACAGCTGAACTAAGGGTTATCACCTTGATAAATTCTAGTTTAATATCTACTCAATCTTCACTTTGGTGCACGATGAGTGGGTCTAATACTCAAAACCTATCTAGACACTCTATAGAGATATTATTTTGTCATCACGTTTACTTTACAAGTAATTATAGACGATTCATTATGTCAAGGAATTCGGTTAATGAGTATGATAGAACCCAACCTAAAGAAACCTATATTGAACTAAGAGTGATTTAGGTTGAACTATTAGTTAATGTGATGGTTTTAAATAGTAATTAATTTTGAGGTTTAGTTTTTCATAAGAATATTTATGATAATATCTTATGATGTTAATCATTCATCACTCATGTTAACCCATTTTGATTTTGGTAATGGCTAAAGCCTGAATAAACCAAGTTAAAATGGATTTCATGGACAATGTTGAGGTTTTACCAATAATTAACCTAATGGGATAATATTTAGAGTGATAAATATTATGATTTTACCAAACCATCTATTAATAATTATTACTAGCAACATAGAATTAGTTGATTTTCCAAACACATCAAAGAAGATAATGATGAATACTTGTGGATTTTTAGGTGTTGAATATGATGAAAAAAAAAGATTCAATTTCCTTCATGTCAAAAATATGGGAAGATTCTCCCAAGGGAATGTCTTAGAGGTACTGCAATATGTTCTATTTTTGGTAATATATGGCATAGATCGACTAAGTTTGAAGAAAAAAATGAACAGTTTAGTTGACATGGTGAAAGGGAAAACGATTTTGTCTCGAGGTACTACTAATATTTTAATGTCTTAAATGAGATAAAATTAGGAATTTCCCAAATAAATTCCCCAATATAATGCTAAAAAGGATGATAGGCACTAAAAATTCTAATAAAAGGGAAAACTATACAACCATAACAATAAAATTAGGTTCTGAAAATGATATGGAATGAGGAACACTGATCACCCACTCAATAAATATGAGTTTTGTATTCATAGATTATTCCACCCACTCCTATGAACCTAAAATATTTTCTAAAAACTTAAAATAACCACCCCAATGACTAGATGTTGAATTTTTAATAAAAAATAATATTGGTATGATTATTGTATCCCAAGTATATAACTCCTCTCTAATATATGTTTATAGGAATGTGTTTCCTAAAAAATCATCTTATCATTATCATTCCTATGGTAAAATTTGATATGATATTAGAAATTAATTGACTCTCTTGACATAGGGTCTATGATAACTTTAAAGATAGTAAAATCATATCTTAAAATTTCAGAGACTCTATTTTTTCCTTGAATGACTTTGAAATATATTAAGGAATATTTTAGGAGCCAAGTGCTACGATGATGCAAGATTACGAGTCCCGGTTCACCTAGAATTAATTTTTAAAAAATATTAAATTTATTTATATCATGAAAATGATTTTTTTTAGAAATAATAAAATATCTTCTAAATATATTCTTAGATCAAAAACCTAAGATAATGGGTAAATTCAAAGTGCGAGGTTTACCCTAGGCATGACCTAATATTGTTCGGTGCCAGAAATATGATTGATGTGGTCATTGGTAGGTGTGTTTAATTAAAATAAATAAATAAATTATTTATTTATTTATTAAAATACCTAATTAAAAATTATATAAATACCCCCCTTATGATGATTTTCAAAGGGTTATCCACATAAACCTTTCTAGATCTGAGAGGAGGAGAGAATTCTTCATTTTCATATTGTCATCGAATGATGAATGATGACCGGATCGAGGTGGATAGAGAGACAACGAATGTAGAATATCATGCTCATCATTGGAAAAAAAATTCTTCACCAATAATAAATCCATAATCAAGGTATTCCTTCTCAATTACAATTTCCACCATTGATTAAAAATTTAAGCATGTATTTTTATTAATATTATTTTGATCTGTGATTTATCTACCCTTCACATGAGCCCAATTTTGATAAATTTAATTTTTTATTTAATTTTATATTATATTCCATGAACCACCCTTGAAAATCCCTAATTATATGATCATTGGCCAATAATGATTGGAAAAAAATGACATCATCTTTGTTTTTGTTCATTTACCCCACCCGTTCTTCGCATTCTTCACCATTGGACCATGAGGTCACGATTAGACTATTGCATGGAGGATTAAATCATGATTGAGCCCCATGATTCATGGTGGATGTTTAAATTATGACCGAATTAGAATTTTTTGGATAAATTGGAGAGGATTTCAGGTAGAGGTGATGGATTCATGGATTCAAGATCCAAAGAGGCGATGGAAGAGGCATGGGAAGTGTGCAGGATGTGTGAAAGACTTCCATAGGTGATTGGGATTTGATTTCTGGACATCAAAGGGATGGAATTTATGGATGGATGAAAATCACACCAGTTTCAGGTAGTTAAATGGAAGGAATCATAGCGGTGGCCACAGATCTAAAATTTATGTGAAATATTTGACTTTCTATGAAAAAAATGACTACATGGTGTGTACTAGGATGAACACGCACCATGTAGTCACCCAGCTATGAAGGATAGGGTTTCAAGAAAAATATAAGGATCACACACCATGTGTATTAGCTAGACGTTGTGTGACCATCCCCGAGTAACCATACCATGTTCCACCCGCACAAGATTAGGAATTTGTGTGGGAGGATATGCCATGTACTCTACGAGTATAGGGGCATGTTTTGATACCTAGGGAAGACCAAGTATATGACACAACCTGACAGACACAAGCACATCTAAAAGCACACGAGTAGGCCTTGGGTGGCTGATACATGCCATGTGGTCCCCGTACACATTATGTACAGTGACATAGCCATTTATTCGTGTCTAGAGAAGACATTACTAGGTGACAATGTGGAGTCACACGATATGTGGACCCCTATACATGTCATATATTTCCCACTACAACTTATTTCTCTAATATCTCCTCCTTTTGGACTCAAATTTTTGACGGTGAGTATCCTATACTGAGTGTTTTTTCACATATAATGTGATGGTGGACTTCATAGTGGATTTTGAGACATGATTCAATATTTTTTTATCATGAATTTTCTTTAGGAGGTGCTTGATGATGGCAGTGATTATGCAGGATCATCATAGAGTTCAAGTAGAGGAGTTACTCCCCTATCGCATTAGGGAATGATTCCTCTATCTATGGAGATGTTACTCCCCTACTGCACCAAGGTGTGGGTCCTCTATACTCATTATTATAGGAAGAGATGGTACTCCTCGGCTACATCAGGGTGTGATCCATCTATCCATGGGGACAATACTCCCTTGTCTCACCAGGGTGTGGGTCCCCCATACTCTTTATATTGATAGAGATGGTACTCCTTCATACTAAAAAGGGTCCAGGTCCTCTATCTACTAAATTGGAACTCCCTGTCATTTTGAGATCAAGAGGCATGCAAGTCATCCACATGATTTTTGGATCCCTCGGTTGTGGAGCGTTGTTACGGGGTGCAGGTCTCTCCACTTTTTTTGGTGAGGTTATGTGGGTCCTCTATCCATATAGATAGTACTCCCCTATTACACCAGGACACAAATACCATATTTATGACGATGGTACTCCAATGTCACACCAGGTCATAGGTCCCCCATAATCATAATTCTAGATATAGATATTGTACTCCCCTACATGGGCACAGGTCCTCTGTCTTTTATAATTTTCACTTCCTTAGAAAATAGAGTAGTGGAGAGGTACGGTCCCTCATCGTGAATTCTTCAGATAGACACATGAGATGTTGGGAATCAATGATGGACCTTTGGAGCTGCAAGAAGACTCATCATCCTAGGATGGGCTGTGAGATGGATGTCCCCTTTCTCTATCATCTGGATTTGTTATAAGAGCCTATATTTATGTTGTTGGGTTTCATTTTCCTCTTTATTTGGGTTGAGCTGACAACTTATATCATGTCTTCTATTACTCCATATTCATTTTTTGGGGTGTCTTACTGGTTATGTATATAATAACCCTTAAATAGGAATTTCCCACATGTTTCATGTCATATATATATGGTGGACAGGTCGGTGGTGGAATTAGAAGATCTTAGGTACACTTGGGTGCATTTCATAGTGTACGGTGGTTGAGGCTTAAAGATCAGGTGATAGGATATCTCAATATTCTTTCCTTCCATTTTTTGTTAGGTTAGTACATCTTTTCTAGTTTGGTGTGTATTTTTTTTCCCTTTACTTTTTAGATTACACTGTCATACTCTTTTATATTCTTTATAGGTTAATGCATAAATGGTTTCTATACTAGATGTTTTTATCTTTTATTTTTATTCCTTTTCACTTCTACATGGATATAGTTGGGTGTGTGTGTATAGGTACTTTAGTTAAAGGCCTCCCATTTTAGTTATAGCATCTTAGTGATTTTTTCCATCCACTGGACTATGGAGGTAGGCTTGGGGTTATGTTGGCCCGATCCTCTTTCAACTAGACAGGCCCTAGTGGTTCAGGTTGTTACAGAGTGGTATCAAAGGTGGTTTGACCTCAGGATGATGTTTGGAGTTTTTTCCCATTATGAGGTTTGGTTTGGAATTTAGGGAAACAATGTCAAAGTTTCTTGAATATGGATTCTAGGCCAAGAAACCCAGTATTGGTGTGGCGGCTGATGTATCCATACACTAGGACTCAAACTATCTTCTTGTCAACTTGGAATACTAAGACATTGGTTGCAGGTAACATTGGTACATGCATCATATAGGATTGAATCCTTTGACTATCCTTCTTGAGTTAGCTCCCCATATATATATGCTCATTTGACCAGGGTACGTATTGATTACTTTAAGGATTCCTCCAGGAATATAGAAAACCAGGTTACCGATTCAGGATCATGATGAAGATCTGATGAGTGATGAGGCCTTAGTTCAGGGGCCATCTTACAAGATCTTTCCTCCATGCAGGTAAGTTGCAGCACCCCTTCCTATTGAGCAACAAATTTTTCTAATATAGGAGGTTGAGGATGCATGAAGGATTATAAAACTCCATGAGTTATAGTGCCAGAAGAAACTGAAGTTCTATGGTGATCCAGATCCCCAGGAAATAGAGGATTGGCTTGAGTCATTAATATGATTTTTTAGACTTGTGTGGACCTCGAATTATCATATGATTGTTCTCCAGTTCTATTCATGAAAAATGAGTATAGATGCCTATGGATTTTTGTTGATTATATTCACCTAAAACAAGCTATAATAAGGAAAAAATACCCCTTCTTGAGGATTTATGACCACTTTGATCAGTTTCAAGGTGCGAGATGGTTCTCAAAGATCAATATCAGGTATGACTACCACCAGTTGAGGGTTTGTGAGGCTGATATTCCAAAGATGTAATTATGATTTCAATACATACACTAGGGTTTCCTAGTGATGCCTTTTGGTTTTAATAATTTCCCTATTGTGTTTATAGAGCTGATGAATCAGATCTTCCAGCCATACATGGACCAATTTGGTAGAGTTTGATTATAATAATAGATATCAATATACTTTCATCAAGGAACCTTTCAAGAATCTATATGGGAGACCTTTCAAGTCACCCTTATGCTAGAATGAGATCGATGAGGCATCTCCAATTGGGCCAGATTTGGTATCAAAAATGATGGAGAAGGTCTGGGTCATCCTCAATCGGATGAGGATAGCTTTGGGAAGACTGAAATCTTTTCATATCAACATCGTAGGCCCTTGGAGTTCGATCAGGGAGACCATGTTTTATTAAGATTCTCCCCATGATGAGGATTACAAAGATTCAGCTGGTGAGTCATATTATCTCCAAGGTTTATCAGTTCATTCGAGATCCTGTAGATGGTTGACGAGGTTACTTACCTCCTATCCTTACCCCCATAGTTTGATATAGTGCATGAAATCTTCCATGTGTCACAACTAATGAGATATTTGCATGGCCCTACACGTGTTTTTGATTGGTGTGAGATGAACATAGAGGATGGAGCCACCTTCATGGAGTACCTTGTGGAAATTGAGGATCAGTAGAAGAGGATCCTATAAAGATGGACTATTCCTTTGGTTCGTTTATTGTGGCAGCATGGTAGCATACATGAGAGCTCTTGGGAAGTGTATATCTAGATGTGGGCTCAATATCCCCACCTTTTTGCTCATTTTGTGTTTTTTAGGGATGAAAATATTTGGAGGGAATAATGTTGATACTTTTTTTCTTGCAAGGCTTTAATATATATTAAGTAATATTTTCAAATCCAGGCATAGATAGGATGCGAGATTTCAAGGCTCTATGAACCCGAAATTAAATTTATAAAAATTTTGAATATATTTATATCACACTTATACAGTTTTTCATAAATAATGGAATATATATTCATCTAAGTCTTAGATTAAAAATCCAAGAGCACAATTGAATTCAGATCATGGGGTTTACCCTAGGCATGACTTAAGGCTAGTCTACACCAAACGTCTGATTGAGGCAGCCGTTGGCGGGTGTGTTTAATTAAAATAAATAAATAAATTATTTTTTTGTTTTATTAAAAAACCTAATTAAAACCTCTATAAATACCCACTTATGATGATTTTTAAGGTTTTTACACATAACCCTTACTATATTTGAGAGGTAGAGGATAGTATTCTTCATTGGAGGATCATCATCGAATGATTAACGATGATCAAATCAAGGTGGATCATCCTCATCACTGGAAAATGAGTTCTTCACCAATGATCAATCCATAATCGAGGTAAGTCTCATAAATTTTAGTTTCCACCATTGATTAAATGTTTGATCGTGTATTTTTATAATTATTATTTCGATCTTTGATTTATATTCCCATCGCATGAGCCCAAATTTGATAAATTAAATTGTTGATTTAATTTTTTCTTTTATTCTATGAAATCACCTCTAAAAATCCCCAATTCTATGATAATTGGCCAATAACTATTGTCCAGTGATGATATAACCTTTGTTCTTGGGACTTTCCTCCACCCATTCTTCATGTTCTTCACTATTGGACTATGGGTTCATGATTTGACTATTTATTGGTGAATTTGAGTGTGATTGAACCCTTAGATTCATGGTGGATGTGTGCACAATGATCATATCAGAGTTTTGTAGATAAATTGAATATAATTGTGGGTAGAGATGATGGATTCAGGTATTTGGGATCCTAAGTGGTGATGGAAGAAGCATAGGCAATATACAGGACATCTAACAGACTACCGTAGGTGATCAGGATCTGATTTTCATCCACTGGAGGACTGAAATCGATGATCGGAGGCAAACCCCACTAGTTTTGGGTGGTTAAATGGTAGAAATTGTGGTGGAAGCTTTATATTTGGAATACATGTGAAATATGTGACTTTCTATGAAAAAAATGACTACATAGTGTGTACTGGGATTAACACACACCGTGTGGTTACCCATCTACGATGGCTAGGGTTTTGAGAAAAAGTTAAGGATCACACGGCAGGTGGTTAGGCCACACACCATCTAAACCTCCCTAGGTAGCCATGTTGTATTCCAAATGCACACACTTAGGACCCCATGTAGGAGTACAGGTCATGTACTCTTGTAGTTCATGGGAATGTGTGGCCTGACAGACACATGCACAACCAAGAGCACACGGGCAGGCCCTGGGTGGCTGAGACATGTTGTGTGGTCCCTATACATGCCATGTATAGTGACATGGACATTGATCTATGTTAATAGGATACATGTAAAGGTGATGAGGCAGAGTCACATTCCATTTAGACCTCCATATGCACCGTATATTTCCCTCCACAGCTTCTTTCTCTCATATCTCCTTCGTTTGGACTCAGATTTTGGATCGTGAGTAGCCTACCCTGATTTTTTTTTCTTCTTATAATATGATATTGTACTTCATAGTGGATTTTGAGATATTATTCAAGATATTATAAGCACTACACTTATTTAGGTGATACTTGATGATGTTAATGATTGGTCAGGATTATCAGAGAGTTCATGTAGAGGAAGTACTCCCCATCGCATCAGGTAATGGTTCCTCTATCTATAGAGACAATACTCTACTATCGCACCATAGAATGGTTCCTTCATACTTGTTATTACAAGTAAAGGTGTTACTCCCCTATAGCATCAGGGTGTGGGTACTCTATCCATGGGTACGGTACTCCCCTATCACACCATGGCATGAGCCCAATGCTCTTTATTTTGATAGAGATGTTACTTCCCCCTACTACAAAGGGTGTAGGTCCTCTATCTACCATAGTGGAACTCCCATGTCTTTTTGAGCTCTGAAGGCATGTGGGTCCTCCATGAGAGTTACGGGCCCCTCATATGTGGAGCATAGTTTTGGGGTGTGAACCCCTCCACCCTTTTTTGGTAAGGTTACATGGGACCTATCTCCATAGAGACAGTGCTCCCCTGTCACATCGGGGCATGGTTCTTCCATACTCATTATTCAGATGGAGGCAAAACTCCCTTATTGAACTAGGGAATAGGTCCTCTATTTATGGGGATGTTAATCCCCTATTTAACCAATTCATGGGTCCCCCATACTCATTATTCTAGATATAGAGACAGTACTCTCCTACATGGGTGTGAGTTCCCTATATTTTAGATATTGTACTCCCTTGGGGTGTAGAGCAATGGAGAGGTGTGGTCCCACCTCATGACTACTTCAGAATGACACTTGAGAATATGGGAATCAATAATGGACCTTTTTAGTTGTAGGAGGACTCATTATTATGGGATCTCTTGTGAGATGGTGATACCCTTTCTCCCTTATCTGGGTTTCTTATATGAGTATATATCTATGTTATTGGATTTTGTTTCCCTATTTCTTTGGGTTGATATGACTACTTATTTCATGTCTTCTATTTCACCCTCATTAGTATTACTGTGTATGTATATACTCACCACTACATGGGATTTTCTCACATGTGTCGTGTCTTATGTAGATGACGAACAAGTCAATGGTGGCATTTATGGAGCTTAGGGATACTTGGGTGCATTTGACCATGTATGGTAGTTAGGGCTTAGATAATAGGATCCAAGCTCCCTCAGCATTCTTTCTTTCCAGATGATATCTAGTAGGAACATATTTTCCGGTTGGGCATGTATTTTTTTCCATTACTTTTCATATTACACTATAGTACTCTTTTGTATTCCCTATAGGTTATTTCATGCATGGCTTCTACTCAAGATGTTACTATATTTTATTATTATTCCTCTACACTTCTTCATGGAGATGGTTGGGTGCGTGCGTACAAGTACTTTAGAAATGGCCTCCCATTTTCGTTATTCCTTGTTGGTGCTTGTCACTAGCCCCTAGCCTATGGGGAAGGCTTAGGATTGTGGAGGCCTGATATTCCACTAGCTAGGTTGGACCCAGTTGGTTGGGTCATTATAAAAATAAACCCATGAAAACTAATACAAGGATAATTATAAACTCTCTATGAAAAATCACTCCCGTTATACTATTGTATTTAACACAAATGGTTAGAGAAAAACTCATCATTAGTTATATTCCTATTATGAGGGAAAAGACTGTTTCACTATTAAAACCAATGATAGTGAGGAAGAAACCTCATTGGAAATTAAATATTGAGTTATGTGCACCCTAAATATTCTAATCGAGTAATAATTAAAATTTCAAGGATGTAATTTATTTAACGGTGGTGGGGGAGAATGTAATGACCCTAGGTTTCACTAGGAATTTTTCTTAAATAAACATGATATTTCTATACATGAACCACCAAACTAAAATGATCTGTGACATACAAGATTAATATTATTATAGAAAATTATTATAAAAATAAACCCTTTTGTAAATAAATAGATAATTATCAATTAAAAATTATTACATTTAGAGGATAAATAACTAATATGATTAAAAGGATTTCCCTTTCTCAAATAATAGTTTAAAGTCTTAATAAATTAAATCATCCAATTTTAAATGAATATTATGATAATATATAATATCACATTATTTAATTAGAAATTGTTTTATAATAATATCAAGAACACTTAATGTTCAAAAATGACATTTTTCAATAAAAGCGGTTTTCTTTTTATTTTTGTATTTTCATTTTAAAAATAAATTTATAAATTTTAGAATTTGAATTTGATAAAAAAATATTATTTTTGAATTTATAATTTCAAAATTATCTGAGTATTATTTTTTTATTTTTCTAAATAATTTATTTTCCACGAATAGTGAAAAATATAGTTTTTACTAAAACCATAGTGTTTATGACTCTATCGAGGAGTAGGTATAACATAATAACTTATAAAAAATTTTAAATATTAAAATATTTATCTAAGGACTACAAATATTCATTTATAAATACCATTGTAAATTTAAAAAAAAACTTATGTTTAAAATTTTATGAACTTAATTAATATTTTCAAATAAAATAAATTGTTTTATTTTTTCCTTTAATTATCATTTTGGTAAAATTCAGTTTTGTATTTATTTTAAAGCCACATAATTTTTTTTATAATAAACCAATTTATATCATTAAAATAAAAGGTATTGATAATGTTATCCTGCGCATAAATTTTAAGCTTAAACATACACTTTTTTTCTATAAAATGGTTTTTATGCATTTCATGTGCTAATATTAAATTTAATTTTTCTTAAAAATAAAAGTTTTATCTGATAAAATAGGTTCATTATTTGGAATAATTACGTATAAATTAACTAATAATATCTATTTTATTTTTATTCATACAAAATGAATTACTTGGTTAGAAACTAGTTACTCTGGTAAAATCCAAAAGGGTAAAAAAGGTTAACCAAAGGGGTAAAAGGCCTAAAAGATTATAAAAATATTTTTAATTGATTTGTTGAGGTGTGGATCTTAAAAAAAATCTCCAATCCATTATTGATCATTTTTATTCTTCTTTACATGTGAAATATATCCTCTATTTATATTGAGATGAAATAATTATAAAAAATCCATTCTCGCCACTTATAAAAGGGTTCTATCACCACCCCTTAAATACCATTATAAATTTCAATTTCCTATTGAAAATATTCACTCTGTATTTCCTCTAGAACCATATTTCACTTCCTTCATCTTCTAGACACAAGATTTTGTGCTAAATCCTCCCTTTATAAGGAATCCTCTAAGGGAAACTCAAAGTTCTCAACATAAGTATTAACTTTTCCTTAACATTGTTCTCTTTATATCTTTCCCATTAAAATATATTTTTACCAATATTATATTATTAATTTAGTATTAATATTATACTGATTTTTTATTTTTGGATTAACTATTAACCTGTTTTACCCTTATTCATTTAAAAAATATATTTTTGCGTTTGTGCGAACTACCACCTCCACGAAGTGATGTCTTCCATTTTTCACCATCGCCTATTTTAGTTGGTTACAAGGATGGAATTAATGAATAAATGTAATATATATAGTATAATTATTATTAATAATAGAAAAATTATAAACTACCTTCATTCTCTCTCATCTATTAAGAAAAATGAAAATGTCATTTGTGTGTTTGTGCGGAATACCACCTCCACGAAGTAATGTATTTAATTTTTTGTCTAGTTTATTTATTATTTGTTAAACACTATTAAAATAGGATTAATGACCTTAAAAATATCTAAATATTATTATTATTATTCGTTAATAATGATATTATTCCAAAATAAACTACTTTCATAACTATACTCATCCATTAATTATGGTATGTTCATGTTTGGGTCGATTTAACCACAAACTTGAACAATGCTATAAGATAATATCATTAATGGATATGAGAACTTAATTAATAATAATATATTATATAAATAAGTAAATAATGGTTTTATTTTGATTCTATAAATAAAATGTTAATATTAAACTTATTAATTAAGATACCAATGTTTGTTTGTTAAAAACCATCAAAACATGATCATTGCCAATTTAATCTTTAAGGGTCATAAAAAACTCCTATAGAATTAAATTAAAAAATTATATATAATTATAAATAATAAATTAAATTAATTTTTATGATATAATAATGATGAAATTTTTGAGAAGAATGAAGAAAAACACAACTATTGCCAAACTAGTTCAAAATGATCAAGATTACTCACACCTGATATTGAAAATAAATAACAAACTACTAATATACATGTAGAGAATAATTATAAATTAACATTATAAAAGTTTATAGATATGAATAAGTTTCTAAAATATGTTATTATGGTATTTATTTATTTTATACATGATATTCAAGTACTTTATTGGAATTCAAGAATCATGGTAAGGATTATTTATCTCCATTTTCAATTCCATGAGACATGTTTGATATTATGCACCATAATTTATTTTATATGTTGTATTCACTGCCTTATTATTTTCTTATATGATAAATATATTTAATTTCTTGATATTTTAATTTCTATTTCATGTTATCCCTCTCATTTTCTTTTAATTCTTACATTACCAAATCTATAAATAATTTTCACGACTCAAATCTTCTTTCTTGAGTTACAATGCCTCTTCATGAAATTATTTATTACATAATTGGTTTATTCCACCTTAATATTTTATTTCATGGTACTTTATCTTATTATTTTTATAAAATTACCTTTGAATTAAAATCTTTTACTTTGAATAATTTCTCTTTCAAAGAGTATATCATTGTTGACAATAATTATCATATTCCTTAATGGTGGTTTCTCATACTTGTCTATATTTTCTTTTCCAACCAATTTTCATATTTATATATTGAAAACCAAATATGTTTTATTCCATGTGATAGTCATATTCAACATTTCAAAATTGAAAAAGGATGTTTGGTTATCTCTTTCTATGATGTGGGTTTTAGCAAAGGTATATTAAAATATTAAAATGTTTTCCCCTTTATAATAATTTGATTTATATTCCATTCCAAATTTCCTCAGGATAACATTAATGAATTTTTAAAGGCTCCATTATTGATGATTATTTTTAAAAGTAAATATTTTCAAAATTTTCCGCATTACCTTTCAAAAAAACATTAAAAAGTGATTTGTAACTTCTTTTTTTATGATAAAGTTAAAAAGATTTTATAAAAACTATTTTTTGGTTTCACTTACATTTTTATCTTTATAAAAAAAGGGTTTTATTTCTTTGAAAATTATTTTCATAAATTACCATATAAATTATATTATACTATTTTGAGGCATTAAACTCATGGAAATACTTTACTGCTTTTGTCTTTCATAATCATCCACTTTGAATAAATTTGGTTTTTATTTTAATTCATTTCCTCTGTGAAAACTCTATATTTCCTTCCTTTTATTGAAGGGTGTTCACCTAGATGTTGCACATTTATTGATTAGGTATATTATTGACTTACCCATATACCCTTTATCTATACAGTTCAAATACCATATACTTGAATATATTAGTTAAAGGTAATTTACTTATAAAGTTACTAAATATATTTGGATACCCATTTATTTTCCATGGTTTTATCATGTAATTATTATTAATGGAGTTATGAATGATTTATTTATGTGATTCTATTTGAAAAGTATATGAAACCCATTTTCTTCCCATGGGGTTTCATGATAAGTTGATTGATTGATATATTATGGAACACTTATGTATGTATCGTGATGGGTGGGGTCTTGTGCCACCCTCCAATATATTGGTTAATGTTTTATATATCATGAGATAATGTATCATGGGCCTTATTGGATATGATCACAAATTAAAGGGAGATCCTTATTAGATTACAATAAAAATATAAAGGTTGATAATTCATGGATTTTCTCAAAATATGATGATACCCTATGATTATGTTTGTATAAAATTTCATTTTTATTCTATGTATTAAGGGAATTTTACATTTCCATGTTATATTCCTATGATTATTCTCCACGACTCATGTTTATTATCACATGATTACATACTCTTTTTCCATGATATATGTTTTTTCATTTGAGATTACATTTCCTTCTATCATTATTTATATATAACTATTAGACTTTTATTTTCTTTTAATAATTCATTTTCCCCCTTCTCATGTTTCATCTTAATATTATGATCTGACCCTTGATGACATATTGAAAATTTTTCCCTTTACTATGTGTTTGAGATCACCCCTTTATTATGTTTCCATTACCCCAGTTATAAGTATGATTATAAATTATGATAATTATATAATGTATTATATCATTTCTAAATTATAGAGGAATGTTCACAAGTTTTGTAGAATAATTTTCTTATATATTTAGACCTTAATGAAACTAAACCTTCCATTCTTGGGATTGTGAGATGATTTATGAGTTGTGTCTTATAAAAGTGATGTAAAATAAAGATATGTTTATCTTGGGTTGTTTTAATCTAGAAACTTAACCATTTTATAAATATAATATTTATTCATTAAATCCATTTGTGTAACAAACTGTGTAATTTGGTGATAAAAAATGAAATATGTCATTTTTAGAGGTGTCAGTTTGCACGCAACACGAGTAACATTCTCATTTTTCTATGTAAATGGGAGGAAGGTATATAGTGGTTATTAAATCAAAATAATAAAAATTTATTATACTAAAAACAATTATATAATCATGTTAGGTTGGTTATATAATATTTTGATGATATTTAAGAAGAAAGAAACTTGAAAGAACTCTACAAAAACAATTACCAATTTCTTGGATATCCTCATTTGAATCTATCCTAAGGCCTTCTTAGATTGATCTTTTGAGAATAAAAAGCCCTATATTAAATGAAAAATAAAGTTAAAGAGGGATTTTTTAGGGATTTTTTGATCTAGTCTGATCAATGTGTTTGGATAAGTGATGCGGTGAATGGATCCTTTTATAAGTCATAGGGGTGGCACTTTTGTAATTACTTATAACTTTAAAATAAAATAAACATAATTCTCAAAGAAAAGTGGAACTAAATTGAAAATTTATGAAAATAATATGATTTGTGTTGATAATAAACTCAACCAATCAAATTTATACATGTTTTTGTGATAATTGAATCTTTATCCCTTAGTTTAATCTCCTCTTTAACCCTTTTAACCTTCACTACGGTGACAGACTTTTACCATGATAACTCATTATTATGACCAAAAATGAAATTAAAATTATTAAAAAAATTGAATATGATGATTCAAAATATGAAAAAAAAATATTAGATTTAATTTTTAAAGGTTTAAAAATTAATATAAATATTAGCACACATAATGCATAAAAATCATTTTTAGAAAAAAAAAATGCACCGTTAAGAAGAAAAATGAACTTATTCTTTTTACTTGTTCATTAAAAAAGTTATATGAATGTTAATTTATTTAATTTATTATATTATAAATACATTTTACTAAAATTATTCACTATTAGTGATTAATTCAATCTATTAAAGATAAAAATACATTACACGCATAATTTTTTTTCTAAACAATATATCTTTTTATCATCAGATGATTTTATCTTCATTTATAATCAATTTATAAAATATTTATGAATGATTATTCATTTTTTTACATTTATAAAAAACATTTTCATTAAATTTAATATTCTAAATAATATAAATTTACCTTTTAAATAAAAATATACAAATAATGTTTTTAAACAAAACATTTAAATTTAGTCAAGAATTATTAGATTATAATTATTTATAGTTTATCAATAATTTTATTAATGTTATTAATTTATTTTAATAATAATTTATTAAATTTAAATCAATAAATTTATTGATACCATTTCCCCAAAATTATTAATTTTACAAAGTCATTTATTTTATTAATTGTGTTTCATTTAATTATCTTGTAATTTATTTTATAATGTATTATAAAAAATAATTATTAACTTTAGTTTTGTGTTATTTATATCAAAAGATATAATTCATACTAGTTTTATTTAAAGAATAATACACACTAAAATATTGAGGTGTTACATTATCTCCCCTTAAATAAAATAAATCCTCATAATTTTAGTATTTCCGTACCAAATTGAATGTATCTTTAATTAGGTATAATATTATATTTATATTTTAACATGATATATAATTTATAAGTTAATAATATGAAAATTAGTATTTATTAAATAAATATTTCTAACACTGTGTATGTACTATTATAAGACTCATTCTTATGAATGAGTTTCCAAAAGAATACATTGATAGTTGAGAAATATTTTCCACATAATTTTCAATAGATTTATGATCCTCCTACTTAAGTCTGAGGAATTATTTTACCATAAAGATAGAGAATATAAGTAAATGTAATTACTTGATTTCATTCCATTCTATAAGCACAACATCATCATTCAGTTGTCTTTTGATTAGTTTTACATCTTTTCTTCATATCATATTCTAAATGATAAATGACCATAATGATTTTTTCATGATTAAATCATGAAAATAAACTTTTAATGGATCATAATATCTACAAAAGGATTAAAAGTTATTCCACCTATATCTATCTATTTACTAAAACAAAAAATGTCAGAATAAGTTAAAATAATACTCAATATGATAAAACCTTTATATAAAGGAGTTGTACATTCATATTCAAAAACAAATCTCAAATTAAATAATTATATAAATAACTAAACTCTAAAACTATTTAAAATATTCATGACCAAATTCAAAACCCAAAAAAACATAAATTTTTTATCATATATTCTTCCAAAATCAAATTACGTTTTATCTCAAAAATTATTGAACCTCAATTGTCATTTAAAACATTTCTTTATATATCCTAAAAAAATAAAAATTATGTAAAATTCAACCACAGGTATAACAATTGGGTTTACAATTAGTGGGTATATGTTCATATTAACCAATATCATTGAATATATTCTCATTACAACCAGATTCCCAATAGCTTCCATGATTTAAAAATTCATCCTTATGGTTCAATATCCTCAACAAACATGAAAGATATAAAATATTGTGTATACCTGATATGAAATAAATTATTAGATAACTTTGATTTTATGATAAAAGCACCCGTTATCATGTCATTTGGGTCTTCAAATTCATCTGTAGGAATCACATAAGCTTGACCACAATCTCTATGCCTTTTTAAGGTAAGTTACATTGACGCTTAGAGATTGATGAGAATAGTTCCTTGTCTCCTTATAATTGAATCATTGTACATATACAATATTTCATTCAACTTTACATTCAAGATATTGATGGCCTTTATCTCAAAACTTGAAACAAAATCTCATTCCCTTCAAGAAAATCATAGAGTGTTTATTTCTATAATTATTATATGTTATAAATTACACACTTTACTTCTCTACCTTTCCACATTTATATTCACATATAAAATAACCATCCTCTTATTCTTTTGATTTTATTAGAAAATATAATACTTGAATAATTCCTTCTATTCTTTAATAACACTTGATATTATATCTTTATATTTTAATTTTTTTTGTGATAGTAACACCATTTAACGACTTGTCTTTTTTCATAAAAGAAACAATCAATATTACTTTCAGTATTATGTATATAGTCTATAGCATTACTTGATAATATGATAAGGTTAAACTCATATTTAGTAACATTTTTATCTTCCCATTTTCTTAAATAAAAAAAATATTTCCAAATAAATTCATTTCTCACTAGAAATGAATTTTTCAAATAATATCTCCTTAAAAGTATCTTGTTCAGTGCCCTCTATCTCCTCAACATCCTTAGTTTTTTGTATCAATGTCTTCCATTGATAATAATATCCATTTAAATAATAAACTACTAGAATGACATTCCCCCTTTTATCACTTACCAAATCCATAAATATATTTTCAATGGACTTGATCCATTGTTCAAATACCAATGGATTAGTTGTTATATTAAAGGATGGATGTTACTTCCACATTAAGTGGTCCAATATCATTTCATTATGCTATGAAGAAATAAGTTTCTCCATATATTCAAGATTATTAGTCCTAAATTTTACTAATGTATTTATAATCTGTTAATCTCTAACTCCAGCCTTATGGATTCACTTAGGAGGGAAATACCAACATAGATTATGGGTATTGACATAGTTTCAATTTATTACTATATGTTCCATTTGTAAAAAAAATGAATACACTTAATTAGCTCATAAAATTATGAATATTGAACTATAGAATAAAAAATCCTATACAGGTAAAAGTTCTTGAGCATTCTATGGGTTTATCATAATGATTGCGCTAACTATATTCTTCTAAAAATTTAGTTCCCAAGGTTCCTACTAAACTTACAATGATGCCACATATAATAAACCAAGATCTACTTACCCAAAGTTTATATTTATTATATTACATTGGTATGGGATATAAGGGATTTAATCACACAAGATTGATCAGTTTAATAGTTTTTGAAGACTATATACATAAATTATTGAAATATTGCATTGGAAACCTAAAACTCAACTTATAAGATTGATGAAAAAAAATTATTGTTTTTGTTAAATACCTAAAATAATTTTTAGATCTCTTATTGGTAACTTGGGGAAATGAAAACAAAATAAATGGTGATCTCAAACACTTAGTAAGAGGCTTCGTACAATGGAAACTATCATTAAATACATAAAGAATAAACAATATGACAGAATAAATAATCAATATATATGCCATATAATCAGTAAATTGAGGATAAAATATATTCATTGATAATAAAAACAAATTAATCATATGGAAAATAATAACTGATTTCATAATTAGGGAATGCATAATTCTATAAATCTAACTTTCACTATTGAGGCCTCAGCCAGTACACTTTCAATAAATGGTAAAACATACACAAATACCCAAATAATAAAGCATAAAAACTTGTTTTTCTTATGATACCAACTAGATGTATCAAGGGGAAATATAATTTTATGACCCACCCATTACTAAACATGCCCAGTGAATTCATCATATATTGAACGATCAATACAATACATAACCAATATGACTTAGTAGTAAATATCCATATTTAATCAAGTATACAGAATGCCAATATTACCTAGTCAATAGAATAACTTTCTTATTAATATTCCTTAATCTAAAACCATATATAGAAATGGGTATATTATTATGAAAATATTGTAATACTAGACATGATAATAAATATATGCGTGGAACAAAAGAACATGGATATGGAGGAAAAAAATAAAGTCAAAATAATGATGGATAGTGATAAAGAATATAACTTCAAATAAGTGAATTAATTTAGAATAAGACTTATATTAAAAATAAGGTATATACTATAAATTATTAAGTTATTAAAGGAGACAATATTCATAATAAATGAATGTTTTTTTAAATGCAATTCTTTTGGGAGATAAATAAAAACTTTATTAAAACTTTTGTAACTTAGTTACAAAATTGAAGATAAAATTCATTTCCAAAAATCATCTCACGAGACATTAAGGGGAATTTTAAAATATAATTTATAAAATAATTTAGAATTATATAATATTTAAAATAAACTATGCTTAAGTAAGAAAATTTGGATTTTAAGATAAAAATATACATAAATGAAATGAAATCCCTTTTCAAGTATTTTAAGAAAATAATATTCTTTTCATTTGTTATAAAAATGGAAAATTCTCAAAATAATTGTAATATATATTACCTTGTAAAATAATTAAAACTTGTAAATTAATATAATTAATGAATAATATTCATAATTACTTAAAAATCTATTCATGCGTAAAATGTCAAAAAGAATTTTTGTTCACACTTTTATAATGAAAGTAAAAAATGTCTTATATAGAAAATGTTGAGAAGATTCATTTTATACTTTTGAAAGGAAATTAAATGTTTATATAAATTGAAATTTATAAATCATTTAAGTTAATAAAAGAAATTTTTTGAAATAAAATAAATAATATGGATATAAAATATAAATATTCCCAACCAAAAATTATAAATAAGTTCATCGTTTATTATAAAAATCCATTCAGTAGTTTTAACTACAAAAGTGAGGAAAAATTGGAAATAATACTTGAAAAACATAGAAATGATCATAGGATAAGAAAATATATAGGGTTTATGTGAGTAAAAATATATAATTCCCTTAATGGAAATTGTAATATAAACAATCCCAACAAAAATTGAGATTGTAAAATAAACCCTTTCCTCAGACTTCTGGTTGGTCGAACACGCTCTAACATTCCATATAATAAATTTAAATTTATTATAAAAATATATTATAACTATATTTACATTTATATTACTTTATATTATTCATTTATAATTTCTCATTATCTATTTATTAATAATTATTTGTTAAAATCAATATTTTATGTGTTAATTGTTCTGTTTTCCACATATGCTTCTCTTCAGAGGTTATGATCCTTGCAACTTGGTCAAGGTTTCATAATCTAAAAAATATTCATGAAGTTATAAATTATGTGGTTGATATAGTTATAGATTCCTATGGTAATTCCATTGAATTCATGGTAACATTTTTCATAAAATTCTTAAAATTTTATTTTTTTTAGAAATTTTTATTTCATAAAAAGAATTTATTTTATTAAAAAATATACATAGTTATATTAGTTTTTACACGAGTGATGTTCTCATTTTTCCAATTAAAGGGGAGTAAATTATATAATGGTTATTCCATCAACATAATAACATTTTAGTATAATAATAATACTTGTTTATTCATCTTAAGATTGTTATAAATTATTTTTAGGAGGTTTAAGAATAAAGAAACTTGAAATAACCTAGTTAAAATAATTAACACTTAGATAACCTCCTTTGGATCTATCCTTAAGCCTTATTAGGTTGGTATTTTAGGAATATCATAACCTCTAGTAAATTAAAAAATAATGTTGGAGGGGTATTTTTTTAGTGATTAGTAGAGCTAGGGTACTCAAGGTGTGTAGAGAAGTGAGGTGGTTAAGTGATCCTTTTATAAGTGAGAGGGGTGACACTTGTAAGTACTTATAACTTTAAAATAAAATAAATTTCATTCTAAAATTAAAGTGGTACTAAATTTAAAAATTTATATGATAATATGAGTTGGTTTTATAATCCACTAAACCAATCAAATTTAGACATGTTTTTTGATAATTTAATCCTTATCCCTTAGTTTAACTTTCTCTTAAACCCTTTAAACCTTCACTGTGGTGAAAAACCTTTACCATGGTAACTAATTTTTATAAACAAAAATGAAATTAAACTTATTACTAAATATTAATATTATAATTTTAAATATAAAAACCATTTTAATCGATTAAATTTCTAAAGGTGTTAAAAATTAATTTAGATCTAATCACCTATAAAATGAAAAAACACATTTTTTTAGAAAAAATGCATCATTAAGCATTGAAATGAACTTATTATTATTTCATTCATAGTAACAAACATTAGCTGAATGTTAATTTATTTTATTTAATATATTATCAATAAATTTCTCTAAAATCATTCACTAATAGTGATTAAATTAATTTATTAAAGATAAAAATACATTACGCACATAAAAACAATTTTCTGAAAATATATCATTTTACCATAAAATGATTTTATATTCATTTCTAACCAATTGATAATAAATGTGTGAATTATTATTAATTTTTTTAAATGTATAAACAATAGTTTTCAATAAATTTTATATTACAAATAATATAAATTTATCTTTTAAATAAAAATATAAAAATAATGGGTTTGGACAAAACATTTATATTTGGCAAAGAATTATTTGATTAGTATTCCTTATAATTACTTAATATTTTTATGGATACTATTAATTTATTTAAAAAATAATTTAATGAATTTTTATAAATATTTTTTTACATATCATTTCATTAAAATTATTAAATTTATCAAAAATATATAATTAATCAAAATAGATCCTAAAGAATTAATAATTCCCTAAGTAAAACAGAACCCTTTTAATTTTACAATGCTATTTATTTTGAAAATTATATTTCATTTAACTATCAGGTAAGGTATTTTATTTTGTATTGTAGTAAACAATTATTCACATTAATTTAGTGTTGTGTTTATCACATGTCATGAACCAGGCCAAGTCGTCTATCCATCAGATGCCCAAGCTAGCCCGTGAAATCCTCGAGGTGTGTACCCAATCACCCTAAGGTGGTGTATAGTTCTAGAGCATCAGATAAAAATCAGTGGGTGCGGTTTTTACCTAAATAAAAATGTTAAAATATAGAAGAAAAAAATCAAAAAACCATTATGAATCATCAGTAAGTCAGACATCCATTCTAAAAAAAGCATAAAATAATAAAAACAGTAGTATATAAAAGTGGTAAACAAAATAAACAAGCATATCTCCCCACTTACCCCATCTAACCTCTCCTAAAAAAGAACACCACCAGATGAATATCCTTGGAAAATAATATATAGTACACATAAGACCATATAAATAAGTAAAAAGTCCTACATGGTTGATGTAATAAAAGGAAATAACACAAATAAACTATCAACATACCGCCATGTGACTCTAGGAGTTAGCATCCAAAACTAAAATCTAAACACTTCAAGAGTGGTAATAAATGATATAGAATGTGAAACTGATATGATATTATAGGAATGATAAATAATATCAGTAATAAATCAAAAGGAAACCACACCCCAAGTTTAAGCTTTAAATAAAATATACATTTAGTGATAGTTTGAAATACATTAATTAAAAATAGATTTTCTGAGCATGGTCACATAAAAGCCAATGTCATTTTAAAAACATTACCTTTAATTTTATTTAAATGAGAACAACCAATTTAAAAACAATCCTCAAGGGAAATGCCTTATTAATTAAAATACTCATTGAAAAATTGTTTTAAACCAATTTTATAGTAGAATTTTCAATAAACATAAAAATACCATTTTACTAAGGATAAATGATTCTCAAGAAATAATAAAAGTATATATATCTTACGTAGTATAAAGAAAGGTAGAACCAAAAAAAGTTAAATAATCAATAAATTTAAATTGATTATCATGGGGAAAACACCCCAAGGGTCACCAAGAGATAGGGGAACCCTAGAACATACTTCACTAACATCAGGCATAAAGGATAGTAACACATCATTAGATAGTATAATAAATGAAAAAACTTTACTAGTCTAGCTAGTAGAAAGGAAGTTTGTCCTATCTAGGTTCACCTACCCAAATTCTTAGGGTTCCCATGATATTTGAATAAAATAAATACCAAAAAAATATAAAATATAAATGAGTGAAAATATAGATACCATAACCACGTAAAATCTATAAAAAATCCAAGACACATTTCAAATAATCAATACAATAATATCAAGCATAAAAAATGGAGATCTAAATTGAAAATCAATAAATGTCTTAACACTTGTTTGAAAATGTACTAAATAGGCCCTATAATTCATTTTAGAAATCCACTCAAAAATTTATTTGGAAACTATGTTTAGTTATTATAGTTAAATCCTTATAATTTTTCTTCATTTTTATCCTCACATACATTTACATGTGTATATATATATATATATATATATATATTTGTGTGTGTGTGTCCCTTAGTGGACAAACCTAAACACCATCCTATGAATTAGTACACACACAATGATATATATGTATGTATGTATGTATAACCTTGTATAATATCATAATGAGAAATGCGTCAAAATATATTCATAAACATCAAATTTTATTTAGAACCTAATTTTAAAAAATTAAATCAATAACTTGAAATTTCATGGATTTATATGGAATGATAAGAAAAACTAAGAATAAATTGAAAATTACGTTTTGAAATCCAAAAAAAAATTGACGCACCAAAACTTGTGATTAAAAATCATTCAGGAAACCCATGGGACACTTTGTTTGAAAAGAAGTAACTAAATGATTTTAATTTAAACATTTATAAAGAAAATACCATCTTATTTGATGGAAACTAAGTAAATCATTGTTTCTCTCTCAAAGGGGTACATATATATAATTAATATTATCAATAAATACATAAAAAATAAGTTTAAAGAGAAATAAATATAGGGTTATATAAATTAATTACTTAAACATGGGGAAATCTACATGAGACTCGTTTTATTCCACAAACAAGGTCCAAAACCATGAATAATGATGAGAAGAAGTGATTTAAATAAGATTTCACACCCTTGTAAACAAGAACTAAAAGAAATCAAAGTCCAAAACCACTTAGGGTTTGGTCCACTCATGCTTGTAAGAAGGGGATAGGAAAGGAATAAAAAGAAGGAAGAGGAAATATGAGGAATATGTGATGTCCCAACCCAAGTTTCACTCAAAGGTGCCCTGAACTGGTGGGTAACATGGACTCAAGAATTCCTCCCCATAGGCCGAGGCTTCCAACTGGTAGTGAGGTCTAAGGGTGTGTCTGTGGGGAGACTATAACCTATGGTCAGAGTATCACAATGGTAATAATCAATGGGTAAATATAGGAAGCATATTAATAATAGAAAAGACAATAGAATAACGCATAAACATCAAAGCACTAAAAAATAATATGAAGAAATAATTTGAATCATATGAAAAAGATGATGATGTCATGTATCTTAAAAAATATGAAAAATGTGTATACATGGTAGCAAGTAGTCAATACAGTACATGATATACAACAAGAACCAAAAGGCCAAAATATATCCAAGAATCCTAAGCTCCATCCCGGTAATATTTTACCAAGATCCCATCCTAAGTCCTACAAGAAGTCACGCATCTATAAGTGGATTCTTCCCCTAATCTACAATTACAAGAATATAGTCTACCCGACTACCATCAGAGGCCTAGATAGGGTGTGAGATAAACTCATTAGACCACCACAAACAATGTCTATAAATATCCAGTCCATGTATGTAACATGTAAGTGTGAAAATATAATAATGAAAAGTAGTAGTAATAACTGTAAATGGGTCAGCTTTAATTTCTGAAGGAAAACCTAGCTGGCACTACATTCTTCGGCCCATGCCAGAATATCTCTTAACAAGTATCAAGGGATGCAATGCCTAGTGTCACTTGAATAGGGAATTCCATGCATAATATCACAATATTAGGGACTCCATTCCCAATATCACAGTAAGGGTTGTCATTCCATTATATAAGAACAAGGGTCATCATGTTTGGTATCATGGTATAGGGTCGTCATTGCCGGTATCACATTTATAGGGATTCCATGCTCGTCTCATATATATAGGGTCTACATGTATTTATTATATATATAAGGGTTCCATTCCCGTATAATATATATATATATATGGTCTCCATTCCCATATCACATATATGGGGACTCCATGCTTGTATCATATATATAGGGTCTCCGTGACCGTATCACATATATTGGGATTGCATACCCGTATCATATATATAAAGGGTATTCATGCCCATGTATCACATAGCAGAAGGGACGCCATGCCCATATGTATATAAAACATTCACAAGGGTATCCATGCCCATTTAAAATAATTAACAAGGGTCTAAATGCCCATTATAATTCACAATTAATTAATATTCAAATAGGATTTACAACTATTGACATCTCATTCTAACAAGGGAATAACCATTGTTCCATTTAATTAGGTGACACGGGTGTACCAATAACCTCCATTCATTTCAATTTAAAAATATAATTGTGTTATCTTTGTTATACAACAATTATTATGCATTTAATTTATACTATTTCAATTCAAATTTTCATGCCAAAACCATTTAGATGATGGTTTGGTTGTTTATTCATTCATAGCCACAATGAAAATTTTATTGGCACACCTCTAGGGGTGGACACAATTGAAGAGGGACCTATACCAATATGAACCATGGTATTCTAGGCAAATTATATCAAGAAATATTGATTAATCATGGTTTATATATTTTAAGGAAACACATGGAGAATCTAGAATGTGGCATATAACGCATGTTATAAAACATCATGAATTTATGGGATAAATACTAGACTACCTACCTTAATCTCATAGCACTCTCCTCATCTAGTGTCATCCCTTCGTTTGTCCTGTATCAGGATAAAATGGAAGAATGGATGAGAGCCCTATAAATAGTGCATATGACCCTACATCACGATAGCATCGTTGAGGGAAATACAAACAACGAAAGGTGTAATATGAATAGAGTATTCATCGATGGCTAACTAATGGGAAGATCAATGCTTGAATTGAAGTCTGGATGGTAAATCAATCGAAAAACTATCTTGAAGGGAGTTTGAGAGATCCAACGTGAAGAAAGGGAGGCCTCCTATCCACTAGAGCATAAAATGGGAGGATGGGTTAGATTAAATTGTATTTAAGGGAAATTTGGTAGATTCAACTAAAATAACTGAGTCACATTGTTTGGATACATGGTTGGACAAACTGTGCGCTAATTGTGTTCCCTTCATTTCCTAATTATGGAACCAACACATTTAGGCCCCATGGTTTGAGAAACCATGTGTCAAATGTGCTATATGGATCTGCTAAAAATTGCACACCAATCGCATGGACGTATAGGCCTAGGTGCATGATTAGGGAAAACTATGTGCACTACTTTCCCCTATGAAACTCCCCACATGGTTACTCCTAACAATGTGGCTTGGGTCGCACGGTTTCTCCTAACCATGCAACCTAGCTGTTTTTATCCAAAATTTGGGCTTCGGGCTTCGAACATGCCCCGGAAACCTCTAAAACTCTCGTGAAATCATTATGCACTCATATTAGATCCAAGAAAAAGAGTTAGACTAGAATTTAAAGGATTAATACCTTATATAAAAACTAGTTTCTTATATTCTTCCTCCCTTAAATGAACTCATCCTCAAGTTCACCTTCCAATGGAGGTAAAATTCTATGAGAACAACTTAAACCATAGAGAACCTATATTGGCCTCCTTCTCCCAAGTCTCATCATGTACCTGGTCATGCTACCATAGCACCCATACTAAAAGGGATAGACTGGCCTCATAGATCCCTTATCCTTCGATCAATGATTCATATATGATACTCCTCAAAGGAAGAATCAACATCAAGATCAACATCCTCAGGATCAAGATTATGAGATAGGTCAACATGATAACAGAGAAGCTGTGAAATGTGGAATACATAATGCATGGAACAGTACCTATGAGGTAATAAAAACCGATAGGCTACTGGCCTAACTCTCTCTAGAATCTCAAACATCCTAATAAAGCATGATAATGGATTCCCCTTCCTCTATATCCATCTATGCCCAAGTATGGGTGATACCCGTAAAAAACATAATCCCTGACCTCGAACTCCAGAGGTCACCGACGATGATCGGTAGAAGACTTTTTTCTAGACTAAGTGGTAGAAATCTGCTTCCCAGTTAGATAAAACTACTTTTAAGTCTCCTGAATGAGATTAGAACCTTTTACCACTACATATCCTACCTCTAACCAGAATAGGGGTGAATGGTATGGCCTACTATATAGGTCCTCATAAGGATCCATCTATATCATCACTTGAAATCTATTATTATAGGTGAACTTGATTAGAGGGATATGCTTCTCCCAAGAACCACTGAAATCAAGGATGCATGCTTAGAGCATGTCCTCTAAAACCTGTATAGTCTGATTCAACTATCCATTGGTCTGAGGGTGAAAATATGTGCTCAAAAGCACATGTGTACCCATAGATTTATGTTACCCCTACCATAACCTTGATGTAAAATGAGAACCCTTATCTGAAATGATAGTATGAGGGACCCCATACATCCGTATAATCTCACATACATACAATCTTCCCAGATAATCAACTGAGAAAGTTTCCTAGATAGGAAGGAAGTGGGATACCTTTATTAGTTGATCCATGACTACCCAAACTGCATCACTACCTCAAGGAGACCTTGGTAATCCAATGAAAAAATCCATCACAACATCCTCCCATTTCCATTATAGTACTGGTAACTACTATAAAAATCCAGAAGGTTATTGGTGCTTCACCTTCACCTGGTAATAGGTGGAACACCTAGTGGTAAAACCTTATATCTGACATTTCATCCCTAGAAACCAATACTATCAGTTCATATCATGATACATCTTGGATATACCAGGGTGAACTACCCACTGAGAAGAATGTGACTATTACATCATCTCCTCTCTCATATCTATGTAAACCCATATATTCCTATGTATACATAGGATATTCTCACCATTGATATCCCAATCTGGAGGTGGTTCCTCACTCAAGACACTCTCTCATAGGACCAAGCCTTCATATTTGAAAACTACCTCATCTTTACTCTTTCCAAAAGTGAAGAGGTCACTAGTAGCAATGCAAGTACATACTTCACATGATGTTCCTACACCTCTATGTGCATCTCAAAAAATAGATCCATAATCTTCCACTCATTACTAGCCTCCTGAATTGTTTGTTTATGAGTCCTCCTGCTCAGATAATCGGTCTGAGTATTGCCTTTCCTAGGCATATAGGATATCTAGAAGTCAATGGACTTAAGGCATTCAACCCATCTTCACTCCTTAATATTCAATTCACCCTATTTGAATATATACAAGAGGGTTTTGTGGTTTTTAAATACCACAAAATGATATCCAAGAAGGTAATGCCTCCAACAATGCAAATCATGAACAACAGATGCCAACTCGAGATCACACGTAGGGTATTTCCACTCAAGAGGCCTCATCTACCATGACCCATAATCAACGACTCGATCTTCCTAAATCATAACTACTCCTAGATTAATACCTAATGCATCACAATAGACTATATAGATTATACCTAGATCTGGTAGAATCAAGATCAGTGTTGAAGTCAATCTCCCTTTTAGATCCTGAAAAGTAGTCTCATAGGATTAAAATGATATAAAATTCACACCCTTCTTATCCAAACCTGTAATATGTGTTTTTAATAGGGATAAGATCTTTATAAAATTACATTAATAACTAGTTATCCCCAAGAAACTCTGTATGTCAAAGACATTCTTGGGTTGCTCCCAGGTAATCATATCCCTCACACTCTCTAGTTCAACTGAAACTCCTACCTATAAGATAATATAACCTGAGAATTGAAATTTTTCAATCCATATGTGACATTTTTTTAGCTTAGCATACAAATAGTTATCTTTCAGTGTATTCAAAATGATCTCAAGATCTGTATCATGGTCACTCTAAGTATGAGAATACACAATGATGTCATCTAACAAGATCACTAAAATGGAATATAGATAGGGATGGAAAACCCTATTCATCAAATACATAGAGATTGTAGTCATGTTTTTAAGACCAAACAACATAGTGAGATACTCAAATAAACTATACCGACTACAAAAAGTTGTACGTGGAATATCTGAAGGCCTTACTCAAACTTGATGATAGCCTGATCTTAGGTTGATCTTCGAAAACACTCTTGATCCTCTAAGTTGGTCGAAGAGATAATCTATGAAAGTTAAGGGATACAATTTCTTCATAGTAAGATAATTTAACTTCTGATAATCCACCCAAAGTCTAAGGGTTCTATCTACCTTCTTGTAAAAAGGAATGGTGAACCTTAGGGAGAAGTACTGGTTCACATAAAACCATTGGCCTCTAAATATTATAACTGCCTCTTAAGATCCTTCAACATAGTATTATCCATCTTATAAGGAGGAATGCATACCAGTGCAGATCTAGGAAATAGATCAATTGTACACTCTACCTCTCTCTCAGGAGGTAGTATAAAAAAGTTATCAGGGAAAACATACCTGAATCAATCGACTATAGGAGGGAACTTAGTCTTATGTGATCCTTAATCCTCCATAAAAGGATCGCAATTTGGGTGGTCACTCCACCTAGCCCAAGATTCTATGGTCCTTCTCAACTATCCTGGATATCCCACTCTCCCTTATAAATATAAGTACCACCCTACGGTGATGTAAATGACACCCTCCAGCCATAACAATCCATGTAGGCATGATAGGGAACCAAAAAATACATCTCGAGATTGAATAGGTCCCATAAGAAACGATGGTTGCCTAACTCAAGAGGAAAGTACCTACATTGGAGGAAACTTTCTTATCGTAAACCCAAAGGTGTATCAAGCATTATAACACCACTAGAGAAGTGAAAATCAATCCCAAGGCTCACCACAATAGGCATAGATATTAAGGAATATGGTTAAACTTTATAAAATAAGGTAGATATAATAGTAGAGGTTACTAGAATAGTACCTCAAACAATAGATGGACCAACACCCTTATCTATCAATATAAGATGCACTGAATAGATATGGCATGACCCCTGACCTTATGTTTCACCCTGACTACTTAGAGCAGGTCATATCTATTGGTGTTGTATATTTGAATCTTGGATACCACAACCATGACCTCCTTCTATGCTTGTATAGATAGTAGTACTCCAGCTACTCGCCTGGTGAGATGACACTGAACTTTCTCCTGAAGGTGGAGCTGAATAGATCTTCTCCCACTTAGCACAGATGGGAAGGTACTGCATAACCATTGTAGATGCCCTAATATACCATATCATCATCACTTGAATAGGTATCTTGGATATTAGGGCTTCTTATGATCATATTTTCCACACTAGTGAAAAACCACATAACTGTTGGCGGGTGTCACCTGGCTTCTACTGCTCACATGTGTAGTCTTAATGAATCACTTCTAACTGCTAGTCAGACCACTACCCTGTCTAGGTTCCGAACCACCCTGGATAACACCATATTCTTCCCTCAGGTTCAACTTAGTGATAAGGGCATGGTTTACTATATTATATATGGTATTCAACTGGAAAATATTCACCAGATAATGAAGGGGATTCCTCAGACCATCCTCAAATTGTCTTGCTTTCACTGGCTCATCAATAGTATAGATGGGTGAAAAGTAATGAATCTTAGTAAAACAAGATGAATAATCCATAACTTTTATAGAACCTTTCTACAGGTTCATGAAATCCCTAAAAAGATCATCCCTCAGAGTATTAGGGAAGAAATAATCAAATAATCTTGACTGAAAATCCCTTTAAGATACTTCTTGGCACTGACCTGCCTAGTTCAGAATATCCCACCAGCTTTTGGAAAATCCTAGAATCATTTAAGTAGAAAGTTTTTCTCTCCTCTTAGGAGGTGTCTCTAGATGATCGAATATAGACATAACCGTCTCGAGTCACATCTCTTCAGCCTGTGATCTTCCATCCCCCGAAAATTTGGGTGGATGTTGTTGTTAAAACTCTCGAGTAAAATCTCCCATAGATGGGGAAGAGCACAAAGATCCATGCATATTATATATAATCTTCATAAAATTTCCTCAAAACTGGGAATTATCTCATGCATTGGGAATAGGAAGAGGTTCCACAAGTGGAACTACTCGAGGCATCACTAGAAGCTCAAGGACCGCCACCTCTAGAGCATAATCATCACCACCCTCTTGGCATATGACCAGAGGATTTCATGGTGGCATTTATTTAAAAATTTCAAAAACACACCTCAGCTAAAATTTTATAATGAAATAATCCATATATATAGGAAAAGAACAGGTATATATCCTTTATATGATAAACACACCCCTCTTCCTACTCATAAATCCAAGTGTGGGTGGTAAAAACATTATATAGAACACCAGAGATTCTACCTACTTACCACTACTAAGGTCAAGTCAGGGTCAAGATTTGTGTTTTTCTGTTTCATTTAAATTTATTATTTGTATTACATTTATATTTAAATGGTTAAAACAAACAGGTCACCGCTTATGATCCACAATGGCCCATACACCTTATGAACCAAAGTGTGGAATCCACTTAATCCATACCATAACATGTTCTAGTCCATGCAACCAATGGTCCAAGACTCAAAATTCCATAATTGACTTCTTAGGTTGTTTTTTATAGCCTAATAAAGAAAAAATTGTTTAGGTTATGATAGACATTCTAATTACCAACTATGTTTCTCAATCCCCTGCATAAAAAATTAGTCAATTTAAAATTTATATCACATAAGTCACTTATAAAAATGTCATGTAATCAAGAAATGTATCCTCTATGGAATGACATAATCCATGGCAGGTGAATTATAATAGGTGCCTAAAATTATGCATGTTATGTCATGCCCTCATCTCATCATACCATGCTAAAATAAAATCCTCAATCATATTAAAAATAACATCATAATTCAAGTTCATCACCCAATGGTGTAATCAAATCAACTGTAATAATCATTATATAGAAAAAATAAGTTTTCATTCATGGAAATTTGGATTTTCTATATACATGGGTTAGCTACTCCCAAGAACATCTCATTACCAAATCCCAAAACCTTCCTAATCTCTTATCTATTGTCTCAAAATAGTAAACCAAAAAACAAAGGCTCTTATATCACATCATGACATCCCGACTCGAGTGCCACTCAAAGGTGCCCCGAATTAGTGGGCCACGTTGCCTCAAGCATGCCTCCTCAAATGCCAAAGGCTTCCGACTAGCAGTGAGGGCCTAGAGTGTGTCTCTGAGGAGACTATTCCCTCTAGTTAGAGTAGAACAATGATAATAATAAATGGGTAAATAACAGAAGCATGTCAATATTAGAAAATATTATAGAAGCATGTATAAACATCCATGCACTAAAGAATAATAATAATAAATAATATGAATTATATACAAAATATGATGATGTCATATCTCTACCAAAATAAGGAAAACATGTATACATGGAAATAGAAAGTAAATATAGTACATGTTATACAACAGGAACAAAAATTCCAAAATATACCCAATAATCCTAAGATCCAACCGAGTTATCTACTACCAAGATACCGTCATAAGTCATGTAAGAAGTCACACATTTGTAAGTGGACGTTTCCCCTTATCTACACCTATAAACATATAGTCTTCATGGGTACCATCGACAGCCTAGAAAGGGTGTGTGATAAGCTCAGTAGGTCACCACTAATGGAATCTATAAAGATCCAGTCCATGTATGTAACATGTAAGTGTGTAGATATAATATTGAAAAGAAATATTAATAACTATAAATAGGTTGGATCTACTTCCAAAAGGAAACCCAGGCTATCACTACCTGCTTTGTATAATGGATTCATCTTTTAATTTACACATATACAGTGTATTAGTCAACCTAGGGTTCCTAATTCCTTTTTCGGTGATGGTATGAGGTAGATACAGTTGCAGCTTTATCCCCTATCCTTCTGGTAAAGGGGGGATGATCTCATTCTACCATATTCTTCTAGGATTCATCCCTTCATCCCACTTAATAACCCTTATTTCCTTCCTCCCTTCCTAGTGATATCACTTTCCCTTAAGGTTCATGATCTCTTCAGTAGCTCACCTCAGTTGGCTATTTCATCAAAATAATTCCTAGAGGATTTGGATCTCTACAAACTAATGTTGGTGGATCACTTCATAAATAAACATCCTTTGGTTGATTCCTTCAATCATTTCATATATGGTTCTTGGGGTCTTCTTGAATGAGTAGTGGTTGGGCTTCTCGACAGGCAGCATTTAATGATTTGTTTTTATTTAGAGAATGACATGATTATTGCTCGGTCTAGTACTCCATGATCCTTCAATGGGCTCCATTTCTATCTCTTTCGTTGATCTTTCGAGTTCAACATGAAACACGATGATCCAACTTCGGCGATGTGGGTAAGTTTTCCAGATTTACCTTCACCTTTCCAAAATACATCGATATTTTTTATACTGGGGAACATGGTTGGCCGATATTTATGCTCTAGTAGTTAGACAACTACTATTTGTCACCCGATTGCACCTCAAATTTTCATTTAGGTTGATGTTTCAAATCCCCCGACGGAATGGATCTGGATTGTGGTCGGGGAAGAGTTCAAATGGAAACAATCAATGGTTTTTGAGTCTTGGCCTGATTCTTGCTCGTACTGTTTCAGAGTGTTGTCACATTTAAAGAGACTGAAAAGATTCAGACTCCTTTCTATGATCATAAATTGGAACAGAAGCTTATAGAAATCTCGTAGTACTCCATAACTCCAATGCTCAGGAGGACTACAGTCATCTGGGGTTTCTGCTTGGTCTAGGAGGGGATTAGGAGGTGAGAGGACATATATCAGTGTATATTGTACCCCTCATGGCCCTCTTGCATGTTGAGGAGGCCCTGGTCAAGAACGATTGAAACTCTCGGGGGGTTACAACTTCTTCAAGGGAGATCCATCCCATTCAGGTTGCTGAGAAGGAAGGCATCAGTTACTCAACTGGTGTGGAAACTCCACCCCTACAGAGGTTATGGGGTCTTGTCATCCCAAAGTCACCCAAAAGGAAATGGAGGTATGGGCACATATCATTCTGGGGGTTATCCCACTGTCAAGGTAGGATCCAGGAAGGCCTGAGGCAGATGAGAGGGTGTGTTCGAATCCCCCAGCATATAGGATTCTTGATCCATGAGTTGTGGATATTTTTTCCAAGATCAAGAGTGACTTTGATGATGTTAAGAAGGTTGAACAGTCATAGGATGGACCTTCCTATGATGATAAGGTGAAGACTGGAGGGAAGGTTAAGGGATAGGAGGTTGTTCTCTCTATTGTCTCTAATTTCGATGCTCATGTAAATGAAAGAGTGTTGTGTATGAGTCTGCTCATCCAACGTGAACCTTCAGGGTCCCTTCATCTCCAAAATTGTTTCTCAGCCTTACTTGTTAAAGGGTAGGATAATGTTGACCCAAAAGGATGGAAAACACACATTCCAAGATGGAAAAAAACAATTCATGACAAGGTATTCTGTGGATACTGATCTAAGTCATACAAAAGTTGACTCCCAAGCAATGACGAAATATGATCATGATTCACAAGGGGACATGGCGGTCAGGTCTGGATTGAGAAAAGTAAATCAAGGGAACCTTTCCACTAGTAATTTCCTAGTTCATAAGTAAGGGAAAAATTCTAGACCTTGAAAACATTAATCAAATATCCCAAAGACAATTTCTACTAGATCATCAGGGAAGACAAAGAAAAATGGGACAGAGAAACAATCGAGGAACCCAACAAGTATTCAAGGTGATAAGCAGTTATCTGGTGAGTTGGGAAAGAAAGCTCTAGGTAAGGGAATCAAGGTCTCTGATGGCGAAATCATGGTGTCGAATATGGATTCAATACCAAATAGAACCTCAAGCATAATGGAATACAAGATGGAAGCGGAGACTCGAGAACATTTTTAGCATATTCTAAACTCTGAGGAGGAAATTATATAAGAAAAAATTCAGTTTAATGCCTCGTAGGAGGTTTTCAATAGAATATATGAGAGGTCAAGTATAGTTGTCACTAATTTTGAGAAATTGGAGTGGATCATCAAATAGGGCCATATAATATAACAGGGTTTTAATGAGGTAAATATCAATGTGGAAGAATATATTCAGGCCTGGGACAAGATGGTGGATCACTTTGAAGATCTTATAAGGAATGACCTGAATACATAGGTAACCACTCTTTATTGTGGATTTATAGGGTGTCTGGTTCTAATATCCTCAGTCTTGTTTTTAACAACTTTGTGGACTCTTTTTGTGGTTAACACCTCTGACTTGAACATGTTTGGGTTTCCCACTTTTTTCTCAAAAGTGATTTCACAATAAAAATAAAAAAAATGATTGGATGGACTACCAGCTTTGTCCCATGCTGGAATATCTCTAAACAAGTGTCAAGGGACACAATTCCTAGTATAAAAAGAATAAAGGAATCTATGCCCATTATCATAGTGGTAGGGATGCCATGCCCAGTGTCATAGTAAGGGCCATCATGCCTGTATATAACAACAAGGGTCGTCATGCCCAGTATCGTAGTATAGGGTTTTCATTCCTAGTATCACATTTATAGGGATTCAATTCCTATATCATATATATAGGGTCACCATGTCCATATTATATATATAGGGACACCATGATTGTATCATATATATAGGGTATCTATTCCCATATCACATATATGGGGACACCATGATTGTATCGTATATATAGGGTCTATATGCCCATATCACGTATATAGGGATTCCATGCTTGTATAATTTATATAAAGGGTCTCCATTCCCATGTATCACATAACAGAAGGGATGCCTATCCCATATGTATATATAACATGCACAAGGGTCGTCATACCCATTTAAAATAATTAACAAGGGTTGCCATTCCCATTATAATTCACAATTAATTAATAGTCTAATAGGATTTACAAATATTTACATTTCATTCTAATGAGGGCATAACCAATATTCCATTTAATTAGGTGATGTGATCATACCACTAACCTCCGTTAATTTCAGTTTAAAAAGATAAGTGTGTTAGTCATGTTATACCACAATGATTATCCATTTCATTTATGTTATCACAATTCAAAATTTAATTCCAAAACCACTTAGATGATGTTTTTCCATTTAGTCATTCATATCCACAATGACAATTTAAACATCACACCTCTAGGGATGGCCACAATTGAAGAGGTACCTATACCAATATGAATGATGGGACACTGGTCTAATTCTATCAATAAAGATCAATTAATCATGGTTTATATATTTTAAGGCAATTCACAAAGAATCCATCATGAGTAATATAATTCATGTTATAAAACATAAAAACTTTAAGGGATAAATACTAGACCACCTAACTCATGCGCATAGTACTCTCCTAATCAATTATTGACCCTTAATTTGGACTAGATCAAGAGAAAATGTAAGAATAAACAAATGCCTTGGAAATAGGGAATATGATCCTTCATCAAGATAGCATCATTGAGGGAAATAAAAAGGAATAAAGGTTTAATATGAATGGGGTACTCACTGATGGCTAACCAACGAGGTGATCAACACTTGAATCAGAGTCTGGATGGAAAATCCATCACATAAAATATTTTTAAGGGAGTTTGAGATCTCCAACGTAAAGAAAGGAAGGCCTCCTGTCCACTGGAGGAGAAAATGAGAGGATGGGTAAGTTTAAATTATATTTAAGGTAAATTTGGAAAATTCACCCAAAATATATGGTTCGCACAGTTTGGCTGCACAGTTAGCCAAATCGTGTACCAATCATGCACCCTTCACTATCCAAGAAGGGAACCCACATAGTTCGTCCACACAATTTTAGAAAACATGCTCCAACTGTTCTATATATCTCTGCTAAAAATTACTGACCAACTGCATGGGTGTGCACCCCTGGGAACATGGTTAGAGAAAATTGTGTGCCCTAATTTCCCCTCTGAAACACCCCACATGGTTACTCCTAACCATCTGGCTTGGGTCACATGGTTTCTCCTAATCACATGTCCCAGCTATTTTTCTCCAAAAGTTAGGATTTGGGCTTCGAACAAGCCTTGGAAACACCCAAAACTACCATGAACTAATTAGTCACTCATATTAGGTCCAATAAAAAGATTTAGAATGAAATTTAAAGGATTTGTACCTCATATAAAAACCAGGTTCTTATAGAAGAGGAGAGGAAGACCTAACCTAGATGCAACACACCTGAAATTGAAAAAAGAAATGTCGAAATCTAGTGGAGAGGATGAAGAGAGAGGTCTCCTAAGGGTGGGAACCTCTTGAGATATGCACATCGAACAATGGGATAAGTGAGGGTAATAATCGATTTTTATTCTAAAAATAATCAGGGTAAAATTTGGAAAGTTCTAATTTTTAATCATAGGGAGATTCACAAAGTTTGGTTGTACACTTGGCCAAACAATACACTGACTATGTGATTGGTAATGGAAACACCTAGAACACCTGTATGGTGGGATTCATGGTTATAGAATCATGTGAATCAGATCTATTAAAATAAAAACCTATTTCACATAGCTATCGCAAGGTTTGTCCAATCATGCCATAAAACCATGTGACATGAAAAAGACCTAATTTTTTAAAAAAATCAAAATTAAAAGGCATGAACCCCTAGATTAATAATGTAAATAAATAAATAAAATCTCAAGGGTAAGGGTGTAATAATTATACCCACTATAACCTTTTCTACCCTCATAATGGCACTAAAGTCTAGTAGATGACACAAAATACAAAAATGAATGGGTTAGCCTGATATCTTTCTATATTATAAATGACACACAAAGGAAAAAACAAACAAAAATAAAACCATATCTCGAAGCATAAAGGACTAGGAATAAAATAATGAGAAATGTTTTTAAAGGAATAAATCTAAATTGAGACTCTCAAGAGTTATCCCCACCATATAATTTCTCTACTTCTCATGGTGGGTTGAAAAAAACCCACCCTATAAGACACCACCTATCCTTTCTAACACATGAAACTAAAATTCAAACACAAAAACCAATACCTTATCCATAATTCCATCAAGACACCACAAATCTCTTCAAAATAGAACCAGGGGTATCTAACCTAGAGGGAAAACCTTGATCAAAATCTAGAAAATTTCAATGGGGTTATAAAGGATAAATAAGACCAAAGGCTCCTAAGATAATTCATCAAAATCCAAAATTCTATAAAAACCATCACCAAAGATTTAATAAATCTCAAAAAATTAACCCCCCGAAACAAAAATAAATACTTTCTAAAAGAACTTAAAATAACTACCATCTTGAATGATAAAAATTAGCATAAACTGATTAATAAAGATGGTAAATATACAACTAATAATTATTTAAACAAAAACAGGCCTCAAAAATATCAATATGGGCCCTAGTATCGAGTCAAGGGAGAGTAACATGGGACCTGATCCTAGAACCCCAAGCCTTAGTGAACCTAACTGATCAAAATATAAAGAACCTATCATGGTCATGTTGACCACTCACCCGAGTCCCCCCATCAAAATGAAGTGATACAAACACTTATTCATACACATCATCAAGATAAAAAATCACTAAAATAATAAATACACTCCAAGAGATAATCAATGAGATGCCCAAAGAAATACTAGTTCATAAATTCCTAAAATAACTTTCCTATACTAAATCAACACACAAAAACCTCAAATAGAAAACTATAACCAATTCCAAAAATTGATCTTCACCTATACAACCAAATAATGCATCCTAGATACCAACCATCCACTCTTTACTGAGACTTTTTTGGGGTATACTCAAAATAACATGAAACATGAGTCCATCGATTCATTCTTCTAAAATTAAAATCAAATGGTCCCAGCATAAAAAATAAACCAAACGTGAAAACACAACTCACCAAAATAAAAATATCTTTAAAAAAATTCCTTCTTTTTCATTTAAAATTCCCAATATTGAATTTGAGAAAAAAAAATTTAAAAAAAAACACCCCATGAAGACATTTCATCCCCATTTTAAAATGTTTTTCCAAATTATAATTTAAAATAACTAATAGAATCTAAATTTTCAAATCCCACTTTGAAAAACACTACTCTATTTAAAATCTTGAAATTTTCCTTTAAAAATTTTTCAAAACCATGTTGTTTCACTAGAGAATATAGTTTAAATAATTAGTTTATTAATTAATTAATTTTATAATTTCAAAATACCCTATTTTTTTATAAATCATTTAGAATATTTCTTTAAAAATATTCAAAACCATGTTTTCATTATTTTAAAACACGGTTTTTATTACAAAGACCTTAAAAATAATTTTATAAAAGATTTACCCATCATCAAATACCCTTAATAAATTAAGAAATTATTATTAACCACTTAAAACCATAATTTCTTTTTTGTTAATCTTGAATTTCATGCTTCCATTTTAAAATATTAAGACTTTATATGAAAACTATTTTAAAATCCCAAAGAACTTTATCAAACCTTAGTAAAAACCCAATTAATTGACATTATGAAACATAAAGAAAACCTAAATGGGACTAGGGACCATGAATGAATTTACTATATTGCTTGGTGAACTATGTTCCAATCACACAACTATCCCTAAGATTGATGTAGAACCATGTATGTGGGTTCCACACAGGTTACCAAGCCATGTGAGCTCACTGTGTACCACATTATCAACTATAATTTCATCCCAAAAACCCAATAAATAAAAAATATCCTAGAAGGATCAATAAACCATCAATTACATTGAATTTTTTTATAAATACTCAAAAATAAAAGATAAAAATCCAAATCTAAATCCAGATATTCCATGGTAACTTAGGTTCTGTCATGAGCGGCGGTGATCAGGCACCGACCCATGACCTACATTATGAGCCCTAATAATTCTATATCCATCTACTATACATAAAAATTAACAAGTCATATATCAATAACCTAGTCCTATTGTACCAATTATCATGAACTATACTGATTCATTCATCTGTTGGATTCCAGAGCTAGCCCACGATATCCCTGAGGCACATTATCGATTGCCCCGGGGTAGTGTCAAGTGCAAGGGAATCAGATAAAACTTATTGGGAATGATTTATCCAAAAATAAAAACATTAACAAACAATATAAAAACCAACATTACCCATTTTTAAGTTGCACACCCATGCCAAAAACAAATAATCTGAAAATAAAATAAATAGTAGGATATAAAAAAATAAAAAATATCTCTGCTCACCCCTGTCACCCTTCCTTATAGAAATGACCACCATAAGATGAATTTCCTCGACCACATCAATATAGTACACCTATAATCACAGAATGTAGTAAAAAGGCCTAAATTACGAGTGTAATAAAAGAAACTAACAAAAAATAAACTACCAACATACCTCCATGTGACTTTATGAGTCACCATACAAAACTAAAATCCGAATACTCCATGAGTGATAATAAATGGTCCAAAACCTAAAACTGAAAAGATATTATAGGAGTAAAAAATAATATTATTGGGCAAGCTAAAGGAAACCACACCCCAAGTTTAAGATTTAAATAAAGGGTCTATTTAGTGCTAGTTTGAAATAAATTAATTAAAAATCAGTTTTTCAATCATGGTCATATAAAAAACAATATTATTTTAAAAACATTTCATTTAATTTTCTTTAAATTAGAACCACCTCTTTAAAAAAAAAATACAAGTCCAAGACCTTCTTAATTAAATTACTCACTGAAAATAGTTTTAAACCACTTTTATGATAGTCTTTTCAATAGATTTAAAAAACCATTTTATTAAATATAAATAATTTTCAATAAATAATGAAAGTATATAAGTAATTGGTAGTATAAAGTAAGGGAAAAAATAAATAAATACATATAATCAATAAATTTAAAATGAGAATCATGGGAATATACCCTAAGGTCCACTAAGTGCTAAGAGAACCTTAGAACAAACTTTTCTAGCCTCTGGTAGAAAGGATAGTAACACGTCACTAGCCGGTGGAAGGAATTCACGAACTTCACATTCCTATCTAGTTGAAATGGAGATCATACATTCTAGGTTCACCTACCCAAATTCTCAGGGTTCCCATGGGGTTTGAATAAAATAAGAACCAACAAAAATATACAACATCACTAAGAAAACCTGTATATATTGTAACCAAATAAAATCCATAAACCGTCCAAGTTCCAATTCACATCATCCATTAAATATCTTCAAGCATAAAAAATGGGGCTTTAGATTGAAAATAAATCAAGAGTTTAACACTTATTAGAAAAGTTCCAACCGATCCCTATAACTTATTTTATAAATTCACTCTAAATATTATTTGAAAATTGTGTTAGGGAATTATAGTTAAATCCTCATAATTTTTCTTTATTGTTATGCTCAAATACATTTAAACGCACACACATACATATATATATATATATTAGTGCACAAATCAACACACTCTCATGTGTATTATTGAAAACACACACACATTTACATATACCCATGTTTAAGAGCATAACAAGAAATGCGCCAAAATATATTCATAAACCTCAACATTTCTTTAGAACCCCATTTTGAAACATTAAATATTTTTCTTGGAATTTCATGTTTTAAAATGAAATTACATGTAAAACTAAGAATAAATTAAAATTTACTTTTTAAAATCCAAAAATATCTTATGAAACATAAAAAATTAAGATTAAAAATCATTTGGATGACCCATGGGACAATTGTCTTGAAAATAAGCTACCAAAAAATTTTCAATCAAAAAATTCTAAATAAAATTCCATAACATTTGATAAAAAAGTAAATATTTTGTTTTTCTTCAAAGGGGTTCATAGATACAATTAATATTATCAATAAATACCTAAAAATAGGTTTAAATAGAAATAAATAAAGGGTTCTAGAAATTAAAGCCTTAAACATGGGGTAACTTATCAGGAACTCATTGAATTTGATAGCCGAGGTCCAAAAAATTGAATAATAATGAGAGTAATCCTTCAAATGAAGATCAAAAACCCTAGGAAACATGTATTGGGAGAAATAAAAGTCAAAACCCACATAGTTTTTATCCCACTCATGCTTGTAGAAAGGGAGAGGGAAAGAATAAAAAGAAGGAATAGCAATGGGGGGAAGAGGAGGGGAAGACCTAAACTGAATATATTACACCTGGAAGATAAAGAATAAATATGAAAATATGGTGGAGAGGAGGTGGTGATAGTTCATGAAAGGGGCGATACACCTAGTCTATTCACATAAAATAGAAGGAGAGGTAAGGGTAAGACCTAATTTTGAGTCCAAAAAGAGGTAAGGGAAAATTTAGAAAGTAAAAAAATTTAATACCAATAAGAGTCACATAGTTTGGTTGCACAATTGTAAAAACCATGTGCCAACCATGTGGGTAACACTGGATACACCTAGAACACCCATGTGGTTGGGTTGTATGGTTGGTAAACCATGTGAATCATAAATGCTAAGTTGAAGACCCCTTTTTATGGTTATTGTACGGTTTAGCCGACCATGTGACTAAACCGTGCAATATGAAAAACATTTAAATTTAAAAAAAATCCAAAATTAAAATGATCAATTATATTTAAAGGAGAATAAACACTGAAATACCAGGGTGTTATAATGTAACATTGATAGAAACACCCTTTTAGATTTTTCCATGTTAAACCTTTTTAATACTTTACCAGTGTATTTTTTCTAACCAATGACAATAATTCATTTAAATCTATCTCTATAGATATTCATACCCAGTATGCATGTTTCTTCACCAAGATATTTTATTGAGATGAAATGTCCCAAATAAATTTTCACTAATTGTAACATTGGGATGTCATTTTTTATGAGAAGTATGCCATCAACTTACAACACTAGAAAGAAAACTATATTTCCACTAACCCATTCATATATATAAGGTATATCTTCATTTTTTATAATCGTAAACCCTTTGATAGCTTTATCAAAATGAATATTCTTATGTTGATAAGATCATTTCATCCTATAAATGGATTATTGTAGCTTAAAAATCTTAGCATCATTTTTTAAATCCTCAAAACCTTCTATTTGTATCATAAATACAACCTTAAAAAAAATCTTATAAAGGAGTGTGGTTTTGAAATCCATTTAATATATATCATAATAATGACATATTTTTATGAATAAAATATTTTGAATGGATTTAATCATATCCACCAGAGAAAACATTTCTTAATAGTTAATACATTGAATTTGTTTAAAACCTTCATGAATCCAATAATCCATCATTATAGAGTTGTTGGATGTGATTCTTATTTATATGGCCTAGTTGAAAATTCCAAGGATAAGTGGAATTTAAATTATTAATTTTTACCTTCTTATTATTTACAATATAGATATGAATTTCAAGGTCCAATATATATAGACTATCAAACATGTTTGCAAAACCATAAAATATTTCATGCATATAAATTGAACAATAGGTATTCTCTATAACAAATGAATGTCTTACCTTATCTAGATGAGATACAAAAATCAAATTTATATTTATTAATGGTACATGATAAAAATATTCTAGAAATAATGAAAATACACTAGGAAGAAGTAAATTCCCTATCCCTGTATATAATGCAACAACTCTTTCTCTATTATTAACTCATAGGTTTACTTATCCCTTAATAAATTCCTTAAATCTTTGAGAATCCATGCATTACAAAAAAAAATGTGATGTGCTTCTGGTATTTAATGCACATTATTCAAAGTTATAGAAATTAATATCTATAGCATATATTTCTTCACACCTATTAATCTTTGATTACTTCTTAAGTCATTCAATTACATTGACTATCTATATGTCTTCATATAACTTCTAAATCATGGAAATGATGGTTAATACCATAAGACATATTATTATATATGTATCCTTTTGATACTTTTCATAAGAATATTTTCCCTCTTATGAGGTAGAATAAAATAACTCCTATGGTGTGGGTTTATCTATAATATATTATTTATCCTCTTATTCATAAACAATTATCAAATTATAATACCAATTGGTGAAATTATCACACTTAAATTTTTCCTTCTCGAGGACTGATTTCAATGAAAAACTTGAGTTTGTGTTTGATGCCAAAAATATCTACAAAAAAAGTATTTTTCTTTATTAGTATCATGTATGTAATTATTTGATATGATATTTTGTTAAATATACTCCCACTTAAACAATAACCTTCACTATTATAAATTTAGTGGTATAAGATATATATCTTTACATGTATTGACTTAGCTAAGATTGTCTCTTAATGCATGTATATTTAAGTAAAAAAATCCTATTAATTTTTTCCAATACAACTCTTGGATTATTTATTGAACAACATATTTCCCAATTTATCCCATGAATCTTCTCAACACCATGCCTCTAGGGTACAATCTGATTAGGTTACCTAGTTAAGTGTTACCCAAAATTCACATAAGGATAACTATTTACATTTTCACCTAACCTAAGATATATTATTTATGCTCATCTAAGCATGACCCATCTATTTTATCGATCAAGGTCTTTGATGAATTTGATTCTTATTAGAAGGTATCTAAAACTTAGATATTAAAATGAAGGATTTTATATTTAGTCTCTCCATTGATGTGTATATATCACATAAAAAAAATATATGATTATATTCAAAGTAACTTAATAGTATATATCACATATATATTCAATGAATCTCATGTATATTAATTACATAATTCATTTACATTTTTATCTCTTACAGATGTTCAATAAATTAATCACATTACATTGAACAATTCTATGTCTCCACGTCAATTTTAGTAAGACGTAAGATCCATCATGCTTAAGGGGTCTGGTGGATTAGAGCACATGGAATGTGATATTTCATACAGGGTTCAAGTAGAAACCCACTACTCAAAAATATCCTTAAGGGTAATGATAAAATCGTCAAACTTTCTATTAGTGTTTCATATAAGTATTAAATGAATTTTACATCATCTTAATATATCATTAGGATATGGAATATTATTGATGTAGATATTCCCTAAATTCATAAGTAAAAATGATGTGTTTATGATATGTTTCATGGTGTGGCATCCATTTTTTAAAAGGTATATTATATGTCTTGTGAAATATCATTTATTATGACATAGTGATATCATATTACAACTACCTAATACAATATTAATGTATGATTTGTCCATCTCATAAGGCGGTATTGTGAAGAATTGTATTGTACGATTCACAGTAACACTCTATGATTGATACTAGAAATTAAACATTAAGTTTTAATATCCAAATCTATTCCAAGTTAGAAGTTAGTAACTATAAACGTTTTATATGATGAAACACATGTGATAGAGCACAAAAATCATTAATTTTTCATTGTAATTAAATTATCTAATCCATGCAAATTCCTTAAATTTGGGAATTTACTATATTTCTAGCTTTTAGGTATAATTTGGTGTTTGTTATAGAAATAGCCTAAATATGAATATTAATTTATTTTATTTTTATTCTGTTATTAATTGATTAAATGTAAATAACTCTTAATCTATGTTTTCCATGATTTTTAGTTAAGTAAAAACCTTATGTATAGGTTGGATGGTATATAATAGTTTTTTCACTGGAGATAAATTGGAATGAGTTGGTGAAGTATAGGAATATATAAGAGTTTACAAGGGATATGTAAGAATTACCTTCTTATACATATGATATTTTCTCCATACATAATATATGTTCCTTTTCCACTGGAAGTGGATATTTTATCTCCCAAGTGATATGTAATAGTCCCTCTCCAATACATAAAGGTTCCATCTTTTCCATATAGGAGGAATGGACCATACATAAGGGATTTAGAAGGCCGATATATAAAGGGTACCCTAAGGACCACATGATATGTAAGGGTAAATTCCTTTGAAATAGGGACAAAACACTTGATATATAAGGGTTTTCTCGGTTTTTATGCAAGAGTTACCTATATATGCACTAAGATGCAGGATATTTTCCTTTGTTGTGTGAGAGTGGATCATGTGATGGTTCTTAGAGAAGTATAAATTGAAATTATTTGGGTCTCAACCTAAAATAAAATCCATTATTATAATTTTTAGGAAAATTGGGAAATGATCTCATGATGATTCCATGAAGAATCTATCCAACAATCTAAGGAGGTAAATATCATGAGAATAATTTCAAGGTATGAAGATTTGAGAGAATGTGTGAAATAGAGGAGTGGTCCCACTTGAATGATCCTATAGAAGCGATCAAGGAGAGGTTCTATAATGTAATAAATATAAATGGTCATGAGACTTTTTAAGGAATATATGGGAGATAAGTGTGTAAAAATAGAAGGGTATACCCACTACGTAAAGGGTCCCCCCTGGGGAGTATATTAAAAATTTACTGTAATTATTTTTCTAAATTTAAATATTAATTGTAGTTATAATTAATATTTATTCATATTTAATCCATTTTAATTTTTATTTATTAATGTTTCTTCCTTCTCCACAATTTTCCACTTCTACCACCATTATCTCTAATCTCCATAGTAATTGTGTACTAACCTAAAGTGTGGATTCTTAGGGGAGGACCATGGTTTCTTGAATCCCCATTCATATTTCTTAATATTTTTATTCAATTTTTATGGAGATGTGGGGGTGATTTGGTATTTTTTGGATATCTTTTACCTTTAATACCATTCTATTGGTTTCATTATAACTTCTATAAATTATTTCTCCCTATCTTTTCCTAATTATCTTCAAATATGAGGGAATATAGTAGACTGAGTCATGGAAAAAAATAATGGATTTTTGAGGATTTTGGTTTCATGTATACTACAATGACATATTTATCATATGAAACTATAGATGAGGTGAGATTATGTGTACCTGATAGATCTCTAAAAATTTATAAATATTATAATTTCTGTAGAGGATAGTGATGCATGAATCTCATTGATTTCATTATCAATTAGATGACATAAACATAGATGGATAAGGAATATTATCATTGGTTGAACCTTAGGTTCACCCCATTTCCCTATTAACATGGTGTTTTACTACATTTATTTAATTATTATTCACACACACACACACTTCCCCCTTTCATTTTCTTTTTTATAATTTAGAAAACTTTAAAATTAAAAAAAAGCGAGTAAGTGTGATGAGTTCCCACGAGGATCCTTGATGAAAACCCCATGTTAGATCCCAAGAAGTTCATAGAGGATTTATAAATCCTATTTAGATATCCCCATTAAAATTTACATGTAAAAAAATTATGTTTTTTTGGGAGAAAAACTAATATTTACTGACCTTACTCACTTTTTACATTTTTCATTATTTACCATTAAAATAAAATATACAAGAAAATATAATATATTCACGATTCATCCTTGAATTTTGAATTGATTGTTTTATTTATTACTAGACTGGTGAGGGGAGTTAAAATATAACCTTTTACATAAGAGTTGATCAAATAGGTTATCCAAGATCTTTAAGAGGGTATTTATTACCTTTTATTAGAAGCTTTGGCCCAAGAATTAATTTAGTTCTAGGAGTATATCATGAAATTCCATCAAGAAGTAGATAAGGCACAAGGAAGGACTCCCATATTCCCTCCCACTTTTTTAGGAGATATTCAGGAGGTTGTGTCAAAGAATGGATAAAAACCACTACCATACACAATAATTATATTTCTAGAGACACTTCATGAATAGCAAGAGGATCTGACTAGAATTTTGTAGGATGATGACAAGAATCTAGACTCACTAGCCTTTAATTTCTCTCAAATTCATTTAAAAACAGGAATTCATTTTTTTAACAATAAATATTTAGTAGTTTTATAGTTTTCCCTAAAATAAATAGATGAAATTAAGGTAGTGATATTTCAAGAGTGGATTAAGTGTCTACTTCCCCTTCAGTTGATGAATTTCTAAAACATGTTCTTGAGGAAAGGGAGATTAAAGATGAAATTAATGCGGTGGATACATTTTTTGAGCATTCATTTATTTTTTATTATATTAAAACTAATTTACAAACTAAAATCCCTTATACTATGAATGCAGATGCAACTCCCTGATCTAAATCATCTGGTCTAGGAAAGTGTGACATAATACCTCATGGATGCCTGCCTGTATGCAAGAGGTTTTTTATTTGTAGTGAGGGTATGAATGGTGTAATGTGGAGACTATAACTTCAGTATCAAGCCATATATAAGAATAAAATCAATGGAAGCATAATAACTCAGAAATGTACAATGGAATTAAACAATAATAATTATATAATAGATGACATGTCAAGTATTATAGATTCCCGCAAAGAAATAAATCATGGACCCCCAATGTGGCGGGTCAAACCAGAGTTTAAGAAAGAAACATGAGAATAAATAAGACATTAGGGAATCACTCAGGAGTTCATCCCAGTATCGCCTCTAAATATTGATCTCCATCTCAAGAGATCCTTATTATTGGGACCTTTCCCTTTCTTGGATCCCTGATCATGAAGTTTGAATGTGCATCGAGATGCCTATGCAGGGTGTGAGTATGAACATAGTAGGACACAACCAATGAATACTTAATATAATTGTATATTCATAAAATTTATATTCTATGAAAATAAGTAAAAGTGTAAGAAAACAACAACCAACCATGTTCCAAGTGTTCACACGCTAAGAAAGCCGCTATGAACCCCCATCTATAGTTGGATCGGCTCTATGCCAGAAGAACATTCATAACAGAAGTCATGATAATGGTTTGACCATAAGTCCACAACATATATTACTGAGTGTCCACATGGACAACAAGTCTTGGGTTGTTCTACAAGGTTGTTGATCCCTATCTCTAGTCATGGTTCTAGCCTTAAGGCTATCATACCCCACATCTACCTTTGGTTGGTCCATAAGGCCAATGTATCCTGTCACTGCCATAGGTCAGGCCTCAAGGTCATAAAAACCCTACCCTATGTCTTGGTCCATCATCATCATCATCTCATGTCATACATTTTCCCCCTATAAAGGTTAACCAATCCACGATGATCCAATTTTCACTTTCTAGGATAAGAAAAACCTCAACATGCCATGCATTCACACACAACAGGGCATAACACGTATATGCACAAACATAGTGTCATTCTCTAGTATATAGAATTAGTTATAGATCCTCTCTTGACTTTTAATTTTTATTTTATGGGATATTTATGAGTTATGATAAGGATTTAGTCTTGTTAGTGAGATAAAATTAGTTTTTTTACTTTCTCTATGCAACATGGGCAGGACCATGACCATGGTGCACCTACAAGTTTCCAGTGTGAAATGGGAAAGGCTGAAATGGATAGTGTTAAGAATGGCCTATGGTTGAGTGCATTGGGATCCCTCCTATCAACCATGACCACAAGGACCTCACCAAACTATGATGGGTCAAAATAACCTATTTTACTATACCATTTTGTTTCTAGTGACCATTTTTTGTCTCCTGGAAAAATCCACCATAGTTGTGGGGGATTCACCAATGTACAGTGGAAATAATTTTATATTTTTGAAATTCATGTATGGTGAATCATTTTCCAATGTCAGTTACTCTATCCACATGTAACCTTAATGGGGGGATTTAATGCATCTATTGACTCATTTTATCTCCATTAAACTGATTTTTCTCTCCCCTTTTTCTCATATACCAGATATATCATGTTCTAGGAAGGGGTTTTTGGGTATTAATCCTTTGGAAATAATGACTTAGTTTGATTATATTATTCTTTGGGTTTCTCTTTATAGATTTGGTCTCGTGAGGAACAAATCTCTTCCTCTCTCATCATCGATCTTGGATGAAATGAGGTTTTTATTGTTCTTGAGGTAGGTGTCTCAATCCTATGGTTTTCCCTTGAAATGATTTGTGTTATTATTATTTAATTTGGTTTTGATTTATGAAATTGAGGATTTTAAATCCATTAGAGGTGAATTTGATCTTTTTTTGCTATGAAATTTTTTTCAAAAGGTATTTTCATTGAAAACTAATTTTTAATGTTAAATATGGATTTGATGGAATGCCTCAAAGTTGAATTGAAAGGGAAATGGGTTTTCAAGCATGTAAGTGGTTTGGTATCACTATATAAAATGTTTTATAGAAATTTGGGAATGAAAATGGAATGGATTTTCATTATAAAATGTTTTATGAAATATTAACATGGGTTCTTTAATGTAAAGATGATGTAATAACACATTGTGAAGACCTTTGGGTATGAGGTAAAACTAGACATATGTGATCCCTAGTAGATCATGCTATCATTAGGGTAGGTTCTCATGATTCCATGGATCTAGTGGGTAGGATTTACCATGGAATTGAGGTTCACGGAGTTAGAGTTCACTTATGTTGGATAGTGTTTCTTGTTTGTCTGAGTTGTGTAAACCCTCATGTTATGGATTTCCATTTGGTTATTTGAGGATAAATTTCCTGCTTGTTTATTTGATATTGCCTTATTCCCACTTGATATGGATATTGATTCTTGAAACATGTTTTATTCATCTAATTATGACTCGTTGATATATGTTATTTCATATTGATTTGTTTATTTAAATATGGAATGTTTTTTAAAAGAAAACCAAATGGTGATTTTATATTGAAAATGATTTATTTTGGAAATGTTTTTAAAATATTTTTTTAACTATAAATAATTGATGCATGTGGATAGAAATTTTATATATTTTTGGTGGTATAATACTAAGATTTAGTGTTCACTACCTACTTTTTACTTTGGGGTTTTGTAGACATGCTTTTAAGGATACAAGTAAATGGAAGAGAGTCATGTATGGGATGACTCACCTAGATTGTGTTTCCTTTCGGTGGGTTAGAATAGTGGTGAAATATGGTCTCGCATTGATATAGACCCATGGTTTTCTTCGAGTTCCATGTTGTTGGTATTTTATTTTTTATCTACACCTTGTTATCCACTTATTGTATACTTCCTTTATGGTTTAGTTTTTTTTTTTGAAATATGATGTAATTTTTATATCTATTGTGATACTCTATTTTATTCTATCTTAACATATGTTTTTTTAGAGTGAAATCATGACCATGAATCTTTATGATACTATGGTTCTTGTCGCTAGCCTGTGGTAACTGGGAGCATGCTTCAGGAATTATGAAGGACCCAATCAGTTGACATTATGGGTTGGCCTGGGTTGGTCTATTAAAAATTGGTATTAGAGGATCTAGTCATCGTTAAATCCTCTACTCATGCTTGTGTATCATGATATTATGTATGGGGGTTGTTGATAAACTTGAGATAGGATTGTTAGAACTCAATAGATAGTATAAGAGTGATAAAACACAATTTTATTGAATATTTTATTGATAATAAATGACATAATTTCCTCACATTGTGCAAAATATGTTCATTTATGGAATATTTGGGATTAGATCATTCATTTGAAAATTTGATGAAAATTTCAGTTTTACCCTTTAAAAATTCACTGTAGTATTTCAAACATAAATAATTTTATTGGAATTATTTAAACTTAATATTTTTCAAATGTGTTTCTAACATAATATTCTACAACTTTAATTTATTATATTAAAGCTAAATCAAGCATTTGGTTGGTGAAAATGGGCCATGAAATCAAAGTTTATCTGGACTCACCAAAATGAACATAGTTTCTATATTTGGGACATAACTTCTTCATACGTGCTTTTATTAGGCCCAAATTTTGATATGAGCTCTAGTACTCATTTTATAAAGAATAATCCTTCTGGAAGGACAGCTGATTCATGCGTTTTGGTGGTCAAATGGGCATTGAAAGTTGGAATAAAATATTTGTCTGAGATTCCTCATTCATATTTGAAACCACTTTGAACATAGCCTCCCCACCACTCTATAAATTGGTGTTTTTATCATTTTATGGGGTTGGTACGTGCATTGGGAAGTTTAGGGAATAGTATAAGTGGATACACTCTAATTATCTAACCATTTAAATAAGGGTAGCTCTTGAAGCAAGGATCCCTTCGATGAAGTCTTCTTCTTCTTCTTCGTGTTATAATACTTTTGTTTGTTTAATAAACTTATTTGTTATTCTTTTATTTCTTCTATTATATTATGTTTTGTTCAAATTTATTATTCTATTAATATTCCTAATTGGTCTAGAATCAAGAGTAGAAATGTGATTGGGTTCTACCCTTTCTAAACCTTTGCACATGCAAAACGTTTCTACGATGACTACATCGCCCATGGAAGATTGGTTCTTTTTAGTAATCGATCTACCTCTAACCTTCTTCATTCATTTATTTTGAATCAATGAGATATTGTAATTCACTTAATATGATATATTAATTGAGTTTTTAATTTAAATTAAACTAATCAAGCAATTGAACAATTGACACAAAAAAACACAAGGTCGGAAGTTGTGCAAATTATGAGAGTGCGATCTTAATCGGTAATAAAAGACCACATGGGATAAATTTATAGAGTTCAAATATAATCGCTAAACTCAATTAATCCTCATTTATATATTGGATATGTTATCTAATCAACCACTGACCATAAGCTAACCTAAGAACATCAATCAAAGTAGGGTGTTGCGATTGCATGTTCCGAAGCTAGCCTAGGGTTTAAGTAATTTCATCTTTGTGGTTGAGTTAACTCCTGTAGGGTTTGAGGGTTAACAAATTAGAGAATTATAATTAAGTGAATGTTAATATAAATGATAATGACAAATAATTGAGTGAATAGGTAGAGTTAGATCAATTACGCCTTTTAAATACTGTCTAAAAAACATCTTTTTGTTGTGTCTTTTTAATCGAACTTCATTTCAAAAATAAAAACAAAAAAATGTAATCTTCTTCTAGAAAACTTCTTCTAGTTTTATAAATGATAAAAAATCACACATCCTTTCAAGTAGAGTTTTTATTCTCTTTTATTTTATTTTTAGAATACGTTTAAAAAGTTGTTTTAATTTGCTTCCTCCTTTGAGATACGTCCTTGGTCAGTCACTCTACTGCACCTAAGTAACCCGAAACTGAACATCATTTGAAAGCGCCCATGACAGCACCTTTCAAATTGGCACCTTTTCCAGGGAGGAAAGTAATTATTTAAACTAATTAGAGGTATTTATTTTATTTTACATTTTATTCTCTTCCTCTCTCTTTTTTTTCTTCCTTCTTTACCCAATCTGAATTTTTTCTTCTTTTATTTTCTTCTACTTCTTTTTGGACCATCAACTCAAACTTCACATTTTTATTTTACTATGGTAAACTTTACTTCTTTTAATTTTTATTTTATTTATTACACGAACTAATCCTGAGGATCTTTTAGATCTTGACCCTAAGATTGAATGTATCCTTCAAGCTCAAATCAGACATTCTCAGTCTACGGGAAGTTTCAACATTCAACCAGTTGGAGAATTCCTCCACTCTTAGAACATTGAAATTGGAAGCAATTAAAATTCGATCATAAAATAAGAACTAATGGCTGAAAATAATGGAAATGAACTTAATATAACCATTCAATAATTGGTTGCACCTGATATTAATTATCAACCAAATTGCATTGCATACCCAAATCTCGAATCGGACTTTGAACTGAAATCTGGATTAATTCACCTGCTTCCAAAATTTCATGGCCTCTCTAGTGAGGATCCCAATAAAAACCTTACAGAATTTAATGTGGTTTTCTCAACCCAAAAACCAAGAAATGTATCTGAAGACCAAATAAAACTAAAATAATTCTCATTCTCACTTGATAGAGCTGCGAAAGATTGGATGTATTATTTACAACCCGAAGATGTAACTTGTTGGAACGATTTGAAACGTCTTTTATTACAGAGATTTTTTCTAGAATCAAGGACCACTTACATTTGTAAGGAGATCTCAGGGATCAAGCAATCACAATGGGAGTCAATGTATGAGTACTAGGAGCGATTCAAGAAGTTGTGTGCAAGCTGTCCACATCACCAAATCAGTGAGCAGCTCCTCATCCAGTACTTCTATGAAGGACTCACACCTATGGAGAGAAGCATAGTGGATGATGTGGTTAGAGGAGAATTGGTGTACAAGAAATCAGTATTTTCACGTGCTTTGATCGACAAAATGGACCAAAAATCCCAACAATTTGGCGATCGAGGTACACCACATGTCAGGGGTGTACATTATGTAAGTATATCTTCTCTTGAAAGTCATTTTATTGATACCAATTTGGAAGAATTGACAACTATGGTGAGACAGATTTCTTTGGCTCAAAAGACATCCCAACCCACTCCTTCAAGGCCTTGTGGAATTTTCACTAAGACAAGCCACCCAACTGACTGTTGCCCCCAACTACAAGAAACAGAAGATTGTGTAGCAGTGTTTCCTGGGAGACCATATCCGCAGCAACAACAACCATATCCCCAAAAGAATCTTGATTCCTTTGCACCAGCATACAACCAAGGGTGGAAAGATCAATCGTACATGAGGTATGGATCTGGACAACAAAAAAGGTCCCCTTTTCAACAAAACTTCCAGCAGCCTCTGCCTTACCAGCAGGGTTTAAAACAACCCAAAAGGATATTTGAAGCCCAAGAATCAACAAGCCAGAAAAAAGGGAATCCCCCTCCCAAGGTAGATTCTAACACTGATGACCTTTTGAAACAAATTGTTCTTAATCAACAGAATGAGCTGAAGATTCAAGGTTCGGAGATGAGGGAGTTGAAGACTCAAATAAACCAGATTGCCACTTCCCTCCATGAACTGGTAAGTAATAATTCTAGAAATCTACCTTCCCAACCTACTCCAAATCCCAAGGGGAATGTTAATGCCATCACATTGAGAAGTGGGAAGAAAATGAATGATACATTTGTACCTACCATTCCACCAGGATTCACCTCAACTTAAGAAAAGCCCCATTCCACACCAACTGGTGAGCAATCCAAGGAGAAAGACAAAGGTAAGAAAAATATTGATGATGTTCCTCTTAAATCCCTTACATTTCCAAATAGAGTTATACAAACCAAAAATATGGTTGAAGAAGAAATGAAAAAGAAGGTTTTGGACACATTCAAGCATGTGGAGATCAACATTCCTCTACTTGAAGCCATCAAGAAAATCCCAAGGTATGTGAAATTCTTAAAAGAAATTTGTACCAATCAAAGAGGGCTCAAGGGAAATGAGAGGATCAATCTTGGAAGGAATGTTTTAGAACTCATTATACCAACTCTAGAAATGACAACAAAGTGTAAGGATCCAGGGACATTCACTATACCATGAACCATAGGGGAGTTGCACTTTTATGATGCTCTTTGTGATTTGGGAGCTTCCATAAATGTGATGCCTCACTCTATATTCTATTCTTTGCAGATTGTTGAGCTGAAACCGATGAGAGTAGTGGTGTAGTTGTATAATAGAGCTACAACATATCCAATGTGAGTCCTTGAGGATATACTTGTCTGGGTAAGATACATGATCTTTCCAGCAGATATCTACATGCTTAATATAGAGGATGATCAGGTAAGTTCTCATGCTTCTATTATCTTAGGTATACCCTTCCTAAAAACTACAAAAACTATCATAAATCTCAATGAGGGTACACTTTCCATGGAGTTTGGAGATGAAGTTTTAATATTTAATGGTATGGACTCCATTAAGTACCGCTCAGAGGACCATTCTGTGTTTGTTATCTCCTATTTTGAACCACCAAATAAAAACCCCATGGAATTTGATTGTCCTATGATTTGGGAGATTATGAGTATTGGTTCTAGTTTCATGTCTAAGAGTACTTCCACACCTATTTATAATGCACAAGACTCTCTTATATTTGATTTTGAAATGGAATCATATTCTTATTTTGATCATGTGAACTCTGATTATGACATGGTTGTTGAGTATGCTGATGGATCTGATTCTTTATTCTCTGATTTTAATGATGTATATTCTGATAGTGATACTCTTTGTGCACATATTTCAGTTCCTTCAATGTCTCCATCCATACACCACCCCCCTATATTGGAACTCAATACATTGCCACTAAATCTCAAATACTCATACTTATTGAGTGGTGAGAAATTACCTGTTATCATTGCTAACAATCTCCCTTTTGAACATGAAGAAAAACTATTGAATCTTTTGAGAGAGAACATCGGGGAAATTGGGTGGACCTTGGCTGACATATCAGGTATTAGCCCCTCCATTTGCATGCATAGGATTCTTTTGGAGGATGGGGCTAAACCGGTTAGGCAGCCAAAATGGAGACTAAATCCAACTCTTTTGGAAGTTGTTAAAAAAGAAGTTGAAAAATTGCTCGAGGTAGGTATAATCTTTCCCATTTCAGATTCTCAGTGGGTAAGTACTATTCATGTTGTGCCTAAGAAAATTGGTGTTATAGTTGTTAAAAATGATAAAGATGAGTTAGTTTCAATGAGGGTACAAAACAGTTGGCATGTGTGTATTGATTATAGGAAACTAAATCAGCCCACCCACAAGGACCATTTTCCCCTCCCATTTATTGATCAAATGCTTGAGAGACTAGCTGGGAAGATACATTATTGTTTCTTGGATGGATTTTCTGGATATTTCTAGGTTTCTATTTCTCTGTAGGATCAGGATAAGACAATATTCACTTGTCCATTCAGTACGTTTGTCTACCGAAGGATGCCATTTGGACTTTGCAACGCCCCAGGTACCTTCTAGAGATGCATGGTGAGTATTTTTTCTGATTTTATTGAGACCTACATGGAGGTATTTATGGATGATTTTACAGTGTATGGGTCTTCATTTGATGATTGTATCTCTAGTTTGGGAAAGGTGTTTAATCGTTTTATTGAGAAGAATCTGGTCTTGAACTTTGAAAAGTGTCATTTCATGGTAGAGCATGGCATTTTCTTAAAGGAAGTAGTGTCAAAACATGGGATAGAGGTTGATAGATCTAATATAGACATTATTTCATCCTTACCATATCCTTCATGTTTGTGTTATGTTAAATCTTTCCTAGGGCATGTAGGATTTTATCGACGCTTCATCAAATATTTTAGTAAGATTGATCTTCCTATGTTGTGATTACTTCAAAAGGATTATGATTTTGTATTTGATGATTCTTGCAGGACTTCCTTTGATGAGATAAAGAAGTGTCTGACCACTCCACTGATCATACAGACCCCACAGTGGGAGATTCCTTTTGATCTTATGTGTGACGCCTCCAACTTCACAGTTGGAGTTGTCTTATCTCAGAGGGTGGAGGGACGTTTACATGTGATTTCCTATGCATTGAGGACACTAGATTCAGCCCAATAAAACTACAAAACCATGTAAAATGAGTTTATTTCTATCATATTTTCTTTAGATAAATTCTATTCATATTTATTGGGCTCTAAAGTAGTTTTTTTCTGACCATGCAGCTCTGAGGTACCTATTAAAGTAGCCGGATGCAATGCCCTAGCTAATCTGATGGATGCTCCTTCTTCAGGAATTTGATGTTGAGATAAAGGAAAAGAAGGGGTAAAAAACTTAGTGGTGGACCACATGAGTAGTCTTACTCACACACTAGAGGATGACACCTTGGACCAGGTACCACTTCGGGACACTTTCCCTGATGAGCATCTTTATTCCATCTCAGGTACGCATCCTTGGTATGTAGATTTAGTTAACTACCTTGTTGCCTCTGAAATCCCTACAAATTTAAAGAAAAATCAAGTCCAAAAATTAAATAGTGAGTCTCGGTATTATGTTTGGGATGATCCATACCTTTGGCACATGTTTAGTGACCAAGTTATTAGGAGGTGTGTTCCTGATCATGAGTTTGATTCTGTTCAACAATTTTTTCATACACTTGCTTGTGGTGGAAAATTTGGACCCCAATGGACATCTAGGAAAGTTTTTAACTCTATATTATATTTTCCTAGCTTATTCCATGATGCCTATGTGTTTTGTAATTCATGCTCCCGTTGCCAACACACTGGGAACATTTCTAGGAGACATGAGATGCCCCAATAACCCATATTATTCTGTGAGATTTTTTATGTGTGGGGCATCGATTTTATGGGTCCTTTTTCTAGTTCATTTGGGTTTTTTTATATTTTGGTTATAGTTGATTATATGAGTAAATGGGTGGAGGATAATTCCACCAAGATTGATGATTCTCATGTTGTTGTGGACTTTGTCAAAGCGCAGATTTTTTGCAGGTTTGGAGTACCGAAGGCCATCATCAGTGACCAAGGGACACACTTCTGCAATCAGAATCTTTCTTCCATTCTTCGAAAGTATGGGGTGACACACAAAACATAAACACCATACCACCCCCAAACAAATGGTCAGGCTGAGGTTTCAAATCATGAGTTAAAATAAATTTTGGAGAAAACTGTGCAACCAAATAGGAAAGATTGGAGAAAGTGCTTGGATTATGCATTGTGGGCTTATAGGAAAACATACAAGACACCCATTGGTATGTCCCCATTTCAGATTGTTTTTGGGAAAGTGTGTCATCTCCCCGTGGAAGTTGATCATCGGGCTTATTGGGCTATAAATAAATGCAACATGGATTTGGCCCAAGATGGAATCCAAAGGAAGCTACAAATTCAAGAGCTTGAGGAGATTCGATTGTCTTCATATGAGAACTTAAATATATATAAAGAAATATCAAAATAATCTCATGAAAAAATGATCTAGAAAAAAGAATTTCAAGTTGAACAGAAAGTATTTATCTATAGTTCACGACTGAAGCTGATTCCTGGTAAGTTGCATTCTAGATGGTTAGGTCCTTATGTTGTGACTAATGTTTTCCTTATGGTGCAGTAGATATCACACAATAAGACACTATAAGGAGCTTTGCAGTCAATGGTAAATGTTTAAAGAAATATATTGAGGGACTTCCTATTGATGCAGTGGATTTCATCACACTGCATGACCCCATCATCACTTGAGCATAACAGGTTGTTCCTAACCCTTTCACTTCTTTATTCCTTGTCCAATTTAAAATTATACATTTCATTTTCATATATCATATCATGGTTTCACATTGAGAACAATGAAATATTTTAAGTGTGGGGGAGGGAACCTTTTAGTTTAGTAATTTCAATTGTTTTCCTCTTTTTGTTTTCAATGATTTTAAAAAAAATGTGTGTTTTTCAAATTTTGTGCGTTTATTTTTCAATTTTTTGTGTGTTTTTGAAACTTTTGAGCTGAAATGATTCTCATCACCATTTTTAAATTCATATCAATAAGTTAAACAATTTATCCCATGAAACCAAGCTTAAATTAATGTTGAAAATGACTTTGTTTAAAGTTCAAATATTTAGTAATTTCATGAAAAGTACACTGAATTTTGAATCCCATGACACATCTCACTATATTTATATTTGAAATAACTTTCCTGTGAGGATTATGAACCATTATTTTCATATTCTTTACATTTACCTCACTTCTTAAGAGAACCAAATCATGCTTGATTTAACTAGAATTTGATTTATTCCTGTCAAAACTTGAGGGTTTGAGGTACTTATGTTTAAATGATTAAGGCATTTGTTTGGTAAAGAATCCTTTTTTTATAATGGACTAACTAGAACATTTAATCCTTTTATACCTTAGAATCCATGAATATCCTGTTAGGTTAGCCACATTACAAGCCAATTTTCCCTATCCAACCAACTCTTGAAGTGAAATTGCATGATCTAGTTGAACTTAAGTGTGGGGGAAGATGTATTGTGTTGTGATACCACATTCTGTGATAATTTGGGTGGAAAATTAAATTCTGGATATATGTGTTTTCTATTGAAGAAAATCATCATATTGAAAGTTGTGTCTTTTATGGAGCTTTCATGATAAGTGAAGTTGTGCCTTTCTAGAGCTTCTAATAGAGAGAGAAAGTTGTGTCTATCTGGATCTTTCAAGAAAATCATATTTGAGAATATTGACATTTTTTTAATGGTGTTCACATTCCTTTATTTTTTATGATGATGAAAATGAATCTATGATATGGGGATTGAGGAGGAGACCATATTAAAGTGAAAATTAGATTAGTGCAATTTTTCTTCAAAAAGAGTCAAGCCCTCCTCATTCAGCCTCAGAGTTTTTCACATCTAAATTCTACCAACTGAAATCCAAAAAACAACCCTCAAAATTCCTCATGATAAACATTTTTCCTTGACTCACATCGAGTGGCGATTTAGGAATTTATCAAGCCTATGGTGACCCTTGTATGAGTTTGGAAGAGAAAGACATTGCTGAAAAATTGACATTTGTGTGATAAGAGAAAATTCAAGTGAGGTAAGTGTTTTGTGAGCATGGGAGAATAAATGAAGTGGAAATATATATAATGATATAAATGGATAACTTGAAATAATGGTTTTTTATGAGGCATGATATCTTTTGTTTCTTGGTGTGGAATTTTTGGATCTCAAGGATATGTGTTTTAAAATTTGTTTTGATTTGATATTGATGTTTACTTGATATGAGGTTTTTCCCAAGAGTTCAAAAGGGTAAGTGTGGGGGAGTTGATAAAACACAATTTTATTGAATATTTCATTGATAATAAATGAAATAATTTTCTCACATTGTGCTAAATATGTTCATTTATGGAATATTTGGGATTAGATCATTTATTTGAAAATATGATGAAAATTTCAGTTTTACCCTTTAAAAATTCACTATATTATTTCAAACATAAATAATTTTATTGGAATTATTTGAACTTAATATTTTTCAAATGTGTTCCTGACATAATATTATACAAAAATTTTTTAGGACATTGAAGCTAAATCATGCATTTGGTTGGTAAAAATGGGTCATGAAGTCAAAGTTGGGCTGGACTCTCCAGAATGGACATGAGTTCTGTATTTGGGTCATAACTTCTTCATTCGTGCTTGGATTAAGCCCAAATTTTTAGATGATATCTAGAACTAATTTTCTCACGAATCATCCTTCTGTAAAGACAATTGATTCATGCGTTTTGGTGGTCAAATTGGCGGTTAAAGTTGGCATAAAATATTTTTCTGAGATTCCCCATTCACATTTGAAACCACTTTGAACCTAGCCTCCCCACCACTCTATAAATTGGTATTTTTGTCATTTGGTGGGGTTGGGACGTGAATTGGGAAGTTTAGGGCAAATGATAAGTGGATACACTCCAATTATCGAACCATTTAAATAAGGGTATCTCTTGAAGCAAGGATCCCTTCGACGAAGCCTTATTCTTCTTCGTGTTGTAATACTTTTGTTTGTTTAATAAACTTATTTGTTATTCTTTTATTTATTCTATTATATTATGTTTTGTTCAAATTGATTCTTCTATTAATCTTACTAATTGGGCTATAATCAAGAGTAGAAATGTGATTGGGTTCTACCCTTTCTAAACCTTTGCACATGCAAAACGTTTCTACGATGACTACACTGCCCATGGAAGAGTAGTTCTTTTTAGTAATCGGTCTACCTATAACCTTATTCATTAATTTATTTTAAATCAATGAGATACTGTAATTCACTTAATATGGTCTATTAATTTAGTTTATTTAAATGAAACTAAGAAAGCAATTGAACAATTGAGACAAAAACACGCGAGCTCGGAAGTTGTGTAGATTGTGAGAGTGTGATCTTAATCGGTAATAAAAGACCACACAGGATAAATTTGTAGAGTTCAAATATAATCACTAAAATCAATTAATCCTCATTTACAGAGTGGATATGTGCTCTACTCAACCACTGACCATAATCTAACCTAATAACATCAATCAAAGCAAGGTGATGTGATTGCATGTTCTGAATCTAGCCTAGGGTTTAAGTAATTTCATATTTATGGTTAGGTTAACTCCCATAGGGTTCAAGGGTTAAAAAATTAAAGGATTATAATTACATGAATGTTAATATAAATTATAATGACAAATAATTGAGTGAGTAGGTAGAGTTAGATCGATTACACCTTTTAAATATTGTCTAAAAAACATCTTCTTGTTGTGTCTTTTTAATCAAACTTCATTTCAAAAATAAAAACAGAAAAAATGCAATCTTCTTCCAGCACACTTCTTCTAGGTTTATAAACGATAAAAAAACCACAATCCTTTCAAGTAGAGTTTTTATTCTCTTTTATTTTATTTTTAGAATGCCTTTAAAAAGTTGTTTTAATTTGCTTCCTCCTTTGAGAGACGACCTTGGTCAGCCACTCTGCTACACCTAAGTAACCTGTAACTGAACATCATTTGAAAGTGCCCACAATAGTACCTTTCAGAGAGTGTGCCTATCGTACTCACATTCATGATGAAAATTGAGTTACCATGGGAAGTCTAGGATTGTTTAACATCCTTGTTGACAATTTTATCCTTTTAATTTCAGTTCTATAAATTCCTTTTATGATAAAGGAATCAAATTTTCTTCTTAATGGTTTCATTCTCTTTGATCTTGATAATATGGATGATTCGAGAGGATCATCTCATAATTCTAGTGAGGAAGCTACATAGTGATCCCCGCGGGAGAATTATTTAGCCAACTCAATTTTTTTTGGAAACTATAGTCTAAATGATCCAGTACTCAGGACAAGTATCCAGTGCTGAGATAGGATGAAAGGTGGACCATGCTATAGAATTCAATAAGCATCCTCTACTAATATTTCATGGTGAAAAGGGTCCCCATAAATCAGAATAATGGATTGAGAGGATTGATAGTATTTTAAAATTCCTAAAAAGTCTATAAACTCCAAGGTTGGTTTTTTCACATGTATTCTTAAGGGACCAAGAAGGAAGTGGTGGGGATTTATTATTCAAGCCAATTTTCATGAAGATATCATATATACCACTTTCAAGAAGGTTTCCAATCCACATTTTTATCCTAAAACATTTTGAGTGATAAAGTTTTGAGAAATTTTGATCTTGGATCAAGGAGAGCATTCCATTTTGGAGTATTCTACTCGGTTTTCTAAGTTTCTTAACCTATCACCCAAGCTTGTATCTAATGACTACCATAAATCATAGTGGTTTGAGATGGGTTTGAGGGATAATATTTAGTAAATTTTGATCCTATTATTCCTATGAATATTTACTGAGGTGGTTGGTAAATAATCTATGGATGAGGCCTAATTAGTTAGGAATATGGGTTTAGGTGGAGACCCAGTTGTAGTATGAGATAACCAGAATTTTTCTTCTGGAAAAAAGAAGAATTTGGGTAATATCACCAAGGTGGTGGTAGGATTACACATCATATGTCTCATATAGGATAGGTTTTTTGTTACCAGTGTAGGGAAAAGGAAGATCTCAAACCTAATTATATGGTAGTACCCACATTATGTCACACATATGGGAAATCTAGTCATCTTCATCATTTCTATGAGATGGAATCCCATGGAAGTAGAGTTGGATCCACCTTCAACAAGGGATATTAGTATATATATCATGAATCAAAATGGGTGGGATCTTAACCTCATTAAAAGGGTGATGCATGGGTAGAAAAAAAGGTAATAATAAAGTTGGACATATCTATACAGTAGAGTTTACATCAGAGGAGTTAGAGGAAGGATCAACTATCGTGAGTGGCATGTTTTTTTGCATCTTATATGGTTATATATTTATTTGATACTGGTATAAATCATTCCTTTATCTCATCTAAGATCATCTATGTGTTGGGTTTTCATTTATAACTTATACCTTTCATGATGAGTCTTTCCACCCCTTTGGGAAATAAGTTAGAGTGGGGTTTTTGGTGTCTCAAGTTTTGAGTTATGATAATTGACCATGAAACCTTTTTAGATTTCATGGTTCTTGATATTGACATCTTTTATATCATATTTTTTATGGGTTGGATGATTATATATAAAGACCAGATCGATTTCTATCATCATCGAGTCTATATTAATTCTTTTGATAGGGTCACTAATGTCTTTTAGGGCGACTGAGATCCTAGATTATGGAGGTTAGGTACAATTTTCCCTAGTACTAATATGATCACATGCCAAATTTAGAAGATTATTATTAATACTATTAATTTAAGCATTAGTGACCCTCTTCCTGTGGTGGTGAGTAAGAATACTTAAGTTTTTTCAGATGATTTCTCTATGTTTATTCCTTAGAGGAAAGTCAAGTTTACTAGAGGCATGATTTTAGGGGTGAGGCCCATCTATTTAACTTCATACCATATGGTACATACTGAATTGAGAGAACTAAAGGTACAACTTGAGTATCTTCAGGATAAGGGATTTATTCATCCCAATGTTTCACCATGGGCATCTCCATTACTCTTTTCAAATAAGGTGAATAGGAGTCTCTGACTTTGTTTTGATTACCAGAAACTCAACCATGTGATGGTTAATAACAACTATCCCTTGACTAAGATTGATTACCTTTTTGACCATCTTAAGGGATCCTTATGGGTTTCAAAAATTGATATGAGATTGGGTTACCATCAGCTGAGGTTTTAAAAGAAGATATTCCTATGATGGTGTTTAAGAGAAGGTATAAAAATTATGAATATCTAGTCATGATGTTTTTCCTTAATAATTATCCTATGGTGTTTATGTCTTTGATGAATTAGATCTTCAATTGGTTTTTAGATTCATTCATGGTTGTTTATGTGGAATATATCCATGTTTATTCTAGATTTTATTGAATCATGCTGAACATTTGAATATAATAATTTGGATATTGAATGAGAATCATCTATATAGAAAGCTATCAAAATTTTAGTTCCAGATTTGGGAGGTGAAATTTAGGAATTGGAACCACTACCTATTCTCGTGTGTGAGGTTTTCAATTTTCATAGTGTGCCATCAGGTATCATTTTAGATAGGGACCCTCACTTCACATCCTAGTTTTAGAGTGAATTATAGGTAGTGATGAGTTCTTTGTTTAAGTTAGGCACAATATATCATCCCCTGATATATGTCTAGACTAATAAATCTATCCAGATCCTTTAATTATTGCTTTGGGAATGCATTCTTAACTTTAGTGAATCATGGTAGAAACATCTTCCCTTAATAGAGTTTTATTATAAAAATAGTTATCAAGCATCAATAAAAATTGTTCCTTTTGAGGCATTATATGGGAGGACAAACAGATCGCCTCTTTATTAGGTAGATATTGTATAATGGTCCTTGGTTAGACTAAGCATCATCCATGATATGAAAGATATAATTCAATTAACCAGAAAATATTATAGATAGATCATAGTCTCCATAAATCATATGGCGATTAGAGTTTTACTCCATTGGAGTTTGAGTTTGGAAATCAAGTTTTTATTAGAGTTTCACCTTGGTTAGGAAATAGAAATTTGGGGATTTGGGGTAAGTTAGCACCTCATTATGTCATCTCATTTGAGATTGCAAAGTGACTCGGTAAGTTGGGCTATTTATTATACTAACCTACTCATTTTATTTCTATCTATGATGTGTTACATGTTTTCCCACTTAAGAAGTATCTAACAGAACTATATCACAAGTTTTAGTGGGAGGATATTGAAATTGAACTTGACACCTCAGTGTTTGAAAGGCTTGTTCAGATAGTGGATCAACAAGATAAGGTGTTTCGTGGAAATACAATCCCATTAGTTCAAGTAAGATGGAAGTGTGGTTGGAAAAACCATGAGACATGGGAGCATAAGGCCTTAGTGATGCATCAATGGCATTATTTTTTGGGTTCAGGATCTTGATCCTTTTTAGGGACAAAAAGCATTTTTAGTGGGGAGAATTGCCACAACCTGGTATATATAATTGAGTATGGATCCCCTCTCAAATTTTTATTTTCATATTTTGGGTTTTTCATTAATTAGGATAAGGAGTTGGGATTGTTGGTGGATTAAAATTATTTTTTACCTTTTTCTATGATATAAGGGTATGATCACGACCATGGTGGAGGCCATGGTGTACCTGCAAGTTTCCTATGTGAAATGGGAAAGGTTGAAATAGTCAATGTTGGGTGTGGCCTAGGGTTTAGTGTGTTGAGATCATTCTTATTGACCACTACCATAGGGACCTCACCATGTAATGGTGGGTCAAAATGGCCTATTTTTCTACACTAGGATATGGTCAGTGATCATGGTATGTCTCTTAGGAAAAGCCACCATGACCGTGGTAGATGAACCAGAGCATGGTGGTGGCAGTTTCAAATGTTTTCAATGCCCATACGATTCCTGATCTTCCAAGGGAAGTTAATCTAGCTTAATGAAACATTAATGGAGGGATTTAATGAATCTATTGACTCATTTTCCCACCATTAAACTAATTTTTCTCCCCTATTTATCTCGAATTCCAAATATAGTGTGTTCCAAGAAGGGGTTTTTGGGCATTAATCCTTTTGAAGTAGTGGATTAGTGTGATTCTTTTTCTTCTTTGAATTGATATTTGTAGATATGGCCTCATGAGGGCCAGATATCTTCCTATCCCATCACCAGTTTTGGAGGTAATAAGGTTTTCATTATTATTTAGGTAGGTGTCTCTATCTTATGGTTTATCCCTTAACATAATTTGTGTTCTTATGATTTCCTTTAGTTTTTATTTATAAAATTGATGATTTGAAATCCATGAGAGGTGAATTTGATCTTTTTTGGGAAAGAAATTATTTTCAAAATTGATTTGATTTAAAAACTAATTTTTAATATTAAATCTAGATTTTATGGAATGCCTCAAAGATGATTTGAAAGGGAAATTATTTTTCATTCATGGAAGTGGTGTGGTATCACTATAGAAATTTTTTTATAAAAATGTGGGCATGAAAATGAAATATATTGTGTTGGAAAATGTTTTATTAAATGTGAAAATGGGTTCTTGAATGTAATAACAATGTAATAGCATATTGGTAAGACCTTGGGATATGGGGTAAAACAAGATATATGTGAGCCTTGTGGAGTAAGCTATCACTAGGGTAGGTTCTCATAATGACATGGAGCTAGTGGAAAACCTTTACAAAGGAACTAAGGTTTAATGAGTTAAATTTCATTTATGTTGGCTAGTGTTTCTTGTTTTTCTGAGTTTTTCACACCATCGTGTCATGGATTTCCCTTTAGTTCCATGTGAATACATTACATGCTTGTTTATTTGATATTCACATATTCCCAATTGATATGGATATTGATGGTTGAAACTTTTTTTATTATTTTTCTCATGCCTCATAGATATATGTTATGTCATATTGATTTATTTATTTGAATATGGAATGTTTTTTAAAAGAAAACCAAATTATGATTTTATATGGAAAATGATTTATTTTGTAAATGTTTTAGAAATATATTTAATACTAGAAAAAACAGATGCATGTGGATAGACATTATATATATTCTTGGTGGTATCCTATTAGTATTTAGTTCTCAAAACATAAGTTTTTTCCTTTGGGTGTTTATAGTCATGGTTTTGTAGGATACAAGTATATTGAAGAGCGTCGTGTAAAGGACAACTCTCCTGGTTCATGTTTCCTTCCAGTGGGTTGGGATGGTGGTGACATATGGTCACATAGAGATGTACCCAGTGTTTTATTTAGGTTCTATGTTGTTGGTATTTTAGTTTTTTCTTCTAGGCCTTGTTATCAACTTGTTGGATGTTTCCTTTATGGTTTGGTTATTTTGATATATGATTTACTTTGGAAATCTTTTGTGATACTAAAATTACTTTTATATTATTATATATCTATTGAGGGTGAAATCATTCCCATGTTTCTTTGTATAATACCCTCATTGATTTTCACCAGCCCATGGTGATTGGGAACATGCTTCAGGTCTTATGGAAGTAAAATTTTGGTGGCATTATGAGTTGACTTGGGTTGTTTGTTTACCTAAGAATGAGTCTCAGAATCCACACACAAACACATGTGATTACTATCAAACATGGGTCTCATGGGATACACACACACATGTGATCAATATCATACATGGGTCTCACAAGCTACAAACACACACATTTGATCAATATCAAGTTAATAACTTTACAAAAGGGTACTACATGGTAAGGAAATTCCTACCTCAATCACATTGATACCAAGAATCTATATTTTTCAAGATTCAATAGCTTAGTCATGTATACGCACCAACAAAATCAAGCCCAGACACCAAGGGTCCCTTGAGCCGACCCCAATTCACCAGTATCTCTATATAGGCCATGATCACATCCCCTTATTATATAAAGGATAGAGAGAGAAACTATGAATAATAGAGAGAAAAATATAATGATAGAGGAATTCACCTAGAATTTTCAAGATTTAACTCTACAATGTTGGGGATGAAACCAAGATTTTGGGTGCTCGAAGTGATCTTGAAGAATTGATAGAGTTTCACAAGGTTAAATAGGGAAGGGTAGGAATGTGTAGGGTTCTAGGGACCTCATTAATTCATAGATAATCTATAAAAATGGTAATCGCAACATAGTACATAGGTCTATGCCATAATGGATCCCAAATTATAAAGGACTACAATATAAAGAAGATGGTCATGCCATAATGGTGTCTAACCAAAATCATGTTTGGAATCTATACTGTGGTTAATAGAGAGATCCTATTAACTATGGAAATGGACTACATCACAATGTTCATCAAAAAGACTTAACATCCAATCCCACACAATAATACCACCTACATCTACCCTCTATAGTGTAATGATGCTAAATTTAATAGAACTGCCCAAATTCCACCTTATAAGACTTCAAACCACAACCAATGCTCCACATTATAACTATAATAAAACAACTAGAACCATCAAAACTGACTACAATGCTACAGTTCCCCAACCATGACATAGTCGCACCCTTCATGATGTAAAATTTTCTCTATGTCATGGTATTCAGTTCCATCTAGAAAATAAATCCAAATTTCCTATTTCTATTTCGATACTAACCCTAGGTTATTTATTAAAATCCAAGGGTGTCACAAGTCTCCCCCTCTAAAGTCTTCTCATCCTTGATAAGTACCTATAGGATTCCTAATCAAAAAACTTATGTCATTGATCCTGAACATCAGACTCCCTATCCCATGTCTCCACTTGGATTTATATATGTTTCACTACTACACTAATGGCCATTAGCGACCGCCAAAAGCGGTCGCTAAAGGCCTATTGAGACCGCCTAGCGACCACTTTTGGCGGTCGCTATTGCTTCGTCGGTAAAGAGCAATAGCGACCGCCAATGGAGGTCGCTAAAGCCTCTATCGAAATACAGCATTTTTTTGCGCTGTATGGAACCAGTGGAGACGGTAGTGGCGATGAGGGATAGTGAAGCTTCACCTGCCGGTCATGGTGGATCTACGGCGGCCGGAGGTATGTGAGGTATGTTGATGGGGCATGTGGACGGTGGTCCGTTGATGTGGGGGGTGACGGGGGTCACCTACGATGGGGAAGGGGGAAGAGGGGGCCGACAAAGGTATTGGAAGGGGTGACCGACTGTGGAGGCGCGCGGCGGCGAGGTGGCCTGAAATTGCAGCGGCGGGAATGGAAGTGGGGAATGACAGGGCGGGAAAAATCCCGCATTTTTTAGATGGGATTAGCGACCGCCATTGGCGGTCGCTAATGGTCTTAATAGCGACCGCCAATGGCGGTCGCCCGTGTGCAGGGGCGCAGATACTCAAATTTCTAGTAGTGTTTCCACAATACTTGATTAAGTGCTACCATTTTCCACCTCAACACCCTATCACTCTGGTCTATAATTCCCACTAGACATTCCACAAATGATGCATCTGGTTCCAACTCAATATCCTCACAATCGATCTCATGTAAAATATCAAGCTCATACCACTGAAACTGAGAGACATGGAGTACATTTTTTATACCTTGATATCATGGAGGAAGGTCCAGTTGGTAAACTATAGCTCTGATACACTCAGTGATCTCAAAAAACCCCACAAACCATGATTCTAGTTTACCTTACCTTTGCATATGATAATTCCCCAACCGATGTGACACTCATAAGAAAACCTAATCACCCACAATAAGCTCCAAATTTCATATCCTCCAGTTGGAATGCAATCATTATCTACCCTTGGTGGAAAAAAACCACTTCTAGATCAACTAAACCTTCTAAAAGGACTCCAAAACCATACTTAGAACAATATTAGCTCCCTCACATGCCTCATTCCAACACAATGGTGAGTTATATGGGCAACCATAACGAGTCTCAAAAAGGTTCCATCTGAATCGAATCATGAAAAATATTATTTTACATGAACTCCACCAGGGACAGATGATCATACCATTCTCCACCAAAGTCTAGGACACATTTCCAAAACATATCCTCCAAGATTCGTATCATCCTCTCTGATTATCCATCGGTTTGTATATAATACACCATACTCGTTTTTAACCGATTCCCGAAATACTTATAAAATACTTTCCAAAAACATAGTATAAAATGTGTTTCCCTATATGATACGATACTATAAGGCACTCCATATGGTCATACAACCTCCCATATATAAATCTTATATAACTCATCTATAGAGAAAGTCTCTTAAATTGGTAAGAAATGTGCCACCTTCATTAGCTGATCAATTATCACCCATATAACATCTTTACTTATAGGTATCCTAGAAAAAGTCATCAAGAAGTTTATCATCACCTCATAACACTTCCACATTGGCATAGAAAGTGGTTGATGTAACCCTCCTGGTTTTTGATTCTCGACCTTTATCCTCTGATAATTCAGGCAATGAGAGACAAATCCCATGATGTCTTTTTCATTTCCAATCACTAAAATCATATCATGATATCCTGATACATATTCATCGAACCTAGATGAACTAACCACTTAGAGGCATTAGAGTACCTCACCAGATATTCTTTCATGGGTTTCGCAATCTAAACTCTCTCATGATCATAGATCACAACGTCACTGTCCATCAACCATCCCAAAAATGGGCCAATTCTTTCCAATCATTCTCATATCACTAAGAATCTAGGATCTGACACATGGATAGTCTTTATTTGGTCCACCAACATTGATGTGATAAAAAATGGATCACATTTCATCATCCCTCAATCCTTAGATACATCTACCAACCAATTATCCAACAAGCTTTTCAACCATCATTCCTTCACTGAAGGTCTCTATCTAAGATCTTGTATTTTCATACTAAGATCATCTACAATGAAATTGAATTTTCATAGAGTATAATACATATAAAATTTAAAGGACTACATATAGTCTACTCAATGCCTCTATTGGAGATTAAAATCCTACTGAGATAAGATGTAACATAATTTCTTGTGGTTTATGATTTTGAAAAATATATCATTGAAGAGATATTGGCACCAGCACTTCAAATCATGAACCAAATATTACAAATCTATGTTATGCATTGGGTAGTTATTATCATGGGTTCGTAGCTAGATAGATTCATAAGATAATAAATGATCCCTCTACATCAACATATCCCCCAAAACAACATCTAAGGAATCACAGTAAACTACATATCCAATCCCAAGATCTGGAAATATTAGGATCAGATCTATTTTCAATATCTTCTTCAGCTTCAAGAAGGATTTTTTACATTGTTCTGTCCACTAAAACTTCACTCCTTTCTTAGTAATCCTAGTCATAGTTTCTTCTAAATAGGAGAAGTCTTGAATTAACTGTGGATAATATCCTTCCAACCCAAGGAAAATCCTGATCTTGAACAGATTTCTAGGTTGTTCCCAAGACATCACAGCCTCTACCTTCTCCAGGTATATAAAAATTCTTGCCTCAAAGATCAAATTCCAAATAAAAGAAACCTCATGGTTATATAAGTAACACTTCAAGATATTATAATAGAGTCAATTCTCTCTAAGTGTACTCAACACAATCTCCAGGAGTCTATCATGTATTTATGAGGTCTGTGAGTGTATGAGGATGTCATAAAAAACCACCATATAAAGGAGTTAAGAAAAGGATATAAGATTATTTTCATGAGATCTATGAACACTAAAGTACATTTTATAACCTAAAAGGCATGAAAATATACTCATACAGTTTGTATCTTATCCTAAATTATATCTTATAAATATCTTTCTATCTGACCCAAAGTTGGTGGTAACTTGATCATAGGTCAATTTTGGAAAACCATAAGGCTTCCCTAAACTAATTAGAGAATTCATTGATCCTTTTTAATAGGTATTTATTCATCATAATAACCTAGTTTAGTTTCCTATAGTCTACACAATACCAAATAATAATGCTTACCTTCTTCACAAACAACACTGGAGCACCTAGGGGAGATGTGATCAGCCTGATAAAACCCTTCGCTTCTAATCCTTAAGCTACACCTTAAGTTACTTCAACTTAACTGACACCATACGATATGGAGAAATCTATATAGGTTGTTATTTTGACATGAGTTCAATCTCAAAGTCAATTCCTCTATTAGGAGGAAGTTTGGAGAAGTCGTTAGGGAATTCATCCTAATAATGGTATTCTATAAGAGGAAAAAATAAAGGAGCTACCGCCTAGTCTACCGTAAGGATCATGCCTGAAACATGTGGTATAATATCTCCAAAATAACTCAATTAGAAACTTTTTCTTACTTATATAACATCTCATTCACCATTCAAAACAAACTTCTCTCCTTTAGGTGTAGTGAAGGATAAAAAAAGCATGTAGTATTCCATGTGTGCCCAATAAATAGAAAAAAGAATATAGCAGTCCAATGGAGGATCTACCAAAATTTAGACTTGGATTTGGTACATGTAATCAATTTTAGAATTCATAGCTTCTTTCCACTTGGAAAAATATATGATGCTTATTGGTTCCTTGTAGGTTACATAATCATTATTATCTACTAATAATGAGTCACCATCCTCAGTGACTAGAAAACTATAGTATTATAGTATGAAAACCTTGCTTGTACTCCTACATGGTATTTGTGTCTCCAGAACATCTTCTTCCATGGGGCTTTATGGAATCTGTTCCTACTATAACTCTAGCATACCTTAATCTTGGACTTCATCAAAGTCTATCTCACTCCTACTATCTATTTTAGAGATTTTATACCACTCGAGTAATATGGAATATCTTTCTACTATTACCTTTTTTATGAGGGTTTTTATAAGTAATATCCCCTTTTTCCCTTGGGGTATCCTATAAAGGTGAACTTTGTGTCTTTGGGTACAATATTGTAGCCTAAAGAGACCTTAAAAATGCTTCGAGATCCCACACATGTAATTATGACAACATGGGTTTCTTTCCACTCCAAAACTGGTATGGAATACCATCTGATTCTTTAGTCAGTGCTCGAATTAGTATGTATGCTTCCATTTGTAATGTGTATCTACAAAAGGATAATTGAATAATCAAATGAATATTCATTGATATTACCATGTCAAACAAGGTGTAGTTCCTCTTTTTTCTCACACCATTCCATTTATGTGTATAAGGATGAGTGAGTTGAGATAGAATCCCAAACTTCTATAAATAATAGATGAATTATTGATTAAGATATTCTCCACCACAATATGATCCAAATTTCTTAATCTTATTACCAAGATGGTTCTAAAATTCATTCTTGTATTAATTAAATCTCTAAAAGGAATTTGACTTATACCTTATCAAGTAGACATATCCATATCTACTAAAATCATTAGTATTAGTTATGAAGTATGAGTACCCAGCCCTTGAGTCAATAGGAAATGGTCCACACACATCGGTATAAACTAATTCAATAAGCTCTTTGGCCCTTTCACCTTTTCCACTAAATGGGTCTTTGGTCATTTTTCCTTGTGAACATGAGTGACATACACCAAGTGGTTTTAGTTCAAATGAATCTAAATATTCATCTTAGTGTAATTTAGTCAAACACTTTTCATTTACATGACCTAGTTAGTGATTCCATATTTGGGTGTGGTATGAGTCATGTGAACTAGTTTCATTGTCGATTTCCAATACTTGGTTCGTGTAATATAACACATAAAGACCATTATTTAAATGTGTCTTACTATAAAAAACGTTATCCTTATAAAAGAAGAAAAATTTATTCCCAAATTTGAAAATAAATACATATGTATCAATTCTGGATATAGAAATAATGTTTTCGGTAATAGATGACACATAATACCAATCTTTTAAAACTAAAATCATTCTTATTGGCAATGTGATATGGTAATCCTCGATAGCCACAACACCAAGTTTGGCTTCATTGGATTCTCATAGAACTACCTCCCCTCGGTAAATCTTTCTGAATATACTTGGTTCTTTTATTTTAATATATATGTGAGAACCACATGTTATATCCAATTCCCAAATTATAGAAAAATATAAATTGCACTTGATAACAAATGCACCTGAATCTTCCCCTTACTTCTTTTCCTAGGTGCAGTTTTTCTTCTAGTGTCCCTTCTTTCCATATGCGAAACAGATAGCACCCTACTCCCTTGTTTTCCCCTTTATATTTCTCTTCTTGGAAGGTTATTGTGAAGAATATTTTTACTTAGATATCTTTACTTGGATTTACCTTTTATTCACCATAAGGATTGAAGGATTTTCATGCTTCATCTCCTTATCAACTTGGATAAGTAGAGTGAGTAGATCCGGGAGAGACTTTTTAATGTTTTTCATATTGTAATTAACAATATAGATGGATAATCTTTAAGGGAGTGATGAAAGAATTATATTGGTGTGGAGTTCATCTAGAATCTTAAACCCTATAACCTTTATGTGCTCAATGTAGCCAATGAGTTTGACTACATGAGGCCCAACTAGCGCACCTTCTCTAGGATTTCTCCAAAATAGGTCCTTGTAAATGTTAAATTGTTCTTATCTATATATCTCCTGATATAGGCCATGGATATACTAGAGAATTCTATAATCATCCATGTCTTCATGAGACTTCATGAGTTAAATAGACATAGATGAAAGAGTTAAACACTGAATGTTTACCGTGTAAGATCTCAGTTTTTCTCGGAGGTATGAACCCTTTAAGATTTAGTTTAAATCACTTTTTTTCTTCAAATAGAGGACCTCAAAGGTTTAAGGAAGGGTTTGGGGGTGTCTGGGTATTGATCAGAGATTGGATCTCTGGTTTTTTGAGAATTTGTATGAGGCACACGGTTGGCGCATGGTTAGTTGTAACCATGCATCTCAACTGTGAAACCCATATATAAAGGAGCATAGTTTCATAAAACATGTGAGGGATGCCACATGGCTGTGTGGAAAAATGAAGCATTGTTACAGAGGGGATCCACATGGGATGCACATGGTTTTCCAAACTGTGAACCTAGTCCACATGAGTAGTGCCACTTAGGTAGTATACCCACACATTCGGCACACAAATTGGCCAAATTGTGCATCCAAATCATGTGCCCCCATTTAAAAGGGTGAATTTACCCTTTTCCTCTCTTACTTTATAACTTTAACCCCTATTTTCCTTATTCTCCATACACAGAACCACCTCCTTCATAGATAGATTCCATGCCCACTCAAACTAGGCATTGAAGCCCCTCCTTCAATCGAGCTCTGATCAGACTTTCCTCTGCTGTGTTGGTTAGCCAACTGTAAGTGCTTCAATTCATTTCCTTTCTAAATTTATCTCTCCATATTCATAATTAATTCCATGTGAGATAATATGCCCTATTTTTAGGGTATTGTTATATTTCTCTATTTTCTCCTGATTCAGGCCAAATAAGAGGTTGATGATGGATGAATTTTCCTCTATTATCATAAGGTAGGTGGCCTATAGATTTTCCCTCAAAGTCTCATCGATTATATTTTTCATTGTTTTGTTTCACACATGTTTCACTACACATTGCTCCTAAAATTTATCTGTCTTAAATTGGTTGCCTATCTTGGAACCCAAACACCCTAATAGACCCCTTTATTATCATTGGAGGTCAATGACCTCAACGTGAGCCACCCCTTTGTGTGTTCCATGTATATTCCTATATGACCATTTTTATATTATTAACAAAAACAACCTTCAATGTGTTTGGTTTGGATCTCACAAAAGTTTTAATTAATTTAAATAGATGAAATGATACCGTGTGATTGGGAAATTATGTTTCACTTGGCTCTTATTAATTTGAAATAAATTTTAAATGGTATGACACCTCTTGTGAACCTTTTTCGTTATTGAATGAAAAGGAAATGGATTAAGTTATATAAAGTGAATGGATTTCCATGGTTACTACATGGCCTTTGAATATTAATAAATTTAAGGTGCCTATTATTACTATGGAACTTTTTTCTATTAAAGGAGTGGTCAGACTTGATCTGGACATAGATTCCCAAGGGAATGCCCTGAGATTTTAGGGGATGCCACCGTGATTCATTAATCCGGTTTCCAAGAGATAAACCCACTTTGGAATTCAATATTCTTCTTAGTGGTACATGAATGCCTTGACATAGTACCAATGATTCATTCACTTCATATCTAAAAATTAGAATGCTTTAGATACACTCCTTGGATTCATCGTGACGTCCATAGACACATGATGCCTTAGATTCTATCCTTAGGCTAAAGTCACACTGTGTAACATCCTGATATTTTAAGAATGAAACATTGTGTTTTATAGTGTATCTGATATGCTACATTGAGCTTAAATGAACAACTGAATATTAATATTTAAGCGTTACTATTATAACCTATCTGTTAGAATAGAGGGTATGAACAGTATTAACTAAATTATGAAAATATGTTTTACACATGTATATATAATTAATTATTTGGTAACCAATTAATTATAAATGAAAATAAAACCCTTTTTGAAAATAAAAGAAAATATTTTTCTGAAAATCTATTTAAATGTGCATAAGTATGTTTTATATCAATAAATAAACAAATCACCCTTGTTGGATTATACTAATTAAATATATATATATATATATAATATTAAATATACTATTTAACATTCATCCTATGTTTTTTCTAGATATGATATAAAAATAAATCAAATTTTATGCGTAAAAATCTTTATTTTTCTAAAAAGAAGTTTTGAAGCATTTTAATGGTGCACTTGTTTTAAAACTACATTTTGAAACTTATAAAAAAATTAATTGAAAAAATAAACTACATTTTTTTAATTTTAATATTAAAATTTACTTTGGATGAATTTTTGGTATTTTTCAGATAAGTTTCATTTTTTTATGAAAAGTGAAAAATATTGTATTTTAACTGAAAACTGACTTTTCATCTAAATAATTTAGAATGATAAATTGTAATTTAAATTTGTTTTAAAGTGATATTATATAAATAATTAATATATTAATACAATTTAGGTTATTTTAACCATTTTCATATTGAATTTGGATATAAAAACATTTCAAACTGAACATTTTCACTTTAAAAACTTGTTTTCTCACCCCATCTACAGGATTAATTTTAAACTAATTTTAGCCACTTAAGTGTTTATAATTTGAAAAAATGGATTAAATATTTGGAATAATAAGTTAAAAATGTATTAAATAGGTCCATCTTATTTTTGGACAATATGAATAGTAAACATGGTAATTTTTATTACCACGATTAAGAGTAAATTGTGTAATTAAGGGTGAAAATAATATTATAAATATTATCATATTACCCTAACACTTGTTATAATTTTATTTTATGGGTATTTTTTGACTAAAACCATCCATGGGTAGAATTTATGACCTCTTGGATCCACTTATATGACTTTAATCCCCTTATAGTATTTTATTTTAAAGAAAAATCAAAGATGTCTGCAAATCATTTTTTTTCATTTTCATAAGCCGGTTTAGGGGAACCATTACCCCAAACTGGTTTGAGGAAAACCGGAAACCGTACAAGCACTTCCCACCACATACAGCATTCAACAAAGTTCAAATTTCAAATTTCAAACTTCAAATTTCAAATTTCAAATATCAAACCAAGCAGATCCACCGAACACCACGTGTTCCACATCGTTCCGCGCACCCATCATCGCGCTTCGAAAAACACGAGCCCCACCTCGATCAGCGGACCCAACAACACGCAGCACCAGCCACGTGCCCCACCTCGAGCAGCGGACCCATCATCACGTGTCACCATCGGTGAGACAATCCAGCTGGCCACCAAACAGATCACCGGCGAGCAACACCGGCGACCGTCATTGCCATCATCAACCTGCAAAATGACGGCGAGAAATATTGACGTCCTTCATCACCATCACCATCGGAGGAAACCCGACACCGCATCATCACCGGTCCAAACCAAAAGCCATGAGCAAACACAAGCTCGTCCGCTCAACAAACATTCACAGATCCAAAAAATCAAACGCAACAGGTGCGCATCACAAACCAGCAAAACCAGAAAATAAGAACATAACAACGAATCACCAACATCGCAGAAAAAACCATGAAAAAAACCAATCCAAACTCAGCAACACCATCCAACCACACAAGCAATGCCCTGTTTCTGAAGCACCCGCCGCCACCACCAAATCGGCCGCTTCAGACACAACATAACCCCACCGCACTCACCTGAGAAAAGTCGGGACCCCACGCATCGTCGTCGCAAGAGTGAGACCATCAGATGCTGAGAAGCTCACCGCAGGACACCAACGAGCTACCGAGAATGAACCCAGGAGCGCTCCGTAGAGTATGTCGTCGACGGGGACCGGTCTTACACCCGTAGGTCTGAACCAGCAACTACCGAAGCCCAAAGAGAAACTCCACAGCGAGGGAAGACCACGAAACCGCGTGATTCCGTAGAGATCCTGACCGACTCACCGAGGTCGAGGGGAACGCCGCACCATCCGCAGTGAAGGGGCGGCGGCGGCAAGAGGAGAACCCTAGAACGGGAGCCTTTTACGGGCGCATCGACTGTAGAGGCCCCAAAGATGTCATACTTATATTTTTAATAAATATAGATTTTATAATATAGGGTTATTCAGAAGATATATTCAACAATAAATAGTATTTTTAAATATAAAATATTTATATTAATCATGGTAATTTATTTTTAATTTTCATGGAATAAATAATTACCTTAAAGGCTTGCACACTGATGATGTGGTAATTGTTTAATTAATGGAAATTTCAAATAAATGATATTAAAAATATTAAAATAAATATAATTTTAGATAATTAATGTCATACACACATTTTATTAATTAATTTGACATTTTAGTGATGTTTTAGAAGATTTTTTTTCAAATTTACCTTATTTTATTTATTTTTTTAAAATCCAAAGTAATGAATAGTGTCAAAATTGACATTAATGATATTTTAAAATAAATAATATATTATTAAATGATATAAAATTACTAAAAATATTATATTAGAAAAAATTATTGGTATAAAGTTTAAAATGTTATTAATGATTCATTTATGGGTTTTTTGGAATTTTATAGTAATTATATTAACCCTCAAATTGTAAAAATACATGTTGTCAAGGTAAGAGTTAAAGGAGTTAAATAAGGATTAAAAAATAGTCAAAATATGTTTAATTTTAATTGTAAGAATGTATTTTGACCCATATTCATCCTATATTCTAAATAAATCTATTTTTATCCATTTATAACAGAAAATTAATTTATATTAATTTAATAATTTGAGAAAAAATACAAGAGTGTCCCTCCCCTCTCCTATAAAAGGTCACCACTTCTTCTCATTTCTTCACTTAAAAACCATTTTTATTCAGCCAATAACTACCCAATTAATTCCTATAATCCCTTAAAACATTATATAGGTCTTATTTTAGGAATAAAAACACCCTTAGTGGCCTTAATTTGTTAAAAAAGAAAAAAATTTGAAGAAAAGGTATCGTTTTTAATCAAGAATTTCTGTTTTATTTCTTCTTACACTTCCTTAAAATATTATTAAAACATTATAAAATAATAACTAAATTATCATCAATATAATTATATGTTATTATGTTTGTTTCGTTACCCATATACATATCCTATTCCATCAAATGTGAAAAGAATTCATTGTCCTTGTCTACGATGGACTATCGCCTCGCAAACCGATGTAATTTGTTTTCCATCACCGTCTCTCAAGAATAGTTATAATGATGGAATTAAATATTATATATAATATTAATGAAATATTTATAATTATTAAAAGATAATATATTATTTATTTTCTTAACTTTCCATGCATAGAAAAATGATAACATCATTTGTGTGTACGTGTAAATTATCACCTCCATGAAGCTATGTGATTCGTTTTTCATCACCGCATCACATGGATGATATATATATATAAGTACATTTGAATGATTAATGTTATATTAATTATATTATTATCATTCTTTAAAGATAAAATTATACTTACCTTCTTTCCATAATGATTATTGAAAAATGTAAATGTTACACATGAGTACGTACAACCTACCGTCTCCATGATTATAACGTAGTTCATTTTTCATAACCATATTTAATGGTTTTATTTAAAATTATAATTTATGTATAAAAATTATAATTATTTAATTAATATTATTATGGATATGATGGAATGATAACCTATTTTATCATAGTCAATTTACCAAATCCATTTTGGACTTAGGTACCGAATATCGTCAAAACGTCTGACATGGACTTAAATGAATAAGTAATTGTATATAACATAGAAATGAGAGATAATAAAAAAATAATAAAAATTAAAAATGTTCTAAATAAATTATAAATTAACCTAAGTTTATTATTCGGGAAGATAAATAATGTACATGACGATTCAGACTCAAGGTATGGGACTCTTTAAAAAAAACCTCATTTTAAATGTTTTAAAGATTTATTATTCTAAATATATATATTTTATATCCATATTTTAAAATGGTTGTTATGAATTTATTTATATGTAAATTATTTTTTTTAAATTCTAGTTTTCAAATTTCTCTCAATTTTTTTTCAAAAAGGGATCTTTTTAGAGTTTATATAAGGGTTTTTCTCATCTCACTTTAATTTTTGTGAGATATATGCCATATTCACCACTTATTTTTTATGTGTGGTGTATATAATAACCATGAATTTATTATATTATTTTTATCCTTAAATTTATTGTGATTTACATATCCATTTTATGGACTCTCTTTAGAGGGGTTTGCAGATTCAAAGATACCAATCAGTAATGGATTTTTTTCACAATTTGCCTTCTTTGAGAATTATGTTGTGTTATGAACCTATCTTCCTTTATGAAGTGTATATTCATATTATTTTACATGTAATATCATGAATTTATTTACTCTCATGATATTTTAAGTTTCTTTTAAATTCCTTCATGGGGTTTATGGTTTCAATGTTACCCAAGTGGTAAGAGTTTCATGGTACAATCTCATCATTTATCGGGATTATTTGTGATTAAGCCTCCAATGTTGAAACATTATGATCATACTATAAATAATTATAATTAAATTTATACTCATGTGTTTATTTCATTAGAATACACGTTCTCCCTTCATTTTCCTCTCTTTATGTACTCAAGAGTTCAAAAGCATATTTTTATGAAAAATCGTCTTTTCGGTCGAAAACTCTTTTTCTCCCAAAAGCATGTTTTCTAAAAATGTTTTCAAAAAAATGTTTTAAAAAGTTTTTTTCAATTATAAAAGGATATTTTCCTCAATAAATTTTTTAAATAGTTTTTAAAATCTTATTTTATAAGATTTCAAGGTTATTTTCAAATAAAAAGTATTTTCAAAATGTTTTATGTTTTAAATAGTATTTTCAAAATGAAAAGGGTATTTACCTAAAACTTTAATTAATGATATTTTAATTGTATTTCAATTTATCAACATCAACATCCCTTTTTGTTACTTATTCACCAATAGGAATATTTTTCAATGATTTCATCCTTATATTTTTTGGATGGATTAAGATTGTTTTAATGAGATTGTTATGAAACTCATTTCGTTTCTACAGGTTAATCATGTTTCAAAGAGATTTTTATAGAACCCATTTCTTTTCCATGGGTTAATCAAGTTATGAAAGGGTTATTATTGATTTTTCAATGAGTTTGTGATTAAATTCAAGCTTTTATTTGTTATTATTTTATATTGGTACTTGGGTATTTAACGAGTGGTTTCGTGATAAACTAATGATGGGGGGTTATGTGATAAAATAATGATGGGTGGTTCCATGATAAACCAATAATGGTGGTTATGTGATAAACCAACGATGGGTGGGTCCATGATATCCCTCTAATTAATTGGGTATGGAATTAGGTTGTATGGTTATTCCATTTTTAAGAGTTATTTTAAGAGTGAAATGAAAATTATGTCCCATGATACGTACACATTTTATTTATGCATGATGTGGGTTTATAATGTTTCTCATAGCCAAGATTGATGTCACATAGTTCATGATTATTGATTCTGATGACTATTTCATTTTCCATGTTTTCATATTTAATGATCTAGGTATTGATGGGTATGAGTTCCTTTATGATTATCACATGAACTTTAAATATGTCATCATACCCTTATGCACTCTAATGCTCGTTGATGACATTAAATTTTTAATGATTATGTTTATCCTTACGGAGCATTTGAGGAAACCCTTCTTATGTTTCCTTTTCCCCAGGTTATAAAGAATTATTTTGAACAATGTATGTCTATAAATAATTTCAAAGGGATGATTTTGATGACCTAATGTGAAATAAGAGAAGCTGATTCAAGAGGGAGAAATGCTCATTTAAATTCTTGTGAATTGTTTATGAAGTAGTTTATCCTAATTCTTTAAAACTATAAACCAAAAATGTCCTTGATGTTGTAAGTAATTTAATTTTCCTTTTGATGTTGTAAAGTTTAGATGGAAAAATTTGGGTCATAAATATAAGCATCATAGTTGAAAATGTAAAGTTAATGATTTCAACACAGGATCCATGAGTGTGGGTCCTAGGCTGTTATAGTTGGTATAAAAGGTCAGTTTAGACAACTTTGGAAATTAGTATGTTTTCTTTTGTGGTATTCTTAAGAGTTATGGATATCATCATGGATTTATAATTTTAAGTTTTATCATAAGTATAGTTTCTTAGAAACCATTTTGAGGCTTTAAGTTATGAAATGTTAAGGTAACTAAAGGTATTTTTAGAGACATTCTCTTTTTGAGGTAATTATGGGTTATTACATTTTGGGATGAAAAATGAAATTTATGAGATAAACTTTGAGTTTAAAACATATTAAGGTTATTTTTAGGGAGTTTCAAACATTTTTGGTAATGTTATATGAATTATACAGTATTAGAAAAGGACAGCTCGTAGACCGTGTGAGAACCCATCATGTATGGCAAGGTCGTGGGATCTGAAAACACAGTCGACAGGCAACAAGGGTGCATCGCCTACCAATTTCGTATGTGATCTCCTAGTTAGTATAAAATTATTTTCCTTTATTTAAAATATCTGATGGATAAAGTTTAAGTTAATTTTGTTAAAATATGTTTTATAGATAACTATGAGATTATTTTCAGTAAAAAAATCATAACTCGCAAACTGTATGTCCGATTGACGAAAAATTTGTGGTGTTGGGACCCTCACGACAGATTAATCCTTTCAATATAATCCAATTGATTTTACATGGAGTTTGATTTATAAATGATGACTGGAGGAGTAGATTCTCCTAAAATCATATGAGTAGACGAGCGGACCTCAGTGGCCCGAAAAATGAGTATCCATGCTGAACTCAGTGGCCTAGAAGATGAGTAGTAGTCGAGTGGACCTCAGTGGTCTGATAGATGAGAAGTAGTCGAGCAAACCTTAGTGTCCTGGAAGACAAGCGGTAGCCGAGTAGACCTCAGTCACCTGACAGATGAGCAGACCTCAGTGACTCATTGGGGATGAGTCCCTCAGCAGTACAAGATGTTCATCATTACGACTGAAGTAGTGTACTTCAGGTATTTCTCAGTGTGTTCTCTTTGGGTGAGGCCTAAAGAAGTAGGACATATTTGCGTAGGTCTCTGGTGACTTGATGGATCAAGGAACGATTCCTCCCGGGACGAGCATTCCTTGAGTAGAATCTTATGACGAAGGATTGGTTGTGATGTTGAGACTCCTTGTCTCAGTGAGACTAGACGTCCCAGGGAAACTTCATGATGTATCGAGACTAGATTTTTTCTCAAATAATTTTGGTAGACTTTCTCTACTTGGTTACTATCAGATAGATCGAGGAGTATGATCTCTCGAAATCAAGTGTGTTGCGCACAGAACCATATGGCTGGCAGCGGATGAGACGTTTCATCTTTGAATCCTTTATGAGTACACCTGAATGTTCTTGTTATGTGTGTTGATGACATATACCTATATTGAGCTGATTTTACCTTCTTGGTGGTGTTTCCTTTTTGGTCCTTTGCTTTGTGGTTTTCTGGGCCCCCTACTGAGTTTTTTTTACTCACCCCTACATGGGCTTTGCTCGCACGTGTTGTGTCTTGTGTAGATGACTGACACTTTGGTGGATTCCTAGATGGAGCATGACCAAGACCAAGACCAGATGGTGCCTTGTGAGATCAGATGATCTGAGGTGTTTCTGGTAGCTTCCTATAGCATCTTCAATACCCTTGTTTGCGGGTCGGGCTTTGCAGTTGTCTTTCTTTTAGTGGGCTTGTATTCTGGCATGATTGTACTTTATTGCTTTACTTTCTATCGTACTCTGTTGTTGGGTTGTAGTGGTATGCATGCATTTTATTTACTTAGTGTTTTCACTCTCCAGCCCCATGGATTTCATTTGGGTGTGTGTGTGTAGGTTCTTAAGCAAATGCCTCCCATTTGTGGGATATGCCTACTCAGCCCTAGCCTATCAGAGGTTGGCTTGGGGTTGTCACGGCACAGGCCCCGGGGGAAAGGTCGTGACACATTATCACTAACACTAATATACTATAAAAAACTATATTCTATTTTCTATGCCTCGAACATCATTCTACAATAACAATATCATGAGAAAGGTTTCAAAAAATACTCTGAATTACTTTCTTATCTTATTGTTTCTAAACAAAATAATAAACTCTTGATGAGGAATCATGAATCCCAACCTACCGATATGACTCCATTACCTAAAGTAAACGTGAATGCTCATAATCAAGGTTTTGGAAAGAATCAACGCAATCCAAGCTGGGGAAATTCATCAACTCGAGGTGCTCATACACCAAATGAGAAGAGAAGGGGGCACTAAAAGAAGTGGTCCAATAGTGAACATTCACAACCAAATAAAAAATTAATGATGAGAGTTAATGTTTTTGATGTGGAATGAAGGTTTAATGTTCATGTACCTATTATATGCTAAATCATTTTGTTGATTTTTATCAACAACCTATCAAATGGAAGTAAAAGAGCATTGAAGTGAATTTTATTGAACAAACCTTGAAATATGATGATGATATTATAAACTTTGATATTTTTGATTATTTTTTATGCCCTAAAGGTGTTGAGCATATAGGTCATTCATGAATGCTCATGGTGGAAATGAAATCTTGTTTTTTGTAATGTTTTTAAAATGAATATTTCATGCTTCATTTTTTTCTTTTATTTCATTTCTTATATGTATGTTTTATTTTATTTAATAAAAATGGATGATATAAATCATTTTGTTTATAATAATTTCAATAATGAAGATATTTACCTTTTTCAATGCACCATGACGCACAAAATTCTTAAATATGAGAAATATTTTATCACCCTTAAAATGAGGAGTGCTCATGTAAGTACATTAACCGGTAGTGTGCAATTAATTGAAGGATTCAAAAGAGAAAAAATATGCCTACCTTGTGGTAAAAAAAATTATGATAAATAATTCTTTGTTTTCTCTCAAGTCTTGAAAAAAATTACTAAGTTTTAAAGATATTATTGATAATGGATATCACATCAAGACTATGGATGAAGGAGGTGTTTAATACCTCTATATAACAAGCATTAATAATGAGTGCAAATTGATTCAAGATAATATTTCAAGACTTCCATTCGGGTTGTACTTTTTTAATATTTATACAATTGAATCAAATATAGTAAACTATAAGTTTACCAACCATGATACATTTATAGTGTAGAATGGCCGTTTGGGTCATCCTAGATCAGTAATGATGAGGAAAATAATTAAATATACACATGTTCATTCATTGGTTGATAAAAGGATTCTTACACCCCATGATTTCGCATGTGTTACTTGTTCTCAAGGCAAATTTATTATAAGACCATCATCATCAAAGATCATTACTAAATCCCAGATGTTCCTGGATCGAATTCATGGTGATGTATGTGGACTAAGTCACCCACCATGTGGAACATTCATATATTTTATGACCATGATTGATGCTTCAACTAAGTGGTCCCAACTGTGTTTATTATCCACTTGCAACCCTAAGTTTGTGAAATTACTTGCCCAAATAATAAAGTTAGGGTCAAAATTACTAGATTATTCAATCAAGCATATTTGTCTTGATAATGTTGTTGAGTATTCATCACATGATTTTAATAATTATTTCATGTCACTGGGAATAAGTGTTGAACATCTTATATCTCATTTCCATACCCAAAATGGTCTAGTTGAATCATTTATAAAGCAATTAAAACTTATCTCTAGACCACTACTTATGAAAACTAAATTACCCAGTTCAGAATGGGGATATGAAATTTTGCATGTTGTAGTGATGCTTTAAATAAGGCCATCAATATATCATGATTATTCCCCTTCTCAATTAGCTTGTAGTCATGAACCAAATATTTCACACTTAAGGATATTTAGTTGTGTTGTATATGTGCTTGTAGCAGCCCCGCAATGAACAAAAATGGGAACCCATAGGAGATTGGGGATATATATTGGTTTTGAATCTCCCTCAAACATTAAATATCTTGATATTATGAAAGTATATGTATCAAAACAAGATTTTCTAATTTTTATTTTGATGGAAAATTATTTCCACCATTAAATAGGGAAAATCAATCGACTTCAAAAGAAATATCATGGAAGAAGACTTCATTATTACATTTTTATCCTTGCACAAATATGAGTGAACTTGAAGTTCAAAATATCATTAGTTTTAAAAAATTATCAAATAAATTTCTTGATGAATTTAATGATTCAAAACAGGTTACAAAATCACATATAAATGTTGTGATTATACCAGTAAGAATCGATGCCCTCGAAGAGAAATCTGATGGTTTTACTAATAATGCTTCTAATTAAAGCTTGAAATGTGGGAGACCACTTGATTCAAATGATAAAAATCATCATCAAATGAAAGGTAAATAACTTATGTTGGTTGAAAATATAAATGAACCTAAAGATAATGTAAATGTACTAGAAGTACATGATCATGATCAAGAGGAATTTTCAATAAATTTTACCAACACCGAGAGATGTTGGAATCAAGTGGAGTATATTTTTGATAACACATTTTCATTAAATATAGCCCTTTAAATTATGGATGAGGATCAAGAACATAAAATTGTTAATTAATTTCATGAAATACTAGATTGTGGTCAATGGAAAGTCACAATCTAGTTTAATTTAAACTCGCTTTCTAAACGTGAGGTTTTTAGGTCTGTCACAACCTGACCCAACACTACTCTAATATTTTATTTATTTTTGAGTCCCTATTTATTTATTTGTATTTCCTAGGTGGATTTTCCTTGAAAATTGATGTTTTGGGGCATACAAATCATGTCACGTGGTTTAGGCGCACAATTTGACAAATCGTGCGACAATCGTGCGACAAACTTTATATTTTTAATAGAGCTGAATCACATGGTCAGTGGATGGTTTTTTAAACTATGTAGCCTTAACATGCATGGTTCTTCAGAATCCTAGTATATGGTGTATGGTTGGTGCACAGTTTTTTAAACCATGCGACCTAACTATGCGTCATGTCCAGATTAAAAAAAATCTAAAAGGACCCTTTTCCCTTGATGAGTTTAACCCCTAAAGGGATCTCCTTCTCCCTCATTATCACCCTCACCCCACTCTTACTCAAATCCCATGAGGACCCTTGACCATGTGCCTCCTCTCCCTATCCTCCCTCCATTTTTGGTCATTTCACCTCCCGATTCTTAGTGTGATCATCTCATGTAAGAATTTTTACTTCTCCATCACCTTATTCTCCCTCTTTATCCTTTCCCTCATTGTGGTGTAAGGTTGAATTAAACCTAGATTATGGTTAGTGTTTTTATTTTTTGGTTTTTATTTCCTAGGGATTGTGAGTGCCGATGTGAGACCCTTTATAGTAAGATTCATTGAAGGCGAAGACTTCCTGACCCATTGTGACTTGATTTTGGTCTTTTGAGGTAGGTCACCCTATATCTGAGCCTTTAATTTGAAAAATATAATTGTTTGGTGGTTTAATCGGGTGTTTTAACTACATTATAAATTAATCATATTATATAAAATGGTTTTGATTCTTGTAATTTGGTTTTTCCATGTTTTCAATGTTTTTCCCCTGAGCTTTAACATGTGTGTTTTTTATTAAAGTGGTTTTCAAGCTTGTTCCAAAGTGTTAAATGTTATAAATAATCAAATATGTTTCAAATGATTTCTAAAATGTGAATTGGAAATTCCCAAAGGTTTTTTGGTATTTTTATTGGTTTTCTAAAAATTCTTGATGGCATGTCTGGTTTCTTAAGGATCTTTCAAAGGATTTCCAAATTCCATAAATTTTTAAATATGACTTACACACACACACACACACACATATAGGTTCCCTTTTTTATATATTCTCTCATGGTTATGGGAACTTGTACATTGGGATGAGGGGTATCCACACACACACATATCAAGGTGTATATGTGTTTAAGTGTGAAGTGTGGTTTTTGGAACTTAGAAGCCTTGGGAAAAGGTAGTTTTCCAAATAAAAAATGCATCCCTTTTAAATGATGAGGATAGATTGGCACTTTGAAATGATTTATGGAAATGAAAACCCCTCTTAAGTCATGCCACTTTATATTAGAAATGTGGTGTGTGCTAAATAGATGAAATTTTATGTGACTTGGTAAGGGTTTTTTGCTTTGATTATGCAATTGGGGATGGGGATATACTTGAGAAGTGAGTCTAAAGGTGAGAAAGTAAATGGGTTATTTTGTGAAAATGATGTGATATGTATGTATATGATAGATTAATAAAATTCACCTCCATTTATACATCATGGGAAGTATAGTGTATATAGGAGGGAGCTTTAGGTACACATGTTTCACTAGTTTAGTATTACGCTCTAACTAGTGGCCCTGAGATAAACTCACTCTTCTTGTGGGATATGCCCCTTAGTTGATCCAATGAGGGTGATGTCGGCTATTAGGGAGAGTTGAATGTGGATAAATGGTACTGGTATAGATTGATTATGTGTAAGTTTATGGCTTTATCCTAGATCATCCCAACCACTCCTGATATCCCTTAACATGTATTTTACTTTTCTCTATTTTGTAACATTTTTATAAAATGATTTCCAATGTTGTGTTTTGTTATTGAAATGGTTCCTTCATCGCATGTTCCATATTGGAATAGGTTTTTAAAAGTGTATAGTTCTTTGGAAATAGTTTTTCAAAACAAAAAGGGAAATATTTTTTGGAATATTAGCATGTTACTTATTTTAAAAAGAATGGAAAACCCTGTTTTTATGTGTTATATTTTCAAACTAGCAATAATGGATTTCTATTTAAAGGTAAGGCATAGGGAGTTGTTTATTTTCTGGAATCCCTATTAAAAATATTGGTTCTCATGACTATATCTCTATTATATTTTTTAGTTTCAGGTTCTACCTGACTCTGGATTTCTCATGGAGCGAGTTTGGTTCTATGGTTGGTGGTGACCCGTGAGGTCACATGGAGGTATGTCTGGTTGTCTAGCTTTCCTTTTTCTTTTCCACTTGCAGTTTTTATTTTATTTATTTATCAACTATTTCATGGGATAAATCATTCACAATTAAGTTATTCTTGATGTCCGAAACTAGTTTTGATCCTGGGAGGATCGGGAACACTTCTTGGGCCTTGTTACGGGCTAGATTGGGTGCCCGGTTCGAAGTCAACCCAGGTTGGTTCATGAAAAAATGGTATCAAATCAAGTTAAACCTTATTTTTGGGGGTTTTCAGTAGTGTGGATCTATGATTGTAAGAATTCAAGTGGTTAATCATGGGTAGGTGCTTGATCAACACCTATTCGAAAGGACGCTTGAGTTACCTGGGTATTTTGATATGTTTGTGTCTTGAATTTGAGATTGGTCCTCAAATGTTTTGGGGAATTTTGGTCTTTATTTGAGTGTTTATGATTAGAAATTAGATTTTTTTGAGATTTTTTTAGTATCTCCAAGGTTTGGAGTGGATTCTTGGAGGGTGTTCGGCCTGGAAAATTATGCATAGACCGTGTGGTCACCTTTGTTAACCTCTAATGAGCTTCACACTATTAGAACATGGTCTTCCAAACCATGTGGCCAAACCATGCATGACATCCTTTTCTTTAAATTTTTGGAATTTTCATTCTTTTAATATTGGGTTGCTTCCATTCTTTCATTCTATTAGTTTGAGTTTATTTTGGAGTTCCTCCTTTAAGTTTTAAAATGATGTTTGGTTTATCAAAGTTTGATTTATAAAATGAAAATTTTGGATTATTTTGAAATTAGATGGAAATTGTTTTGGAATTTTGAAAGGTTTTGTGAAAATTGGTTTGGAAAGTGATTTTGGGGTTTATAAATGTTTTTTAAGGATAAATGGTGGATTTAAAAAAATGGAACTATTTAAAAAATGATTTGAAAGGAACCCATTTTCATTTGACCCTTTGTATTCCTATGAACGCTCACATATAGGGACGCATGTGCATAGTAAGTGGATGTTTAATGGTATGTGAACATGTGGGGTCATGAGAATTTATATATATGAGGCTTCATAGAATACCATTGGTAAGTTCCTAAACCCTTAAGTTTTTTTTTTACTTTCTGAAAGTGTTTTCAAAAAGGAATTTCAATTTTTTGATGAGTGAGTACTTGTTTGATGTTTCCTTGAGTGTTTTGGGATTTAATTTTGGTTTTGTTATATCAGAAGTGTTTTAGAAATTTTATTTTCATATTGAGTTATTTATTCGTGATTTAAATGAGGATTTTTGGTTTATGATGTGTTTTGCTTCGGTTTCATGCTTCTTTTTTTAGAGTATTCCCTAGAAAAGTCTCAGTGAAGAGTGGATATTCAGTCTATAGGGTGCCTTATTTGGTTGTATAGTTGAAGATCGGTTTTAGTAATCAGTGATGGTCATTTTTTAGTGGTTTAATCTTTCCAAATTTGAGGTGGTTTGTGTATTTTAGAAAATTCTAAATAAGTATTTCTCTAGGTATTCCCCTTAAAAACTCCTTAGGAAGTACCATTTGTATTAGTGATCATCTATTTTGATGAGGTTCATGCCTCAGTGTTGGTATCACTTTTTTGAATGGGAATGTATTGGGTGAATGTTTGGGATGACTAGGAAGGTTTTTTTGATTCTTTTGATCGGTTGGGATCATTGAGGGTCGGTGTTTTAAGTGATGGTCCCGGGTTGTCCTCCCTTAACCCTAGACTAGAACCCGTGTTGATTTTTTTGAGACATGTTTGTTTGGGTAATTCTTGATTGTATCTTATCTTCCTATTTTGGTCAGTTGGTCTTAGTTGTCATCATTCTGTGTGAAAGTCCTTTGAGATCTTGGTTTTACCAGGTGTTTAAGGTTCTTGGGTGGTGTGTTGTTTAATAGGTCCCAACTCTTTGGAAATGGTCTTTAGGATTATTGGGTTTTGGTGGTTTCTCTTGGGAACCTTCTATTATTTTTACTATCTCATATCCTTTGGGATTTCCTAGGTTTTCTATTACTTTAGTAATAATACAGTTTAAATAAGAGTATATTTTTGGGAAATTGTGAATCTTGTTGTGAAGTGGTGGTGTTATCCATTCCATACATTGTTTCTCATAGCTTTTGACTATCATTAAGACTCGTGAGTTATTCCATCTTGGGAAATTACCATCTGATTAGAGTCCTAATATGGTGGGTGGGTTCCACCATAGAAGGATCTCATGGTGAACCTGGTTTCTAATATTTCTTGATGGGGGAAATTCCTTATTCCTGCCCCACTCAACCCCGATCATAATAATTTGGTGATCCAGGATCATGGTGACATGTTATGGGTGCTCATAGAGATCACGAAAAGACTGTGTTTATTTTATTTAGTGATTTCTATGTTAGGGGTTGAGGTGTTCCTTATTTTGAGGTTTTTTTGAAGATATGAGATTCTATTTCTCTTTTGATTCTCTCATTTGATGGTTTGAGTTCCTTGATCTCGCTACCTATTTATTTGGACAATGGTTTAGTTCTTTAGGATGATCTCTTTGGACTCCTTTGGATTTTGGAGTTTTATATTTTTAAGGGAAGTTGAGTGTTGGTCCTTTGGTCTTTGGGTTTTGAGTCTCATTATGGGTACTAGTTTGTTCTTATTGTGTGTCTCGACCAACCCAATATTTTTAGACATTTTGGGGGGAAGAAAGTGTCCCGGTGAGGAGAATTGTCACACCCCTACCCAACACTACTCTAATATTTTATTTATTTTTTGAGTCCCTATTTATTTATTTTTCTTTCCTGGGTGTCTTTTCCTTGAAAATGGGAGTTTTTTGGCATGAAAATAATGGAACAGTGTTAAAGCGCATAGTTTGACAAATCATGCAGAAACCATACAACAGGCTCTATATTTTTGATAGAGCCAAACTGCATGGTCGATGCACAGTTTTCCAAACCATGTGGTTTGCCCGTGCATGGTTCTTCATAATCCCAGTAGAGGGCACATGGTTTTCCAAACCATGTGACCTAATCATGCGTTGTGTCCAGATTTCAGCAAAAAAAAAGAATTCCAAAATTACCCTTTTCCCTTAATGATTTTAACCCCTAAAGGGGTCTCTTTCTCCCTCACACTCACCCTCACCTCCCTCCACCTCTCTCTTGATGCCCATGAGGTCCCTCGAGTGCATGCCTCCTCCTCCTATCCTCCCTCCATTTTTGGCCATTTCACCTCCTGATTCCTGGTTTGATCATCTAAAGTAAGTATTTTTCCTTCTTCATCACTTTTTTCTTCCTCTTTATCCTTTCCCTCACTACGGTGTAAGGTTGGATGAACCCTAGCTTTTGGGTAGTGTTTTTATTTTTTTGATTTTTGGTTCCTAGGGATTTTGAGGCTCAACGTGAGACCCGTTCTAGAAAGATTCATTAAAGGTGATGACTTCCTGACCCTTTGCAACTTGATTTTGATTTTTTGAGGTAGGTTACCCTATGTTCAAACCTTTAATTTGAAAACTATTATTGATTGGTGGTTTTATTGGGTGTTTTCACTATACTATGAAGTAATCATATTATAGAAAATGTTTGTGACGCTTGGCATTGGGTTTTTTCTTATTTTCCATGTTTTCCCCTAATCTCTGACATGTGTGTTTATTATTAAAGTATTTTTTCAAGCTTGTTCCAAAGTGTTAAACATTATAAATTCTCAAATATGTTCCAAATGATTTTTAACACATGAATTGGAAATGCCCAAAGGTATTTTGGTCTTTTGACCGATTTTCTACTAAGTCTTGATGGCATGTTTGGTTTCTTAAGGATCTTTCAAAGGATTTCCAAATTCATTAAATACACACACACACACACATATATATATAGGTTCCATCTTTGTACATCTCCACTCATGGAGATGGGAAAATGTACATTGGGGTGAGGGGTATCCATATATATATATCAAGGTGTATATGTGTTTAAGTGTGGAGTGTGGTTTTAGGAACTTGGAAGCCTTGAGCTAAAGTGGTTTTTCAAATAAATAGTGTTTCCCTTTTTAAATGATGGAGGTGTGGTTGGCACTATGAAATGTTTTATGTAAATTAAAACCTCTCTTGAGGCGTGCCCCTTTGTATTGGAAATGTGTTGTGTGCTAAATGTGTGAAATGTGATGTAAGCCCAGTAAGGGGATTGTGCATTATTTATGCAATTGGGATAGGGGTTGTGCTTGAGAAGGGAGTTTAGAGGTGAGAAAGTTAATGTGTTATTTTGTGAAAAGGGTGTGATATGTATGTATATGATAAATTAATAAAACTCACCTCTATTTATACATCATGGGAAGCCTGGGATAGTTAGGATGGAGCTATAGGTGCACATGCTGCACTTATTTAGTATTACGCTATGAATAGTGGCCCTGAGATAAACTCTCCCTTTTATAGGATATGCCCCTCGGTTTATCCAGTGAGGGTGGCATCGGGTGTTAGTGAAAGTTGATTGTGGATAACTAATACCAGTAGTGATTGATTATGTGTATGTTTATGGATTTGTCCTAGATTGTCATGACTACTCCTAATATCCCATGACACATGTTTTACACACACACACACACACACACACTACTCTCCTATGTTTTGTAGCATTTTTATGAAATGGTTTCACTGTTGTGTTTTCTTATTGAAATGCTTCTTTCATCACATGTTCCTTCTTGGAATGAGTTTTGGAAAGTGTACCATTCTTTGGAAATAGTTTTTCAAAATAAAAAGGGAAACAATTTCTAGAATCTTAGCCTATCACTTATTTTAAAAAGAATGGAAAACCCTATTTTTATATGTTATATTTTCAAACTCGCATTAATGTATTTTTATTTAAAGGAAGGGCATGGGGCATTGTTTCTTTTTTAGAATCCCTACTGAGCATCTCAGTTCTTACACCTGTATCTCTATTCTTTTTCTTAAGTTTCGGGTTCTACCAAGTACTGGATCGCTCATAGAGTGAGATTGGTTTTGTGTTCGGTGGTTACCCATGAGGTCAAATGGAGGTATGTCTGGTTGTCTAGATTTATTTTTTCTTTTCCACTGTCAGTGTTCATTTTATTTATTCAGTTCTTATTTCTTTATCAGTTGTTTCATGGGCTAAATTATTCCCAATTGAGTTGTTCTTGATGCTCGACACTAGTTTTCAGCTCGAGAGGATTGGGAATGCCTCTTGGGACTTGTTGTGGGTCGGCTTGGGTACTCAGTTTGGGGTCAACCCGGGTTAGTTTGTGATAGGGTCAATTGTGAAACCCCTAAAGGGATCAAACTTGTTGGATATAAATGGGTATTTGTGAGAAAAATAAATGAAAATAATGAAGTTGTGAGATATAAATCACAACTAGTTGTTCAATACTTCTCACAAAAAACTAAGATTGATTATGATGAAACATATTCTCTTATAATTGATGTGATAACCTTTCGATATCTCATGATATTTATTGTACACGAGCAGCTTGAATTATTCCTGATGGATGGTGTGACTGCATATTTTATGGTGATATTGATAATGATATTTACATAAAAATCCCAGAAGGATTTGAATTGCTGAAAAAACATCCTGGATCTTGAGATCTTTATTCAGTTAAACTGAATAAATCATTATATGGATTAAAGCAGTCAGAGTGTATGTGGTATATTTATCTGAGTAAATATTTGATGAAAGAAGGTTATAAAAATGATCCAATTTGCCCGTGTATCTTCATTAAGAGGATTGGATTTGAATTTGTGATCATTGCAGTATACATTGATGATTTAAATATTATTGGGACTAATGATGAACTTTCCAAGGCAAAAGAATATTTGATGAAAGAATTCGAAATGAAATACTTTGGAAAGACAAAGTCCTGCCTTGATTTACAAATTGAACATAATAGGGATGAGATATTTGTTCATCAATCACGATACATTACTAAAGTCCTACAAAGATTTAATATGAATAAATCACATCTATTAAGTACACTAATGGTTGTACGGTCTCTTGATTGAGATAGGGATACTTTTAAACCACGAGAGGATAATGAATAACTAATTGGTCCCGAAGTACCATATCTAAGTGCTATTGGAGCACCGATGTACCTTGCAAAAAATACAAGACTAGATATATCATTTTCTATAAATTTATTGGCAAGGTATAATTTTTTATCCTACTCGTCGACATTAGAATGTTGTCAAACAAGTATTAAAATACCTTCAAGGATCCGAAGATCGGAGGTTACTTTATTCCAAACGTTCAGAACCAAAGTTTGTTGGTTATTCTGATGTTGAATACTTGTCTGGTCCACATAAAGCAAGACCTCAGACTAGATATCTATTTATATATGGTGGAACTGTTATTTCTTAGTGTTCTATAAAACAAACAATTTTTGTGACTTCTTCCAACCAAGCCGAGTTGATTATTATTTATGAAGTAAGTCGAGAATGTGTTTGGATGAGATCGATTATTAATCATATTAGAAGTATTTGTGGATTGAATATGAATAATAATATTCTCACCATATTATATGAAGATAATGTTGTTTGTATAGCACAATTGAAGGGTGAGTATGTTAAAGGTGACCGAACAACATATATCTCACCAAAATTCGTTTTCACTCATGACCTCAAAAGAATGGTGAGATTGATATCCAACAAATAAGGTCTTGTAATAATCTCGCAAAGACATTGTCAACTTCAAAAATTAAGAAAGTGATATATAAAATTGGAATAAGAAGACTGAAAAATCTATCACATCTTTATGAGGGGGAGTTGGGAACGATATAATATTTTTTTCCCTTCATCAGGTTTTTTCCATTGGGTTTTCCTAATAAGGTTTTTAATGAGACAACATAACATGAAATCTTGTTAATTTTGCATCGTTTGTTTTTTCCATAGAGTTTTTTTTACAAGTGGAGATTTTTATTAGATTCTAAGAAATCATGACATCAAAGGAGGAGTGTTGTAAATTATCATTTATGATGTGGATGTCATAAATTTAGAATTAATGAATACTTTTTATTACTTAACAAAACTCTTTATGTGACCAAACTTTTGATATTATCACCAATTGGATTTGATTCGTAGAGAATAATCTTGATTGTTAGATCAAGTCATCTGTAATCTATATATATAGTGATAATGAAACAAAAGTGTGTGATTTTTGTTGACTATGTACTTGTGTTCTTTTACTCTTCTTCTGTTCTGTTGTCATCGATTCGTTTTACTTCGCCGTCGTCATCTCGAACATTTGACGCCATTATAAGTTCATCTTTGATTCATCTAAACATTTTCGTGATTCACAACACATTTAAAAAACCCATTTCACAACAATTATTAAATTAATTTTAAAATTAACACATAAGAAATAAAAATAATTAAATATTAATCTAGAAATGTCAGATGAGGGCCAACGGGGATGATCCGACCCAAATGTCGATCTCAGTCAGCCACACGTGCCGCGGGTAACCCCTTCACATTCTCTCTTCTCCAATCGGAACTAAAAACTTCTGTTTTTGGAGTTGTGTGGAGCCCCCTTATTGGCTCGCCCTGCTGCTGATGCTTTTCTGATAGTCGCTGACACAGGTGGGAACCGTTCCGCTTATGCTTTTCCCCTGCTGGTGGTTCTAGGACTCCATTCCTTGCCATTATCTACCTGTAGGACCGAACCGTCCGATCATCCGTCCGTCTGCGTTTCCGCTCTCATTTGGCTGTTCTGGGCGCCCCACGTTCTCTTGCCGGTCTCTTTGCTCCGTTTCTTTAGACAGGGAAATGGAGCCACGGAACGATTTTGATTTGGACGCAGCCGACGCAGATAACCAGAGCATTCATGATCTTATTTCCTACCTGAAGTCGGCTTTTCTACGTGTCGACTTCGATAAAGTTGAGCGTATTTTGGTTTCCAGGGAAGCGAGACTCGAGAGGGAGAAGGATCTGGCTGAGGCTTCGGACAAGGCGGTGAAAGATCTGAAAGCTGAGCTCGAGAAGAAGAATCTCGAGCTGGAACTGATTTCGGAGAAGAATGGGAATTTGGCGATGGAGAAATGCTTGCTTGAAGATGATTTCAGGCGGATGAAGTTAAATAACGAGCATTGCATTGTCCAATTGAAAAATAAAATTAAGGATTTTAAAAGGGCGAAGAAAAGATCGGAATCCGAGCTCGATGCCTTTAAGAGTAGATTCGAGGAACTGCACGCACGTGTCGCGCGGCTCGAAGAGGACGCGGAGTCTCTGAAGAAGGAAACCGAGGGCAGTGGGCAGACTTTCGATCATGCCTTGAGTGACACTGGGAATGGCTATGTATTGAGGTGGGGAGAGTCGGATTTTCGTTTTCCCAGTCAGAAGGATGGGAGATTACAGGCTTCAGGTACGCTGCACAAATTCAGCTTCCGAAATCCCTGTAAAAGTTAGTTCTTTGAATCTGTCTGAATAATTTAATATGATTGCTCATGTTTCATGGGCTTGACTTGAATTTTTGAATTTTAGATCTAATGCAAAATCAGAAACCCAGTAAGAAATGTTCATTGCTGTAATCTATGCTATTGATGATGGTATGTCCAGAAAATTGGAACATCATTGGAAGAGTGGTATTACCTTGGGATGCATGGCATGCATACCTTGCATCTATGTCTTTTGGATCGAAGTGGAGGGCAATGTAGATCACTGTGATTGTGTGTTTATGTGTGTCTCAAGTTTATAACGTGTTTTGAAGGTTCCGGGCGCAGTGGAAGCGTGCGATGGGTCGTGCTCAACTTTGTTTTTTGTCATGATCGATGATAAATCTGAGATTTACATGCCGATGAACACTGTAATCAACGAAATTGAATCAAAGAAAACAGACAATGGATAAAACGCCGAAACCAAGCGCAAGATCATCACATATTATTTATTATTAATTTAATGAATTAAAGAGTTACCTTGCGTGAATTCTTTCTTTGTTGATGGATCTAAAAACAGATCTGCGTTGTACCGTCGTTGCATTGTAGGAATTAAGAGTAGATTCTCTCTAGCGGTGATCTACACGTGTTCCACAAATCTCCGAACGTCGCCGTAGTAATCTCCGGGTGCTAGCACGACATATCATATCGCTTGCATCGTTCACCTTTGATCGCCACGAAAATCGATTACAGAACGTTCTCCTTGATACCTGTAGACTTGAAAGTGAGAGGTGGAGGAAGATCACTCTTCGTTATTGGGAGTGTTCTTGGAGAAATGAGCTTTTTAGGGCTTGAGAGGATTCTCCAAATTCGTTGTGCACAACCAAACAAAATGAATTGACTCTCTTGGAAAATAATATAGTTGAGTTTAAATACCGCTAGAGTTTAAATATATATATTTGCACAAGTGCCCTTTAACATTTATTTAATCCCTTGTAGAACCTCATGTTTAAAATAATAATAATAATATTATTATTTCCTTGACATGCATTTAACTTGTGAATTAAATTAAATATTATTTAATCAAATAATATTCGATATATATTATTTCTCACCGGACCTAAAAGCTCAGTTCGCAATTCCTCCATAATATTTATCTAGCATTGAATAATGACTATTTATTTAATAAATAAATATCACTGCATTATTCGCCAATAAATAAATAAATATTATATTCACTAAATAACAAATAAATATTTATTAAATATTCGGATCACATAATATTCTATCGAATAACTGGTAACGAAATTATGCGATCGAGTATACATGAATAATTATTAAAGCACGTGCGAGAATAATATTTATTCAACTTGTTAAATAATCAATAATAATATATTATTTAACTGAGATTTTGGATGCACTTAGTTTGTGACCCTCTAGACCTCTTTTTCAGCGGCATTAGGTGAAACAACCTAAAGTCTAAGGTTAACGTCTAACAACACGCCAAAATACCCATAGAGAAAGAAGTTAATGCCGTAATGACATAATACCTCATACGGATGCTTACTGTGTAATATAATCCATTTATCATGATATCTCTAATCAAGCAGGTTGCACGCTGGTGCCATCAACCTATGTGCGCGATATCTTTTTCTTTGACTTCCGGGAAATTGAACTTACCTATAGAACACCATGACCATTGATTTATTTAGGTTATATCATTTCCATCAAAGGGTTTGACATATTAACTTTCGTTAATGAACAGAAGAGAATTTTTTTTTCTCGCAGTATTCACTAATGCAATATTATTCGTGACGCACCAAACGTATCTTACCTCGCCGCAAACATATGTTGTCACAGTTTTCGTCAATACATCAAAGTACGCGACTTATAATACTCATCAATAATAATCTTAGTTTAAGAATCAATACACACGTTCGCAGATAGGAACATTCAATGACACATATAAATGTTGATTTCTTACCGGTGGGTCTCGTTCTCATAATATCCTATACTGGATATTACTAAGGGCGTACACTATGAGAATGTGCCTCGAAGTCTTATGAGCAGTGTTGTCAAAGGCGCGCGGCGCAATAAGGCGCAAAGGCCGCTTGGGGATGCGGCGCGAGGCGCGGCGCGAGGCGCAATTAAGGCGCACGCGCACATAATTAAATATGTAAAATTTTCAACCATATTTTAAATTAAAAAAAAACTTAAATTCAATCAAAATAATACAAATTTAAATACATACCGATAATTTTTAACCAAATCATAATCAATCCTTGAGAACCTAAACATAAAAATCACCATCAATGGAAGTTTCATCATTAATGAAAAGCTTCATCATCACCGTGTGTTGCCTACGCGTCGTCGGATGCCTGCTGCTGATGCAATGTGATTTGTATTTTGGACGCTGTGTATTTTGGACGTGATGATTCTAATTTTATAGAGTTTGGTTCAATTATTTTATTAATATATTAAATAATATATTTAACGCTATATTATACCTACTCATTTTTTAGAAAAAAATATACCTGATTTCAAGTATACTTATGATTTCCGCTAGCACCCTCACCGCTGCATCCCGATTTCCATCCATCCTACCCATGATTTACGCGATTGCCCTCTGCTACACCTCTGTTTTCCATCCTTCCCTCCTTCCTACCCACGATTTTTGCGATCTCCCTCACTGCTGCACTGCACCCCGGATTTCCACCGCCACCCCGTAGCCACCCTAATTTCAATCCAGTCGCCCGCTATTTTCACTCCACGATTTCCCTCTGTTTCGCTCGATTTCCACAGCAAAAGCAACTGGTGCGCCTCTATTGCGCCTTGCGCTTCACCGCCTCAGGGGTTGGCGCAGGAGGCGCGCGCCTTTGGCGCGCCTCGGTGAGGTCGCCTCGTCTCACGCCAAGGCGCGCGCCTTTGACAACACTGCTTATGAGTCTCCACCCTTGATAGCTTGTATCATTTATGTCCCTTAAATGATATCATCCGGCTATAAACCATATATTTAAGAATAGTGTTGTCGCACTTATGGGTTCTCATCACAACGAGAAACTGCTATGACTTTTTAGTGCGACAACTACTCTTATGACAATATCACATACTATGTTACACAGATGAACAATCATGATGTGATAAAGAATTTATTAATATTTAAAACCAGTGTTGTTAAAGGCGCGTGCCTTAGGGCGCCTCGGCAAGAGGTGAGGCGAGGCGCAGCTGGAGCGCCTCGTCACAGGTGAGGCGAGGCGAGGCGCAGCTGGAGCGCCTCGTCACAGGTGAGGCGAGGCGAGGCGCAGCTGAGGCGCGCCATCTTAGGAGGCGCTAAGGCGCTGTAATGGTGCGCCCCCTGAAATAAAAAAACCAGACCTCCTTTCTAAAAAGCGGCAGCGGTGAGGGTGGAAATCGTGGCTACAGATACTGCGGACAGGGGCGGCGGAGATCGGGGGCGACAATATTGGGGGCGGCGGCAGAAATCAGGGTAGGATAGAAATCTGGGGTACAAGTGGAAATCGGGGTACAGACAGGGGAGGCGGAGATCGGGGCAGGACAATGGAGATCGGGGGTGGGTGAGGTCGATCAGCGGAAACCGTGGTGCACCACGAGAAATTGGGGTAAGTTCAATTAAATAGAAAAATTAATATATTAATAAAAAAACATAACATACTATAAAAACATCACTCACTGACACCTCACTGCCATTGCGGTTGATTGAATATGTTAATTTGTATCGTTTTATTGAATTTAAGTTTATTAAAATTTAAAATATTGTTTAAAACCGTATATAATTAATTATCCACGCATGCGCCTTATTTGCGCCTTGCGCCTTTGACAACAATGTTCAAAACTATGAATACATGTTATCATAAAATACACAGAAGTTGGTTCTAGGGCATCAACTCCAACAGACTCCCATTTGCACTAGAGCCAACTGCTTACAATCTTCAGTCCGCTAGCTCTCACATGATACTCATGCTTCTGCTGAGATAGATCTTTAGTTAAGGGGCACGCCACGTTCTCTTCTGTGGGTACTTCGCTTACTGCAACTTCACCCCTCTGATAAAAATCTCCCAAGAGGCGATACTTTCGGAGTATATGCTTTGTCCATTAGTGTGATCTTGACTCTTTTGCAAGAGTCTCCGTTGCAGTATCATCACAATACAAAGTGATAGAGTTTTTACTGCTAGACACCACATCAAGCTCTTGAACAAAGTTTCGTATCCAAACGGCTTCCTTGGCTGCATCAGAAGCCGTTATATACTCGGACTCCGCTGTAGAATCAGTGACAATTGATTACTTTGAACTCTTCCAGCTAATAACTCCTTTGTTGAGACAAAAAACATGTCTTGGTTGCGACTTCAGATCATTCTGATATGTTTGAAAACCAGCATCAGTATAACCCCTGATGACCAACTCCTTGTCTCTTACATACACCAGGAACATATCCTTAGTTCTCAGATACTTGAGGATAGTTTTAACAGCAGACCGGTGTTGTTCTCCTGGATCTGTTTGATATCTACCTATTATGCTCAATGCATAGGCAACATCAAGTCTAGTACATAACATGACATACATGATTGATCATATCGCTGAAGCGTATGAGATCTTACTCATTCTCTCTTTCTTCTGTTGTGTCTGAGGACACATTTTTTTAGAAAGATGTAAACCATGTGACACTGGAACCAATCTCCTCTCGGATTATTTCATACTAAATCTCTTTAGCATATGGTCAATATATGTACTTTGACTTAGTTCAAACAGTTTCTTGGATCTATCATGAATGATCTTGATCCCTAGAATATAGGCTGCCCCACTTAAGTCCTTCATTGAGACATTTGTTTAACCTGCCCTTAACAGACTGTAAGACTGAAATGTCTTTTTTAACAAGTAACGTCATCAATATATGCTACTAGGATAACGACTACATTTCCACTAAACCTTTTGTAAACACATGACTCATATTCGTTCTTAATTAAACCAAATTCTTTTATAGCTTCATCGAATCGAATGTTCCATAATCTGGATGCTTGCTTTAATCCATAAATGGATCTCTGCAACTTGCAAATCTTTTTGGCATCACCTGGAGTCGCAAACCCTTCTGGTTGTATCATATAGACATCTTTCTAAAAGTTCTCATTAAGGAATGCAGTTTTGATATCCATCTGCCAAATCTCATAGTCATGATAAGCTGTTATAACAAGTAGAATTTTGATGGACTTAAACATGCCAACTGGTGAAAATGGTTCATCGTAGTCAATTCCTTGACGTTGTTTAAACCCTTTAGTCACTAGCCTTGCTTTATAGGTATTTACTTTACCTTTTATGTCCAGTTTTCTCTTGAATACCCTTTGCACCCTACGGGCTTTACATCAACTGACGCATCGACCAGAACCCAAATTTGGTTTTGATACATGGAATCCATTTCAGAATTTATGGCTTCTTGTCATCTTGCAGCTTCTGAGCTCTCTACTGCCTCTTTGTAGGATAGAGGTTCATCATTGTCAACCAATAATGAGTCACCATCTTCGGTGACTAGAAAATCATCTATCTGGTTCTCTTACCTCTCTTGCGCTCCTACACAGTACTTGTGTTTCAGGAACTACTTCTTCTACGAGGACCTGTGGAATTTGTTTCTGTACCAACTCTTGTGTATCTTGAGTATCAACTTCATCGAAGTCAATCCTGTTCCCACCATCCTTTTTGAGGATGTGCTCCCTCTCAAGAAAGACGGCTTGTCTTGCGACAATCACTTTCTTGTCTGAGAGATTGTATAGGTAGTGTCTCTTTGTTTCCTTAGAGATACCCAATAAAGACACTTTGTGCCTCAGGTGCTAGTTTGTTGCCTGAGAAGACCTTAACAAATGCCTCACAACCCCATACACGTGTATGCGACAAAACGAGTTTCTTTTTACTCAATAATTCGAAGGGAATTCCATTTGCCGCTTTAGTTGGTACTCGGTTTAATGTGTATGCCACTGTTTTTAATGCATTTCCCCAATGGATAATGAAAGATCTGCATGACTCATCATTGACGTTATCATGTTTAACAAGGTACGGTTCCTCTTTTCACTAATACCATTTTACTGTGGCGTGTAAGGCGGAGTGAGTTGAGATAGAATCTCAAACTCCCATAGAAAGTCGATAAAATCTTGGTTAAGATATTCACCACCTCGATCCGATCAAAGCTTCTTTATATTCTTTTCAAGTTGATTCTCTACTTAATTCTTGAATTCCTCGAATTTCTCAAAGGACTCAAACTTATACCTCATCAAGTAGACATAACCATATCTACTCAAGTCATCAGTAAAAGTTATGAAGTAAGAATACCCACCTCTAGCTTCTTTTGGAAATTGTACATATACATCAGTGTGTACCAATCCTAGAAGTTCTGTGGCCCGTTCACCCTGCCCACCGAATGACGGTTTGATCATTTTTCCTTGTAAACATGCATGATATTTTTCAAGTGGTTTTAGCTCAGACAAGTCTAAATAATCATCTTGATCGAGCTTTGTCAAACTCTTCTCGTTTACATGACCAAGACAGTGATACCATAACTGAGTGTTATATGAGTCGTGTGTTGGATTGATGTAGCCTGATCCGATTGGATGATGTTGGGCCGAATGCTTACGGCCCATACTGCGCACCAGACCGCAACTTTGCAGGTCGAGCTCCGCGGTGAGCTCGTTGGGGGTTGCAGGGGGCAACACGTCCCTGCTCCGGGGGTCGAAGGCCCCCGACCCAAATTCTAGGGCACTGTAGCAACTATGACCAATTGTAACAGAGCCAATCGACCGACACCGACAGGGCACTGTAACAGTGCGGACTTTGGCAGGACTATTGTAGCAGCTCGGACTTTGGAGACAACAATACTGTAGCTCTTTGGACTTCCAGCTGTGGGCCACTGTAGTAGTTTAGACTTGGGTGACCGTGACGCTGTAGCGATGCGGGCTTCCAGCCGCAGTTCACTGTAGCAGTGTGAACTTTCTTTGCGGTTGGTGGTGCAATACTTCATCTTCTTTATTAGCCCATTTCGGGCTAGGGTTTCTGAAGGTTCCGGGCACAACGGAACCTCGTGGGTGGATGTTCCCACTTGGCTTTTTGTCATTAACAATGATCAATCCGGGATCAATACGACGATAAATGCCAGACTCAGCAGAAACATGATCATCATGTGAGGTCTAGCGGACTAAAAGTCGTAGGCAGTTAGCTCAGTCCAAGTGGGAGTTTGTTAGAGTTGGTGTCTCGAGAACCAACTGTTTGTATTTTGATTACGTGAATGTACACTTATTATATATTGTTCATTGTTCTGCATGACTATAATATAATAATGTCCTGAAATATTTGTTGCATTAATAAGGTCATGGCAGATCCCCGCTATGATGAAAACTTTGAAATGCTATAACAATATTCTTAAATAAAGTTCTACGGTTGGATGACATATTATGATAGTACACATAGTATACAGACCGTCACGTGCAAGTACTCGTAAGAAGACGAGACTCTCTCTCATGGAGTTCGCACTAGGTAATCTTCAAGATGGAAGATTATGAGAACAGACCCGCCAGTAGTAATTCCGCATGTCTTGGTGTCATCGGACATTGCTATCTACGAGCGTGTGTAATGGTCCTTAGACTGGAAGATTATCATTAACTCATGTCATGACTCGCGCACTTAGATTTGCTGACGAAAACCGTCACGAAGACAGTTGGCGGGAAGTAGGGTATGTTGGGTGCGTCATGAATGACATGTTGTTAATGGATAAGTTGAGGAAGGATTTGTCCCTTCCATATTTATGGAAGTAGATATCTCAGGCCCTTTGATTGAAATAGAACTGTCGCACAAATTCCATGGCTATGGTGTCACGATGAGTTTATTTCTGAAAGTTAAAGAATGACAGATCAAACATATAGGTTTATGACACTGCCATGAAACCTGTTTGATGAGATATTGAGGCAAAATGATTAAATTACACGGTAAGCGTTCGTATGAGGTGACACGTCAATGCGACGTCAACTTCTTTTTCTTGGGTGCCTTGACCTGTTGCTAAACAGTAATCTTGGACTTTAGGCAAGCCCGCCTAATGCCAACGAGAAAGAGGCCTAGAGGGTCATACACTAAGTGTATCCAAGTATCTCAAGTAGAATAAAGATTATTCCCGTACGTGGTTTAATAATTATTCAAGGAAGCCTAAATCGTTTTAATGATGGAGGAAGAATAAAATGAAAACAAGTACACGCCGTGTATAAATGATTACACGCCGTGTAGTTTTCAATTTTGAAAGGGAATGAAAAACAAGTTTACGCCATGTATTAATGATTACACACCGTGTAGTTTTCCTTTTGGAAAACAAGTACACGCCGTGTATTTATGATTACACGCCGTGTAGTTTTTCCAGTTGGGATTTTGAGGAAATAATATTGTTTTATTAAATGATATTTATTATAATCAGCGTGGACGCATGTCAAGGAATTTATGATTCGACATGGGGGTTTTCAATAAGAGTTAATGAAACAAATAAAACGCTTAACGCGTTTATTTATTGTCATAACTCTATAACCTCAAACCCGATTATAAATATCCTCACAACTCCAACACTTTTCCCTAATCGTTGTGCACAATAATTCTGGAGAATTCTCTCAAGACCGAAAGAACTCCGTCCTCCAAGAACGCTCTCAAGACCGAGAGAGATCCTCCTCTATCGGATCAAGACGATCTAAGGCGGACAACACATGCAAAAGTTTCTCCACGCTAGCACCCGGAGAATCCTTTGGTGACGTCCAGAGATACGTGGTGCACGTGTGGATCACCGCTAGAGGAAGTCTATCCTTGGTTTCTGCGACGCAACGACGAATCACATCGGAACGTGATCAGAAATATCAACGAAGAAAGAATGCCATAAAAGGCACTTCTTGTCAATTAATTAAATTAATTATAATCAACCTGTGACGATCCACTTTGTGGTTCCAGGACTATTCTTCTTCTTTGTCTATTTCTGTGATTCGATCTGTGGAGTCTGGCGTTTATCGTCGTATTGATCCCGGATTGATCACATGACGGTCTGTATACTACGTGTCCTATCATAGTATGTCATCCAACCGTAGAACTTTATTTAAAAATATTGTTACAGCATTTCAAGGTTCTTATCATAGCGGAGATCTGTCATGACCTTATTAATGCAACAAATATTCCAGGACATTATTATATTATAGTCATACAGAACAATGAACAATATATAATAAGTGTACATTCACGTAATCAAAGTACAAACAATTGGTTCTCAGGACACCAACTCTAACAGTTTATTGTGCTTGAAACTCTGAGATACTTCCTGTAATTTGTCTTCCTGATTTAGTGATATTTCCGCATCTTTGTGGATGTAGGGATCATATCCCGAACCACGTAAATCTCGGTGTCCTGTGTGATTCTTTCTTTTGTCTTTTCTTTATCAGCAAACCTATTCTGTCGTTGCGACTCTCGGTGTTTTCCATAACATCGTGTGAACATGATTCGTTATCAATTGTCAATACTCGGTTTTCGTAATTTAATACATAGACTATTTTTTAAATGTGTCATACCATAACATATGTTGTGTTTATAAAAGAAACAACTTTTATTTCTAAACTTGAAAATAAACCAATCTGTATCTAGGCATGATACAAAAATTATGTTCTTGGTAACCGTTGGTACATAATAACAATCTTTTAAAACCAAGATCATCTTCGTTGACAATGATAGGTGATAGTCACCAATGACTAGAGCAACCAACCTCGCATTATTAGTGTTGGGCAAAAATCCCTCAAGGTAACATTGAAACTTTTTTTGGGTTGATTGTGTTTGTTGACAAAGAGGGTTTCCATGGTCAGTTCTGGAGTTTCGGAGGTGTTGTTGACAATCTATGTTGACAAAGAACTACGACAAAAGAATGAATGATTTGAAGATGGTACAAAAAGAACAGATAAAAGGTGGCGCCGTTTTTCAGTGTTTGTCAAATTTTTGTTCCTCAAAATCGGAAGATAGAGAAACGTGTTTTTGGCAAAGGAAGTTGCACGCAAGATTGAAGATGATTTGGAAACTTGCACGCAAGACATGTTTTGAGATCAGAACGTCGAAAAATGGCAAAGACATGATGTGCGTGAAAGATTTGGAAATGTGTGCGAAAGATGAGGTTGTGTGAAAGAAATTTGCGCGACCAATGTGACGTCAGAGGGGATCTTGCGCGCACAGAGGGGATCTTGCGCGGCGCGTCGAATCTTCCGCGCAGGGGTCGGCGACGCCTATAAATAAGAGGTGACCCCCTTCATTCGAGGAAGCTCAACACTTAGAGGGGATCCGAGCTCCAGATCGTGTAAGAAGTTCGTGCAAAGGGAGTTGCGCGAAAGAATTGGAGTTGCGCGCAAGTTAAGAAAGTTGCGAGTAAGATCTGAGTTGCGCGTAAGATTGAAGTTGCGCGCAAGAGGTGTTTCGCGACAAGTGGAATCTTGCGCGCAAGCCGTAGTAAGGGTTACACGAAAGATTTAGAGTTGCCCAATACATCTGTGGTAAAGTGGTATTTATCAGTGGATGAAAGTGGGATATCAATAGAGCATCTACATACAGTGGAGGATGTATTTATTAGAGATAATGAAGGGACCTACAAGTTTATGAACTATGAGTGGATCTTATGAAGAAGCAGTGAGCACACTTCAATTGAGAGAGCAGTGAACTTTCAAATTGTGATTGGTTGTAAACTAGGAAGAACAGTGAGTGAATTTCGAACATTGTAAACAACAGTGTGCTTTTAGTGGATTTGATAAATCGGCACATTACGTTCCTTGGACGTAGCCCAGTGAGGGTGAACCAAGTAAAAATTGATGTGTCTCATGCGTGTTTTAATTTCTGTTCATACTTTGCAACGGGAAAGAGAGAGAAGAGAGTTTTGTTTAATAATAAAACAAGATCAAAATGGGTAGTTTTAATCTGTAATACCCTGATTCACCCCCCTCAAGGTATTTTACCCAGTGGACCTAACAATTAGCAGCTCTCAGATCCTTCTCTCCTCTAGCAATCTTTCGAAATCTACTTGTGTCACGACCCGCCTTCACCAAGATGAGAGAAGGGACACCAGGTTGCCAGACCCTTCCTTCTTCAAGTTGAAGGAGAGATAATGACCCCCGAGACCCGCCTTCAATAGGTCCCGGAGTGGCGATTAGCACCAAGGGTATAGAATCACACACAAGATGGAAGACATTACCCTTTTTATTTAATAGGATCATGAGATAAGATAGTAAATCCCAACAACACCAAATGTGGAAGTACAGGTAAATCCAAAACAAACCATTCTCATATGCATGTTGCAAAAGTAAATGATACAAAAGTAAAAGAAAACCCCAAAAAGAAGTTCCAAAAGAAAGAAAAACAACAACAACAACTGTCCCAACGTCTGAACTAGTACGACCCCGCACGATCCCTGAAGTCCTCCTGGAAACCTGAAAACAATTTTATATACGTAGGGTGAGCATACAAGTATACTCAGTAGGGAAAACTGAAAGCTCTCGTGCACAAGTGGGGAGACATTCTAATGCCCCGTGAGATAAGAGATAACCGAAACACCTAGCAAGGAAAACTGTCCACCCAAACCTCACCAAGGCACGCTCCCCAAATAACGCAAGTCAAGAAATATAATAGTAATAACACATCGATGTTTGGGTACCCCGCGCCACTTCACCACTGGTTATTGAAGACATCCTACGCATCGAACCTCTCCCGCCATTCTCACCGCAGTCTCACTGCCACACCCTGCCCGCACAGACCTGGGCCACAATCACACGTTCCGCCCGCAAACACCTAGGCCACAACAACCACGCGTAACCACGCCCGCAAACACCTGGGCCAGAACAACTACTGCCACACCCGAAGACACCTGGGCCTCATCCCGAAGACACTTGGGAAACAACCTGCCCGCACACACCTGGACAACCACTACAACTACCCTGCCCGAAGAATCTTGGGCTATAATGGACCTCAGGCCATCACAGCCTGCCCGATGAGTCTTGGGCTCTTCGGGAAAGGGAGCAGAGAAAGAGCTAATAACCAACCACTCATAGGAGTGTTTGGAATGACACCTTCTTCCATGAAATGGGGGTGTTCGGCACTAGGTGTTCAACTTGGGTGGGGCGTGAATAAGAAACATAAGAACTACAATTATATAATATATATATAACAAGCACTCATCCCAACCTAGGAGTTCCAAAACCAACTTAAGCACAAACACCCTCGTTACTATTCATTCACAAGAAACACCGAACCCACGACCATGTCACCACTCATCCCGGAAAGCAATTCCCCATTGAGCCCATTCTTTTTTTCATGTTCAAGTGATCCCATTTAAGTAAATTCTGCACTACTGGGCAACTAACAGGCATAACCACAAGCCAGAGAAAGAGAAACAACCAAACAACAATTTAAGTATTCACACCCGGTTCTCTTGTAAAGTCACAACAACAAAGGGATCCGTGAAATCTCTCAAAGTACTGGAACCAAACCAAGCCTCGAGATACAGCCCCACACAACTTCAGATTCACAACCAACAACCGTGCCACAACAGAGGATCCCATCCCCATCCACATCACCCCATAAGCATCAAACAGAACAACACACCTACTACCAAAACAGAGTAGGGAAACTTCAAGGTTCAAACACATTATTCATTAGGTTCTTCTTTATGTTGGTTAACCGGGGTGACCACACAAGGATTGATGTTCACTGGGCATCCATTTAACCAACCGAGTTTAGGTGATTAACCAATTTTCATGTTACAGTCATTTAATCATCACAGAAGACAATGGTTCATTAGTGCGCAAGGAAAGACCACCAACGACCATGATTTTCAGTGAGCATAAGCCCATACAGTTCACAACATATAGCAATTATAAAAGAGTACAACAGAATTGTCAAACGCACCCTATCATTTTTTAACAGTCTGTTTATTATCTTTGTTAAGGTTTGGTTTCATCCATTCCCACAGAACAGTGGCGTACCCACCTCGCATGATACACAGTAAGGAGAGACGAAGGAAAATCCCTATCTGGTTGATCAAGGATCGATGTTCTTCTCCACGCGCCAAGAACTGGGGATGCGTGACTTGCAGGGGAGGAACGTCGGGGACTCCAAGGGTGAGCAGAAAGGTTCCAGCACAGGCGCACCACTTGCCTCGGGAAGGGGAACTCCAAACGCACAAAGAAGAAAATGAGACTAACCAAGAGGAAGAAGAAGGAATTTCTAGCGTGATATAAAGATGAGATCCCGTTGTTACGGGATATGAAATTTTGAACGACTATAAAGTCGGATCGTGGTTTCACCACGCAGTTGGGTGGTTACGCACGATGGAATTAATTGGCATTTAACAATTCTCCTCGGAGAGGTGGTCATAACGGCTATGCGTTAAACAGCTTTCTTTAACCATAAGGAAACGCGTAACAGGGGCGGATCTGTAAGGTACAGGGAAGGGCGTGACACCGAGGAAAAACCACACGTTTTGGTAAGTTAAGGGTTGCCCGACTCTTGGGTGATTTTAGATATTATTTATGGGCTTTACATGGCTTTGAAAGGGGGCATTAAATCATCTTTACGTCAAAAGATATGTTGCGGGAGCGGAAAAGTCAGGAATTGGGAAAGAACGAAGACCGCTCAGTGAGGACACGGTGCCACCGTCACAGTGGAGCCGTGTTTTGGCAAAGTAATGGACTAGGTGAGTCCGGGCCATTACATCAGATACCTCTCAAACTATTCTCGCCCTCGAGAATCAAAACTAGACCCGAAGAAAAGAGGGGTTCCGAACAACCACCTCGAAAGATACCTCTCAGGAGTGAACCTCATCGACACCTAGGAACACCCCTCCCTCAAGTAACCAGGCAACACTCGAGGGTCAAACCGTCCAGTCATATGGGTTAGGGAGTTTCTTCCTCCATGTCAAGATACTATCCGCTTTGGGTGACACTGACTCGTCCGCACGGGTTTAATCGCATCCACCTTAATGCGTCTTGATTAGGGATCGGGTCCTCCCCTCCCCATAGTCAGGACTCTTCACACACATCCACAGAATAAGGAAAACCACATGTTCCATAGTTAACAAGGTAAAGCGTTCCATCACAAACAAGTACAAACAAAACATAACAAAACTCAAAACAACTCTGGGTACTGGGCGCACATCTGCGTCTCCCGTTCCCAGGTACTTTCCTCGAGCCCGCCATGCCTCAACAACACACGAACCAAGGGAATGGTCCGTCCACGGAGCACCTTCTCCTCACGATCCTCGATCCTCACTGGTCTTTCCACCAAAGTCACGTCGTCCTCGATATCCAGCTTTCCCCAATCGAGGACGTGTGAATCGTCGTGTAGATATCGTCGGAGTTGAGACACATGGAAGACATCGTGCAGTCTCAGTAGCGACGGTGGTAGCGCTAGCTGATAAGCCACTTCACCGACCCGCCACAGCACTTCGAACGGTCCGACGAACCTGGGAGAAAGCTTACTCCCCTTGTCGAACCTCCGTTGCCCACGCCGAGGGGAGACCTTCAAGAACACGTGGTCCCCGACCTCGAACTCCAAGGGTCTCCTCCTATTATCGGCATATGACTTTTGCCGGTCTTGGGCCGCCTTAATCCTCTCCCGTATAAGCTGAACCTTCTCCGTCGTGCTCTGCACCACCTCCGGGCCAAGAACACCTGCCTCCCCAAACTCTGTCCAGCACACGGGTGAGCGATACGGCCTCCCGTACAAAGCTTCGAACGGAGCCATGCCAATGGTAGAGTGATGACTATTGTTGCAGGTAAACTCCACCAGGGGCAAGTGTCGTTCCCACGATCCCCCAGAGTCCAGAATACATGCTCGTAACATATCCTCCAATGTTTGGATGGTGTGCTCTGACTGTCCATCTGTCTGGGGGTGGAAAGCAGTGCTAAACCGTGCATCCCTATCCGAGACTATGGATCTTAGGACTCCATGCAACCGCACCACCTCATCCACGTACTTCTGTGCTAGGGCATCCATCGTACTTGACTCCTTGATTGCCAGGAAGTGGGCCGATTTCATCAGTCGGTCCACCACTACCCAGATAGCCCCGCAACCCCCTTGAACTCTGGGTAGGCCCGTGACGAAATCCATCGAGATGTTGTCCCACTTCCACTCAGGGACATCTAAAGGTTGTAACAGACCCCCTGAGATGCGGTGTTCAGCCTTCACCTGCTGACACACGAGGCACTTTGCTACGAACTCTGCCACCGCCCGCTTCACCCCGGGCCACCAGAACTGACCTCTCAAGCCCCGGTACATTTTGGAAGCTCCCGGGTGTACTGCCAGGGGTGAGTTGTGGAACTCACCAAGAACTCTCTCGCGCATCGTCTCCGGAACAAACAACTTCCCTCTGAAAAGCATCCGATTCTGACCATCCTCCTTCCACCCTTCTGGAGCATCGCCATGGTTAACCTGGTCACGCATTACTTCACTCTCTGTCTCCCCAGACTCCTCCACCTGCCGTAGGAGAGAGGATTGCACTGTCATCTGAAACAGACAACCTCTACCACCATCCTCCCTTACATCCAGGTGCAGGGCAGCCAACTCCTCCATCGCCTTCCAAGCATCTGCCGACTCTCGAACCGCATCCTTCTGCGACTTCCTGCTCAAGGCATCAGCCACCACATTCCCTTTTCCTGAGGTGTAGGAAATCTCGGAGTCGTAGTCTTGAAGGAACTCCATCCACCTTCGCTGCCGTAAGTTCAGGTCCCGCTGGGAGAAGATATATTCAAGTTTTTGTGATCCGTGAAGACCACGAAGCGCTTCCCGATGAGGTAATGCCGCCACAACTTTAGTGCGAACACGACTGCTGCAAGCTCCAGATCGTGGGTGGCATAATTACGTTCATGGGGATGTAACTGTCTAGACCCATAAGAGATCATCCCTTGTCGTTGCATCAGCACACACCCGAGGCCTTGTCCTGAAGCATCACAGAACAACTCATACGCCGCCCCTTCTTCTGGCAACCTCAGCACTGGGGCACTTACCAACTTCTCCTTCAGATAGCTAAAGGCTGCCTCGCACTGCCCATCCCATACGAAAGCCTGGTCTTTCTTGGTCAAAGCTGTCAAAGGTGCTGCAACTCGGGAGAAGTTGGGTACGAACCTCCGGTAGTAACCTGCCAATCCAAGGAAACTACGAACCTCTGCCACGTTCTTGGGTGCTACCCAAGAAACAACCGCCTCGACCTTCGATGGGTCCACCGCTATTCCCTGCTCGGACACCATGTGCCCAAGGAAGTGCACTTCTCGCGTCCAGAACTTGCACTTGGACAATTTCCCATAAAGTTGGTGCTGTCGGAGGGCCTCTAAAACCATTCTCAAGTGCTCAACGTGATCCTCCTCTGACCTTGAGTAGATCAGGACGTCGTCAATAAACACGACTACGAACCGATCCAGGTATTCCCGGAAGACGGAGTTCATGAGTCCCATGAACACAGCTGGTGCATTCGTAACACCGAACGACATGACTACAAACTCAAAGTGTCCATACCTACATCTGAAGGCAGTCTTTGAGATGTCGCCCTCCTTCACCCTCAACTGGTGATATCCAGACCGCAAATCGATCTTAGAGAACCAACCTGCTCCCCTCAGCTGGTCAAAGTGATCGTCTATCCTCGGAAGAGGGTAGCGATTCTTGACCGTCACCTGATTCAGTCTCCTGTAGTCTATGCACAGCCTCAGACCACCATCTGCCTTCTTTGCAAACAGGACAGGAGCACCCCATGGTGACGCACTTGGTCGAACAAAACCCTTCTTCATCAGATTGTCAATCTGAATCTGCAACTCCCGCAACTCAGAAGGTGCCATTCGGTAGGGAGCCATCGAAATCGGACGAGCACCAGGTTGCAAGTCTATCCCGAACTCAACATCACGTCGAGGAGGTAGAGTCGCCACCTCTTCAGGGAAGACGTCTATAAACTCACCGACGATCCTTGGGACTTCCACCATTTCTGTATCCGCCGACTCCACTGACAGTTCAGCTAACACGGAAAGGAGGGGCTCCACTCGCCGGTTACCTTCCTGGTAACCCCGCTCGCCGATGAAAGTCACACGTCGGCCGCCCAAGTCTGAAAACACGATCCTTCCTTGGAAGCAGTCAATAACGGCACATACAGAGAACAACCGGTCAATGCCTTGAATGACATCGTATGAATGTATCTGCAACAGTAGAAGATCCCTGATTGACTGATGTTGCCCTATCATCAGTCTACACCCTCGACAAACATAAAACAAGTCGGTCTGACCTCCGACTGGTGTACTCAACACCAGGGGCACTGGAAGTCTCTCAACATCTAGACCCAGAGCACAGGCTAGACTGGGCGCAACAAAGGAGTGCGAAGCTCCTGTATCGAACAAGGCATAGGCAAGAGTACTAAACAAGCTGATCGTACCTCGAACGACTTCCGGCCCTGCTGGAGCTGCTGCTTTCGCGGTGTGTAACTGCCCACGCCCAGCTCCCCTGCCCCTCGGCTGTCGGCCGCCTCCCCAACCGCGCTCTGGTCGAGGTCCCTGAGGAGCGCCCTGAGGTCGGCCTCCTCCTGCGATGTCTGCCCTTGGAGGAGCGGGAGCTCGCTGTCCCTGTTGCTGCTGCTGAAAGGGCCTGACTGGAAACTGCTGCGGCTGGGGTGGGTGCTGCACTGACCCACCCCCATTGTACTGTACTCGGTTCGGGCACTGATTCTGAAGGTGCCCATGGCTGCCACAGATGAAGCATCTCGGTCCTGGGCTCGAAAGGAAAGGGCGAGGACTGAGAGATTGGAACTGGAACTGCTGGGGCTTGCTCCCTACTGGTCAAAACCTAGAGGGTCTGATGCTGGAGGCCTGCTGCTGACGGCCTTCCCCTTCGACGAACCCAAATGGATTCCCTCTCGCGATACACCTCCTAGCGTGTGCATTCTCTCCACCACTTCAGCTTTCTTCTGGACCTCCAAGTACGTCGGTAAGGTGAATGGAGTAACAACATACTGAAGAGAAGGTCGAAGTGCCTCCTCCAAACGTCTCGCTCGAGACTTCTCATCTGGAAAGAGGTTCGGAGCAAAGCGGAGGAGATCCTTGAACTTGATCCCCAACTCTCTCACTGACATGCTTCTCTGCTGAAGGGAGAGTATCTCCTGCCTCTTCTCAGCCTTCATCGTGGAAGAGAGGAATTCCGCCCGGAACTCCCTCTCGAAGTCAGCCCACGTAACCTTAGCCTCCCTCTTCTCCCCGAGGTAGAGCGTCCACCACTGACGCGCTGCTCCCCGCATCTGGCTTACAGCCAGAGGAACCTAGTACTCCGTCGGAGCCCGGATCAAGCTGAAAGCTATCACCAGCTCCTCTAGCCAGCTTTCTGTCTCCATGTCCGAGGTGCTGCCCTCGTACTTCCCAAGGGTATGTCGCTGAAAGGCACGAAGCGTCCTCTGCCACTGATCGTCCTCCTCCTCTCTGTCAGTCCTCTGCCGATCGGCCAAGTCAACCTCCTGGGCCTCGATCGCCCGCACTACTCGTGGTCGTCTCCTAGGTGCCATAGCTGCAAGGTAAACAAGGAATGCCTAAGCCCGAGTAGTGTAGAATATTGTTCTTAAATTTTCTTAGACTTCCTATTCATTTTAAATCTCCAAAATACCCATGAAACACGTGAACACAAGTCATTATGATGCATGTACCTTTCCTAGGGTCTCTAACCTGCAATCAGTGCAGCCTCACTTGGACGTTCGGTAGGCCTAGAGTCCTTGCATCCGATCACGGGGGGCCCTAAAATCCCGTGTCCTAGCCGGTCTTCCCTGGCCTATTTCACGCACCAAGATTGTCAAACACTGTTGCCCTACCATTCCATGCAATCCTCACTGTGCCTAACTCCGAACTCCATCCTATCTTTCAACCTCCTACCTCTGATACCATTCTGTCACGACCCGCCTTCACCAAGATGAGAGAAGGGACAACAGGTTGCCAGACCCTTCTTCAAGTTGAAGGAGAGATAATGACCCCCGAGACCCGCCTTCAATAGGTCCCGGAGTGGTGACTAGCACCAAAGGTATAGAATCACACACAAGATGGAAGACATTTTATTTAATAGGATCGGGAGATAAGATAATAAATCCCAACAACACCAAATGTAGAAGTACAGGTAAAGCCAAAACAAACCATTCTCATATGCATGTTCCAAAAGTAAATGATACAAAAGTAAAAGAAAACCCAAAAAAGAAGTACCAAAAGAAAGAAAAACAGCAACAACAACTGTCCCAACGTCTGAACTAGTACGACCCCGCACGATCCCTGAAGTCCTCTTGGAAACCTGAAAACAGTTTTATATACGTAGGGTGAGCATACAAGTATACTCAGTAGGGAAAACCGAAAGCTCTCGTGCACAAGTGGGGAGGCATTCTAATGCCCTGTGAGATAAGAGATAACCGAAACACCTAACAAGGAAAACTGCCCACCCAAGCCTCACCAAGACACGCTCCCCAAATAACGCAAGTCAAGAAATATAATAGTAATAACACATCGATGTTTGGGTACCCCGCGCCACTTCCCCACTGGTTATTGAAGACATCCTACGCATCGAACCTCTTTCGCCATTCTCACCGCAGTCCCATTGCCACACCCCCCCGCACACACCTGAGCCACAACCACACGTCCCGCCCGCAAACACCTGTGCCACAACAACCGCGCGTAACCACGCCCGCAAACACCTGGGCCAGAACAACTACTGCCACACCCGAAGACACCTGGGCCTCATTCTGAAGACACTTGGGAAACAACCTGCCCGCACACATCTGGGCAACCACCACAATTACCTTGCCCGAAGAATCTTGGGCTATAATGGACCTTAGGCCATCACAGCCTGCCCGATGAGTCTTGGGCTCTTCGGGAAAGGGAGCAGAGAAAGTGCTAATAACCAGCCACTCATAGGAGTGTTTGGAAAGACACCTTCCCCCATGAAATGGTGGTGTTCGGCACTAGGTGCTCAACTTGGGTGGGGCGCGAATAAGAAACATAAGAACTACAATTATATAATATATATATAACAAGCACTCATCCCAACCTAGGAGTTCCAAAACCAACTTAAGCACAAACACCCTCGTTACTATTCATTCACAAGAAACACTGAACCCATGACCATGTCACCACTCATCCCGGAAAGCAATTCCCCATCGAGCTCATTCTTGTTTTCATGTTCAAGTGATCCCATCTGCACTATTGGACAACTAACAGGCGTAACCACAAGCCAGAGAAAGAGAAACAGTCAAACAACAATTTAAGTATTCACATCCGGTTCTCTTGTAAAGTCACAACAACAAAGGGATCCGTGAAATCTCTCAAAGTACTGGAACCAAACCAAGCCTCGAGATACAGCCCCACACAGCTTCAGATTCACAACCAACAACCGTGCCACAACAGAGGATCCCACCCCCATCCACATCACCCCATAAGCATCAAACAGAACAACACACCTACTACCAAAACAGAGTAGGGAAACTTCCAGGTTCAAGCACATCATTCATTAGGTTCTTCTTTCTGTTGGTTAACCAGAGTGACCACACAAGGATTGATGTTCACTGGGCATCCATTTAACCAACCGAGTTTAGGTGATTAACCAATTTTCATGTTACAGTCATTTAATCATCACAGAAGACAAGGGTTCATTAGTGTGCAAGAAAAGACCACCAACGACCATGATTTTCAGTGAGCATAAGCCCATACAGTTCACAACATATAACAATTATAAAAGAGTACAACAGAATTGTAAACGCACCCTATCATTTTTTAACAGTCTGTTTATTATCTTTGTTAAGGTTCGGTTTCATCCATTCCCACAGAACAGTGGCGTACCCACCTCGCATGATACACAGTAAGGAGAGACGAAGGAAAATCCCTACCTGGTTGATCAAAGATCGAAGTTCTTCTCCACGCGCCAAGAACTGAAGATGCGTGACTTGCAGGGGAGGAACATCGGGGACTCCAAGGGTGAGCAGAAAGGTTTCAGCATAGGCGCACCACTTGCCTCGGAAAGGGGAACTCCAAACGCACAAAGAAGAAAAGGAGACTAGCCAAGAGGAAGAAGAAAGAATTTCTAGCGTGATATAAAGATGAGATCCCGTTGTTACGAGATATGGAATTTTGAACGACTATAAAGTCGGATCGTGGTTTCACCACGCGGTTGGGTGGTTACGCACGATGGAATTAATTGTCATTTAACAATTCTCCTCGGAGAGGTGGTCATAACGACTATGCGTTAAACAACTTTCTTTAACCATAAGGAAACGCGTAACAGGGGCAGATCTGGAAGGTATGGGGAAGGGCGTGACACCGAGGAAAAACCACACGTTTTGATAAGTTAAGGGTTGCCCGACTCTTGGGGGATTTTAGATATTATTTATGGGCTTTAGATGGCTTTGAAAGGGGACATTAAATCATCTTTACGTCAAAAGATATGTTGCGGGAGCGGAAAAGTCGGGAACTGGGAAAGAACGAAGACCGCTCGGTGAGGACACGGTGCCACCCTCACGGTGCCACCGTCACAGTGGAGCCGTGTTTTGGCAAAGTAATGGACCAGGTGGGTCCGGGCCATTACAGCTTGGTTCTTGCATTTGGATACAGATGTGAGCACCACAAGCTGTTTTCAATACCCAATGTGTAGATATTGAAAGATGACACTCGATAACGAACACACATTTAGCTTCCCATTGCTTCTGGATGTAGTTCCTCTTCCAGTGGTTTGGTTTGCCACATGCAAAACATACTGCCTCCTTTTCTTTTCTCTGCCTCTGAATCTTCTTATTCTTGGAAGTACGATGCTCGAGAGTTTTAGACTTGTTATGAGTCTTGGGGCCCTTTGCCTTGTTCTTCCTTGTTTTATTCACCAGAAAGACCGCAAGTTTATCATGCCTCATGTCCTTATCCACTTGGCGAATCAAAGTAAGAAGTTTAAAACGACTTTTCTCATTATTGCTCATATTGTAATTAGCAATAAAACTGGAGAAGGTCTTGGACAGTGATGAAAGTATGAGATTTGTACTCAACTCATCCGAGAATTTAATCCCTAAGACATCTAAGCGTTCAATGTAGCTAATAAGCTTGATTATATGAGGTTTAGTTGGCGCATACTCTCCAAGATTAGTTGTAAACGAAGCATGGAAGATCTCGCATCTCTCTTGTCCCGCCTTCTCTTGATAGAGATCTCGAAGGTGAGATATCATGCTATATGCATCTATATCCTCATGTTGCTTTAAAAACACATTTGTCATGGATGATAACATCAAACACTGAACATCTGTAGCATCGTTCAAATGTTTCTCATAGAGAGACAACTCTTTATCACTAGCCTCATTTCCAGGCGCATCGGGAATTGGTTCTTCCAGCACATACAATTTCATTTCATGGCGAAGGATAACGCGTAAACGCCTTTGCCACTTTTGGAAATTTGTGCCAGTGTGAAGATTATCATTCTCAAGTATGAATCACAGTGATATGTTTGAAGTCATTTTATTGTTGTTTCTACAAATATGATAAACATAATTTTAATACTTTATCTGATAAAATTTAGACAAATAAATATATATTATATTTATTAATCTCATTATTTTATCGAAACCCAATAACTCTCACCATTAGTTTTGGAATATCATGTTGTTTGGACATTCTAGTGGCAAAGATCCATATTCCCCTTCTCATTACCCTAACTTTGGTTGGTTAAACAACTTGAATGGTTTTAGATAGACATTTCAAATGCTAATTGTATTAACTCACAGTTTCTTGATCTGTTGAGTGGACTCCCCAATCATGAAATCCTTAAATTGGATTTTCTCAACCCTTACCTCTCAGTTACACCAAGTCCTACTTTGACAGTTAACCCTTGATGTGAACTAAGTTAAGTCAACCCAAAACTTCAAGTTAGAATTCCCCGATAATTGAAATCACCCTAACTTTGACTGGTCAAGCACTTTGAACCATGGTTCGATTTTATCCTTTTATGTGTAAATTAGCAAATATTATTTTTATCACATGCTTGTTAATATTAAGTGGATTTACTTAAGTGATTAACTATGTCTTAGATAATATTTACGCATAAGCCAATTTATTTTAGTTCTATCTTGCATGTTTGTTAATTTTATTAATTCATGTGATCACGACAAAATATCCATAATGAAATAACCATGCTACTTGACAGGAATAAAATAATAAACGGTATGATTATGAGCTTTTACTAAGGGTTAGTTTATCTAGCAGATAAACTAACCGTTGACTTAGGGGAAAAACACCTTGAACCAATTAAGGTTCGTGTTACAGTTGTCCACCTGCCCACCTATGCATCTCTCTTGGATTGGTTTCGCCTCGACTCCAAACTTGAACTGCTTCCACCATCTTGGGGGTTCTATCTATTACATATGCTTTTACTCACACGCAGGTGAGGGGAAGGGGTTTACACAAAAAAAACTATAGGCACGCAGACCCGTTCATAATGAGATGAGAGATGACACGCATACCACAATTTTAATTTAATAATAAATTAAAGGAAACCAATCTCATACAAAGTCCTTGTCTATACTCATGATCATCCACATGCATGCAACATATTACACATTTAATAAAATTAGCATTCAATTCTTAATCGTTCTTATTTAAGATAAATCGCGCTCGAATCAATTAATTATTTTCTTTTATTAATCAATTCTTTTATCTTAATTTTCATTTGAATTTCCTTGATATTCTCATCCATCATAATTTTAAACAAATTAAATAAATTTATTTAAAATTAACTATGTACATAAATGTACCTCGAAGGCAATGCGGCGAATACCCGTCCGAATCTACCCAACATGTATTATACTCGTATATCGTTTACTCTTGTGACATATGACATACATGATTTATCACGTACTGTCATGCTTTAATGCACGTAGAGTAATAACTGTAATACAACTCATATATGATATGCAGATTTGAACATTACGTTGAAATTAATTAAACATTTATATATATATATATATATGTTAAAATCCATCACATGACGCGCCCTATCAACTTAATGACTACACGTAAGCACATGTCGATAAGGTTTAAAGAGTATAATAAATTAATTTTAATTCTGCATAATTTGGTATAAGTACACGGCGTGTACAAGCGAGCTACACGGCGTATATGTCTCTCACCGTCTATCCCTGGCACACGCCTAGGGACTCGGTGTGTAAATCGCGCCTCGAAAAAATTGGAGTACATGGTGTGTACAAGGGGCTACATGGCGTGTGGTCTTCGAGTTACACGGTCACCGGTCAGGTAGGCTGTGACTTAAAGGGCTACACGCCGTGTACATGGGCTACACGGCGTGCGCCAAGCTGACCCGGTCAACACACGGTGTAAGAAATTAAATGCACTGCGTGTATTCAATGCACACAGTTTGAATTAATTCTGAATTAATTCCTAGTGCATTGAACACTAGTACACGGCGTGTAACTCGGGTTACACGGCTACTCTTTTGTAATCCAGTCAGAATCCTCAGCACCCCCGAATGAGATCTTCGATCTTATTTCGTTCATAAAATTAATCGTTTTGATTACATATACAAGAAACGAAAGAAGAAGAAGCAGATCTCACAATTCGGATCGAAAGAATGATTAAACTTGAATTGAAAACTAAATGACAAATGAGTAAATCAATCAACGATATTTAAATAATTATAAATAATTATGTGACCGCTCTGATACCACTTGAAGGTTCCGAGCGCAGCAGAAACATGCGATGGGTCGTGCTCAACTTTGCTTTTTGTCATGATCGATGATCAATCCGAGATTTACATGATGATGAATGCCGTAATCAACGAAATTGAATCAAAGAAAACAGATAAGGGATAGAACGCCGAAACCAAGCGTTGGATCATAACATATTATTTATAATTAATTTAATGAATTAAAGAATTACCTTGCGTGAATTTTTTCTTCGTTGATGGATCTGGCAACAGATATGCGTTGCACCGTCGTTGCGTTGTAGGAATCAAGAGCAGATTCCTGCTAGCAGTGATCCATACGTGTTCCACAAATATCCGAACGTCACCGTAAGAATCTTCGAGTGTTAACACAACATATCCTATCGCTTTCATTATTCGCCTTTGATCGCCACGAGAATCGATTCCAAAACATTCTCCTTGATCTCTCTAGTCTCCAGAGTGAGATGTGGATGAAGACTGCCCTCCGTTCTTGGGAGCGTTCTTGGAGAATAAAGCTCTCTAAGGCTTGAGAGGATTCTCCAAATTCATTGTGCACAACCAAACAAAATGAATTGGGTCTCTTTGAAGATAATATAATTGGGTTTAAATACCGCTAGGGTTTAGAAATAAATATTTGCACAAGTGCCCTTTAATATTTATTTAATCCCTTGCGGAATCACATGTCTAGAATAATAATAATAATAATAATAATAATAATAATATTTCCTTGACATGCACTTAACTTGCAAATTAAATTAAATATTATTTAATTAAATAATATTCAACATATATTATTTTCACTAGACCTAAAAACTCGATTTGCCATTCCTCCATAATATTTATTAGGTCTTGAACAATGACTATTTATTTAATAAATAAATATCACCACATTATTTGCCAATAAATAAATAAATATTATATTCACTAAATAGAAAATAAATATTTATTAAATATTCCGCTCATAATATTCTCTCAAATAACTGGTGACGAAATATATGCGATCAAATATACATGAATAATTATCAAATCACGTGCGAGAATAATATTTATTCAACTTGTTAAATAATAAATAATAATATATTATTCAACTGAGATTCTAGATACAATTAGTGTGTGACCCTCTAAGCCCTTTTTTCAGTGACATTAGGCGAAACAGTCTAAAGTTCAAGGTTAGCATCTAGCAACACGCCATGACACCCATAGAGAAAGAAGTTAATGCCGCAATGACATAATACCTCATACAGACGTTTACTATGTAATATAATCCTTTTATCACGATATCTCTAATCAAACAAGTTGCACACTGGTGTCATCAACCTATGTGTTCGATATCTTTCTTTGACTTTCGGGAAATTGAATTTGCCTATAGAACACCATGACCATGGATTTATTTAGCCTATATCATTTCCATCAAAGGACTTGAGGTGTCAGCTTCCGTTAAAGAACAAAAATGAAAAATACTTTCTCACATTATTCACTAATGTAATATTATTCGTGACGCACCAAACGTATCCTACCACGCCGCGAACATATGTCGTCACAGTTTTCGTCAATATATCAAAGTATGCGACTTATAATACTTATCAATAATAATCTTAAACTCTAAGGATCAATACACACATTTGCAGATAGAAATATCCAATGACACATAAATGTGGATTTCTTACCGACGGGTCTTGTTATCATAATATCCTACACTAGATATTACTAAGGACGTACACCATGAGAAGGCGCCTCAAAGTCCTATGAGTTTCCACCCCTGATATCCTGTATCATATTTATCCCTCAAATGATATCATCCGACTATAGAACATATATTTAAGAATAGTGTCGTAACACTTTTGGGTTCTAATCATAGCGGGGAACTGCTGTGACATTTTAGTGCGGCAGCTACTCGTAGGACATTATCACATACTGTGTTACGTAGAAGAACAACCATGATGTGATAAAGAGTTTATTAACATTCAAAACTATCAATACTAGTTATCATAAAATACATAGAAGTTGGTTCTAGGGCCCCAACTCCAACATGTTTGATTGTCTTTAGCAGCAACATCTATAGCAATGGCCATTATTGGATGTAATAGTGTAGAATTGGAAGGGCCATGAGAAATATTGGATATGATATTTGTTGTCTTTTGGTTGTCTGAGTGCTAAGGCGTGCATAGGGATATGTGAAAGGCTTGGTTGAAGGTAAAATGGATGGTTAATGTCACGACCCGACCCAACGGGGCTCGAGCCGCGACTCCCCAAGCCCGCCTCCATAGGCCAGGGGCTAGCGTCCAGCGCCGAGTAGGCTATCACACACAAGGAGGTCTTAGCCTAAAGTACCTGTACGCATGCACCCACATACACCTCCAAGCAACAGTGCAGAGATATATACAAACTGAAAACTAAAATGCATGCATATATCTATCCCAACCAGAGTACAACAAAAGTACAAAAAAAGAAAATACAGGGCCCACCAAAAGAATCAGACGTCGATTCGCCGATCGAAAGGAGAGGAGGAACTCCGCCGACCTTGGGAGCAAATGAGCCAAACCCTTGCTCATTTGCTTAACCACCTATTTATAGAAAAACCACAAAACGTCCGCCAATGGTCGCGGGATGCGAACCTCCCGCGCCTTCTCACTTTAGGTCGTGCCTAGGTAAAACACTCCGCTACGAACCTAACGGTGGTCTTGGATTTCCAATTCAAGTCCCTGTTCAGAAGTTATTCGAGGCGGCGTCTGAGATAAAATAATTTTATTTAATTATTTTATTTACGGTTTCGCCCTCTGTGGCTTTTCCTGCAAAAGGCCTGCGCCCACAAAAGTTATACACCGCCTAGGGTAAACGCCATGCTCCAGACTCAACCGTGGCCTCAGATTTCTGATTTGATCTACCGTTTGAGAGATAACCCGTTTCCGCCATGTGCATAATATAAAAAAAAACTTAATATTTTTTATAAAATTTATTCCGGGCACACCGGGCCACGGAATCGCATGCCGTCTCAGCGTCTAGCTCTGAAAATATTCGTAGAAATATTCCAAAGTCTGACAGGGCGAAACTCGAGTCACTACAGTTAAAGAACGACATTTGACATCACTTATTCAAGTGTGTGCCACACTTGGGGTTTGTTTGACATCACTTATTGAAAACTGCTTAACACTAACTAATGGTAAGTGCTTCTGTAGGAGTGATTCCAGATTGATTATTTAAATGGTGTTTTTTTCTAATTTATTTCAGAGTTTTTCTTTTGAAGTCGAGTGCAAGTGTTTTTTCAGGAATAGACCAAACACCATTTTTTTTAGAAATTGCTTATCCAAAGTGGCAAGTGTTATAAGCAGTTTTCAATAAGCGTCAATAAAATGACCTTTATCACGCAAGATCAACAGTTTGAAAAAGTGGCGTTTGTTTTATTTTTTGAAAAAAGCACCTGTTCCTGATTTCCTAAAGAAAACCACCTTGTTGGAGTCTGTGCCTCACATCGGATTTCGGTATTTTGTCATCTTTATTAGTCCTTGACACCAAAGTCTCTATTAGAGAGGCATCTTGGGTATTGGATTTACCTCTCTATCATTCTACATGGTATTAGAGGGGGTTCTCTAACCCTACCCACCATCTCCTATCTATTTTCTCTCGGAGAAAACCTACCTTTTGCTCCCCGCCCTAATCCGCCGTCGCCCCTTCCTCCGCCTCCTGCCTCTCCCATCCGCAGCGCTCTGCCCAGGCGTGCCTGCCTCGCTGGCTACTCCCGCGCGGCTCCTCCGCGATTCCCGTGCGACGACTCCTGTGCACCAGCCCCGATGGCTCCTTCGCAGTATCCCGCCCTCTGTGGCCCTGCCTCCCTATGCGCGACGGCCCTCTGCGGGCCGGCCTCCCTGCGCGCAACGACCTCTGCAGCCCCTCCTCCCTGCACGCGATGGACCCGCCTCTCTGCGCGCGGTCCCCCGCTGGACACCCGACGACCTGGCAGCAGAATCTCAGTGCCCTCTTGCCGGCCCCCTGTCTCGCCTCGCTGGCCCCCTGTCCTGCCTCGTCGGCCCTCTCGCACGTCAGCCCTGCGCCTCCTCGCGCGCAACGTCCCCTTCTGCCTCCATGCACCCATCCTGCTATAGGCGTCATCCCTGACATCCCTGACATCCCTTTCTCCCGTGCGACGGATCTAGCAGCTCCCCAATGCCGCCCCTAAGGGTCGATCCCCCCTTCAGCTCGCCGCCTCACAGGGATGACCGTCAGCTTTCCCGGCGCACCATTGCCCGGCCCTGCCTGTGCGGCTTTCCCAGCGCCCCATCGACCGGTCCGCCTGTGCGGCATTCCCGATGCCTTGTCGACCGGCCCCGCCCGTGCGGCTATCCCGCCGCCTCGTTGGCACATCTTTTTCAGCAACATCTTCCATCATCCATCATTTTTTATCTTGAGGGGGAGTTGTGATCGCGGATGATTTCTTTAAGTTTCGTCTTGTTTTGTAATCGAGCTGGGTATCTCCAACTTGAGAGGGAGTGTTTGCAGTGTTTCTTGTTTGCTTTGTTTTTTCTCCGCTTTGGTCTGTTTTATTTATGTGTCCAAACTAGCTTGAGGGGGAGTGTTGGAGTACGTGTCCCATATTTCAGTTCAGTGTTTTGTCATCTTTATTATTCATTATAAATAGACACCAAGACCTCCCTTAGAGAGACATCTTTGGTATTAGATCCACTCTCTTTATCATTCTACACACCTAAATAAACGGCAGCAGAACACCTCTGTAGTAAGTTATCTGGAATCATTTATACCGAAACACTTTTTTAGAGTAATATGGAAACACTTAAATAGAAGTGCTATGTAAGTGATAAACACTACATACAATTTTCTGCAACTGTTAACAAACACAACAAAAGTTTTTTGGAGCCTCCCCTCACACATATCCTTCACACACACACACACATGGAGGGCAGTGTGGAAATGTTCAGTTACATCCTTAGTTTCTGGTTGAAAACTGATAATTTCACCTCTCACTTTCCTTGTTGCGAAAGTGTTTTTTTTGGCACTTATTTAAGTTGTTTTCTTCAGGGCAGTGTGGAATATTTCAGCTGCGTTGTTGAAAACTGCTTATCGCTTATGTATAACTCCTTTCAGATTGCTTCTTGAGAAAATGTTTTTTTGCCACTTATTTATGTGGTTTTTTTTCGAGGAATTTTTAATGTAATCAGTTTTCCAGAAACAGAATAGACACCACTTATTTTTTCAAATTCATCATCACAAGTTTTTTGTAAGCTCTTTCAAATGCAGCCTAAGCAGTTTTCAATAAGTGCTGTCAAGTGGACCCTTATCACTTGAGCTTTTCAAAAAATTAAGTGAGGTTTGTTCTATTTTTTGAAAAACGCTTAAATTCCTAAAGAAAGCCCCTTAAATGAGTGACAGAAAAACACCTTTTTTAATAAGTAATCTGGAAACACTTATACAGAAGCCCTTATTAGAAATGATTAGCACTCTAAGCGGTTTTTAGTCGGTGTTCAAAGCTTCCCGGACTACCCCCCTCCCCACATACCCCTTTTTTTTATGTTTAGTGGGATTTCTGGCTGCGTCCTTAGTTTCTTGGCCTTTGTTTGTCAGCATTTATTGAGAACTGCGTGTTCCACCTGTCACTTTTTATGCGTATTTCTGTATAACACTTTTCAGATTACTTATTCAATAAAGTGTTTTTTTCCATTTATTTAAGTGGTTTTCTTTAGGAATTCTAAGTGTATGCTGTTTTTTAAAAAGCAAAACAAACACCACTTATTTTTTCAACCTGATTATTATAAGTGTTAGTGCTGTCAAACTCAGCCTAAGCAGAGTGAGTGCTGTCAAATGGACTCTTATCATTCAAGATAGACAAGCAATTAGAAAAAACAAGTGGTGCTTGTTCTTTTTTTTGAAAAAATATACTTCAAATTCCTAAAGAAAGCTACTTAAATAAGCCGCAAAGAAACACTTTTATAACAAGTAATCCGGAAACACTCATACAGAGTCACTTATTGTAAGTGATTAGTACTATAAGCAATTTTCACTGTCAAATGAATTTTCAATAACAATTCTCAAACGTAAGTTTCTTGGAGCCTACACACGTGCCCCCCTCCCTCTTTTTTTTAATGTAACCATGGGATTTCTGGCTGCATACTTAGTCTCTGAGCCTCCATTTGACAAACAATAGTTGAAAGTTGCGTATTTCACTTATCACTCATGTACACCTCTTTCCAGATTGGTTATTGAAAGTGTTTTTCTGCCACTTATTTAAGCGGTTTTCTCCTGAAATTTAAGTGTAAACAGTTTTTTCATAGCATTCAGTACGCATCGGAAACGAGTTTAAACCTGAAGAAATTCAGATATTGAATGAGATAACATGCAGAATTTTTCTCCACACATGATTACAGCATTTAATAACTCACGTGGATGTGGGTTCATAGATCTTGATCAGAAGTGCAAACCAACATACACTAGCCTCCTTCAGAATCCACAACCTTGATGAATCATCGAAGAAATTCGTAAGAACTTCGGTAGGATTCCCTTCGAACTCCAAACTGTGCTAGCGGTTCTGCGAGGAGAGAAGGAAGCGGGAACTCTCTTAAGCACTATTTGTAATGCTCAATCTTGGAATTGGTGTGTGTGATGTTGGGGGCGACCTATCTCTTTCTATATCATAGGAGGAGCCCTGATTTGTTAATTCCATCAAACCTCCTGTTGGACCCCAGGACACCCTGAGAGGGGAGGGGTGAATCAGGGTGTCAACTTTTTCTTCTTAAAGTTGTGGATCTTGTTCCCACGTTGGTAGGAACTACTTAAACCTGTATGATGGATATGATCAGCAATGAAACATTCACATGCAAAGAGATAACACAACAATTTTACTTGGTTCACCACTAAGGGCTACGTCCAAGGAGTATATGCCGACAAGTTGCCGGTCGTACCAAATTCCACTAATCTTCACTAGTTGTGGATTACAATGGTTCGGGCACAGTCACTCTGTCCCAGGCTCACTGCCTTTACAAAGGTTCAGGGATAACTCACTGCTTCCCTCAGGTCACTCCCGTTGACTCCCCCTGGCTCACTGCCCTTGGTGAAGTCACACTCAGTTTATAGACGTGAATGTCTCTTCAATAGATTTGCATTGAAGTCTTTGTTTCCTGTTCAGCATGAGACGATGCTTGCATCAGAGTACTGAGTTGATGCTCTTTTGTATTCAATCTTCTTTATTGCAATAACTGAATGCACTGTATCTTCTTATTCTCTTCCTTTGATTCCAAATACCGACACCTGAGTGTCTTGAAATAATCCCCTTTCTATGCAGATCTGAGTTTAGTTGCACGAACCGTTCTTCTTATCTTCGCAAAGCACAATGAGGGTGTTAAACACCAGTCATGTGTGCGCGGAACCACTTCTCTTCAAAGAACCAAATTGTTCATTGTTCTTTTGTCTTTGTAAATGAATGCATCATCTGTTGCACCGATGATATCGGTCAATCTTATGGATTTCGTGTAGCTCCACAAAGACGAGCGAGCTCCAACAACACCTGCCGCTCCTCTCCAAGCCAGGCGCGCAAGTCCCAATACGGCGCGCAAGTCCTCGGCGTGCAGGTCTAAATTGGCGCGCAGGTATCACCAAACCACCTGCGCGACACTGCCTTCCTCAACTTCTGACCTGCGCGACTCACTTCTTTTCTCGCCCAAACCGCCTTGGGCGTGCAGTCAACAACTGGCGCGCAGCTTCAAACACTGGCGCGCAAGTCCACCTGCGCGACCACACACTACTTGCGCGACTTCCACACCTGCGCGATGGGAGCTCTGATTTTTCTAAGTGTTGAACTCCGTTCCAAATGAGGAGGGGGGTCCTCTATTTATAGGCAAACTGGACCCCCTGCGCGGTGGCGCGCAAGTCTTCCCTCGGCGCGCAAGTCCCGGCGCGCAACTCATCCTCCCTAGCCTCTGTCGCGCTACTCAATTGCGCGACCATACAAATACTTGCGCGACCTTCTTTCCTTTGCCATATTTTGAAGTTATGATCTTGGAAAACAATAGGCGCGCAAGTTTCCAGTCCTCCTAGGCATCGGCGCGCAAGTCTCTTCACGGCGCGCAGGTCTCTTCACGGCGCGCAGGTCACTTGCGCGACCAGCCCAAAACTTGCGCGGCCCTTAGCCCTTTGTCATTTTTCTATGTTCTGATCTTGAAAAACATATGGCGCGCAAGTTTCCTCTTCATCAAGTACACGACGCGCAAGTCTCTTTGCTAAAAACACTTTTCTCCATTTGTCGATTTTTAGGCCCAAAAATTTGGCAAACACTGGGAAACAGCGCCACCTTGTATCTGCTCTTTTTGTCCGCCTCCAGATCATCCATTCATTTGTCGATGTTTCTTGAATAAAACATGGATCATTATCCAGTCCTTGAACTCGACATGCCACTATTGAATCTCCTTTGTCAACAAATTTGTATGTCGTTTGTTTGCTTTGTCAACAAGCACGATCACCTCAAAAGCACTTCTTCTTGGTGATCTGTATCCTTCAACAACTCTTCTGCTTTTATCACAAACTCCACTATTGTGATATGTATTCTTTGAAGGCATAGCTTTAGCATCATCATCTTCTATGACAATGTGATGTGCATGACTATCTCAGAATTCTAATCCCCCCACGGCCATCTTAGCATTCCAATCATTTGCACATTGTCTTCTTCATCAACCGTCATGATCTTCTTCATGCAAACCATATGATTCAATTCGTCAAGAAGTCTCCTTTGACACATGTTCTTTGAACTTATGATCAGTACAACAATCGTCTGAATTCCCATTCCTCCACTTCATTGGAGTACTTCTTGATCTCCTTCATTTTGATCTTCATTGACAACTATTGACAACAAATACAATCTTATACATAAAGTGGTTCCAACACCTCCACCAATCCCATGAGTTTAAAACTCAAATATTGTAACTCCTTTTACCATCCCCTTCATAAATAATGCAAATGCATTAATGCTTGAAAGTGAGTATAACATCCCTTGCAATATACAAATTATACGTGCAATATTAAATATCTTATATTTGTAAAATAATGGTCAACTCAATGAAATATAAATATCTCATTTGGATATCCGCATGTTCTCATAATATCAACCATGCATGCATGATTATTTAAATATCTAATATTTAAATAATCCCTAAAATGCAAAACAGTCTCTTATATCTAGACTAATTCTTTAGTCCAAGCACAATCTTTATTCAACTTGTCTAATGTGTGATCCTGAAAGTCTGTATAATTTACAAAATCTCTTGCTCCATTGCCAACACATGTATCTATTTCTCCCTTAATTTATTCTCTTTTGTTTTTGAGTTTATGTTCATTTACACAAATATGTGGTGCACAACCGATATCCAATATCCATGAATCAGAATTAAAAAAATTGATTTCTATAAGATTTAATTCTTATGCTCATTTACTTATAATTGAGAACACTTATCAAGTTATAATACCAATTTATAATGTTTTTCAAAATGAAGTCTGTGTTTTAACTCCATTTTTTAATCTACAACAATGACATTTATTGAGTATCATGTTTTACAGAATATTCAATGATGATTTTTATTGAATATGCTATTACTAAAATAATGACCCCATATATCATATCTTTTAATGGGCTATCATCCACATTTCACTGAACTTTGAGTCTACTTCAATGTTTCTCTCATCAGAGTTGCGATCCCGCTATCCATGTTTAGCCCAAAAGGGGCTTAAATACCTTGAGGGAGGGGGGATCAGGATATGAATGTTCTTCAAAAATTCTTCCCACCCCACCGGATCTTGAACTGTTTATTAAGAGGGTCATTTTTTTTGGTCTTTAGTGTTTATGTTGATTCAATTAACTTGTTCGACCTCTTACCCTGAACGGGACTCAGATACCTTGACGGGGGGGGGGTGAATCAGGGTATGGATGATGTTCAATTTTTTTCCCCACCCCACTGGATCTTGATCCAATTAACTCGACCAACCACTTTATTATGAGAGACATTACCTTGTAAGAAAAGAATAAAAGATCCCAATACATGCATGTAATGTCATATAACCAAACTATTGCAAAAGAAGGTAGAAGTACCCAAAGAAAATCATCAGCAACGACCTTGGAACCCAAACAGCTCATGAACAACACTACGAGCTAGTAATGTCCAGCCCGATCACGAACCAACTCCTGTGGATTTGAAAAACAGTTTATATAGACGCAGGGTAAGCATAACGAGTATATTTAGTAGGATCCTCCTCGGAGTCTTTCGTGCAAAAGATAAAGAAAGCATACTGAAGCCCATGACTCTCTCACTAAGTATTGCATATAAGTAATAATATAATATCCAACATAATATAAAAGTGAAGGTACTCCGCTACCACTTCTTCACTGGTTTGGTGCTCTCGTCCCAACGTCGCACGTCCTGAGTCATCTCTCCCCAAATAAGCCACATGCGTCAGAGATAATTGTATAACAACCCGCACCTCATGTGTCACATAATCTCATCATCAACATCCACATCTCCTTATAGTAACCAAGTAATTTTTAGATGCACCCACAACCCATACGTCATGTATTATACCTCAAACCATCACAACCCATCCGCAACATACCTATAATAATTCTTAGGATACTATATCCGGTGATACATGTGTGTGAAATAACCACATGCCATTACAACCATTTACACACATATATGAGAAACGTGATCACCGTGCATACCAGCACATAATACTCACAGGAGAAGAGAGTGGAGGAGAGGGGGAAGTCAGTCATTCGTCCTCGCCAACATAGATGTTGGGGAAAACATCCTCTAGAGTCCCACTGATGTCAGTCGCCCTACCGACATGAGCATAGTAGCATATGATACAACAAAACATACAAAATATATATAGCTCACAACCACACTAAGGGCAACTACCTAGCCTTAACCTCAATTGCAGCTATCGTCTCTCGGACACCCAACTTCCACCGTTAAGGATTAGATATCCTATAAGCACACAAACATTTCAAGAGACTTTTAATTAATTTTTAAGATGAACATTTCATTTTACATAATCACCAACCAAAATTCCATGCCCTCCAGGCATAAACCAACCTCTTCCAAGGTTCCTCAAGAATTATCGTCATCTCATCATTTTGTTAAGTCTCCAACCCCATAGGTTAAATCATTTAACATTACCATTCGATAATTCCAGGTACTCTAGGACTCGTCCTAAGCTGCCATAAAAGTTGCATAGACCAAGCACAATCAGCTGTGTCAAACAACGAAGAAAGGAAAACGGAAACAAGTAATCTGGTCGTCTGACCTTTAAAGCGAATTCATTAACAAGTAATCAATCAACCCATCTTTTGGCACAACAAACAATGGGCAAGCCCAGCTTCAACCCGCTCCATCTGTCCCGTTGCCACCCCCGACACCACTATGCATATCACTATCCATCCCGCCATCACAGGCGCCATCTGCTGCCACAAACCCAGACATCCTCGCTCATTTCTCGCCAAACTATCAGCCATCTCAGGCTCACATCACGTTGCATAACAAAGTTCCACATTCAGAGCAATCACACAAGACAACAAACAAGCAACGATCAGTTGACGACATCTAGGCCTTAGAACCAAGACATCCGACCTTCATAAGCAAACAAGCTCGCTCGTCCCAGACAATTGTCTTTAACAAACAACTAATTGTTTACCAACTTGAATTAACCGTTTCATTTATCACAGGTTTCAACCACAACCTAAGACATTAGGTATCAGCAACTAATAAATTATTTAACTTGCTTCAAACATAACTCCTATTTCCATCAATTATAAGGAAGAACGATTGCAATTAAACATGTTTTTTTATTATTTAGCCAACACACATTACCAACATTACATTCTTTATCCAATTCTAAGCATAACAAACATGCTAAGTCATAGCATAAACAAAAAATAGCACATTATCTAGCAAATTAAGAGGCAAACTGTTAATACGGTGTAAACACTTGCGATCGCTATAACCCAAAAACCAATTCTTTTTGGGTTCTCTCTAAAGGAGGCTTTGAGGTTCTTTTATAATGAATAATAAAGACCACATCAGACCACAAGTCCGATGTGGGAGACTCCAACACTCCCCCTCAAGCTAGGTGTACCTAGTTTGGATACATAAAGAAAAACAAAGAAATCAACAGACGCTGCAAACACTCCCCATCAAGTTGGAGATACCTAGTTTGATTACAAAACAAGACAAAACAACGAAAAGATAAACCGTCATGGGTGTTGTTTCCCCTCAGGAAGGTGATGGATGATGGAAGAAGCCGCCGAAAAGGATGGACCAACTAGATGACGGGAAAACCGCATAGGCGGGGCCGAACGTCAGGATGCTGGGAAATTTGCACTGGCGGGCCGTTCGTTGGAGCGCCGGGAAAGCCGCACGGGCAGGCTGGTCGTCGGTGCATCGGGAAATCCACACTGGCGGGTCGGTTGTCGGGGGGTGGGGATTCCGCAAGAGGAGGCCGATATGGAAGCGGGGGCTGCCGTAGGAGGCCGGCATGGAGGGAGCAGCGTTGGAGGCGTCGCGCAGGGGTCGTTGTACTGGAGGGACGGAGAAGCTGCAAAGGGGCCGGTGAAGCAGTGTAGGGAGGCAGATGAAACTAGCGGGGAGCACTGCCTCGCAGAGGAGCAGCAGATGGGGTGCAGGAAGGCAAGCGACAGGGCGCAACACAACAAAGGTCCGCCGCACAGGGGTGGCTGGCGCACCGGAGGGTGCTGGCGCACTGAAGGGGATGGTCAGGGAGAAGAGCCGGCACGAGGAGGAGAGGATCTGTGGGCGGGAGGGGCGCCGTCGGGGAGAAGCGTTGCGGGAGGAGGATCTGCGGGCGGGAGTAGCTTCAGGCAGGCGAGACACCGTCGGGGAGGAATCCCGCACAGAGTCGCGAACCCTGGAGGTGTCGACGCGGGACGATGCAGACGGGAGGGAGCTGTCGGGAGGGAGGGACCGCTGAGGTTCGTCGAGCACAAGAATCAGTGCAGGAGGCGGTGGCCGGGAAACCGCATAGGTCGGTGAGGGATGCACCCGGAAGATGGCAGGGGGCGGCCGACTGACCTAGGGCTGAGGGGTCGCCACCCCCCACAGCGGGGGGAAATTTTAAGTGCCCGCCGAGAAGGAAAAAAAATAGATAGGGAGGGGTCGGGTTAAAATACCCCCTTTGATACCATGTTATAGTAAAAGAATGGAGACCCAAACCCAAGGTCCTCTCTAATGGAGGTTTTGAGGTTCTTTTATAATGAATAATAAAGACCTCATCGGATCACAAGTCTGATATGGGATGCAGACTCCAACACTTTCTTTACTTCTGGTTTAATCTTCATTAAGGTTAATTTCATTGTTACCCAATGAGATAAAGCATGATAACTTAGCAATTGCATTTTAAACAAGGAGAAACAACAAATCCCCTAACTCAAGGCTTTCAACGTTCTTCAAACGAGAATGGAACAACCAACACAAATTTCTGATCACCTCTCTTGCAAGGAACCGATGGTCCTTATGGGCGCCGCCCCGCGAACAGGTCACCAAACATCGAAAGAACTCAATAAGAACGAAGGAGATAAACCACTATAGCATGGCAAGATAGAATGAGAGAAAACAAAACCGAATAGAGAAGAAAGCTTAAGAGAAAGAGGGAAAACTCACCTCAGATCACAGATCGATCTCTAGGAGATGGGGGTTGGATCCGACCGAAGGGCCTTCAAGGGCCTTCAAAGGCCTTCAAAAAAGCTCTTCTGGACGGCTAGGATTCAAGAGAAAAATTGGGAGAAAGACAAGTTTGGAGGAGGTCTGAGAATTTATAGGCAAACTGGAAGTTAGAAGGCCATGACGTAGCTCCCTACCCCACGACGCAGAGATGCTGATTCAGGACAAAACCATGGCATAAGGCAAGAGCCCACGCCGAAGCGCGCTTGGTCAAAGCCGCATTCGAGAAATATGGCGTTGTCCACGCCGCAAATTCTATTAATTCGGGGAAGGACCACGACACAGAGGAACCACTAAGCCGTAGAATTCTAACGCAAAAGGAGAAGGCTACGCCGCAGCCCAGCCCTACGACGCAGCGACTCCGAAAAAGGCAGAACCACCCAAACCTCCCTTCTCGAGCCTCTACGCTGCAACTCTTATTCCACGCTGCAGCCTCATGGGCTCCACGAGTAGTACAAGCCTCCACGCCACAGCCCTGCTCTACAGCTGAAATTGCCGCTCAACTCCCCTCATTCCTCTTCCGACCCTCCTCACGACACCTCAAACACCTAAAATGTACAAAGGAACGGACTACAAGGATTCGGACCCTTACATTGTTAATTATTGTTATTTAATTTTTTTACTTGATTTGCTTATATTTCTTTTAGTTCTATGAGCTGTTCGATACTGTCTTTACTTTTTGATCTTTTCAAAAAAGGGGAGAAATGTTTGAGTTTTGTAATTATCAGAAAAGGGGAGAATGTTGAGCGACTCCTTGCCACATTATTTATTATGTTTTGATAATTACATAACTCTTATCTATTGTTTATTGTGTTTAATATTGTTTATATTATTCATTGTTATTTTTGTTTATTTATTATTATGGTTTCTCATATTTTGTGTTGAAGGAAATTTTGTTAAGTTCATGATCTTACGTATGAAGAAGTTTCTTACTTATTTAATCTTACGTTCTGGAATTTGACCAATTACAAAACCTTACTATTCTATAGAGCTGGAAGAATATCTTACGTATTGATAATTTTGTTATGTTGTGCTGTTTCAGAAACAGACAAACACTGATTATTTTTTCAAACCACCTATAAACACTTTTTACTACTGTCCTCAGTTTCTTATTTTTCTTTGAAATGTGCTGGTGAGAAATTTATTATCACGACCATTGTTAACTCCAGCTGGGGATTTAATTTACAATTAATGATTCTGTGAAGAAATCTGATTTGACTAGTACTTCATATTTTCTGAATTTGTCTTTTTTGCCCATTTATCAGAAATCTTCTCAGTAGAGAACATTTAATCATGCAAACTGATTTTTGGCATGCTCATAGTCTATTTGTTGAATTTTTCTATTGATGCCCGTTTTTACTCTGTCTTTGTTACACCTGAACTCTTTTTATCTTTTGGGTTTGATGTTTTTTTTCGGAATGCTTTGATCACAGGGTGAAGGTTTTATTTTAATATTATGCTATACTTCATCAAGCTTGAATCAGTAAAGGCTTAAGTTGTGTGCTGACGCATAGCTTTCTTTCTCTTTTCACGTGTCTCTGTACAGCAAATGTTTATCCAGATGACATATCCCATCTGAAGGAACATAAAGATTGTGCTCCTAATGATTTTGAGGTGAAAGATACGCAGCAGGCGGTTTGTGAAGTTGCCTGCTCTAGCAAGCTGACGGGCCTTTCGGTGCCAATGCGTTGCCAGTCTGCTTCTGCATGCACCATTGAAATTGTTGAAAGTGATGGTGATGGTGATGGTGATGGTGATGAAGTATTAATTACAGGTTGCAGCTTTACTGGAAAAGAAACAAACCCTTCTAATTTTAAGAAAAAACCAACTTTAAGTGAATTGGGTGTTAAAAGTGGTCTCAAGGAGCATTTGCCTTCAATATACAAAAGAAAATGGGGCTCGTTTGTCACTCATGTTAAGGACGATGAAGATACTCCAACTAGTAAACTTAAACCTGGGCCATTTCAGGAGTTGATTCTCGAGTCCAAAGAAAGCCCCAAGTGCCACCCGGTATTACCTGTTTCTTCAGTGAGGGAAAATGTTGCAAATTCTGCTGCACATCCTACGCAAGATCAAGTTTCTGGTGGATCTTCTTTGGAGGAGGTCAAGACAGTGCCTCGGTCTGAAGTAGAAATGATTTTAGGCTTCAAAAAGGATCTTGAATTCTGTATGGAGGCATTTTGTACTCTTTATAGGCACAAAATGCTTGAAGAAAAAACAATTTTAGAGGAAGGCTTTGGCAAGGATGATGCAATGAGGTGCTGTTTAATATTCTCTCCATGGTGCTGTTTGTTCTTTATTTGATTTGTTTATGTTCAGTTATACAATGCTTTCCTTTTTGAGTCAAGTCCTTTTAATAACATGCTGGTGAGCTAACTTTGTGATTTACCGATAGAAAAGGAAGTTATTGAATACAGTAGGCATTTTGGGCATGCAACTATCACTTGTATACATTTCTGCCTACTCCTTTTGGGGTACTAGTATATGATTTTATTGAGAATGGGTCTGTTCATAAACCAACTATCATGATTGGGGCCATCATCTTTTTTCTTAATAGATACCATTTAAATGTAACTAGCGTCCATCCTTACAAACTTTAGGCTATGTTTGGTATGAAGGAACCCTGGTTTGGGAAAAGTTTAGAAATCCATGTTTGGTATGGGGCAAAGGGAGAGATGAAGAGAATGCCAATTCTATCATTCAAGGGTGACGAGATTCCTTCGAATTTTGGTGGAATGCTTGTACCTCGGATAGATTTTGTGGATATAATTGTATTTGTTATTATATATTTATACCTTTTAACATCTCCATCTCACATTTTTTATACATTTAAAATAAACTATTGACTCATCAATCCATTTGTCAATCTATTATGGGGTAGTCGCACTAGTTTGTGTGCATAATTTTGTTTAAAATCTGTGATGTCCGAAGGGGCAAGTTGCCTTCAGCTCTCCTCCCCTCTACCCCAAAAGGAATATGAATTGATGACAAAGAAGCTTGTTTCCCCCCCCAAAGAATTGGAGTTGTGAAAGGATGGTCAACTAACTTTTGATTGTCCATATCTGGGTTGTTTCAGGGCATGTTCTTTAGCCAAGTTTCTGGTGGATGGGCACCCGCTCAGCCGGCTCAACAAATCCATCAAAGAGCTAGAGAAGTACGACTCTGAAGCCATACATCATTGCATGCGGCTGGTAACGTGGCACTCAAGTAAGTTGTTTGATATTTATAGTAAGCAGAAAGATCCTTTATTTTCTCCCCGGATGAACAAATCACCATCTCCATAGATTTGTTTATCCTGGGTGCGATCTAACGTTACAGAATGTGTTAAAATTGTGAATCGGAAGACCCGGGAAAGCCCCGATTTTCCATTCCAGCATGATTTTTTGTCTATTGGGAACTGAGGTTGAGGGCCTTTTTGTGAGTGTTATGGTGATTGAAGTCTGGGAATTTGGAGGGTGGCAAATGCCCTGAAGAGTAGTAAGAAAAGAAAGGTGTTTTGGGCAATGCATGTGGCTAATGAAAGGCTCTGCCTTTATTTAATGCGAAGTTTTTTTTTTTGAGCTTTTCGTGTCAAACTAGTTTGGATTTCGGTAATCTCTTTAGTGGAAAGTTTTTGGATAATGCCTGAGGCTTATGGCTGATTTGTTCGGCTGGATTGAATTAAAGCGTGCATGCTTTGTCGTGTTTTTATATCTTTTGGTCACATCATCAGAATCGTTGGGCTGTGATTGACCTCAATTCTATTTAATAAAATAATGTATCTATATCTTCAAATATGCGAAGATTTAAATAAAGAGAAACAGCCGCACATATATTCATCTAAAGTATCTAATAAAATATATTTCATTGTTTAAAATGAGTCACCAATTTTTTAAAACCAATGCACGGGCTGAGCTCCAACAAAATAGTTTGAACGAAGTTTGATATTTATCTTTTAACATCAAAAAGTGACACCTTTCCATGAAAACGTAATTCAAACGTTGAATCGATGATAATATTCCTCCGAGACATTGCTATGAGGCTCAAGGCACCTGTTCGAAATTCTGCACAGCAGAATCCTACAAAACCAAATCCAAAATCTTTCCCCAACATAGTCCATTGCTCCTCTTATTTATAGGTTATGCTTAAACCTTCTAAATAAATCCCACTAACCACTAACAATATCCTAACAACAACTACTTCTGACAACTTTAACTACTAGTAGCACATTACAAAACTATTCCTGGCTGGTTATTAAACCACTTAACTACTTCAATATACAACAACTTCCCCATCCCTCTGTCCATCGTGCAGCTCATCTCTCAGCACACTGAACCCATAAACAACAAGCTCTATGTTCCTATCAATTCAGTCCTCTCAAAAATCATTTTGTCCTCAAGGTGATGAGTGGTAGACCATCTGATTGAATTATAAATCGAAGGTTCCGTGTTGGCCTTGCCCATGGTGGAGACTTTGGTAGTGGTCTTGACGCCCAAATAACTTGTTTTGTTATTTTTTCCATTTGTAGGAATATCCTCTTTTGGTGATATGCAAGGGCTAGAATCAGCTTAACTTTACGAGCAATCTTGGTGGCTTATGTACACCTATGTCTCCCCCACATACCCTAGCATCAGCTAGCTTCACTCGCAGTTGTTTGAAGCACCTTATTGCAGTCTTCTGAATGACTTGGCCCTCCTCGATTCCTTATACTGCAAGCTTCAGTCTTGTTGCCATATGTAGTGGTTTTGGAAATCCAGTTGAACGTCGAACAAATAGCTCCACGGAAGCCTAGACTGGTACCCGCGAATACTGGAATGGTTGTTGCGGCGACTGAGCAGGATTGAAAACTTTTAGCGCCTCCTTGACTCGAGGCAACAACCCAAAATCCTCATATTGTCCCGAAATTTTAGGAGTTCGCATTTGCTTCTGCAGGTGCTGTTGAGTTTGCATTTTCTTCCGCATATGTTGTTCCTCTTTGTCGTTCCCATCCTGTCCAGTCCGGTAATCACACAAACTCCCTACAATTGGCTTATTTCTCCACATTCTGTTGCTTCTATAGGTGTAGAAATATTGGAAGAATGTTGTTGGACAGACTCCTCTACATGTGTTGCCGCTTGTGTTCGTTTGTTCTACAGCTCGACGCCTTGCCCCTCCTCGACACATTCCACCATTTTCAACTGTTGTAATCGATTGCACTGTTTCGACCTCTGTTGCACTACCAAATCTCTTAAGCAACTTTTTTCTGAATTGAGTCCAGTTATGCCCATTCTTAGTCGGTTCCAACAAGAAATTCCAAACCCAAACCGCATCATGCATGCACAATTCTACCAGGGGTACCTTCATCCCTTTTGGAGTTTGACTAAGTGACCCTTCATCCCTTTTGGAGTTTGACTAAGTGAAAAATAAGCATCAACTTCTTCAATCCAGGACTCGGGATTATTCCTGTAGAAATCCAACTTCATCTCGTGCCCCAAGCTGTCCTCCAGACTTCTCAGCCTAGTGAGTGACATCCAAATATCCATAATATTCTCTGTCTTCAGCTCAAAGACCGTTGTCTCCTAGGTTGATTGTCGATCCACAAGTTAATGCTTCTGCAACATCCTCTGTTGTTGCGTTCGCGACTGTGTAGATTTTTTTTCTTCTTCTGTGATTTTGTTTATTCAACTACTGCAAGAACTCCACTATCGATCAAGAGTCACTACGAATCGAGCTAGACATCGTACACACTATAATCTGCTTCACTTCCAAAAATTCTACTGTCAACTTTAAATTTCTCTGATAAAAAGGTCCTCTCTCTAAACTCTCTTCAGAATATCTTTCAATGAAAACACCAATTGATAGGGTGCAGAACAAGAGAGGGAGAAAACAAGAAGTTTCTATAGAAAAACAGTCACTTCGTACAATAATTAAGGTAAGAAGAAGAAGAAGATAATGGAATAAGATATTCCTCCAAGACGCTGCTCCGAGGCCCAAGGTAGCAGTCCATAATTCTGCACAGCAGAATCCTACAAAACCAAATCCAAAATTGTCCCCTCACACAGTCCACTGCTCCCCTTATTTATAGGCTCTACTGGAACCTTCTAGACAAACCCCACTAACCACCAACAATATCCTAACTCCCAACTACTTTTGACAGCTCCAACTACTAATAGCAGATTACAAGACTACCCCTGGCTAGGTATTAAACTACATAGCTGCTTCAATATATAGTAGCTTCCCCATCCCCCTGCCCATCATGCAGCCCAGCTCTCAGCACACTGGACCCCTAAGCAGCCAGCCCCATGTTCCTATCAGTGATTGACCTCAATTCTATTTAATAAAATAATATATCTATATCTTCAAATATGCGAAGATTTAAATAAAGAGAAACAATCGCACATATATTCATTTAAAGTATCTAATAAAATATCTTTCATTGTTTAAAATGAATCACCAATTTTTTAAAACCAATGCAAGGGTTGAGCTCCAACAAAATAGTTCGAATGGAGTTTGACATTATCTTTGATGCCCAATTTTTCACTGACATGCAAATTAATATTTATTACTATACACAGTATTGGTCTGTTCATCCTCCTCAACATTCAATGAATACCCTTATATTTAATTAAAATAAATATTTAAGCGATCGATAAACTTGAATAAAATTATTCCCCAGTCATGAGAATAATATTTGTTTCAATAATTAAATTCTAATAGAATTTAATTGAGATCAACGAAAACACTTAGTGTGTGAGACCCTCTTGGATTCTTTCTCATTGGCATCAGGCGGACCTGCCTAAAGTTCAAGATTACTGTCTAGCAACGGGTCAAAACATCCAAGAGACAGAACTTAATACTGCAACATCGAAAACCATATACGAACACTTACTGTGTAATATAACTCATTTGTCTCATTATTTCATCAAATAGGCTGCACATCTGTGTCATCAACCTATATGCTTGATACATCTTTCTTTTATTATCTGAAATAAACACGTCGTTACACCATGATCATGAAATTTAATATGATAGTTTCATTCCAATCAAAGAGTTGAGATATCAGCTTTCTTAAAGATAGAAGAGACAAATCCTTCATCGACTAATTTATTAATAACATGTCATTCGTGACGCACCTAACGTACCCTACTTACCATGAACATATGACGTCACTGTTTTGGTTAGTAAATTTAAGTGCGTGAGTCATGATATGCATTAATGATAATATTAAAGTCAAAAGACCACTACACACTCACAAATAGAAATATTTGATGTCACATAAACATACAGAATTCCTACTCGCGGGTCTGTTCTCATAATCTCTCATATTGGAGATTATCAAGTGCAAAGTTCATGAGATAAAGTCTCATCCGCTTATGAGTACTCACACCCAATAATCATCATACCATGTGCCTCATCATAGAATGTTATCCGACCGCGAAATTGTATTTAAGAATATTGTCATAACATTTTAAGGTTCTCATCATAGCAGAGAACTGTTACGACCTTATCAATGTGACAAATACTATAAGATATTATTACATCAAAGTCATGTGGAACAATAAACAATATATAATAAGATATTTTTATTAATATTCAAATCTTCTGGTCCGGCTCTCAACTAGGGTTCCTCCCTTGTTTTCTTCTACGCGACGAATTCTCTGGTGGGGTGTTGTCTTCTGAAAGCTTCTGTTCGTCGCCACTTCTCTTCGCATGGATCAGGTTTTTGAGCTTGTGGTTTGCTGTCAGCGGCCTCACTCCGATGGATCTGACTATGGTGGGGGCATATTTTTGTTTCTTGATTGGATCGACATTGACATCAGTGATTTCTGTCAGTGCTGGCGTTGGATGCTTGGAGGCTAGTCGTCACTACTTTTTTGGATTTTTACGGCGATGGACAAAGGTTGACGGGTTGGTTTCTCTTCAGATATGGCTTTGTTCTTCCTTTTTATGCCTCGAGTGATCTAGATGCGGGACTCCCGGTGCTCCTCCTCGGGATCTGTGCGAAGGTCCTCACCGATGAATGATGCTGGCCTAGTTTTTTCAGGCTTATTTCAGTAGGAATTTACTCTGCTTTCTGGGACTGTTTGTTTCATTGGGTTGTGGCGTTCTTGGCTGGCATTGGTTTTAACTTGTTGCATTAGGTTGCGGTGCAGCTCTTTGCAGGTGCTGCTGGGTGGGTGTCCCTGAAAGGGGGACGGGTGTCCTGACACCTGTCATTCAGCTATCAATCCTCTTTGATGGATGGATAGGCACCCTGCCTTTGATGTTCTGCTTAGAGTTTTCGGTCTGATTTTGAGTTGCATCAGGTTGGCAATGTGGTATTCTTTGCTGCATTGTTGGGTGGGTGGCTCGAAAGAGAGATAGGTGTGCTGGAACCTATCATCCGGTTATCCCTCCGCATTCTGTGTGGGTAGGATGGTGCTCTGTCACGTTGTGTTCCAACAAGATGCAACTTCTTGGCAGGAGGGCGACACATCATCTTTGACAAATTCCTCTTTTGCATCATCTGGCGGGGGGGGGGGGACTTCTACTGACACATGCCTTGATGTTTGCTTCCCTTCGGACACTCAGGACCTTGTTTGGACCTTTGGGTCATGTTTGTCCCTATTGTTTGCTTCTTCAGCTTCCCATTCCCGGTGCTTTCAATGCTCTTGCCGTGCGGCTTGTCTTCGTTCGTTTGTCGTTCTCTCGGCTTTTGGCACCATGATGCGCTCCTTGGCTGCTCCGGTGCGACTTGGCTTCGTGATACACTTATTGGCTGCTCCGGTGCGATTTTGCTTCGTGATGCGCTTCTTTACTGCTCCGGCGTGATTGGCCTTCGTGATGTGCTTCTCGGCTGCTCCGGTGAGATTTGGCTCCGTAATGAGCTTATCGGCTGCTCCGAAGTTTGCAGATCGGAGATCGTGCTTCAACTTGCTAGCCAAGTGATAGGCTCTTGGAGGGTTTTGTTTTGGTTCTTCTGGTGATGATGCTCGAAGGTCGCAACCCGGCGTGGGGATCTCGTTTCTGATTGATGTGGTGCGCGGTAATGTTGTGATTCCTCTTGTCTGGTTTGCTCTGGCCTTTAGTGACGGTGATGGGTTTGCTCATCTGACGACAATGGTTTGGAGGTGTTTGGATCTTGTTTGGTCGGGTTCTTGTTTTCTTAGGTTTTTGAGTCCTTTTTTAATGCATTTGTGCCTCTTTCATGTAATGGATTCCCTTTTCTCCCCGTCTTTAAAAGAGGTTTTCCTTTCTTTTTTCTCTTTAATAAAAGGGGGCTTGACCCTCAACCTTTAAAAAAAATCCAACTCCAACAGACTCCCACTTGGACTAGAGTCAACTTCTGACGACTTTCTGTCTGCTAGACCTCACATGATGATCATGTTTCTACCGAGTTAAAGCTTTAGTCAAGGGGTCTGCCACATTGTCTTTCCTGGATATTCTACTCCCTGCAACTTCACTTATTTAAGAAAACCCCCAAGAGATGATACTTCTGAAGTATGTGATTTGTTCATTGATGTGACCTTGACTCCTTAGCAAGGGTTACCACTGCAGTATTATCACAATAGAGTTTGATAAAATATTTATTGTTTGGTACCACATCAAGCATTTGGACGAAGTTGCGTATCCAAACTGCTTCTTCAGCCGCATCAGAAGCTACAATATACTTGGACTCTACTATAGAATCTATGACCACAACTTGCTTTGATCTCTTTCATCCCACAACACCTCCATTCAGAGTGAAGATGTATACTGTCTGCGGTTTCAGATTGTCTTGATCTATTCGGAAATTAGCATCTACATATCCTATGATGACTAGTTCCTCATATCCTCCATAGACCAGGAATATATCCTTAATACATGATAAAACACATTTTATTGAATATCTTATTGATAATAAATGACATAATTTTCCCACATTGTGTAAAATATGTCTATTTATGGAATATTTGAGATTAGATCATTCATTTGCAAATTTGATAAAAATTACAGTTTTAACACTTTAAACTGTACTGTATTATTTTGGTCATAAATAATTTTATATGGATTATTTGTACTTGAAATTTCGCAACAAAATTATTCAAGTAATGTACTACAACTTTCATTTAGATCATTCTAGCTGGATCTTGCATTTGAACAGAGTAAATGGGCCATGAAGTCAAATGTAATCTCTCGGAAATTCTGTGTATTTTTTTAATTATATAGAATTATTCTGAGACCACACGCTTTGACGGCACGTGATTCTAAGGCCCGGTGAGCCCGGAACAAAATTTTGAACTTTTTTTAAGTAGGCTTAAGTAAACGTGCGAGTGTGTTTTTATAACTTTTGAACCGGCGCTCGGATTGAAAATCTGAGGGCACCGTTGAATTTAGAATGCCAAGATTCACCTAGAAAGGACTTAACTTTGGCCGACAAAGGCCGAACAGAAAAGTTAATTTTCAATCTTTTTGAAAAATTATAAAATATTTTTTTTAAAGTTATTTTATTTTCCTTTCTCATCCGTTGAGCGGAGGACGGCGATGCTGCGGTGCAGCGACGAGGCGCATTGATGAGGCTCATTAATGGCTCGTTAACTCGCAACGTAACGATGCGACGTCGCAGCGTAACAGAAACGCTGCGACGTGTTTTCCTTTTATTTTGGTTGACGCGTTGGTGGAATGAAGAATTAAACTGCGAGGATTGCCTGACGAACCTCCGATGAACTTCCTCTCCAACAAAGAATGACAAACCCCGACGAACGTCAAACATCTTCGACGCACCTCGAAGAACGGAACTAGAAGCGATGAACGACGTCGATGTCTTGAAACCTCGAGGACGTAACACTGCGGCAACGAGCGTCAAAGAGGTAGGGGTTATTTGATTTTAAAGTTCTTCCCCGTTCTTTTTTTCTTCTTTTAAAAAAGACGAATGCAGATCAACCCACGAACAGTTTGATCCGCGAATTGTGCGTTTATGCGAGAGGGTAACTTTTTTGGGATTTTCGTTATTCGGGATTGAAATTATCATTTGTTGATTGTACTGAAATCCTCGAACCTTCCATGTTTATAAACCTCTAACGCTGAGGACGCGAGCCGACACGAACAAGGCCTGAGCACCTTCACCGTGTGCGTTCTTTGTGGCCGTACCCTCAAAGTGGCGGCAATATGATTTTGGGACCCTTGTGGTGAAGGTGACGTTCCCTGGAGAGCGCAGGCGCATGCGACGTGAAGAACGGACCACCGGAGCGCGTCCGATGGTCAGCCGAACATTTGCCGGCGCGCCGGCGTCGATGACGGTAGTGGGGAGATGCGACGCCCGCCTGGCGCCGCATGGAGGGACGATTGGCGAGCCGCGGTCGCTCGACCGCGGCAGGAGGGCCTCGCGCGTCCGCGGGGCCAGTGGAGTCCGAATGCGGCAGTCGACCGCATCCCAACCAGGCGGCGCACCACCGGCTCGCACCGCGCAGGCCGAGCTTTGGGCTGGCGGGCCAGACCTGCAGCCCCGCGAGTTGGACCCTCACCAGTAGGCCAAACCAGCGCCCTTCGGGCCGGGTCAAACTATGTCGGGTCGCTGGGCTACCCGGCTGGCTGGACCCTCGGCCAAACCGGGCCGGGTCCAGCGAGGCCCATTGGGCCTGGCCCACTGGCCAGGCCAGACCAGACCGACCCAGACTCGAAATGAGTCAGGTCGAGTTAGTCGAATCTAAATCGGGGTATGTTGGATCCCCGAGCCGGGTTGGTCGGGTCAGTCCGACTGGGTCGGACCAGACCTAGACGCAACCGACCCCTGTTTACTAAAACACTAATAACTTACAAATCAGACGTCTGATTGACGATCCGTTTGCGGCGTTGAGACCCTCTCGATGAGGCAGATCTTTTGGCATGCCTTGAGGAGGCTTTCATGGAAGTTGAAATGCGACGAATGACTTGAGGGGCGGTTCTCCCAGGCGCGCTACGTACGGAACCCTGCAGTTAGCTGAGACCTGAATACTGCTGACTTTCGACTTGGTGTGACTCGACTATGGCCCAGTGGGAAGCACTTCTGTGTGACTTTGCAGGTCCACAGTACACGACGAGGAGGAGTACCTCAGTTGGCCAAGATTAGTGGGAATCACTTTTGTGTGACTTTGCAGGCCCACAATACACGATGAGGAGGTATACCTAAGCAGTCCAAGATTAGTGGGAAGCACTTCTGTGTGACTTGGTAGACCCACTGTACTCGATAGAGGAAGAGTTCTCCAGCAGCCGATGTGTTCGATAATGTGACTGATGATTCTTATATCACTACCCTAAATGTATACCTTATGTGAGTTGTCTTGTGTTTCGTGCTTTACTTTGAGGAATTGTTGTGTGGTTTTTCCTTTTTGTTTTGGGGTCCCTACTGAATGTTTTGTTACTCACCCCTACACGGGCTTCGCCCGCACGTGTTGTGTCTGGTGCATAAGATCGATGTTTCGACAGAGACTTTGGTGGATCGGGACCCAAAGGGGCTCATGGAGACAGGACCGACAGACGCTACAATGGTGGACTTGGTGGACAAGGACCAGGCAAAGTCCAGTAGGATCGGGTGGACATGACGTTCTATTTCGGCTTCCAGTAGCTACACTACTCTCACGATCAGGGTTTTTTTTTGCAGATGGCCATCAGAGTTTCCATTTTGTACTTTGCTGTTTTTAGTTCTTTTGTTGGGTTTGTATTCTGGCCCACTTATATTAGTTGTACTTGTACTCAACTTTTTTTAGTGATACTTGTTTCCTTTTCAGTGTGTGAGACTTGGTTGGGCATGTTTGTGCGTACAGGTACTCAGGAAAATGCCTCCCACTTGCAGGTTAAGGCCTTTAGTGCTATTCGCCAACCCATGGCGTTCGGGAGGCGGGCTTGAGGTAGTCACGGCACGGGCCTCAGGGGATGTGTCGTAAAAAAGTGGTATTAAAAGGAGGTTGGTTCTACCACAAAGATCGGAAGTCTGTGTTTTGTTTTGGGGGCAACAATGTTAAGTGTTTTGAGTCCGACTTCCAGATTCGGGGAGTCCAATGTTGGTGCGACGGTTGACGTATCCATAGACCAGGACCTTGAATTCTACTTTTTGGCTTTATACATGAAACCACTGGTTGCATAAGTGTCTCCTTATGTTCTTTTGAATAAAAGTCAGCTCACCGAGTATAACCTTCTGACCGAGGTACATCTTGATCTATCTCAGGATGCCTCTACGTGGACAACCATCCAGGATCTCGATACGAGGTCATGAGGACAACTCACCTAGCGACGAGACGTCTTTTCAGGGACCAGTTCTAGAGATGGCCCACCGGGTGGTGCACCTGTGCTACCACCACCCGATGGTCAGCATCTACTGCCGGCGGTTCTGGAAGAGGACGTGTGCAGACTCAGTGCCCTGCACGAGTTTCAAATATAGGGACCTCCCGGTTCAGGGGAGAGACAGATCCTCAGGTCGCTGAGGATTGGCTGGAGGCAGTGACGCAGGTCTTCCGCTTAGTGAGGACATCGCCTGACCATATGACGATCTTGGCAGCGAGCCTTCCGCAGGGCTCGGTAGGGAGGTGGTGGAGCTTGACCACCCAGACGCACGATGAGACGACCCTCACATGGACAGACTTTGAGCGACTTTTTCGGGAGGAGTTTTTCCCCGCGACCTTGCGCTCTGTGCGCATTCAGGAGCTGCTTCACCTACAGTAGGACAGCATGACGATGGCTGAGTACTTAGCGAGGTTCACCGAGATTTCTCTCTACTCGACAGATATGATACGAGACCCTTTCTTCAGTGCTCGAGCCTTTGAGCAGGGACTCAGGCGGGAGATCAGAGCGTCGGTGTTGTCTCTTAGCATCCCTACTCAGGCTGGGGTGCTGAAGCGAGCCATTCTAGTAGAGAACTTCTTGGCGGAGCAGGCGACCACAATTAGAGCCACCGGCAGACCCTAGGTGGCGGAGTCTTCGGCATGCATCAGACAACAGGCGCGAGGGCCCATGCGGGCCAGGTCTTTCAGAGAACGACCCCAGGACTCAGGGTTGGCAGTGCGGGGCTCCCAGACCATAGGGAGTCAGCTGGGAACCAGGCTTTGCTTCTCGTGCGGCGAGTAGGGACACATGACACCTGACTGCCCAACCCGTCGCACAGATGACCAGTAGACGGTCGAGGGGCCGCCAAGGCAGAGGCAGCGGTTCGAGCGAGGAGGTCTGCAGGGAGTCAGACATGGCAGGGGAGCATGCTGAGTAGTAGGCATTGGGCGACAATTTGAGATGTTACCGCCACCACCCCCAGGTGGTCCACACCGACCTCAGGGAGCAAACAGACATAGGCGAGCACAACTTCAGGCAGCGGAGTCTTATGACCACGACGCTCCAGAGATGATTCGAGGTACGATATGTGTATTCTTCACCATAGCTGCAGTTCTTATAGACACAAGTGCTAGTCACTCCTTCCTTTCCACGACTCTCATTCGGAGCTCAGAGATTCCGGTGGAGTCGTTGGCTTGATCCTTATGGCTAGAGACTTCTACGGGAGGAGATTCGATGATTACACACTGGTGCCGACAGTGTGAGCTTACTCTAGGAGGCGAGAGCTTCGACTGAGATCTCCTAGTAGCGGTGTCGAGACCTTACAACATCATCTTGGGTATGGACTGGTTATCCACAGTCCATGCTCAGATCGACTGTTTTAGGCGTACAGTTCGGTGTGTCCGTGGAGATGGGACCATGTTTTCCTTCACCAGTGAGAAGGAAACCCTTGCAGCGCAAGATGAATTTTCTCAGAGGAGGGTGAAGTCGATCACTCACCAGTTGGTTAGCCTCACCCTTAGTGCAATGGATGAGAGGAGTCCAAGTTTTCCTGTAGTGGTGGACGAGTACGAGAATGTTTTTTCTGAGGATGTTTCGGGACTACCTCCTCACAGGGAGGTAGAATTATGCATCGACCTGTACCCCGTGATGACATCGATATCCGCACCGACATATCAGATGGCTCCCATGGAGCTTCGCAAGCTGAGGGTACAGCTGGAGGACTTGCAGGAGAAGTGGTTCGTAAGGCCCATCATTTCACCATGGGCAGCCTCAGTGCTTTTTGTCAAGAAGGAAGACGGGATTTTGAGGTTGTGTGTGGACTTCCGACGCCTGAACCAGGTGACCGTGAAGAACAAGTATCCACTACTGAGAATCAATGATCTCTTCGACCAACTAAAGGGGGAAAAGTGGTTCTCAAAGATAAACCTCAGATCAGGCTATCACCAGCTTCGGGTACGGGACAAGGATGTACTGAAGACAACTTTCAGGTGCTGGTACGACCACTATGAGTTCATGGTGATTCCTTTCAGCGAGACCAACGCCCCAATAGTGTTCATGAGACCCATGAACAAGATCTTCTAGCCTTACATTGACCAGTTTGTTGTGATCTTCATTGATGACATCTTGGTGTACTCGACGTTAGAGGAGGAGCACACTACACACTTGTGGGTAGTCCTGGATACACTCAAAGAGCATCAGCTTTATGACAATCTCTCAAAGTGTTAGTTTTGGATTCGAGAAGTCCACTTTCTGGGACACGTCATTTCAGAGGTTGGAGTTGCAATGGATCTGGCGAAGATAGAGGCGGTGCTTGCTTGGGAGCCGTTTAGGAGTGTGACTGAGGTGCGAAGCTTCTTGGGGTTGGCTGGTTACTATCGGAGGTTCGTGCCCGACTTCTCCAGAGTAGCAACACCCTTATCGGCTTTGACATGGAAGAGACAACCCTTTGTGTGGACGGAGAAATGTCAGCAGAGTTTCCAGGAGTTGAGGCGGAGACTGACTAGTGCCCCCATATTGAGACTACCAGAGGAGGGCGTTGGGTATGTAGTTTACTGCGACGCATCAGGGACCGGACTGGGTTGCATCCTGGTGCAGGAGTGAGTAGTGATCGCCTACGGCTCGTGACAGTTGAGACAACATGAGCATAACTACGCGACCCACGACCTGGAGTTAGCAGCAGTGGTCTTTTCCTTGAAGATGCAGTGACACTACTTGATGGGTGAACGATTTACGGTTTACTCCGATCACAAGACTCTCAGGTATATCTTCTCATAGAAGGACCTGCACCTGAGACAACGACGATGACTAGAGTTCCTCCAGGACTATGACTTTGAGATAGTCTATACTCCTGGAAAGGGGAACATAGTGGTAGACGTGCTCAACAGGAGGACTGGTTTGCAGCTGCTGAGTGAGACGACGAAACAGTTGGCCGCGATGCAGATATCATTTTTGGATGATGGTGGAGCTACTTACTTTCAGTCTATGACTGTTACCCCCCACTCTTACAACGTGTCAGGGAGGGAAAACTAGTAGATGTTGACTTCGAGGCCTGATGTGCTCAGTTATCCTTAGGACGAGCTCCTAATGATTTTTTGATAGGTGGAGAGCACGTCATCCTTTTCAAAGGGTGCACCGTAGTGCCAATGATATTGCAGGAGGAGGTGTTGAGGTAGTTCCATACATCCCCTTTGGTGGTATATCCTGGGGTGACGAAGATGTTCCGGGACCTCCGACGTCAGTACTGGTGGCCAGGGATGAAGAAAGTGGTGGCTGAGTTCATTTCACGATACCTCACTTGTCAGCAAGTGAAGACCGAGCATCAGGTTCCAACAGGATTAGCCCAACCACTCGAGGTATCAGAGTGGAAATGGGATGGTATCTCGATGGATTTTGTGACGGGGTTACCACGTACATCCAGGGGCCACGACTTTATCTGGGTGATCGTTGATCAACTCACCAAGTCAGCTCACTTCCTACCCATCCGGGAATAGAGACCGGTAGAGGGCTTGGGACACCTCTACGTTCAAGAGATAGTGCGGCTTCACAGGGTGCCTTCGACGATCGTCTTAGATCGTGACACTCGCTTTACATCCCAACTATGAAGGGGATTACAGGAGGCATTCAAGACGCAGCTGCGCTTAAGCACAACTTTTCTTCCCCAGAAGGATGGTCAGACGGAGCAAACTATACAGACCTTGGAGGACATGCTACGTGCTTGCGTCCTTGATTTTGGTCGCAGTTGGTAGGACCACCTACCATTGGTGGAGTTTACATACAACAACTATCACTCCACCATTGACATGACACCGTTTGAGACCTTATACGAGCAACCTTGCAGATCACCCCTATGCTAGACAGACCCAGGGGAGTCGACACTCATGGGTCCAGAATTGGTACGGGCTACCACCGAGAAGGTACAGATCATCCAGGAGCGGATGAGAACCGAACATAGCAGACAGAAGTCTTATGCCGACAGGAGACAGAGACCCTTGGAGTTTGAGGAGGGCGATCATGTATTCCTTCGGGTCTCACCCCGACGAGGAATACAGAGATTTGGTCGGGGCAGAAAGCTATCTACGAGGTTCATCGAACCTTTTCAGATCCTGAGTAGAGTTGGTGAGGTGGCGTACTGCCTAGATCTTCTCCCACAGATGCACCGAGTGCATGATGTTTTCCACGTGTCACAGATAAAGAGGTACGTGCATGATCCATCACACGTCATCGACTGGGGCGAGCTGGACATTGATGATGAGGCGATATTTGTGGAGTTCTTGGTGTAGATAGAGGATTGACATGAGAAGGTCTTACATGGGCGGTCGATTCCATTGGTGCGCGTTCAGTGGCAGCACGAGAATCTCCAGGAGAGAACATGAGAGCGGGATGCTCAGATTCGTGCTTAATACCCCCATCTATTTGATTAGTTTTTGTTTTGAATTTCAGGGACGTAAAACCCTAAGGTGGGGAGAATGTAATTTCTCGGAAAGTCCATGTATTTTTTTAATTATATGGAATTATTCTGAGACCACACGCTTTGACGACACGTGATTCCAAGGCCTGATGATCCTGTAACGAAATTTTGAACTTTTTTTAAGTACACTTAAGTAAACGTGCGAGCGGGTTTTTCTAGATTTTGAACCGATGCTCAGATCGAAAATCTGAGGGTATTGTTGAATTCAGAATGCTGGGATTCACCTAGAAAGGACTTAACTTCAGCCGGCAAGGGCCGAATGGAAAAGTTAATTTTCGGAATTTTCAAAAAATAATAAAATAACTTTTTTAAAGTTATTTTATTTTATTTTCTCATACGTTGAGCGGCGGACGACGATGCTGCGGTGCAGTGATGAGACACATTGATGAGGCTCATTAATGGATCGTTAACTCGCAGCGTAACGACGCTTTAATAATGCGTAACAACGATGCTGTTTCATAAATGAAACAACGTAACGACGCGACGTCGTAGCGTAACAGAAACACTGCGACGTGTTTTCCTTTTATTTTGATTGATGCATTGGTGGAACGAGGAATTAAACTGTGAGGATTCTCTGACAAACCTCCGACGAACTTCCTCTCCAACAAAGAACGAAAAACGCCGACGAACGTCAAACATCTTCGACGCACCTCGAAGAACGAAACCAGATGCGATGAACGACGTCGATGTCTTGAAACCTCGAGGACATAATGCTGCAGCAACGAACGTCAAAGAGGTAGGGGTTATTTGATTTTAAAGTTCTTCCCTATTACTTTTTTTTGAAAATGATGAATGTGGATCATTACACGAACATGTTGATCCGCGAATCGTGCGTTTATGCAGGAGGGTAACTTTTTTGGGATTTTCGTTATCTGGGATTGAAATTATCATTTGTTGATTGAATTGGAATCCCAGAACCTCCCATGTTTATAAACCTCTAACGCGGAGGGTGCGGGCCGACGCGAACAAGGCCTGAGGACCTCCACCGTGTGCATTCTTTGTGGCCGCACCCTCAAAGTGGCGATAAGATGATTCCGGGACCCTTGTGGTGAAGAGGACGTTCCCTAGAGAGTGAAGGCGCAGGTGGCATAAAGAACGGACCACTAAAGCGCGTCTGGTGGTCCGTTGAACATCTACCGGTGCACTGGTGGTAGGAGGCCGCAACCGGTTGGCCGCGACGGCAGCGGGGAACGCGGTGCCCGCCTGGCGCTGCGTGGATGGACGACCCGCGTCCGGGCTGTCCGGGTGGTTGGTGAGCCGTGATCGCTCGACCGCGACAGGAGGGCCCCACGCATCCGCGGGGCCAGTAGAGGCCGAACACAGCAACCGACCACGTTTCAGCCAGGCGGCGCACCACCGGCCTGCACCGCGCGGGCTGAGCTTCGGGCTGGCGGGCCGTGCCCTCAGTAGTGGGCCAGACCTGCGACCCTGTGGGTCGGACCCACACCCAATGGGTCGGACCCACGCCGGCAGGTCAGACCCGTGCCCTTCGGGTCAGGTCGGACTAGACCGGGTCGCCGGACAACCCGGCAGGCTGGACCCTTGGCCAAACCGGGCCGAGTCCAGTAAGGCCCATTGGGCCTGGCCCACTGGCTAGGCCATACTGGACCAACCCAGACCTGAAAGGGGTCAGGTTGAGTCAGTCGAAACTAAACCGGGGTATGTGGGACCCCCCGAGCCGGGTTGGTCAGGTCGGTCCGACCGGGTCGGACCGAACCCAGACGCAACCGACCCCAGTTTACTAAAACACTAATAACTTGAAAAACAGACATCTGATTGATGATCCATTTGCGGCGTTGAGACCTTCTCGACGAGGTGGATCTTTTGGCATGCCTTGAGGAGGTTTTTAGGGAAGTTGAGATGCAAAAAATGGCTTGAGGAGCGATTTTCCCTGACACGTTACGTACAGAACCCTACGGTTTTCTGAGACGACTGCTGAATTTCAACTCGGTGTGACTCGACTATGGCCCAGTGGGAAGCACTTCTGTGAGACTTTGTAGGCCCACGGTGGGAAGCACTTCTGTGTGACTTTGAAGGTCCACAGTATGCGATGAGGAGGTGTACCTAAACAGTCCAAGGTTAGTAGGAAACACTTCTGTGTGACTTGGTAGACCCACTGTACTCGATAGATGAGTTCTCCAGCATTCGAGGTGTTCGATGATGTGACTGATGATTCTTCTATCACTACCCTAAATGTATACCTTGTGTGAGATATCTTGTGCTTCGTGCTTGTTGATGCTCCTTTCCGTCACAGAGCCTAACGACTGAAAAAGGGGAATACCTTAGCATAAAGAGATTCATCCTTTGAAGAAATATCAAAAAAAATGACAAAGGCATGAACAAGGATTTGTTTAAAGATGGGCTGCGCAAGTTTTATCAGGGTCGCTCAAGTATACTTGCGCGCCACATATTGAGCACGCAGGTGACTTGCACGCCCTATTTGATTTTCGCTCAAGGTCTTCAGTAGCCTATAAATACCCTTTGTGGGCCCCCCATTTCGAGGACGGAAAAAATCCAAAAGTCAGATTTAAGCTCTCGACGCCCTATTCTCTACTTGAAGTATTCCGAACACTTATAAGGTAATTTCTTACCTAGAATGGAAGATCTAAAGAGGAGGAATAAGGCTTAAGTGTTGGAATTCATCAACACTTGTGCACCGAAGGGTCTAACCCTTAAGGGAAAATGGCCACACTTGCGCGCCGCCTTATCCCTTCAACAGAACTTGCGCACCAATATTTTGGAAGCCTCTAGGGATAATACTAAGGGCTTGAGCCAAGTCTCACCCAAGTATTACTCTATGGGTTGACCGTCGCGCAAGTATACATGTGTCGCGCAAGTATACTTGCGCGACCAGGACTTGCGCGCCCAAACAAGACTTGCGCGCCTGCCTCTTTTTGGGTGCCCCTCCTATCTATTCAACTCTTTTTCTTCAAATCCACCTCTCCTCTTCAAGATTTAGCCTTCAAAACCCCCTTCAAAGTCATTTATGACATGGTTCCTTTGTTGGCTTCCTTATTTGAAAGGAATTCTATGGAACATCTCTCAAAACCTAGCAATTTACATATCTTTATGTCACTAATGTTAGAGATTTCCTCCACTCAACCTCATTCTCTAAGATGAGAAGATCTTTAATCTGGGCCTCCTTTTCAGGAGTAAGCCTCAGATCACAAGTCCCCTAACCTGGGCCTCCTTTTCAGGAATAAGCCCCAGTCATAATTTCTCTTAACCAGTCTTAATTTCTTTTGATTTGGGTTTCCTTATCAGGAATAAAACCCAATCATAAGTCCCCTCTAATTCGGGAATCCTTCTCAGGATTAAGTCCTAAGTTAAGTATCCAAATCTCTATAAAGCACATATACCTTTATGGACCTTGTTCCCAAGCTTCTTCCCTGAAGTAAGTCCCGATCTTCATCTATCTGGGCAGTCATACGTATGTAATCCCCACATCATTCCTTGTGACTGCATCTTTCGTGGCACAAATCGTTAGGTTTACTGATACCTTTTGTTTCTCACACCGAGCATGACTCACGTGAGCTTAGAGTGTAAAAGTTACCACGACACATCTCTTTGGGCCGTTAATCATGCGTAAGCCCCACAATTCTTAACTGAACTATGTGGACTTTGATCTCTACCTTAAAAGTAGAGTTCGTAGGAAACCTTTCTAAGGTTCAAGTCTATCATCCATTAATTATCATCTGTCCCATATGACGTTAAACTATATTTTAATTCCAGAACTACGTGGGTTCTGATTCCTTTTCTAAACAAGGATACGTAGGTAGCCCATCTGTAGGTACGATCCCAACTCTGAAATAATCCATGTCTTTCTGAACGAAAATAAACTTCAAGTTCCCCACTGAGTGGCTTTAAAACCAGTATGTTTATCATAATGACCAAGAGATTTCTATATAATATGTTGAAGGATATCATTGACTAAGAATATCTAACAAATACAGATGATTCTCTACCAATGAAGAACCTCAAATACATACATATATATAAGATTCTCTAAATTTCATACATATCAATCATTGATTGTCAAATCTAAAGAAAAAATCATTTTCATACTTGGTAATTTAATAAGGATTCACGAACATAACTTAAATCTATAAAGAGAGTCTCAGAGTAGAAAATAATTCCCCCCAAAAGACGTGATGAGTCTTACCTCCCATCCGCTCGACCAATGCAAATTCTTAAGCCTCATAGTTCCACAACTAATGAGCACAAACCTTTGGAAAGTAGGTCCAAATGGATATAGAGTCATTGAATGTTTTTGGTTCTACGAATAAACCCGTTAGAACCCGATTGGAATGTTTGAACTTTAAATGAACAAGGTCATCCCCATTTCCAGAGGAAACAAAAAATGGTGAACCCGACGTGAATCCTTAACCAAGTTAAATGATGTTTTACTTATTTGTTAGGCCCCTATTTAACTTAATGTGAGGGCCAACAAAGCAATCAATAACATATGTGCTCATCCAAAAGATGTAGTGGCTGAACTTATCTTGATTATGTCTGTTATATCAAATAGACACTCGTTTTCAAGATCTTTCTGCGTTAAAGAAATGGCTTCGCTAAAGTTCACACCTGTGAATACATCTGCTGCTACTCCTGCTGGATCCTCATCCGCTCTGAGGACGACATCACCTACTCAGCGTCTTCAACGCTGGGTCTCAAATGCACTGGTTAAGGAATACCGTCGACACGGTACCATTCTGACTCTAGAGGCTGCTCGACAAGCCCTTCAAGTCAATAATTCACCCTGGTTGTCCGGACAACGACGACCAGTGATCAAGAAACAGGTGGTGCCAACCACCGTCTCCAACCGTTTTGGGTTGTTATCCCCAGAACGCAATCACCAATCTCTCCCATATTATGAGGAGGTGAATGAGAAGGTCACTCAAAGCCTTAATTTAAGGAGACAAGAGTCCTTCCTGAGGGCTCCCATCAACAATCACCACCAGACTCGTGCGGCAGTGCGCCCTCAACATGATGAGGGTATCGCCTTTAGGGGTTCAGCTCAGGTTCCTCAGGCCCGAGCATGCAAGACGAACCGCCAGAGGTGAAATCTGGTCAACAGGGAGCAAGTTCTTATTTCTTCCCCCTCCAGAGAAGTCCATCAAGCCAACTTGATGGAAAATAACGAGCAGACATATACACCCGTTCGTCCTGATGTTACTTCCCAGCAGACTCGTCTGGCAGTAACACGCCAATCCCGCCAGACAATTCCGGTGGAGTATTATAGGCAGACATATACACCTGTTTATAACTCATCAATCAGTCAGCAGGCTCGTCTGACTACACCCAAAGAAGCTCGCCAATCTAATATGGTGGCAACTGATAAGCAGACACATACACCTGTTTACAATCAACAATTCTGTTAGCAGTCTCGTCTGCCAGTATTGAAGGAAAATCGTCAACCATACTTGACGAAGAATACACAACAGACACATACACCTGCCAATGTTAATCAAGCCTGCCAACAGTCTCGTTTGGTAGCACTCAGAGAAGTCAGTCGGAAAGCTCCGACGACAAATTTGGAGCAGACTCAACTCTCTGCCCCCACACATGAGTACTTTCAGAATTCACTAATAGGAAAAGGAGGACAGGAGCATGAATACACACCTACTCCAAGCACAAAATGGATGTATATCCCCGTTCCGGCAGCTGAAGTCACCAAGCACATTCTGACGATGGTGAAAGAGGAGAAGCAAATCCCTGCTCATATTCTGGATGCTTGTCAGAATATTATAACAGCTTCAACAACATCACAGGGAAAGAAATGAAAATATATCCCTACTAGTGGAGTGACACATCAACATATCACTCTGAAACAGATACACACCTCTGTTCCAGTCCAAGAGGGTTGTGGGGGCATACTCCCCCATATCATACGGACAATCAAGTCAGAGGCACATACACCTGATTTGAATGGAGATAATCAGCCTAAACTGACTATTTCTCCTAAGCAGGCACATACACCTACCCATAATAACCACTTTCGTCAACAAGTGGTTCCCAAAGTGAGTAAGAAGGCGTTTAAGAAAAAGACCCATTCAACACAGTCAAGAAATCAAGATCCAATTTGTAATAAGGCCTTTCTTGATGCTGGAGTTCTTGAAGCCCTCAGACAATTATCTGTTGAAACTCAAGATTCTACTCTCTCATTTCCCAATAGTGAGAACATTAATTCCGAAGGTCTGCATCAGACACTTCCTCATGAAGGCTTTCTTCATGACAGTTCGGTCGATCTCGAAGTATCATCTTCAAATGAGAGCCACGATAACCCTCTGCGTGGCTAGAAGATCAAGGAGCAAAATGTTTCATCTTTTGCTGTAACTCACCATGGTGGTCCTCCCCATGATGATGAATTTAGCTGCGAAATTTCTCTCCATAGTAGTAATTCGCATTGCCTGGAAAATTTTTCAAAGGGCAATGCAGTAACGAGAAAGTCCTCTTATCTTGAGGCGCTTGCAAATGTGAAGCCAGTCATTTCTGATGCTTTACCGCTAGCAGATGAAATACTTTCTCAATCAGAAGATAGCCTGGGGTGTAGGTCATTCTATGAACCACCCCTAGGTCATTCATCTTCTAGTTTGATAAATGAATTCTCTACCAATCTTGTTGAATCTTATGAAGCAACAAGGAAGCCCCAACTCTGGTCTAATCAGGTAGAAGAATCTTCGTCGAATGATAAAGAGGAAATACTGAATATGAGGAAACAACTGACGAAAGGTGAAGTACCAGTCATGTTTTGGCCTTTGGCTGACTCTCAGTATGACATTCCAGAAATATTGACGAAAGATTGTATTCATGATATTCGTCTCAACATGTGGAAAACTCTTTGTCAATTGAAAAAGAAAATATTATCTTATGATGAATATGAAAATCATGTCAAGATAATAGAAGGGTTACAACGCCAAATTGATTTGGCATCTCTCTCAGTTTCTCAATATCCGAAGGCTGAAAAGCAGCAGAGAGACCTTCAGCGTTCATGCCTTGGCACACTAAAAAAATTGTGCCAGTTAATTGCCAATGCCCCATCTGGTATTCATATCAGGGGATGGGGTGTTCATGGAGCACCATATTTCACTGTACTCTCCAGTCAACAAATCCCACCAAAGGTGGTCTCATACAATGCTATTTCCTAGAATTAGCCACATCTAGCTGATTTTGTGCATAATCAAAGGCTTGCTCAGGAGCAGGCCTCAACTAGTTCTTCTCAAAGTCAGACATACATAGAACAAGTTGTCGAATTACTCTTGCATCAGAAAAACGAGAATATCAAATAGGCTTCTCGTTTAGAGCGTGCACATCATCAAGTGACAGAAGTGTCAGAAATCATCCAACGGTCTTTTGAGCCAGGTGATTTGAGTGGATGTAGGTTGATGCATCCGGCCAATTTTTGGACTAAAATCCGCAAGATCAGGAGATCTTTTAATAAAGTCTCAGATGTAGTAGCTCAAGAACCACCCCATCTTGCCAGACTGGGGACTCTTTTAGCCCAACCCTCGGAATCAACAAATAGGATTCGAGGAGTTAAGCATGAGCATGAACAACCCCAGTCCACCGGAATAGGGACTTTTTCAAATCCTCAATCTCTTCCTCAGCGGAAGTTAGTCTTCTCTCAATTAGGGAAGAATCCCCAAGAGGAATGAAGAGCCGAATTATCAGGAGTCCCTCCAAATTACAGTTCATCAAGAAGTTCCTAAGGTATCAACTCAACAGAAGGCAGTGTCTCATCAGGGACATGGAAGAAGACAATATCGCAGAAATGCCGATAGAAGGGATGCAATGCGTTATGCATCAATAAATGTCATCAATGCCATTGTTGCTGATCCTCCAGAACATGAGGATCACTCAGAGGGATCAGATGAGAAAGTTCCTGCTCAAGAGGCTGTGCACACAGAAGCAAATGAAGAAGGTGTGCGTACAAGAAATCAAAGGCTTACCCAGAATCTAGGTATTTTTTCAAGTAACCAACTTTGCCCTCTCCGAAAGGCGTCCAACAAGGGGAAAGGAAAAAGTCAGGTTACATTCCACCCTTCCTCTGGAGAAGACCAACCACTCTCACTAGAGCAAAGATTCGCACAAGAAGAGGAAGAAATGAAGGAATTAAGGAGGTTGAATGCAGAATTACTTCAAGTTAGTCTTCCTCCTAAGTGTGCTGGAGTCAGTCAGCCAAGAGAATTTGTTGCATCTATTGAGGTAGATCAAGAATATACTCCTTTACCAGTACACCCTCACAGGTCTAATCCTATGGGTCATGCGCAACAACAATCGGCGGTGCTACCATCAGTTGCAGTACCAGTCACCACACCTGTCCAAGCTCCAGTTATTGCATCGGCTCAGGTCCAAGCTCAGCCAGATGTTTCTCAAAACTTAATGACTACCATTGAGTCATTAACAGCTCGGTTGGAAGCTATGGAGGGAAAGCGTGCACAAATTCAACCAGAAAAGAGAGCTTACCCTGAATGGGTTGATACAATTCCTTCCCCATAAAATTTTGCAAGTACCACATTCCCAATATTTAATGGTTCGGGAGACCCAGAACAACACTTAACACATTTTGTTTCTCGTTGTGATCCTATGATGGGAACTCCTCAGCAACAAGAAGCAGTTAAGCTCAGATGTTTTGTACAATCATTACAAGGGCCTTCTTTTTTCTGGTATACAAGCTTGCAATCCCAGTCAATTACCGGGTGGGAGGATCTCCGTCAACGATTCCTTCTTCAATTTAGCTCAACTTTGCCAAAGACAACAATATTTGATCTTACAAATTGTAAGCAAAGGGAGAATGAAAGAGTTTCAGATTTCATTGCTCACTGGAAGGGATTAACATATTCCCCAAACTTAACACTCCCTTAAGAAGAGTTGTTGCCAATCCGTGTGGAAAATTTGCGTGATGAATTACACACACCGTTGATCCCTGTGAAATACACAGGAGGGTTTCGAGATCTTACTTCGATCACTCAGTAGATCGGAGACTCTCTTACAAAGACTAAGGATAAAACTCGTGTAATTCCATCAGCTCCAGGAAGGAGAATGGGTAAAGTAGAGACTGCTACAGTTACGCTTAAACAAACACCTGTACTTACTTTTACTTCAAAACTTTCATCTTATCGAAGAACTCCACCTCCTGAGCGTCAACAACAGAGGCTGTTTCGTCAAGATGGTCAAAGAGATCAAAGATGGAAACAATTTGAGGATATGAAGAACAAAGATTATTCTTTCCGAAATGAACAAGTTCTTGGTTACTTCATTTCGGCTCTAGAAAATAATTTGGTTTAGTTGGCAAGGCCCAAAAGGCCAAACAAGGAAGGAGATGAAGACCGTCCCAACTATTGTCTATTTCATCAGATGTTGGGGCATCCCATTCAGGAGTGTTTTGTCTTCAAAGACCTCATGCAAAAGATGGTGGACTCGGGACAAGTCAAACCGAAAGGTTCTTCAGCTCAGGTAGCATGTGTTACTGCTATAAATCCATAGGGAGAAGACGAGTGACAAGAATTCAAAAGAAAAAATGCGCAGAAATATGATAATTGGATGGTCAGAAAAATGATCAACTGAACTCAAGCCATTTTACGAATGCAATTGAAGAAACCAATTGTGTCTTCTGCTATGAATGCCACAACAAAACCTCCTTCAGCAAAAGAAAAATACTCAAAGAAACGACATAATTCAAAGAAAGAAGAGCAGTCAGAAGAAGATGAGATCGTGTCAAAGTCCAAGTTGTCTTTGACTCTGACAGATTTTATGCCATCTACTTCAAAGTTACGGGCACCGCCCCATCAAACGGAACAATCTAAATTGGCTAATCAGGCAAAGTCTTCATCAGATGAAGAGTTGATCTTTGGTTCTGTTAACATGATTCACTTAACAGATCCTTATGCCAGTCACAATTTCAATCTTGATGAGCCTGAGTTCCCTGTATCAAACAGAGGAATTAGAGGGAGTTCCAAAGGTTTGGGATACAGAGGAAGACGTGAATATCATAGAAGCCACTATTCCAATTCTACCCCTGCTAGAACTATATATGTAGCAGAAACTTGTGGTAGATCCCTTCAGCAGGATCAACAAGAACAAGAAAGTTCTTCCATGCATGACAGATTCAGTCCTGACATAATTATTCTGGAGGATCGGTTAGGGGTTACACCTTCTTCCTCTTAGCAAATAAATAGACCTATTCGGTCTAATTTGCCAAAGCCAGGAGTATTTACAACTCCTACCCCGATACAAGAAGCATCTACTTCCAAAGCATCAACTTCTAAGGCACCTGCGAAACCACATGTTCCTGTTGGGAAACACATACCTTTGAATCAAAAGTATGATTTCTTGAAGCATTTGGCCCAAGTAACAGCCAAGTTATCAATTCTGGATGCCTTGAATTTATCAAAGGATCTTCAGGAGGCACTCATTGAGGCAGTCCTCAGGAATTCACAACTGAAATTGCTGCGGCTGAAGTCTACCATGTAGAGAATGATCCTGCAGAATTCCATGTAGTGATATCTTTTACAGATGAAGATGAAGATGATGTTGTGCATGGACATATTAGACCTTTGTATTTATCTGGCAAAGTCAATGATGTAGACATCTGACGAGCTTTCATTGATAATGGTTCAGGAGTCAACCTCATCCCCATTCGTACACTTCGTCGATTGGGCCTCACCAAATCTGATTTATCTCCTTCTACTTTGATGTTCCAAGGATATGATAAAAATGAACAAGAACCTCTGGGCGGGATCACACTCAGAACCCAGTTTGGAGATCTTGTATCCAATTCAGATTTCATGGTTGTTCGTCATGACACAACCTTCAACATTTTTCTTGGAAGACCTTGGCTACATCAACATGCGGCTATCCTTTCATTATACCATCAATGTCTCAAATATTGTTTCAATGGTCAAATTGAGACATTGTATGGTGATAAATCCCCATTCAAAACATGTGAATCTCAATACATTGAGGCAGAATTCTATCACATGGAGGGAAAGGAGAAATCCACAACAAGGGAGGTTACCAAAGTTAATGCTCCATATGGTTTGGAAAAGATTCCAGTAAATCTATTCATACATGTGAGTACAGATTATGTGTTGCTTATCAGTCAAATTGACAGGATAGACCCAAATCCAAATACTCTTATGGAAACTTCCATAATATCAATTACGACAATCAAGCCATACAACATGGAAGAAATTGGTGATTCACCAAACAATGATGAAAGCTCGAATAGAGATGTCTTCATTTCATCCGCTGAAATCCAGCAACTCTATACTTCGCCAACCAGGCCAGAAGAAGTTATAGCAATGTCAGAGATAGACGATGATGTCGATTCTCAATCCATCATCTCCTCTTTATTACCCAAGGAAGACCCTTCATCATCAATAGGGTCAGAAATAGAAGCTTCTTCCTCAAGATGTTCAAATTTTAACATCTCTCCTGATCATGGAAATTCTGCTTTATCATTTACTATGTAAGTAGAATTAGAAGAGATAACACATGTTGAAGAAGAAGAGGAAAATCTCAGGAATGCTCCTCCAACTTTTGAAGAGGGTATCTCTACCACTGTGGATGAACTCAGAGAAATAAATCTGGGTACAAAAGAAGATCCACGCCCCACTTTAATTAGTGCGGCCATGACTCTTGAAGAGAAAGAAATGTATATTTCATTTTTAAAGAAAAATCGAGATATATTTGCTTGGAACTATACACAAATGCCAGAGCTTGATCCCGATGTTGCTACTCATCGTTTGGGTTTGCCAGAAGAACATTGAGGATTCAAGCAAGCCACAAGAAGAACACACCCAACTTATGCTTCCAAAATTAAAGCTGAAGTGGATAAACTTATCAAAGCTAATTTCGTTAGAGAAGTTCAATATCCCAAATGGTTGACTAATATTGTCCCTGTGAAAAAGAAAAATGGACAAATTAGAGTTTGCATTGATTTCAGAGATCTTAATCGGCATTGTCACAAGGATGATTTTCCAGTTATGATCACATAACTCTTAATTGATGCAACAATTGTCTATGAAGCACTTTCCTTCATGTATGGATATTATGGGTATAATCAAATCCGAATGGTTCCAGAAGATGAAGAATCTACAGCTTTCAGAGCCCCTCAGGGTGTGTTTTGCTATCGGGTAATGCCCTTTGGCTTGAAGAATGTAGGTGCAACATATCAGCGTTCCATGCACCATATCTTCAAACCATTTTTAGGGAAATTTGTTGAATGTTATGTGGACGATTTGGTGGTTAAATCCAAACAACGTTCTAATCACTTGGCTGATTTGGAAGTCATATTCCACAAACTTTGACAACACAATTTGAAGATGAACCCCTTGAAATGTGCTTTTGGGGTAACCTCAGGAAAATTTCTCAGCTTTTTTGTACGCCATTGTGGTATCGAAGTCGATCCTGAGAAGACAAAGTCAATCCTTGGTATGTCACCTCCTCGAAATTTGAAATAATTGAGAGGACTTCAAGGACACTTGGCCTATATTCAGCGTTTCATCGCTAATCTGGCAGGAAAAAGTTTACCCTTCACCAAATTGATGAAGAAGGGAGTCACTTACTAGTGTACTGAGGAATGTCAAGAAGCATTCAATATTATCAAGAAATATCTCTTCAGTCCACTGGTATTAATGCCCCCTGTTGAAGGAAGACCACTTATTCTTTATGTGAAAACTTTAGAGCGATCATTGGGTGCCTTCCTTGCCCAGAAGAATGATGCTGGAAATGAAAACAACCTTTACTATCTTAGTCAGACTATGCTTGAAGCAGAAACCCGATATTCAAGTATTAAAAAATGATGCCTAGCATTAATCTTTGCAGTTCAAAAGTTTAGACACTACCTGCAACATTATGAGGTCCATTTGGTATCTCGTAATAACCCGCTCAAATTCATCCTTACCCGTCCAATGCTTACAGGATGTCTGACAAGGTGGGCAGTTATTTTGAAGTAATTTGATATCCAGTATGTGTCTCAAAAGGCAATAAAGGGCCAAGATTTGGCTGATTTCCTTGTTGAACATCCTTCAGTAGAAGATACATCTTTAGATACTAAACTTCCTGATGAGGAAGTCTTCTCTATTCAAGATAATCTCCAGACATGGGAAATTTAATTTGATGGTGCTTCCAGAAGTCCAACATGGAAGAAAATGGAAGATCCTAAATTCAACAAAGTTGGGTTAGGAATTGTGCTCATTTCTCCAGAAAAGGCAGTGCTACCATATTCCTTCTTATTGTGGGAAGGCGGTACAAATAATGAAGCAAAATATCAAGCTCTCATCGCAAGATTGGAGTTGGCGCTTCAGGCACAAGTGAATCACTTAAAGGTAAAAGGTGATTCAGACTTGGTAATCAAACAAGTCAATGAGGATTATGTCATCAGAAAAGAAGAGTTAATCCCTTTGTATGATTACGTCAGAGAGTTAATGGCGGAATTTCCTTCAGAACCGACATTTTCTTATGTCCCGCGATCACAAAATGCCCAAGCTGATGCACTGGATAATGTAGCTACAACCCTAGCAGATCCAAACCGGGATGAGACAATCATCAATATTGTCCACCGTCATACAATTTCACCTTATAGAGCCGGGAAAGAACAAGTCCGACGATGTGTGGTCAATTTCACTCTTTATGATAGCCCAGATCACCTAGAGAAAATTCTCTACAAAAGAGGTTTTGATGGATTTCTCTTCAGATGCATTGATGGTGAAGAGACAATGACTGTCATGAAAGAAGTGCATGTAGGATTCTGTGGTGCCCATCAGTCTGGACATAGAATGTCTGATCAAATTCGAAGGCTTGGATACTTTTGGCCTTCAATGATACAAGATTGTGTTGATTTCACGAAGAAGTGTCATTCTTGCCAAGTACATGCCAACTTCATTCATCAACCCCCAGAGTTGCTTCATACAGCTAAATACTCATAGTCATTTTCCACATGGGGAATGGATGTAGTGGGACCTTACCCTTCGGCTACATCCAAGCAGTTTAAGTATATTCTTACTGCTACTAACTTCTTTTCCAAATGGGCAGAGGCAATACCTCTCAAAGAAGTCAGTTCTAAAAGTATTATTAGTTTCATCAAGTCTTACATCATTACCAGATTTGGTGTCCCTCATACCATATTGACGGACAATGACACCAACTTCTGTTCATCCAAGGTAAGGAAGTTGTATCAAGAATACAACATCAAATCCAACCATTCATCTTGGTATCATGCAGCGGCCAATGTCCAAATAGAAGCCTTCAATAAGACTCTTTCAAACATACTGCAAAAGATGGTGGATAAAGATAAGAAATCATGGCATGATAAAAATTTTCATGCTTTATGGGCTTATCAGACCACCACTCGCACTGCAACGCGGTCAACTCCATATTCATTGGTATATGGAACGGAAGCAGTCTTGCCCATTGAGGTTCAATTACCCTCGCTCAGAGTATCCATTTGTGACCAGTCATCTACAGATGAACAATCTCAAAAGTGATTGGATGAATTGGAACGATTAGATGAAAAATATTGTGCACCCTGCACCACTTGGAAGTCTATCAGAATCGAATAACACGAGCTTTCAACAAAAAAGTTCTTCTTCATTCATTCATTCAGGGAGAATTGGTATTGGTTCTCAGAACTCCAATGATACCAGGAAAGAAACCTCTCAAGCTTGAACCAAAGTGGGAAGGACCTTACTCAATACATAAGGTCTACTCCAATGGAGCTTATTCTTTAATCTCAATGGATGGAGAACTCATCACGACTCCAACCAATACCAGATTTCTAAAGAAGTATTTTGTGTAACACAAATACTCATACGTCCAACAAGACGTTAAACTGTGATGTCCTAGCTTCATGATGCTAAATTGTACAGCACTCATACGTCCAACATGACGTTAAACTGTGATGTCCTAGCTTCATGATGCTAAAATGTACAACACTCATACGTCTAACATGACATTAAACTATGATGTCCTTCTTACGTCCAACAAGACGTTAAACTGCATAACCATCGTCCTAGATATACGACGTTAAACTGTGCACCTCTTCGTCCCACATGATGTTAAACTATGAAAAAGTCCCTAAATTGTCCAACATGACGTTAAACTGTGTCTCCATTGTCCTCACTGCAAGACATTAAACTGCATAGTCCCCTCTTCGTCTAACATGATGTTAAACTGTGCATCGTTAAGGTTGTTTCTACCTCTTGTTTCTCACACCGAGTATGACTCACGTGATCTTAGAGTAAACTTCAACCATAACACCCTCTCTAGGCTGCTAACCATGTGTAAGTCCTGACACCATTTTTTAGGTCGTTGTCCTCAAGAACAACTTGATCACCAATTCATTCTTTAATCTAACTACGCAGACTTTGATCCTTTCCTTCTAGGATGGGTACATAGGCAACCTCCTGAGGTTCATGCCCAAAACCAATCTCTTCACATCGGTTCACCTCCATCTCATACGATGTTGATTTGTGAAGCCACCCCCAGAACCAATATTTTTTACATTGGTTCACCATCGTCCTTGCTAAATAACGTTAAACTATTTGTACTTTTTGTCATGTATGACAATAAACTACAACATTCTTTGACACCCTTACCTAATAGGGAATCGTTATTTACATTGATCTCCAATCATGTTATATTCCAAAGACTATGTGCATACATGGCAATTCCCGAATCTTTAATCTTTAGTCAAACCATCATTTCACTAAAGTCCCCTTTCACCCTTCACTTGTACGAACCAAATCTGTACAGAGGGTATTTTAAGAACTACGTATGGCTTGATTCCCATCCTTATGAGATATGTAGGAACGCTCGAGCGTCCCTCAAATCCAGCCCCAAGTCTTTGGGCCTAACCCCAAATTCCACTTTCAGTCCCTTGGCTGAAAAGTCCCCCTGTGAAAAAATGAATGTGGTATGAAAACCCTGGTCTTCATTCACATCAGGTTTATAAAACACACTATGTATTCCTTATTATGGTCCGAGCTCTATGACCCTAAACTAAGATCTCTTACACTCTCGTCCCACATGACGTTACACTGTATTTCAAGAACTACGTATGACTTGATTCCCATCCTTATGAGATACGTAGTGAAGTCCAACACCTTAATCCAGGACCCAGCCACAACAAGATTATGGTTAGCATTGGTCGGTGTATCTCCTTCATGCATTGGACAATACTCATTTTCATGTGTCATACTCCTAACCTTAAATACTTCCAGATCTCCATAACCCTTTTCTTGACTTCTGGTCACAAAATGTCTGATACCCGAGAGTTCTTTTGCCTGACTATGCCGCACATGCCCTTAGGCGGCCTTGCATAAACAGTGTACATAATGGACTTGTCAACCAAAAGATACTATTATTTGACTATGCAACCAATTCCCTTAAGCGGCCCTGCATAATTCAACCCCCTAACAGGTTTTTCAAATAGTGGTAACTTCATTCTTGGAAGGAAAACCTCTTTTGTCCTTATTTGTATTAACGACAATATGTAGGGATCCGCAAAAATAGTCATCCTTAACATATTTGTCCCATACTCTTTTTCATGATCTTAAAGTATTCTAAGTCTATGGTTTATATTTCCCTTCCCTACGTTTGGGTCAGACCTTCACATGAGTGACATTCATCTAATTCTTTGATAATCTTGATTGGAAATATCCTCTCTATATTCAAGTACCTCTCTCCATACAATAGACTCTGTGCTTTGGAAAATTTGAATCTCCATAAACTTTCACTGGCTTTTTAGCAATAGAAAAGTAAAATTTCTGAGAGTTCTTTTGTCTGACTATGCAGCACGTTCCCTTAGGCGGCCTTGCATAAGTATTCTACATAACAGACCTGTCAGGCAAAAGATACTATTATTTGACTATGCAGCCAATGCCCTTAAGTGGCCCTGCATAATTCAACCCCTAACGGGTTTGTTAAATAGTGGTAACTTCATTCTTGGGAAATACTTCTTCTAATGCCTTTTATCCATTTTTTCATATCATTCCTCAGATTCAAAATTTCTTAAGTCATAGTTTACATTTTTCCCCCATACTTGAATATGGTAATATGTTTTCAAATAAATTATCAAGGAATTGAGTCAATTTTAATCCATTCGGTCAAAGCTATTTCGACCTTAAACATTAGCCTTTTTTATGTCCGATGTGCATGACTTTAAACTGCCCATAAAAGACAAGGGAACTCTGAACAAAAATCAAGTCCTAGCTCACTAAACATACATTTTGTATGATTTAGGTAATATTGAGTAATAAAAAGATTCAAAATTTGTAGGGTTATTTTTATAATCTTAGCAAAAATCAAACTATGCTTACTAGGCCCATTGGCTTAAGTAAAGATTTAAAGAAGGTAGAAAAAGAATGCAGACACAAATGATTGAAGATAAAAGTGTCTTTCATTGATGCACAAGAATTAGAAGGACATCCACAAACTAGAGTCTCTTCTCTTTTTTCAGGGATTACAAGAGAATTTCAACATAAATCTTTATTTGATTTACGACATCCCGAGCTTCATTAGCAGCCACTTGAAGCTCATGCACTCGACCAGCTTCACTCTTTTCAGCTTGATGGAGTGCTTTCTTGGCATCTGCAATGGATTTCATACCATTCATTTGAGTTCCTTCCAGTGAATTGTTAAGCTGGTCAAGTTCCCCAGTAACAACATCTAACTATTGCTAGAGGTACATATGTTGGACAAATTTCTCCTTGATCTTATGCTTCAAATCCTTCAACTTGGCAGCATGATCAGCCTCATCTCGGGACACCGTAGCCTCAAATTCGCTGATATTGACCAACAACCTTTCTCTGGTTAAATCTTGAAGGTACTTTTGCTCCTACTCCCTTATTAAAATGACTTGTTTTACTGTGGTATGGATCTCTTGATATCCAAAACCACCAAGTCCCAACATGACGAACAGGGATGACAGCCGCGGGATCTTTGAAGACAGCTCTTCTAGAAGCACTTCAGATACGATCTTCCATATGTTCTGCCATGCCTTGCGTTGTGAAAATTGGAGCGCCTTTTGCACCTATGGGTCTGATTCAACATCACTATCACAAGGGGGAATATAATTCAGGATTAATGCACTTAGAGAAGTGCCCTGTTCTACTCCTTCCCCCTGACCCTTGTTACTTCACTTTCTATTCCCGTTGGGGTGGATGCTGAAGCTTCACCTCCAGATCTAGCCACTGAAATTGACGTCCCTGCATAGTCAATTGAAAGTTTTGGTTAGTTTCAAAGGATAATAAAAGTTGATTAAGTTGTCTTTCAAATTAAGCATAGCCACAGATATTATTATCTCTTACCCAATGGTAGATCAACAACATGAGAAGGATCCTCCCCGTCTTTCCTAGCTTCAACAGGATTTTCAGGATGAGTTTCAGGAAGCTCTGCCGGGTTCAGCTGCACTTGAGCTAGTGTCTCTACAATAGTAGGGTTGTCTATACCCCCTCCAGGCATTGGCAGTTCAACATCTTGCTTAGAGGGAACTGCACATTTTAACCAATCATGGTCAGAGATGTAATAAGAAGTTATTTTAACAGGACGAAGGATAACACTCACGTCCAAAATCTTCTAAATTACATGGTAATTTAACATGATCTAAAATGTCTTCAAAAGATGCGCCAAGTTTCATCATTTCATCCAAAGATATCTCAGATTCCTGGTTAGTCTCACCAGTGGGAGAATTCGATGTATCTTCTTGGCGACCCTCATCCTGCAGCCTCTGACCCCAGACAGTTTCTTCAGATAAAATTACGGCATCAGTTGCAGTGGCCTCCAAATGTTCGGGTGCAGGTGTTGAACTTAAAGTATCACAGAATGGAAATCAGTTGATGTTTTCATTTCATCATTTTATGAAGCATTGTTAAATTACTAGAAGCATGCTCTTCTCTCCTTGCATCAACAACAATAGCGGTACTGGGAATAGACGTTGGTTCTTCTTCAGGAGTAGCCAAGTCAGTATGAACTTGTGATTGTTCACCAGCACCCTCTGTCGTCCTCAAAGGAGGGTCAACCCTCTTCCTCAAAGGGGAAATTGAAGAAGCCCCTGCAATCCCAAGAAGTATGAACAATCTTTTTCATGGGTTAAGACTCATGACTATCTGAAGGAATTACCACTATTGATGAAGCATTTAGCTGTGGAATTCTTCCTTCGATGCCTTTGCTTCTTTGGCTTTTTGGGAGTGATAACATCATCATCTCCAAATATAGGAATTGGAGAATGAAGAGCTATGTCTAACTCCTCGTCCATTGCTTGCTGGCCTGGAGATATTTCACCTGGCTTGCGAGGAGATTCACTAGCCCCAATGACAGTACCACCAGGGCTATACTGTGGTGAAGGAACCTCAGCAGTTCCTTTCTTTGAAAGCTACAGGATGAAGAAAGTAATTTCCTTGAGTAACAAAGATTTAACTGGAATCAAGTTATAAAGCAAGTAAGGAAAGAGGCTTACATATTCAGGAGCCACGTAATCGTGCCACTCCTCATCTCTGGAAGCACCAGTCCCCTCAGTGGTGCCACAATCTATAATTTCCTTCGCCCGCTTGGTGACAGGAATGGAATCATCGGTGGCATTTATGAGCATCTCCAGCTCTCTGATGTAAGCCCACACTTCATCAAGGTTATCCTCGAAATGGATATCGGTAGAGGCCTGAAGTTTCCCTATTCCAGGGATGTGTAACCCCTTGCACAGGTCCATCCAGGAAGTTTAAGCATCGCAATATAAACTCCGCCATGTCTGGAAAACCTCTGGTCATAGATATTTAGCATGTGTACCAGAAGGCTGCGAGGAGGGTCCTACAATCTTGGACTACAACTTCTTCCCAGCTCCTGCAACTACAGATAAAAGATAAGAAAATAAAACTTGTTGCTCTATAAAGTAATGGAAATAAAATGTCTCAATGAAGTAACTCACCAGGAGTCGATGGAGTGAGTCTCTTGATTCTGACAGGAGGATTATATCTGGCGCGAGGCCGCTTTGACACATGTCGTGCCTCATCATCCCCATCCTGAGAATCTGGCGATTCAGCCTTGGGCGAGGAACCCGGTGAATCAGCTCCGGGTGTAGAAGAGCCACCTTCTAGATGAAGGGTTTCTTTCTCGACATTTCTTTTCTTCTTCCCCACCCGATAAATTGGATGATTCAGTACCCCTTTAAGGTATGCTGCTACCCAGTTCTCGGCATACCATGTAGTCAAGTTACTCGCCGCTTTAGCAACTGGTAGATCAAACACTGCTCCAGTCTTCTCCATAGATGTCAGCAACCATAGTTGTCGGGCAACCATTGGATGCTGCTCTGACTTGACATGCACATGAGGGGATACAACAGTCTGCTGCAGACACTTGAATTGGCGTGTAAATCTGTATGGAGCATAGGCCTCGCATATAATCTCTCCATCAATCCTGGTGGCCAGTACACCATCTCTGCAAGCCAACATGTATGACCTCAATTCCAGGCCGGCTGTTCCATCATCAATAAACCGCCCGGTTGGCGGGTCTCCATAAGGGAAGAAATGGAATTCCTTGAACATGCTCATCCTCGCCTTCATATCATAGGGGTTGGGGGATAAAGGAGAAATTCCAGAAAATGCCTGCACTGATGGCCTGAAAGAACTTCCAGAAACCTGTACTCCATTCTGTACAACATATGTCCTGAAATGAGTGACGATCCATCCCCACAAAACTTAGAATGGTCCCACTATTCTCAAAGGAGACTTACCCATAAAGACATGGATTAAGCTCCTGTGAATCTTTTCCAAAATGGGGGTGGCCAACCCAACCATTTTCCTCTCATCCAACTTGGCTGCAACAACGAAGGTCCCTGGCCTGACGCCTCCCTTCGAATCCCTGACTGGAAAAAGATAAACACTGAGCCACAAGGCTAAGAAGCCTGCCAGACGGGTCTTTTCAGGGATTCTCTGATCCACTTCGTACCCCCACTTATCAAATTCTCCTGCTTCCAGGGTCGGCCAGAATGTGACAGAAGCACCCCTCTTCTCTGTTCTGGGTCAGGTAGTAGGACGAGTACAACTGGGCCCCTTATCTGTCTTCTTGGTAAGAAACATATTCATCCACTCATCTGGATGAATATCCTTTCTAGAATGAGTTTTGGAGGTCTTTGAATTCTTGAGCTTGTAGAAAATTCTCAACAATTCTCGAGCCAAAGCCGGAGTCTTCTTCGAATCATTCTAAGTCGCCTTGGGAGGGATGAATTCATCATAAATATCGCTTAAAATTGGAGCCCCCCGAGATCTTGTAGACATCCCACAAACTGATGCCTACTTCTCCATGAGTCAGATGGAAAGAATTGGTTTCTGGGCTCCAGCGGGTGATTAGCTCCGACCCAAAGTCATTATTCCTGTAGACATACGTCTGCCCAGCCCAGACGACTTCATATATTGCAGATCCTTTCAGATCCTCGAAAAACTTTGCACATGTTTGTCTCACCCAATATGCCCACATCCAAGTTGGCTTCACACCTCCTCCAGGACGGAAGTCCCAACTCTTCTTCCAGCATTTGGATTGATCTATCTGAGAATTTCAGAAGATTGAGGGATAACAATGTGGTTGCAGCTCAGGCTTGTGAGGTTTCAGATATGGGGCACAAGGGCTATGATGCATTATGTAGGCCTTATCCACTGTTCTAGTATTAACAAATGATCCTCCAACTAAGACATTTGCTGAAGCAAAATTGGTGTAAGTCTGAAACCAAGAATGCGGGAGATAATTCTTTGCCTCTAGAATGTTGACTTCTTGAAGATGACCATGCCCATACAGAGGCAAGTAGATTCTCTGTGGAAAATTAAGATGATACCTTTTCAAGTACTTGGCCAAATCTAGGAGAGTGCTATTGCAGATATCATAGTAATCATGACCAACGATGCTCATCATGTCATCAATCCGCTTACTAGCCAGTTCATTAGCCGTTCCAATTCTTCTGGGAGCCATTGAATCTGCACAAAGGTTGAATAATTAACTCTTAAGTTGATTTTTCATAAAATTTGTGAAGAAAAGTGAAAAAATGGCTAAGACATTAAGGCGTGCAAGTCCAATGTTGGCGCGCAAGTGTATTTGTGTCGCGCAATCTTGGGCGCGCAAGTATCACCGCGCAAGTCCGAATACCTCTGTAGAAGCGCGACACAAAGAAACAATAGCCCGCGTGTAACGCCCCGACCCCAGCTACCCAGAGTCGGTGCATTACTTTGTAACATTGACATGATCACAAGAAAGATCAAATCTCGAAAGACCGATTGGTTTAGTAGCCTTGGAAACACTAGATATATTCATAGGTTTTATATTACATCATAAAATGAAAAACTACTACAACAACATATTGTCTCCATAATCCACACTCATATCCCCACATAATATCCCTGCAGGTCATTCATAACTTACTTCTTCACTTCCTGGGAAAAATAAAACATAGAAAAGGGGTGAGCTCAAATGCCCAGTAAGGATAACAATATAGCGGAAACTTTCATAAATAAGAATAAACTTTTAAGGAAATGTATAACTAAAACAAAAACCTTTCAAACATGAACTTTCAACATGGTATGGCATAAATAAAATGAAATAATGCCATTTACTTATTCACATGGATATTCTACTAATCGAATAATCACATGCAAAAATCAATAATCACTTTCATAATGTTGGAATGCATAATGCCAGACTATCATAACCACATAGCCAAGGCCTCGTGCCAAGACTACAAATAAGATTTTGTCAAGGCCTTGTGCCAAGACACTAGTTTGTCTCATGAGACCTACCGATGCATCGAGGAGCTATAGCGGGCTCCACCCGTCACTTATTAAGTCCAATACATTCCCATATGAAAAGGTTTAAACATAACATAAACATTCGTATTAAAACTAGCATACGAAATGTCAATAATTTCACCATAAACTATGAATGGTATAAAAATAGCACATCCATAGTCAAACATATCACAAAACCTTCAATACAATATAGAAGTTTTGTATCATAATAAATCAACTTCAAATAATCTTAAAATCCATCAAAGGATGTTGACGTAGATGAAATCAAAATTCTTTTTAAAGAAATATCTCCTTTTATTTTGAAATCATTTAAGATCCATATAAAATAAAACATTTTATTTGAAAATATTCTTATAAGCTTGTAAGGAAAGCTTTGAAGATTTTATAATGGAATAAAATAACCGCACCCGCCGTATAAGTTAAAAAAAACATTCTTACCTCAATTCTGTCGAAAAGGTTAAAAAGGACCTTGTTTTGAAAACGACGAAAAGATTCCTTTATAAACCTCTTATAAAAAGTCAAACAAGGGTATAAATGACTTTAACCCATATTCTTGTAAATAGTAAAAATGTTTTGAAATATATTTTTAAGAAACATGGATGTGGATGATAAAGATATCCCAGTAGATTATTACGTATAAACAACCTCGGATAATGAAGAGATTGTGAAATAACCCTTACCTTGTACTTTTCTTTGGTTGGGGTAGGTTAACCTCCTGTATAATGGTGAAATAGTTGTTATTAAATTATACAAGAATCATATATAATAATATGATATCATATATGATCTTTTAACATTGATTTGTTAATAATATCTTAGTATTATCATTATATCGGGTGTTAACTTGTTTTCTTTTATATGTTTTGTTACGTAAGACATGTTTGTAAAGGATAGGTTGTATATTATTCATATCCAGAATGATATCAAGTCCTTAAACATCATTTTTAAATCATCAAATGATAATTATACTTGAATGGATACGATGGAGAATGAATCTCATCGCGTTCGTGGAGACGGTAGTCCGTACGTACGCACGAGCGACAATATCATTCTTTTGATATTAAAATAATATATAAATGGATGATATATCATATATACAGAATCATTAACATGTTATATTTATTATTTAAATGAGTTACACATCATTATTATGCCCATCCAAATAATATTATATTGAATAACAATTACACCACGACGTGGAGACGGTAGTCCGTACGTACGCATGTATGGTGACATGTTATTCAAAGGGTGGATAGAATACTGAATATGGTTGTACCATATTTATAATAACATCACAGTATATTTGAGATACTGGAGTTATTATTTTAGAATGGTAAGAACAAAGGAAGAAGAAGTGGAAGAAGAAATGAACTTGGAGAAGGGTGGTGAAATCATTACCTCTTCTTCGGGTTCTTCCTTTTGATTTGATCAAAAGGGCTCCTTAGGTTGGCTTTCTGATCAAACTAAGGCCTCTAGGTTGTAGTGAGGGATGTTGGGAGAGTATTTGGGCAGAGTTTGGCCGAACCAAAAGGCTTTGAAGGTGTGAATAAATGAGAAGGAGGAGTGCCCTTTTATAAGAGGGGTGAGGGGCACCTTTGGAAAAGCTAGAAATATTAATTTATAATAAATTCATATTCGGTTTCTAATGGCTCCAAAGTTGACTATTCAAAGGTTAAGGTGGGTCTAGGTCGAAAACCACTCAACCAATATAATTTAGACAGGTTTGGGTACTTATATTAACCTTATCTTTAAGTATTAACTCTAAGATAATTAGTTTAACTTTTACAATGTCTCTTTGTATTTTTATATTATATGGTTAATAAACTTACCATATACATACAAGCGACCCCCAAGTGGTCCATTAATGATGAACCTATCATGATATAAGTCTCTTGGCCGAGCATTAGATTTTTAGGAATTTAATATCAATTAATAATATAATATTTGTTTTAAGAACTCTTTTATGTCAATTTTGACACTATTCAATAGTTGATTTTTGTGAAACTCATAACAGATTGATTACTTCGAACAAAGTCAATTAAATCAATCCTAATATATCATATTATCCTAGAAAATTAGTTTAATTCATTAAAAGTTTCATATTATATTTATTTGGGTATTTATAATATCAATTATTTTAATTTTTCACTATTATAGTAATTACTGCATCATCATTGTGTCATAAATAAAATAACTTATTTAATGTCTAAAAATTATAAATAAAATATAATTATGTAGGAAATCTTTTTATCTTTCTAATGAATATTTATAATCTAAAATCCAACATATATAACCCTATGTAACAATTGTTTTGCTAAAAGATATATGCTTGTGTCATTTTTGTATTCATTTTGACTTAATTAAAATAAAGTGTCATTATCACTTACAAGTGGATCCATGGGGTCCCAAAATTGACACAAAGATGCCCATGGTCGACCATGTATCAACCAATAGTGTTAAGACACGTTTTAGGGTAATTTAGTATTATTATAATATTATTTTTTAACCCTTATTTACAGGATTTACCCTTAACCATGGTAAATAAAATATTTACCGCAGTAATTATTCAAAATGTCTAAAAATAAAAGTTACCTATTTACACAATTTGAACATCCTGATTCCAAATATGGAATCCATTTTCCTAAATTCAAAACACAGAAGTGGCAGAAATTAATTTAAAATTAATTCCCGCTGTCAAAACAAAAAGCGTGTTTTTAAGAGATAATAACTATCAAAAGATTGACACTTGTTTATGTTCGGTTTAATTGTAAAATTATGTCCAATGACCAACATTATATTAAATGGTAAAAATATATTCTAAATATACTTTAAAACCACTCAAATTCACAATTTATTACTATTAATTATTTTGATTAAAAAAGTTGTTTTTAATTAAAATTTAGTAAATTTCACTATTCATCAAAATATGAAAGTTATCCGAAAAGTACCAAAATTTCACCTTAGGCTAAACTCGATATTCCAAATCCAAAAAATGAAGTCCATTTTGAAATATAAAATATATATAATTTCAAAAATTAGGTATTACTATTCATAACGGCTAGTTTGATCGGTTGTGGTGTGTGTTAAAACTCGAAGTTGCGTACAACACACGCTATTGTTTTATTCAAAGGAAAGCGTACCGTGTAAGCTTGGGATGTTTCATTTTAAATTTTTTGATGTCCCCATTTAGTCAAAAAGTATAAAATATTGTATTTAAAAAGGTTTCATTATTAAAAGTTGATAAAAGTGTAATACTGAAAATGAATCTGTTCTTGTATTATGACTAAGAAACTCATAATATGGATTCTAAAATTATAAGGATTATATAAAGTTTAAAATTTAGTTAATAATATTCATAACCTCTTTTGAATGGCTTTTTTCCTTTGGTAATTCATGGTGTGATTGAACTCGGTGTTGCGTGTAGTGCAAGTTATTGAATTATTTTGAAGAAATAACACACTATGAAATCTTGGGGTGTTACATTCTCCCCTCCTTCAATAAATTGCGTCCTCGCAATTTGAAATTGTTCTTCGAAAATAAAAGGTTGAAAGTAGAAAATATATTTGTGGGAAAACCCACATCGGAAATTGGGTTACTAAAATTTAGTCTTAATATGAGGAAAAGAGAAATGAAAGGGTCACTACCAAATTATGATCTTGATTAGGAGAACATTGGTAGCAATTAGAGACATATAATCGGAGGAAAAACGTAAATATTTATAGGTAGTGATTGAGGTCATCAATCACAAACAAGTGCATAATTGAGGTCCTTAAACTCATCAATCTATGATTATTTGAAGTACCATCGGTTCAACAAAATATAGGGTATTGGGATAACACATTTTTGACGTTTCAAAATATCTTAGTTGAAATCCCACATCGAAAAATGAATTAACGAGGCCTCTATTTAAAATAAAGAGTCGAAAGTATGAAGATTACCGAAAATAACACATACTAGGGTTCCATGTAGGAAAATATGGATATGGAAGAAAAATCTAACCATCAATTATCTGATGGAGAGTGGTAGAGAACATGGCTATGAAAAGGCCAACAATCCCAAAGCCATAAATTAGTGTTGATTTAAGGTACCATCTAGGAAAACATTTTTGTTCTAAGTTGCTTTTCTTAATATTGATGAATTTATTTATGAGATTGGCTAAGATCATAAGGAGATATACTTACTTTACAATTAGAGTTTTATCCATTAATAAATTTCTACCACAAACTCATCATTCACTCGTAAAAAAAATTCTATTTATACTATTCATAGAGGGTTCCAAAATAAACGAATTTATAATTCATCTACCAGATCTTTTAAAAAACTACTTTATTTAATCCAGGATATCTCGTGGGATAGTGGTAGGTGATACACCCTTGTCTCCCTTCGGTTGCGGGTTCAAGTCTCGCAGCCTTGCCGGACGCGACGGGTTGTCGTCCGACCTCCGGGTTGTCCTTTTATGGAAATCCAAAATAATCCAAACTAGAACTATCCAAAATACTTCTGTCCAAACTCACAGTCCAACATTCATAAGGAAGGTAAACATAATATAGATCCTTTTTACCCCGTAATAGCATATGAATACCTTCATCATGTATTACCATATTCCTTATTGATTACATTCATGCTCCCTTATTCCATATAGAATGCTGGATATACTTCATTAATCCAAAAATGTTTTAAACCCCAACAATGATGGAATATACAAATCATTAATCAGTTCCAAGGTAGTCAAGAATATCCAATATAATTTATCCAAAACAATCACATATTATTCCAAAATCACTACCTCAGTATCAGAACTATATTATGGTTTATCATTCTCTCAACCATATATTTTCCAAAAATTTATCCTGCTATTGAGTCACTTTTCTTTGTTCCACATAATCTCAAGTTCTTAATGAAACAGTACTGCAGTACAATCCTTATATACTCCATAATTATTATAACAAGTACATTGTTGATACAACACTCAATTGACATAATCAACATAAGAACTCTAATCATTCCTCTTCATCTGTGGTAGTATCATAACTTGGTTATTATCCAATAACATCATTTGCAGCATAGTCTGATGACTGGGACATAGGTTCGCGTAGTGTCCAAACTCCTTGCAAATGAAGCATTGTACATTTAAAACCATTTTCTTACCCTTGCAGTCACGTACTTTGTGCCCTTTTCCTCCACACTTATAACAAACTCCCATTCCTTTCAGGCAAGTTCCAGGGTGTTTCTTTCCACAATTACCACATATGGGAAAATTCTTATTTTCCCTCTTCCCTTTATCCATCTTTCTCTCTTCCATCCTTTTCTTCTCTTGCTTCCCTTCAAAGCCATAGGACTCAGTAAACTCTTTACATATCTTATCAACACATGATATTATTTCTTCATATGATGATAATACATGGGAGACTATTTCTCTTATAAATTCTAGCTTAAGACCATGAAAGATATGATCCTTCCTTCTCTTTGAATCATGTGTATTTCTGGAGTTCTCATTCCTTCTACTGGGCGCCATTTCTATACCATGGCATAAACTAGATCAGTTTATGAATCAAAACACATAATCCCATACTTATAAAACACTTAACATAAATTGAACTATTTATGGATATAATCCATAATCATAAAAATGTTTTCTTTGAGGAAGTATATACTCATAAACCCTTCATAATGATTTGTAAAGAAAATGAGAGTTAACCTAAGCATATCCCCCGGGAGTGTCGTAACCAAGAGTGCAGCAAGGCCCGTTGTCGTGCACCAGTTCCCGTTCGAGTCTAGCTCAAAGCGGTGTTTTCGGGTTTTACCCCTAGGTACATCTGTGCCAGAGCCGCCTCTACCTGCTCGTATCCAGACAGAGATTTATTGCTCAGAAAACTCACAAAATATCTACAATACCAAAATTCTAGGAAGTTCTTCTATACTAATCCTCAAAGTTCATCTTAGGTCTACGTGCTCTAATCAGAGTTTATCTAAATCTAGCTTCCAAGGTTTGTACTAAACTTCCTCTGATACCAACTGTAACGCCCCGACCCCAGCTACCCAGAGTCGGTGCATTACTTTGTAACATTGGCATGATCACAAGAAAGATCAAATCTCGAAAGACCGATTGGTTTAGTAGCCTTGGAAACACTAGATATATTCATAGGTTTTATATTACATCATAAAATGAAAAACTACTACAACAACATATTGTCTCCATAATCCACACTCATATCCCCACATAATATCCCTGCAGGTCATTCATAACTTACTTCTTCACTTCCTGGGAAAAATAAAACATAGAAAAGGGGTGAGCTCAAATGCCCAGTAAGGATAACAATATAGCGGAAACTTTCATAAATAAGAATAAACTTTTAAGGAAATGTATAACTAAAACAAAAACCTTTCAAACATGAACTTTCAACATGGTATGGCATAAATAAAATGAAATAATGCCATTTACTTATTCACATGGATATTCTACTAATCGAATAATCACATGCAAAAATCAATAATCACTTTCATAATGTTGGAATGCATAATGCCAGACTATCATAACCACATAGACAAGGCCTCGTGCCAAGACTACAAATAAGATTTTGTCAAGGCCTTGTGCCAAGACACTAGTTTGTCTCATGAGACCTACCGATGCATCGAGGAGCTATAGCGGGCTCCACCCGTCACTTATTAAGTCCAATGCATTCCCATATGAAAAGGTTTAAACATAACATAAACATTCGTATTAAAACTAGCATACGAAATGTCAATAATTTCACCATAAACTATGAATGGTATAAAAATAGCACATCCATAGTCAAACATATCACAAAACCTTCAATACAATATAGAAGTTTTGTATCATAATAAATCAACTTCAAATAATCTTAAAATCCATCAAAGGATGTTGACGTAGATGAAATCAAAATTCTTTTTAAAGAAATATCTCCTTTTATTTTGAAATCATTTAAGATCCATATAAAATAAAACATTTTATTTGAAAATATTCTTATAAGCTTGTAAGGAAAGCTTTGAAGATTTTATAATGGAATAAAATAACCGCACCCGCCGTATAAGTTAAAAAAAACATTCTTACCTCAATTCTGTCGAAAAGGTTAAAAAGGACCTTGTTTTGAAAACGACGAAAAGATTCCTTTATAAACCTCTTATAAAAAGTCAAACAAGGGTATAAATGACTTTAACCCATATTCTTGTAAATAGTAAAAATGTTTTGAAATACATTTTTAAGAAACATGGATGTGGATGATAAAGATATCCCAGTAGATTATTACGTATAAACAACCTCGGATAATGAAGAGATTGTGAAATAACCCTTACCTTGTACTTTTCTTTGGTTGGGGTAGGTTAACCTCCTGTATAATGGTGAAATAGTTGTTATTAAATTATACAAGAATCATATATAATAATATGATATCATATATGATCTTTTAACATTGATTTGTTAATAATATCTTAGTATTATCATTATATCGGGTGTTAACTTACTTGTTTTCTTTTATATGTTTTGTTACGTAAGACATGTTTGTAAAGGATAGGTTGTATATTATTCATATCCAGAATGATATCAAGTCCTTAAACATCATTTTTAAATCATCAAATGATAATTATACTTGAATGGATACGATGGAGAATGAATCTCATCGCGTTCGTGGAGACGGTAGTCCGTACGTACGCACGAGCGACAATATCATTCTTTTGATATTAAAATAATATATAAATGGATGATATATCATATATACAGAATAATTAACATGTTATATTTATTATTTAAATGAGTTACACATCATTATTATACCCATCCAAATAATATTATATTGAATAACAATTACACCACGACGTGGAGACGGTAGTCCGTACGTACGCACGTATGGTGACATGTTATTCAAAGGGTGGATAGAATACTGAATATGGTTGTACCATATTTATAATAACATCACAGTATATTTGAGATACTGGAGTTATTATTTTAGAATGGTAAGAACAAAGGAAGAAGAAGTGGAAGAAGAAATGAACTTGGAGAAGGGTGGTGAAATCATTACCTCTTCTTCGGGTTCTTCCTTTTGATTTGATCAAAAGGGCTCCTTAGGTTGGCTTTCTGATCAAACTAAGGCCTCTAGGTTGTAGTGAGGGATGTTGGGAGAGTATTTGGGCAGAGTTTGGCCGAACCAAAAGGCTTTGAAGGTGTGAATAAATGAGAAGGAGGAGTGCCCTTTTATAAGAGGGGTGAGGGGCACCTTTGGAAAAGCTAGAAATATTAATTTATAATAAATTCATATTCGGTTTCTAATGGCTCCAAAGTTGACTATTCAAAGGTTAAGGTGGGGCTAGGTCGAAAACCACTCAACCAATATAATTTAGACAGGTTTGGGTACTTATATTAACCTTATCTTTAAGTATTAACTCTAAGATAATTAGTTTAACTTTTACAATGTCTCTTTGTATTTTTATATTATATGGTTAATAAACTTACCATATACATACAAGCGACCCCCAAGTGGTCCATTAATGATGAACCTATCATGATATAAGTCTCTTGGCCGAGCATTAGATTTTTAGGAATTTAATATCAATTAATAATATAATATTTGTTTTAAGAACTCTTTTATGTCAATTTTGACACTATTCAATAGTTGTTTTTTGTGAAACTCATAACAGATTGATTACTTCGAACAAAGTCAATTAAATCAATCCTAATATATCATATTATCCTAGAAAATTAGTTTAATTCATTAAAAGTTTCATATTATATTTATTTGGGTATTTATAATATCAATTATTTTAATTTTTCACTATTATAGTAATTACTGCATCATCATTGTGTCATAAATAAAATAACTTATTTAATGTCTAAAAATTATAAATAAAATATAATTATGTAGGAAATCTTTTTATCTTTCTAATGAATATTTATAATCTAAAATCCAACATATATAACCCTATATAACAATTGTTTTGCTAAAAGATATATGCTTGTGTCATTTTTGTATTCATTTTGACTTAATTAAAATAAAGTGTCATTATCACTTACAAGTGGATCCATGGGGTCCCAAAATTGACACAAAGATGCCCATGGTCGACCATGTATCAACCAATAGTGTTAAGACACGTTTTAGGGTAATTTAGTATTATTATAATATTATTTTTTAACCATTATTTACAGGATTTACCCTTAACCATGGTAAATAAAATATTTACCGCAGTAATTATTCAAAATGTCTAAAAATAAAAGTTACCTATTTACACAATTTGAACATCCTGATTCCAAATATGGAATCCATTTTCCTAAATTCAAAACACAGAAGTGGCAGAAATTAATTTAAAATTAATTCCCGTTGTCAAAACAAAAAGCGTGTTTTTAAGAGATAATAACTATCAAAAGATTGACACTTGTTTATGTTCGGTTTAATTGTAAAATTATGTCCAATGACCAACATTATATTAAATGGTAAAAATATATTCTAAATATACTTTAAAACCACTCAAATTCACAATTTATTACTATTAATTATTTTGATTAAAAAAGTTGTTTTTAATTAAAATTTAGTAAATTTCACTATTCATCAAAATATGAAAGTTATCCGAAAAGTACCAAAATTTCACCTTAGGCTAAACTCGATATTCCAAATCCAAAAAATGAAGTCCATTTTGAAATATAAAATATATATAATTTCAAAAATTAGGTATTACTATTCATAACGGCTAGTTTGATCGGTTGTGGTGTGTGTTAAAACTCGAAGTTGCGTACAACACACGCTATTGTTTTATTCAAAGGAAAGCGTACCGTGTAAGCTTGAGATGTTTCATTTTAAATTTTTTGATGTCCCCATTTAGTCAAAAAGTATAAAATATTGTATTTAAAAAGGTTTCATTATTAAAAGTTGATAAAAGTGTAATACTGAAAATGAATCTGTTCTTGCATTATGACTAAGAAACTCATAATATGGATTCTAAAATTATAAGGATTATATAAAGTTTAAAATTTAGTTAATAATATTCATAACCTCTTTTGAATGGCTTTTTCCTTTGGTAATTCATGGTGTGATTGAACTCGGTGTTGCGTGTAGTGCAAGTTATTGAATTATTTTGAAGAAATAACATACTATGAAATCTTGGGGTGTTACACCGCGGACAGCAGCATCTGCGCGGACGAGCAGAAAGCTGAGTAAACTTGCGCGACGAGAGCAACCTGCGCGGCGAGAGCGGGAAGGTTTGAAATCCGGTTGCTTTGCGCGAGAATGGCCGCATATTTATAGGCAAAGGCCGCACCCAGCGCGCCATAGCCTACGCGGCTCGAACCTGCGCGCCGCGACCTGCGTGCTCAGAACTTGTGCGCCATAGTTCCTTGGTTTTCTCCTTTACCTCAGAATTAAATCCTCCTTCCTTTCAGATCCAACTCTGAGGGGGGAATTTTGTTGACGCTCCTTTCTGTCACAGAGTCTAACGACTAAAAAGGGGAATACCTTAGCATAAAGAGATTCATCCTTTGAAGAAATATCAAAAAATTGACAAAGTCATGAACAAGGATTTGTTTAAAGATGGGCCGTGCAATTTTTATCAGGGTCACACAAGTATACTTGCATGCCACATATTGAGCGCGCAGGTGACTTGCGCGCCCTATTTGATTTTCTCCCAAGGTCTTCAGTAGCCTATAAATACCCCTTGTGGGCCCCCCATTTCGGGGATGGAAAAAATCCAAAAGTCAGATTTAAGCTCTCAGCGCCCTAGTCTCTACTTAAAGTATTCTGAACACTTCTAAGGTAATTTTTTACCTACAATGGAAGATCTAAAGAGGAGGAATAAGGCATAAGTGTTGGAATTCACCAACACTTGCACGCCTAAGGGTCTAACCCTTAAGGGAAAATGGATACACTTGCGCGCCGCCTTATCCATTCAACAGAACTTGCACGCCAATCTTTTGGAAGCCTTTAGGGATAATACTAAGGGCTTGAGCCAAGCCTCTCCCAAGTATTACTCTATGGGTTGACCATCACGCAAGTATACATATGTCGCGCAAGTATACTTGCGCGACCAGGACTTGCGTGCTCAAACAAGACTTGCACACCTGCCTCTTTTTGGGTGCCCCTCCTATCTATTCAACTCCTTTTCTTCAAATCCACCTCTCCTCTTCAAGATTTAGCCTTCGAAACCCTCTTTAAAGTCATTTATGACATGGTTCCTTTGTTGACTTCCTTATTTGAAAGGAATTCTGTGGAACATCTTTCAAAACCTTGCGATTTACATATCTTTATGTCACTAATGTTAGAGATTTCCTCCACTCAACCTCATCCTCTAAGATGAGAAGATCTTTAATCTGGGCTTCCTTTTCAGGAGTAAGCCTCATATCACAAGTCCCCTAACCTGGGCCTCTTTTTCAGGAATAAGCCCCAGTCATAATTTCTCTTAATCAGTCTTAATTTCTTTTGATTTGGGCTTCCTTATCAGGAATAAAACCCAATCATAATTCCCCTCTAATTTGGGCATCCTTCTCAGGATTAAGTCCTAAGTTAAGTATCCAAATCTCCATAAAGCATATATACCTTTATGGACCTTGTTCCTGGGCTTCTTCCCTAAAGTAAGTCCCAATCTTCATCTATTTGGGCAGTCATACATATGTAAGCCCCACATCATTCCTTGTGACTGCATCTTTCGTGGAACAAATTGTTAGGTTTACTGATACCTCTTGTTTCTCATACTGAGCATGATTCACGCGAGCTTAGAGTGTAAAAGTAACCACGACACATCTCTTTGGGCCATTAATCATGCGTAAGCCCCACAATTCTTAACCGAACTATGTGGACTTTGATCTCTACCTTAAAAGTAGAGTATGCAGGAAGCCTTTCTAAGGTTAAAGCCTATCATCCATTAATTCTCATCTGTCCCATATGACGTTAAACTATATTTTAATTCCCAAACTACGTGGGTTCTAATTCCTTTTCTAAACAAGGATACGTAGGTAGCCCATCTGCGGGTACGATCCCAACTCTGAAATAATCCATATCTTTCTGAATGACAATAAACTTCAAGTGCCCCACTGAGTGGCTTTAAAACCAGTATGGTTATCATAATGACCAAGAGATTTCTATATAATATGTTGAAGGATACCGTTGACTAAGAATATCTAACAAATACATATAATTCTCTACCAATGAAGAACCTCAAATACACACATATATATATAAGATTCTCTAAATTTCATAAATATCAATCATTGATTGTCATATCTAAAAAACACTCATTTTCATACTTGGTAATTTAATAAGGATTCACGAACATAACTTAAATCTATAAAGAGAGTCCTGGAGTAGAAAATAATTCCCCCCAAAAAGGTGTGATGATTCTGACCTCCCATCCTCTCGACCAATGCAAATTCTTAAGCCTCATAGGTCCACAACTAATGAGCATCTACCTTTGGAAAGTAGGTCCAAATGGATATAGAATCATTGGATGTTTTCGGTTCTACGAATAAACCTGTTAGAAACCGATTGGAATGTTTGAACCTTAAACAAAAAAGGTCATCCCCATTTTCAGAGGAAACAATGCTTTACTTTGAGTAATTCCTGTGTGATATTTCCTTTTTGTTTTGGGGTCCCTACTGAGTATTTTGTTACTCACTCCTGCACGGGCTTCGCCCGTACGTGTTGTGTCTGGTGCAGACGATCGACATTTAGACGGAGACTTTGGTGGACCAGGACCCAGAGGTGTTCTGGGAGACAGGACCGATGGACGATACAATGGTGGACTTGGTGGCCTAGACCAGGCAGGGCCTAGTAGGATCGGGTGGACATGACGTTCTACTTCGGCTTCCAGTAGCTACACTAATCTCACGATCAGAGGGGGTTTTCCGCAAATGGCCATCAGAGTTTCCTTTTTGTACTTTTCTGTTTTTAGTTCTTTTATTGGGTTTGTATTCTGGCCCACTTATATTAGTTGTACTTGTACTCAACTTTTTTTTAGTGATACATGTTTACTTTTCAGTGTGTGGGATTTGGTTGGGTGTGTGTGTGCATACAGGTACTCAGGAAAATGCCTCCCACTTGTAGTTTGACGCCTTCGGCGTTAGTCACCAGCCCCTAGCCTTCGGGAGGTGAGTTTGGGGTAGTCACGACATGGTCCCGGGGGGGGGGGGGGGGACGGGTCGTGACATCAAAGATGGAATGGACTCATCAAATTGGACACTAATTCACCATTTGAGTCATATATTCTACATACGAGCTTGGATTGAGGTCAAATTTGGAAAGTAGATAGAGGAACCAATTCTGCACAAATAATCCTTCTCCAAGGATAGATGATTCATGTGTTTTGGAGGTCAACAAGTCGGTGCAAGTTGGATTAAAATATCTGGCTGAATTTTTTCATTCACACATGTAACCACTTTTAATCATAGTCTCCCCTCCCCTTTATAAAAGTTTATTTTATCTATTGGAGGGGGTTGTCCATGCATTAAGAGATTGTGGGATGGGGGGGGGTCACTCCATTTCTCCAAGAATTTCAAGAGGGAGAGATTTTGAAGCAAGGATCCCTTCATCAAAGTCTTCTTCTTCTTCGCGTTGTAATGTTTGTGTTTTTTGTAATAAAATCTCAATTTCTCTTCCATTTATTATATTATTTTAATTTTCCTTTTTCTTTCATTTACATCTTTAGGATAAAGTTCAAGAGTAAAAATGAGATTGAGTTTTACTCTTTCTAGACCTTTCCACATGCAAAACATTTCTACAATGTCTAAACCACCCATGGAAGAGTAGTTTTTCTTACTAATCAATCTAATTATCACATTCTTCACTTATTTGTTTTGAATTAACGAGATACTGTATTTCACTTAATATGATCTTTGAATTGTGTTTTTAACTTAAAGAAACCCAACAAGAAATTGAACAATTAACACAAAACACGTGGGGTCGAGCAATGTGTGAATTGTGAGAGCACGATCTTAATAAGCGAAGAAAAACAATAGGGGGTCAATTTGTAGAGTTCAAACAGAATCCAAAAACTCAATTCATTCTCATTTCTAGAATGGATATGTGCCCTAATTTACCACTGACCATAAGCTATCCTTTGAACATCAATCAAAGCAGGGTGCTACGATTTCACGCTATAAAGATATCCTAGGGTTTAATTCATTTCATCTTTGTGGTTAAGTTAATTCTCGTAAGGTTTGATGGTTGAAAAATTAGAGGATCATAATTAATTGGATTTTAATTTTAAAGATAATGATTAATAAGTAAGCAAAGAGGTAGAATTGGATCGATTATGCCTTCTAAAAAATATTTTCTAAAAAAAATCTTATCGTTGTGATTTATCAATCAAAATTTGAAAATAAAAAACAAAATAATACAATCTTATTCCAACATACATCTTCTTGTGTTATAAACCTTGAACCCCCATCATTTTTAGTATTGATTTTCTTTTATTTTTGTTTTCAAAATACCTTTAATATATCATTTTAAGTACTTCATCATTAAAGAATGACCTTGGTCAGCTACTCTACCGCACCTAAACACCAAAAATTACACATCATTTGAGAGCACCCATGATAACGCCTTTAAAATTGGTTCCACTATCAGGGAGACAAATATTTTCTTTAATTAATTATAGGTATATTTTTTACTTTCATTCTATTCCCATGTTCTCTCTCTTTATTCTTCCATCTTTTCCCTTTCTCATTTTTTTGGGACCATCAATTCAAACTTCTTATATTTTTTATTGTGGTCCATTTTTCTTCATTTCTGTTTTCTTTGATTTATGAAATTAACTAATCCTAGGGATCTCTTTGACCCTGGCCATGAGATTGAATGAAATCTTAGGGCTCGAATCAGACGGTCTCAGTCTACGAGAAGTTTCAACATTCACCAAACTATAGAATTTCACCATTTTGGGAATTTTGAAATAGGAATCGCATTTAAAACAACATAAAACAGGATACAATGGTTGTAAATAACAATAACGAACTTGATATAACCATTAAAGAGCTGGCTATACTTGATATTAATCATCAACCTACATGCATGTCATATCCAACTCTCGAATCAGACTTCGAACTAAAATATAGTTCAATTCACCTTCTCCCATAATTCCATGTCTTATCCGATGAGCACCCAACCAAACACCTTAAATAATTCAATGTGGTATGCTCAATAATGAAACCAAGAAATGTCTCTAAAGATCAAATCAAACTAAGAGAATTAACCTACTCACTTGATGAAACTGAAAAGGATTGAATGTATTATTTACAACCTAAAGACTTAACATATTGGAACGATTTGATGTATATTTCCTTATAGATATTTTTTTCCATATTCAAGTACCAATGCTATTTGAAAAGAGATATCAAGGATCATGCAACCACATGGTGAGTTAATGCATGAGTATTGAGAGCAATTCAAGAAGTTGTTCTCAAGCTAATCACATCACCAAATTAGTGAGAAACTCTTTATCCAGTACTTATATGAAGGCCTCACACCCATGGAGAGGAGAATGGTGGATGCCGCATTTAGAGGGGAATTGGTTGACAAAACACCAGCAGCTGCACACGCATTGATCAACAAGATGACATAAAACTCTCAACAATTTGACAATCGAGGTACACAATGTAACGAACCAATGTTTTATTAATGAAATTTCCTTCTTATAATTATGTCTTATAGTATAATCATATAATATTACATATAGAATAAAATAAAAACCTTATAAATGAAGAATGAGTGAAACAAAAGGTATCTCTAGAAGTTAAAAAACATATATTGATGAAATAGTAACTTGATCTTTGGAATAGTAATGCGACCCTTATGAATAGTAAACCGACCAATTGAACAGTGAAATCACTAATGAAAGTATAAATAGAATTTATCCATATTATAAGTGACAATATGATATAATTATATCATAGTATAAGTAAGTAATTTTTTTAAAAATTATTAATTAAGTGTTGATATTTTTGTAAGTCATGTATATTTAATTATAATTTTATGATTAATTTAATAATTTAAAGAAAATTTATTTTCATAAAATGTATTCATAAATAATTATTTTTATGACTTATTATTATAAGATAATTTTAAGAGATCTGAATTATTTTTTCAAAGTGTTAGAAAAATAGTTTTAATTTTAAAATTTGTATTTTTCAAGTAAATTATGATTTTAATTAAAAATTAAATTTCACAAATTTAGAAAATTATTTTCATAAAATAGATTTCATTTTTAAATTCTACATATCAAAAAATGGTTGGGGTTAACTTTTAAGATTTTTCTAAAATACTTGAATTTTTGGTGAATAGTAAAATATGATAATTTACGATAAATGCTAAATAAATGAATTTCTACATCATGTTTGAGTCATGGATGATGTAAATGACCATTGGTTCGAACTTACATGCTCTATTTACTATTTTTGGTCATAAGAATCAAAACTATTCATAGTATTGAGAAAAAAATATTAAACTAATGATTAAAATAATGGGAAACCCCTCCTCTCCTCCACTATAAATACCACCCCTCTTTACCTTCTCTCATCACACCTCTAAAGCCTTGTTCATAGTCCAAATTTTGCTAAAATCTCTCCCTAAGACCCTCTCTCACATCTAGGAGCTCTTGGTCTCATAAAAATACCAAAACATCTCCCCTAAAGAGGTTATCAAGGAAGATATATTCAAGAGGTAAATTCTTCTTTTATTTTATTTTATTTTCTTTCAAGTTCCTTTCTTTATTTTTCTCTCCTTACCCCCTTTCATACAAATGTTATGATAACTCCAACACATTACATGTACTGAAATGTTGTTATGATAATTAAATAATTCAACATCATCTCTCTTTTTCCCTCCTTTTATACTAGAAATGAAAATACCATCCGAGATGTGTTAATTTATCACATTCAAGGACGATGAGTTTTCAATTTCTATTACTATCTTCAATTCTAGTCATGAAACCATTTTTATGGTTGAAATATACTATAATATATGTATTATAACTTATTTAAGGTTCTGAAATCTTTTTGTACACATGATATTAATTTATAAATTAAAATGTGTTCGATGTGATCAAAAACCAATAATTAAGCAAAACAGTTATCATTAAAGTTTTATATAATGATTCATCTTCAATAAAAATAAAAAAATGAATTTTATAACCATTTAATCTTCTATATGTTCACTAATAACTTACAACATCAATTTTGGACAACCATTCTCATCTTACATGTTTATCCTTACATGTATATAAGTAAACCAATCATGAAAACCAAGGAAACAAATGCTCTCAAACAATAAAATTGAACCTATTAACCCATCAAAAAGGTCATGAATGAACTTAATAAGGTTATAATAAATAAATTAAATAAATTATAGGTTATAGAATTATTAATTAATTAATGTAATTTGGTTATCTAGGACATTAAGATCAAGTGAAGGACACCATCGAACTTAAGGTAAGAGATTCTACCCGAACCTCCATTATTCCTTCGGGTTGCTCTATCTTTATTTTTACCCAAATGAGGTTATCTGTTCTTTTTATGTACATATTATAAATGTTGTGTAAATGATCCAAACTCATGTATCAAGGTCCATTCATCATTCTATTTCAGGGATATACATGTTTTTAAGAGGTTCCTTCCTTAATACTCCCCGATAAGCAAACCCGTTTAAGGGAACTTCCCGAATTCTTACCCCATTTCAAGTGCACTATATAATCTATTTTAAGACACTATTATTTTTATAAAACCACTATTTTTATTATGAAAAACTTCTTGGTTCACTTCTGGTTTTATATAAAATATTATTCCATTTTCTATTTTAAGTGATCTTTAATATTTTCCATAAACCACCTTTAAATGTTTTAATTCTAAAGTTTCTTAAATGATCTTTTTGAATGTTATCACTTAAAATTGAAATAAATTATCATTATATATGCCTATCTGACCTTATTAATGTCCATGAATGATCTAATTTCTTTTTTTCATGGACACTTTTATGATACAACCATTTGTTATGCTTTATGACATGAATATGATACCCAATTCTTACCACGGGTAACCCTTATGTTTATGTATGATTGATCATGTATGATTATGTATGTGGAAAGAATATTCATGAACATGTTATGATGGGTGTGCCTATATAGCGCTCCTATGCATTGGGTAAAGTTTAGTCTCATGAGATGTTATGTGCAACGGTTTTGGCGGTTAGTCTTGACTTGTGCTACCATGTGCAACGGTCTTGGTGATTAACCTTGACTTGTGATCCTCTATGTGCAATGATCCTTGAATCATGATAAAGTCATGTTTTATGTTTCTTCCACATTACTATGGCTCCATGTTTATATTATCCCATATTTATATGTTATGATTCTATATGTTCTATTCCTTTTTATATCATTATATAATGCCTTCTCACCCATGCACTAAAGATTTATTCTTATGTTTATTACCTTACTGGATTTTTTAGTTCATCCCTTTGTTCATGATATCCCCATGTTATCCTATGAAGATGTTTGAGCACAATGGAAGTTAAGATCTCTTTATTAAGATTAAATAAATAAATGTTTTATTTAATCCCATGTTTTTAGTTCTATGTGCCCAGCCTTCTAATACACTAGACTTTACGATCATTGGCTTGTAATATGATACTTTATTATGCTTAAAATCATGTAATGGTATGTGTAAAATTCTAGGGTCGCTATAATTGGTATCAGAGGAAGGTTTAGTTATTTTTGGAGATTAGGAATAAAACACTTTAGTAAGAACCTTAGGGATGAGACTAAGTATAAGAAAACATCCCTAAATTTTGGTAAGTATAGAGTAAGTGATTTATTATGAAAATAAACCCCTGTCTGGATACGAAGAAGTGGATGTGGCTCTGGAATAGATGTATCTAGGGGTAAAATAAAAAAACATTGATTTTAAGCTAGAATCGAATGAGAACTGGTGTACAATAATGGGTCTTGCTGCACTTCTTGTTTGGCACTCCCAGGGGATATGCTTTGGTAAATTCATAAGCTTAGTAAAAACTATTATTAAGGGAACAAAAAAAGAAACCCATAAGAATATATGTTAGTAAATAGATCATGGATAACCTAGATTGAAACCTAAGGAATCATAAGTTAGGATATACTTTTCCTTTAAGAGTTTATCCTTTTATGTTTAAAGGTTTCTTTTTTATGATTATTAGCTAAGTATTCAAGCCCTTTAATTGAATGTTATTTTTCTTAGTTAATGGAGGGAAATAGAATAACATGTTCCAACAATCAATGTGATAGACAATGTGACTATTACCCTAATGATATGCCTGATATTATGGGAATGAGTGCTTAAAACATTATGACAATACTTTCTCAACTGACTCAATTTATGAATAATAACTTGAATCATATGGAATAATCTCCTCCTACAAGGAAACAACAAGTTTCTATCGAATTATTCATGTAGAAAAGGCCTCCCAAGTTTAGTGAATCTTTCGATCCAATCCTCACAGAATAATGGATTAACTCCACTGAAAATATATTCTATGTACTACAGTGCTCAAAAGAAAAGAAAGTAATACTAACAGTCTATCATTTTGATGGAGAAGCTGACCGGTGGTTGACACTGATCAAGAATATGAATTCCCAAGAGGAAATTGATTCCATGGATTGGGAGGAATTCAAGAAAATGTTTTTATATAAATATTTTCCCCAAACCCTCTGTCTCAAGATAGAAAGAGAGTTCATTGGACTTAAGCATAATGAAGATGAGTCGATCGGGGAATATGAAGCAAACTTCACAAGGATTTCAAGATATGCCTCCATCTTTGTCATGAACACTGAAATTAAGGTGGATCGCTTCTTTAGAGGACTAAATCCGAGTCTAAGAAAAGTGTTGGCGATTCAAGACTTCAACAATTATGGGGAAATTGTCCATTGTGCCCTCAAGGTTGAAATGGAGATCAGAGACTCTCAATGGTCTCATGGGCCCAGTAAAAAAAAAGTGAACAAATGGAGTCTAATATGGGTGGTTCAAAAAATAAATCTCATAATGGAAAGAAGATCAAACATCCCACGTGTCAAAATTGTGGGAAGAAGCATCCTGGGAACTATCTAAAGGGAATCAATAATTGCTTCAAATGTGGAAGAATGAGACATCTAGCTAAGACCTGCTAGAGGGATATGAAGAATCCCACTAACATAGAAGAATAAAGGAAGGTTCATATCAACAATTATCCTATATTGTAGTGTTAAAATTACAAGAACCATGATAATTATGTGAGAAATTTCCCTATGAAAAAGGTTTTCGAAGGAAATCAACGACAACCTCCAAGGAAAAAAAGAAGGGCTTATACTATCACTACTGCTATGGTGGAGCTGGAAAACGATGTGGTGATAGGTATGCTAGTTATTAATTCATAAATAGAGAACATACTATTTGATTCTGGTTTTATGCATTCTTTCATATCTTTCATTTTTAGTAGAACTATTCAAACCCCACCTCAAAATTTGAAGGTTGAGTTTTCCGTGAGAACAACGAATGAGGAAATTATTGAATCCAAGGTTTATAACTCCTCCCCAGTAAATGTTTTTGGTATAAACCTCCCATAAAATCTTTTCATACTTCATATGGTGGAGTTTGATGCTATTTTGGGCATGGATTGATTATCTTTATACAAATAAAAAATTAACTATTGGGAAAGGGGGATCACTCTTCACACCCCATAGTATCCTCCAATCCTGTAAAAGTGTAGGAGGAAGATGAATATCTTTCAAAATCATCATCTCAAGTGTGGATAATGTTTCCCTTTGATAAAGCATATATTTCTCAAATGATTGAGACAAAGGAGATGATACTTCTTGAAGATATTCCCGTCACGAGGGATTACACTGATGTATTACCTAAAGAATTTCTTGGTCCTCCTTCTGATCATGAGGTTGAGTTCTCAATTGAACTTATTCCTAGATCCCTACCTATATCAAATACACCTTATAGGATGACCACCGTTGAGCTGGAAGAGTTGAAGAAGTATTTATAGGAGAATCTGGAGAATGGTTTTATACGCCGGAGTGCTTCACTATGGGGTTCACTAGTCCTATTTGTTAAGAAGAAGGATGGATCAATGCGCCTATGTATTTATTATCGTGAGATAAATAAAATCATGATAAAGAAAAAGTATCCTCTACCTAAAATAGATGACCTGTTCGATCAGCTACGTAGGGCCAGTTATTTCTCTAAGATGGACCTTTGGTCAGGATATCACCAATTAAAGGCGATAAAGGAATATATTCCCAAAACTTCCTTTTAAACGAGGTATGGACACTATGAGTTCATAGATATTCCCTTAGGACTCACTAAAGACCCAAAAATATTCATGGATTTAATGAACAGAGTCTTTAGATATTACCTTGAAAAATTTGTGGTAGTCTTTATCGATGATATTCTGATATACTCCCAGAGCAAGGAGGAACACGAGAAGAATTTGAATACTATGATGATGACTTTGAGAAGGGAGAAAATTTATGAAAAGTATTGTAAATGTGAGTTCTGGATGGAGGAAGTATCATTTTTGGGGAATTTTATCACTAGAAAAGGAATATCTATGGACCCTTGTAAGAAAAAGACAATTAAAGAGTGGCCCGAGCCAACATCTGTAATGGAGATCCTCAAATTTCTAGGTCTAGCTAGGTATTATCGATGATTTATGAATAGATTATCATGATTGTAAAACCCAATGACCAAGTTGACACAGAAGGGAGTGACGTTTGTCTGGACTCAAGAACGTGAGGAAAGATTTAAGGAGCTCAAAAAGAGGCTTATCACTACGCTAGTACTCACACTCTCGATAAGTAAAGAACTCTTTATGGTATATAGTGATGCTTAAAATAATGGATTAGGCTATGTGATGATAAAAAATGATAAAGTGATATCCTAAGCCTTAAGGTATCTAAAAATACATGAGCAAAACTATCCCACACATGATCTGGAGTTGGCGGCCATGATCTTTGCATTGAAAATATGGCATCATTATCTCTATGAGGAGAAGTGTGAGATATATACTGATCACAAGAGTCTCAAATATATATTCATATAGAAATAGCTTAATATGTTCCAACAAAGATGGTTAGAGATCATCAAGAATTATGAATACTCAATCCACTACCATCTCAGTAAGGAAAATAAGGTGGCAGATGCTCTAGGTATAAAGGACCCTGCATCTTTATCAATGATGAGAATTGAAAAGGATGCAATCTTCTTAGAACTTCAAAGGATGTACATGAGAATCATTAAGGGAGGAACATCATCAATCCTTTCTCAAATGATTGCTCAACCATCCTTTATGGAGAAAATAAAGGATGCTCAAAGAAATGATGTGGAAATTTAGAAAAGGGTGGAAGCTATCAAAAATAGGAAATCATCTGAGTTCAAGATTGATAAGGATGAAGTCATAATATTTGCGTCACGATTATGTGTACCATCTTATCCAAAGATAAATAAAGATCTTATAAATGAAACACATAGCTCAGCATTCTTTATTCACCCAGGGAGCACAAAGATGTATCAAGATCTTCAGTAGAATTATTGGTGGGACAATATAAAGAAGAAGATTGTTGAGTATACATCAAAGTGGATGGTATGTTAACAAGTGAAGGCTGAAAGAAAAAATATAAGGGGATAATGGAACCACTACCCATAACAACATGGAAGTGTGAGAACCTCACCATGGAGTTTGTGACTATAATTCCAAAGACATATAGAGTAAATAGTTCTATACGGGTCATTGTGGACCGTCTTACAAAGACAACTCACTTTATCACAATTCGAGAGGATTTCTCATTGGATAAAATTGCACAGATATATATCAAATAGGTGGTAAGTCTACATGGAGTACCACTATCTATTGTATCTGATAAAGATTTGAGATTCACCTTGAAGTTCTGGAAAAGTATCTAACATGCTCTAAGCACTAAACCGAACTTCAGTATGGCCTATCATCCTCAAAATGATGGCCAATCTGAGTGAACTATTAAAAAACTAGAAGACATGTTGACAGCGTGTTCTATGAACTTAAAATGAGGATGAGATCAACATATTCCACTTCTCAAATTCTCCTACAACAACAGTTTCCACTCCAGTATCCGAATGACACCATATGAAGCCCTTTATGGGAAAAGGTTCAGAATATTGGCGTGCTAGGATGAAGCCGGTGAGCATAAGCTGCTAGGACATGAAATGGTCGAAGAAATGGTAGAGAAGGTGAAAACCATTCAGCAGTATATCAAGACAACCTCAAGTTGAAAAAAAGAGATACAAATACAATTGTCAATGAGACCTTGAGTTTAAATTTGTAGACATGATGTTTCTCCTTATATCTCTATGGATGAAGGTTATGAGGTTTGGGAAGAAAATAAATCTAAGTACCAAGTATATCGACCCCTTCAAGATTCTTGATCGTGTTGGAGCTGTAGTATATCAACCAACACTTCCACCTATCATGTCTAAAGTACATGATGTATTCCACGTATCCCTCTTATGGAAGTACATACCAAACCCTTAACATGTACTCTCTCCAGAGGTGGTACAGTTGGAGAATGATCTTTCTTACGAGGAGCAGCCAGTGGAGATCTTGGATCATAGAGATAAATTTCTATGCAATAATACTTCTCACCTGGTCAAAGTACTATGGCAGAACCATAAGTACAAAGAGGCAACATGGGAACTAGAGGAGGCAATGAAGGAAAAGTACCCACACCTGTTTAAGACATAGAATGTAAAACAAAATTTTGAGGGAGAAATTTCATAAGGGGGGAAAAATGTAATGACCCAATATTTTATCAATTAAACTCCATTCTTATAATTATGTTTTATAGTATAATCATAAAATATTACATATAGAACACAATACAAACCTTATAAATAAAGAATGAGTGAAACAAAAGGTATCTCTATAAGTTAAGGAACGTATACTGATGAAATAGTAAATTGAACTTTGGAATAGTAATGTGACCCTTATGAATAGTAAATAGGCCAATAGAATAGTAACCTCACTAAGTAAAGTATAAATAAAATTTATCCATATTATAAGTGATAATATGATATAATTATATCATAGTATAAGTAAATATTTTAAAAATTATCAATTAAGTGTTGGTATTTGTGTAAGTCATGTATATTTAATTACAATTTTTTAATTAATGAAATAATTTAAAAGAAAATTTAATTGCATAAAATTTATTCATAGATACTTATTTTGACGACTTATGATTATAAGATAATTTTAAGAGACTTTAATTAATTTTTCAAAGTGTTAGAAAAATAGTTTTAATTTTAAAATTTGTATTTTTCAAGTAAATTATGATTTTAATTAAAAATTAAATTTAACATATTTATAAAATTATTTTCATAAAATAGAGTCCATTTTTGAATTCTACATGTCTAAAAATGGTTTGGGTGAATTTTTGGGATTTTTATAAAATACTTGAATTTTTGGTGAATAGTAAAATATGATAAATTACGATAAATGATAAATAAATGAATTTTTGTATCATGATTGAGTCATGGATGATGTAAATGACCATTGGTTCGAACTCAAATGCTATATTTAATATTTTTTGTCACAAGAATAAATAATATTCATAGTCTGAAGCAAAAATATTAAACTAATGATTAACATAATGGGAAACGCCTTCTCTCACCCACTATAAATACCACACCTCTTTACTTACTCTCCTCACAGCTCTTAAGCCTTGTTCCTAGTAAAAATTCTGTTTAAATCTATCTATAAGACCCTATATCATGTCTAGGAGATATTTGTCTCATAAAAATACCAAAACCTCTCCCCTAAAGAGGCTCCCAAGGAAGATATATTCAAGAGGTAAATTACTCTCTTCTTTTCTTTTATTTTCTTTCAAGTTTCTTTCTTTCTTTTTCTTTCCTTAGATCCTTTCATTAAAATATTATGATAAATTCAGTACCTTAAATGTAATGTAATTTTTTTTTATGATAATGGAATAATACATCATCATCTCTCCTTTCCCCTCCTTTTATACTATAAATGAAAACACCATTCGAGATGTGTTAATTTATCACATTCAAGAATGATAGGTTTTTAATTTCTATTAACATCTTTAATTCTGGCCATAAAACCATTTTGATGGTTGAAACAGACTAAAATATATGTATTATAAATTATTTAAGGTTATGAAATCTTTTTGTACACATGATATTAATTTATAAAGAAAAATGTTTTCGATGTGATAAAAAACCGCTAATTAACCAAAATAGTTATCATTAAATTTTTATATAATGATTCATCTTCACTCCAAATAACCAAATAAATTTTATAACCATGTAATATTTTTTATGTTCACTAATAACATAAAATTTTAATTATGGAAAACCATTCTCATCTTAAATTTTTATCCTTACATATATATAAGTAAACCAATCACGAAAACCAAGGAAACAAATGCTTCCAAACAATGCAATTAAACCTCTTAACCCATCAAAAAGGTCATGAATAAACTTAATAATGTTATAATAAATAAATTAAATGAATTATAGGTTCTAAAAATATTAATTAATGAATGTAATTTGGTTATCCAGTACATTAAGATCAAGTAAAGGACACCATTAGACTCAAGGTAAGAGATTCTACCCAAACCTCCATTATTCATTCGTGTTGATATATATTTATTTTTACCCAAATGAAGTTATATGTTATTTTTATGTACATCTTCTAAATGTTGTTTACATGCTCCAAAATCATGTATCAAGTTTCATTCATCATTATCTTTTGGTTATATACATGTTTTTAAGAGGTTCCCTCCTCAATACTTCCTGATAAGCAAACTCGTTTAAGGGAACTTCCCAAATTCTTACCCAATTTTAAGTGCACTCTATAATATATTTTAAGCCATAATTATTTTTATAAAATCAATATTTTTATTATTAAAACCTTATTGGTTAACTTATGGTTTTATATAAAATATTATTCCCTTTTCTGTTTTAATTTATCTTTGATATTTTTCTTATACTACACTAAAATATTTTAATTTTAAAGTTTATTAAATAATATTTTTGCATGTTATCACTTCAAATTGACATTAATTATGATGATATATGCCCATTATTCCTTATTAATGTCCATGAATGATCTAATTTCATTCCTTCATGGATACTTTCATGATACTCCCATTTGTTATGCTTTGTGACATGAATATGATACCCAATTATTACCATGGATAACCCTTATGTTTATGTATGATTGATTATGTATGATTATGTATGTGGAAAGACTATTCATGGACATGTTATGATGGGTGTGCCCAGATAGCTCTCCAATGCACTGGGTAAAGTTTAGTCTCATGAGACGTTATGTGCAATGGTCTTGGTGTTTATCCTTCACTCGTGATACCATGTGAAATAGTATTGGTGGTTAACCTTGACTTGTGATCCTATATGTGCAATGACCCTTGAATCATGCTAAATTCATGTTTTATGTTGCCGCCACATTACTATGACTCCATATTTATATGATCCCATGTTTATATGTTATGATTCCATATGTTTCATTCCTTTTTATATCACTATGTCATGCATTCTAACCCATATGCTAAAGCTTTATTCTTATGTTTATTCCCTTACCTAGATATTTAGATCATCTCTTTGTTCATGATATCCCCAGGTTATCCTATGAAGATGTATGAGGAAAATGGAAGTTAGGATATATTTATAAATATTAAATAAATAATGTTTTATTTAGTCCAATGTTTTCAGTTTTATTTAAAAAGTCTTCCAAAACACTAGACTTTACGATCATTGGATTGTAATATAATGCTTTATTATTCTTAAAATCATGTAATGATTTGTATAAAAGGCTAGGGTCACTATATTTGGAATAATAGGAAGGTCTAGTTATTTTTGGATGTTAAGAATAGATCACTTTAGTAAGAACCTTAGTAATGAGACTAAGTATAAGAAAACATCCCTAAATTTTGGTAAGTATAGAGTAAGTGGTTTATCAAGAAAATACATCCCTATCTGGATACAAAAAGTGGATGTGGTTCTGGAACAGATGTAACTAAGGGTAAAACCTGAAAACACTACTTTGAGCTAGACTCGAATGAGAAATGGTGTACAAAAACATGCCTTAATGCACTCCTAGTTTGACACTCCCAGGGGATATGATTTGGTAAATTCATAAGCTTAGTAAAAACCATTATTAAGGGAAGAAACTAAGCCCATAAGAATATATGTTAGGAAATAGATCATGGATAACCTATATTGAAATCTAGGGAATCATAAGTTAGGATATAATTTTCCTTTAAGAGTTTATCCTTTTATGTTTAAAGTTTCATTTTTTATGATTATTAGCTAAGTATTAAATCCCCCTAATTATATGTTCTTTTTTTAATTAATGATAGGAAATAGAAGAACATGTGCCAATAATAAATGTGATAGGCAATGTGATGATTTCCCTAATGATATGCCTGATATGATGGGAACGGGTGCTCAAAACTTTATGAAAATACTTTCTCAAATGTCTCAAGTTATGAATAATAACTTGAATCATGCAGAATTTCATAATCCTCCAAGGAAAGAGAAAGTTGTCATTGAATCCTTCATGCGGAAAAGGCATCCCATGTTTAGTGGATCTTTTAATCCCCTACTCGCGGAACAATGTATTAACTCCATTGAAAAGATATTCTATATTCTCTAGTGATCAGAATAAGAGAAATTCATACTGGTGGTATATCGTTTTGATGAGGAAGCTGATCAGTGGTGAACACTAATCAAGAATATGAAGTTCCAAGAGGAAATTGATTTCATGGATTGGGAGGAATTCAATAAAATGTTTTTCAATAAATATTTTTCCTGAACCCTCCATCTCAAGATGGAAATAGAGTTCCTCATACTTAAGCAGTGGGAAGATGAGTCCATCAAAGCGTATGAAGTAAACATCACAAGGCTTGTAAGATACACCTTAGAATTTTTCATGAAAAATTAAAGTAAGGTGGATCACTTATTTAGTGAACTAAAGATGAGTCTACGAAAAGTGTTGGTGATTCGAGACTTTTATATTTATGATGAAATTGTTGGTTGTGCCCTCAAGGTTGAAATGGAAATTAGAGACTCTCAATGGTATCATGGTCCCAATGAAAAAAAAGTGAAAAATGGAGTCTAATATGGGTGGTTTGGAAAATAAATCCCATGATGGAAAGAAGATAGAACATCCCACATATCAAAATTGTGGGAAGAAGCATCCTAAGAACTATCTAAAGGGTACCAGGAATTGCTTCAAATGTGGAAGAATGTGACATATGGCTAAGAACTACCATAGGGATATGAAGAATCCCACTAACGTGGAAGAATAAAGGAAGGATCAAACCAACACTCAGCCTATAGTATAGTGTTACAATTACAAGGAGAATGTGCATTATGCAAACAATTTTCTTAAGCCAAGGGTTGTTAGAGGAAATCAACAACAACCTCCAAGGAAACAAGGAAGGGATTATGCTATCACTACTATTGAGGTGGAGCCGAACAATTATTTGGTGATAGGTACACTAGTTATTCATTCAATAATAATGAATATACTATTTGATTTTGGTTCTACGCATTATTTCATATCTTTCAAGTTTAGTAGAACTATTCAAAAACCACCTCAAAATTTGGAGGTTGAGTAATATGTGAGAACAATTAATGGGGAAATTATTTCATCCAAGGTTTATAACTCCTCCATGGTAAATATTTGTGAACTAAACCTTCGATAAAATCTTTTTCATACTTCCTCTGGTGGAGTTTGATGCTATTTTGGGAATGAATTGACTATATTTATACAAATCCAACATTAACTGTCAGGAAAGGGAGATCACTCTTCATATCCCATAGTATCCTCCAATCCTGTAAAAGTGTAAGGAGGAAGATGAATCTTCTTCAGAATCATCATATCAAGTGTGGATAATATTTCATTTTGAGAAAGCATATCTTTCTAAAATGATTGATAAAAAGGAGATGATACTTCTTGAAGATGTGCTAGTCATGAGGGATTACACCGATTGGGACATTTCACTGTCTGGGGGAACTGGCACAGGCTTGAGTCCCACCAGGCTCGGATACTGTTTATATTATGAACAGGGCTATTCAACACCATTGACTAGCTGAGGAATGTGTATATCCCTAGCTTGGAAGACCCACCATATGAGTAAAGAGGGGGACTTAATTAAAAACCACGTTTTCCCCCCAGGGTGTTAGTCGAGTGGTTCACCAGTTGGGCCATTTCACTGTCTGGGGGAACTGTCATAGGCTCGAGTCCCGCCAGGCTTGGACACTATTCATATTATGAACAAGGATATTCAATGCCATTGCCTAGCTAAGGAACATGTATCTACCTCGGTTGGTGGACCCACTATACGGGTAAATAGGGGCACTTAATTGACAAACATGTTTTTTCCCAGGGTGTTAGTCGAGTGGTTCACCAGTTGGGCCATTTCGTTGTCTGGGGGAACTGGCATAGGCTCAAGTCCCACCAGACTCGGACACTATTTATATTATGAACAGGGCTATTCAATGCCATTTCCTAGCTGGAAAATGTGTATCTCCCTGGGTTGGTAGACCCACCATATAGGTAAAGAGGGGAACTTAATTGACAACCACGTTTTCCCCAAGGGCGTTAGTCGAGTGGTTCACCGGTTGGGACATTTCACTGTATGGGGGAACTGGAACAGGATCTAGTCTCGCCAGGCTCAGACACTATTCATATTATGAATAAGGCTATTCAACTCCATTACCTAGCTGGGGAATGTGTATCTCCCTAGGTTGGCAAACCCACCATATGGGTAAATAGGGGGAATTAATTGACAACCATGTTTCACACATGAGCCTCAACCCGGTTGGTGAGGACTCCTTAAGTGCATCCAGGTGACCCAGGATCAAATCTAGGTGGAGGCATATTTTCGGGTACTGTAGCAGTATTGTAACAGTATTTTGTAGCAGGTACTGTGTAGAACTATAGTAGTATTGTAGCAGGAACTATAGTAGGTACTGTTTGGCACTGTAGCAGCCAGAAATATTCCCCCGTTTGGGTCTTCGGGCCACCGATTTGGTCCCCGAGTCCTTTAAGGACTTTGGGCCACCCAGACCTTTGATTCAGTAAGGCCTTTGGGCCACCTCAAGGCCTTCGGGCCACCTTAAGTGCAGATGAACAATAGATAACCTACAAGGAATAAGCTCTAGAAGGAGGATGAGTAAGTATATTTAACCATAGCAGAAGCTAAACAGATTGCAAGAATGATAGAGTATGACACCTACCATCAGGACAAGCCTGTGCATGCATGAGAAAGCCTAGCCGAACAACCATGCGAAGGTGGAGAGCTAATTTCACAATGAAGATTCTGGGGAGGAGCAGTTCCAAGTAGTTAGTCTGGGTTGTATGTAATTTTTGAAGCCTATGGGAAATGAAATACTCTAAATCCTATGATCTATGTAATAATTATTCCTATGGGCCTTGTAAGGGTTCCACCTCACCCCTTGAAAGGTAGATTATCAAAAATCAATAAAAAATGAAGGTCTTCAGGCCATTGGAGGGGGATATTATAATATACTTCAAGAGTAAGGAGGAACATGAGGATCATTTGAATACTGTGCTGATGACTTTATGAAGGGATAAAATTTATGAAAATTATAGTAAATTTGAGTTCTAGATGGAGGAAGTATCATTCTTGGGGCATGCTATCACTAGCAAAGGAATATTTGTGGACCCTTCTAAGACAAAGGCAATTGAAAGTGGCCCAGACCAACATCTGTAACAGAGATCCACAACTTTTTGGGTCTATCCTCTTATTATCGACGATTTGTGAAGAACTTATCATGATTGTCAAACCTAATGACCAAGCTGACATAGAAGGAAGTGAAGTTCATTTAGACTCAATAATGTGAGGAAATATTTAAGGAGCTAAAAAATAGGCTTATCACTGCGCCAATACTCACACTCCCGATAAGTGGAGAACTCTTTGTGGTATACAATGAAGCTCAAAAGAGGGTATTAGGATGCATGCTGATGAAAAATGATAAAGTGATAGCCTACACCTCAAGGCAGCGGAAAATCCATGAGCAAAACAATCCCACGTATGATCTGAAGTTGGCGACTGTGACTTTGCATTGAAAATATCACAACATTATCTCTATGGGGAGAAGTGTGAGATATATACTGATCAAAAGAGTCTAAAATATATATTCACATAAAAAGAGATTAATATGCACCAAAGAATATAGTTAGGGCTCATCAATGATTATGATTTCTCAATCCACTACTATCCTGGCAAGGTAAATAAGGCGGAAGATGCTCTAAGTACAAAGGATCCCTCATATTTATCTATGATGAGAATTGAAAAGAATCGAATCTTATTAGATTTACAGAGGACATACATGAGAATCATTAAAATAGGAACATCATCAATCCTTTCTCAAATTATTTCTCAACCATCCCTCATGGATAAAATAAAGGATGCTCAAATAAATGTTATGGAAATTCAAAAAGGGTGGTAGCTACTAGAAATGGGAAATCCTTTGAGTTATAGATTGAAAAGTACAGAGTCATAATATTTGGGTCACGATTATGTGTACCATCTGATCCAGAGATAAATAAGTATCTTATAATGACCCACTTATTATCATTGGCTTGAGAATACAATGAATCATTACTTAGACTTAGGCAACATCCCCAAGACATCAAAGGTTGTAAATAAATGCCGAAGGGTTTCAAATACAAGTGGGGGATGGTTTAAACTTTAAGAAATAAAACCATTAACCCAAAAAAACATAACCAAAAAACTCACTATATGATGCATAAATAAATAAAAGGACAACACAACCACTTAATTTATTTCAAAACCACACTAAAGTGTACCACAACGGAAGAAAAATCCACTATCAAAGTAAACAGTGAATAAAAAACTAATAAGACTCCAAGGTGACAATAAGATTTCATGCTCTATAAGCTCCATGATCCAATCATCAAACAACACAAGTATCACGAGGTGGTTCTAAAGACGTGTGATACTTTACCTTTACCCATGTCTCGGAAGATAGCATCTAAAAAATCACTAAAGTACCAAAGCATGGGTGAGTATGAAAATCAGTAGTATTTCCCCAATGACTTCCCTACTCATTCCACTAGGATAGAATGTTTATAAGAATTTGTATAAAATAGTTTATATAAAACAATTTCCCAAAATAGTTTATAACTAAATATAAACAATTATCAAAATTATTTAAAACCAAATGTAAACAAGTGTTATTTTCAACCAATTTACAGCAAGTCACATTTCCATAAAAACAACCAAACAAGGCTTTCAAACCATTTCTCATTAACATTTTGGCATAACCATTCCAGTGTTCACCATACAACCACACATTCATGAAACCTGAAACTCCCTATACTCGCGATCAGTGAGTTATCCTTCCACTAAGCCTTCACTTAGTGGACCACTTTTATGGGGTACTTCACACCTATATCCATCCCAACATTTTTATGGGGGTCCTTTATGACATTATCCATCACAATTTATATGAGAACACACCACAAATCCATGCCAAACCCATGAAAAATCCAAGCGTGTTCAACAATTCAATAAACCCATTATTTTATTGAAAATCCTTATGCAAGGCAATTCAAAAAAACCATTTAATTTCAATAAAAATATTCCTTTTATTGAAAAAATATTAATAAAATCCATGTGCCACAATTCTAGAAAATCCCCATTTTAAAATCCCCATTTTAAAACTAAGAACAAAAGCACATTTTCAAGAACACCATTTTTCCATATTTACACAATTTCCCAAACCATCACTAAAGAGGGTTTTTAATGATTCTTAAAGATCTAATTCATAATAAATTCAACCCAAAATACCCAATTTTAAAGAATTACAATTAGTTATACTAAGAGGAGTTGAGAGTGAAGCCACCTACCTTGAAAGTTTTGATGAAAACCAACAACGGATGAAGAATGCTCACACAATCGGGTTGATTCTCCACGAAACTACTTTATATATCTTCTCCTACCAAAAAAAAGAAAAAATATCATCATATTTGGCATCAAAAATCTTAGATCTACCCATAATGGTAATATATCTGAGAAACCAAGAGGAAAGGAGAAGTAGATCTAAGTAGATCTAAGAAGACATGACAAGAACGATGAAGAACCTCACTTACCACAAGAATCAGGATTGAAACACTAGGGGAGGGATCTAGATTGGTTCCAAAATTCTTGGTATAGGTTATCATATCTTCAATGGAGAGGAATATAAAATTAGGGTAACATAGAAGAAAAATGAGCAAGTTATTTCAAAAACAGTTGAGATCCTATTTCTAAGGATCTAGATTTTACTATGCGCACGGTTATACCACACAGTTAGAAAAACCATGTGCTAACCATGGGCTAGATACTACCTTCCAGACCACCTTGCATGACCTCTTCACACAGTCTCCCTAACTGTGTGCACACCATGCCAAAGATACTTTCCAGAATCTACAACTTCGCACGGTTTCTACTAGGCTTACCGCACGGTTTGGACAAATTGTGCGCAGCCCGTGCGCCTCTACTTTAGTCCCAAAAACTTATTGAAAGTTCTTCCAAATCTCCCATAATTCACCCATACACTTTATAAACATAAAAAGCATAAAGTAAGGGTTACATACCAGAAATTGGGGGTACTATAGAGATTCTGAATGACGTACATAACTCAACCTTATTTATTCACCCAAGGAACACAAAGATGTATCAGGATATCTAGGAGAATTATTGGTTGGTCAATATGAAGAAGGAAATTTTTGAGTATATATAAAAGTGCCTGGTATGTTAGTAAGTGAAGGCTGAAAGAAAAAGTCTATGAGGATGATGCAAACAATACCCATACCAACATGGAAGTGGGAGAACATCACCATGGACTTTGTCACTATACTTCCAAGGACATCTAGAGGAAACAATAGTATATGGGTCATTGTGGATCGTCTTACAAAGATAGTTCACTTTATCATAATTTGAGAGGATTTATAATTGGATCAACTTGCATAGATATATATCAAAGAGGTGGTAAGGATTCATGGAGTACCACTATGTATTGTATTCGATAGAGATATGAGATTCACCTCGAAGTTCCGAAAAAGTCTCTAAAATTCTATAAGTACTGAACTGAACTTCAGTACGGCCTATCATCATCAAAATGATGGCCAATCTAAAAAAACTATTCAGACACTAGAAGACATGTTGAGAGAATTTTCTATGGACTTCAAAGGAGGATGAGACCAATATATTCCACTAGTCGAATTCTCCTACAGTAATAGTTTCCACTCTAGCACCCGAATGACACCATATAAAGCCCTTTATAGAAAAAGGTGTAGAACACCAGCATGCTGGGATGAAGCCGGTGAGCATAAGCTACTAGGATTTGAAATGGCCGAATAAATGGTAGAGAAGGTAAAAACCATTTAGCAGCATATCAAGGCATCCCAAAGTCAAAAAAATATCTATAAATAAAATCTTTAATGAGACCTTGAGTTTAAGTTTGATACATGTCATTTCTCCACATATCTCAATGGAAGAAGGTCATGAGGTTTGGGAAGAAATGAAAGCTAAGTCTCAGGTACATCGGCACCTTAAAGATTCTTGATCATGTTGGAGTTGTGGACTATCGAATAGCACTTCTACCTACCATGTCTAAAGTACATAATTTATTCTACACATCCCTCTTAAGGAAGTATATACCAGACCCTTCACATGTACTCTCTTCAGAGGTGGTATAGTTGGAGAATGATCTTTCTTACGTGGAGCATCCAGTGAAGATCTTGGATTGTAGAGATAAAGTTCTATGCAACAAGACTACTCACATGGTCAAAGTACTTTGGCATAACCATAAGTATGAAGAGTCAACATGGGAACTGGAGGAGGAAATGAAAGAAAAGTACCCACACTTGTTTACAACTTATAACGTAAAATGAAATTTCGAGAGTGAAATTTCATAAGGGTGGAGAATGTAACGAACCAATGTTTTATCAATGAAATTACCTTCTTATAATTATTTATTATAGTATAATCATATAATATAACATATAGAACACAATAAAAACCTTATAAATAAAGAATGAGTGAAATAAAAGGTATCTCTAGAAGTTAAGAAACATATACAAATGAAATATTAACTTGACATTTGGAATTGTAATATGACCCTTATAAATAGTAAACTGACCAATTGAATAGTAACCTCACTAATGAAAGTATAAATAAAATTTATCCATCTTATAAGTGACAATATGATATAATTATATCATAGTATAAGTAAATATTTTAAAAATTACGAATTAAGTGCTGGTATTTTTGTAAGTCATGTGTATTTAATTACAATTTTATGATTAATTTAATAATTTAAAATAAAATTTATTTTAATAAAATGTATTAATAAAGAAGTATTTTGATTACTTATGATTATAAGAAAATTTTAAGAGACCTCAATTAATTTTTCAAAATGGTAGAAAAGCTGTTTTAATTTTTCCCGAATGGCCCGAAGGCCTTCTTTTTTATATTATTATAGATAATCCCTCTTTTAAGGGTTGAAGGGGAACCCGCTGTTTTAATTTTAAAATTTGTATTTTTCAAGTAAATTATGATTTTAATTAAAAATTAAATTTCAAATATTTATAAAATTATTTTTATAAAATGGAGTTCATTTTTTAATTCTACACATCTAGAAATTGTTGGGGTGAATTTTTGAGATTTTTCTAAAATATTTAAATTTTTTGGTAAATAGTAAAATATGAACAATTACAATAAATGCTAAATAAATGAATTTATGCATCATGATTTATTCATTTATGATGTAAATGGCCATTGGTTTGAAATAAAATTCTCTCTTTACTATTTTTGGTCACAATAATCAAGACTATTCATTGTATTGAGCAAAAATATTAAACCAATGATTAAAATAATGGGAAATCCCTTCTCTCCTCCACTATAAATACCACCCCTCTTTACCTCCTCTCCTTATACCTCTAAAGCCTTTTTAATAGTTCAAATTCTGATAAAATCTCTCCCTAAGCCCCTCTACCACGTCTAGGAGCTATTGGTGTCATAAAAAGACCAAAACCTCTCCCCTAAAGAGGATCTCAAGGAAGATATATTCAAGAGGTAAATTCCTCTTTTCTTTTCTTTTATTTTCCTTCAAGTTTCTTTCTTTCTTTTTCTTTTCTCACCTCCTTTCATCCAAATGTTATGATAAATCCAGTACCTTACATGTACTAGAATGTTGTTATGATAATGGAATAATTCACTATCATCTCTCCTTTACCCTCCTTTTATACTAGAAATGAAAACACTATCCAAGATGTGTTAATTTATCACATTCAAAGGTGATGGGTTTTCAATTTCTATTACCATCTTCAATTATGGTCATGAAACCATTTTAATGGTTTAATCAGACCATAATATATTTATTATAACTTATTTAAGGTTATGAAATCTTTTTTTACACATGATATTAATTTATAAATCAAAATGTGTTCGATGTGATAAAAAACCGTCAATTAACCAAAACAGTTATCATTAAAATTTAATATAATGATTCATATTCAATACAAATAACCAAATGAATTTTAGAACCATGTAATATTCTTTATGTTCAGTAATAACATACAAATTCAATTCTGGGTAACCATTCTCATCTTACATGTTTATCCTTACATGTATATAAGTAAACCAATCAAGAAAACCAAGGAAACAAACACTCCAAAACAATGAAATCGAACATATTAACCCATCAAAAAGGTAATGAATGAACTTAATAAGGTTATAATAAATAAATTACATGAATAATAGGTTCTTTAAATATAAATTAATGAATTTAATTTGGTTATTCAGGACATTAAGATCAAGTGAATGACACCATCAGACTTAAGGTAAGAGATTCTACCAAAACCTTCATTATTCCTTCGAGCTGATCTATCTTTATTTTTACCCAAATTAATTTATCTGTTCTTTTTATGTACATATTTTAAATTCTGTGTAAATTCTCTAACCTCATGTATTATGTTCCATTCATCATTCTCTTTTGGGGATATATATGTTTTTAATAGGTTCCCTCAATATTTCCCGATAAGTAAACCCATTTAAGGGAGCTTCCCAAATTCTTACCTAATTTAAAGTGAAATATATAATCTATTTTAAGCCACAAGTATTTTTATAAAACCAATATTTTTATTACAAAAACTTTATTGTTTCACTTCTGGTTTTATATAAAAAATTATTCCCTTTTTTGTTTTAAGTGATCTTTGATATTTTCCCTAAATGAAACTAAAATGTTTTAATTCTAAAGTTTCTTAAAAGATATTTTTACATGTTATCACTTAAAATTGACATAACTTATCATGATATATGACTATTATACCTTATTAATGTCCATTCATGATCTAATTATTTTCTTTCATGGATGATTTTATGATACACCCATTTGTTATGCTTTATGATATGAATATGTTACCCAATTATTACCACAAGTAAACCTTATGTTTATGAATGATTCTATATGTGGAATAAATATTCATGAAAATGTTATGATGGGTACACCCAGATAGCGCTTCAATGCATTGGGTACAATTTAGTCTCATGAGACGTTATGTGCAATGGTCTTGGCGGTTGGCCTTGAATCGTGCTACCATGTTCAATGGTCTTAGTGGTTAACCTTGAATTGTGCTACTCTATGTGAAACAAGCCTTGAATCATGATAAAGTCATGTTTTATGTTTCTACCACATTACTATGACTCCATGATTATATGATCCCATGTTTATATGTTATGATTCCATATGTTCCATGCCTTTTTTATATCACTATGTCATGCCTTATAACCCATGTGCTAAAGCTTTATTCTTATATTCATTCCCTTACTAGGATTTTTAGATCATACCTTTGTTCATAATATCCCCAGGTTATCCTATGAAGATATATGATCACAATGGAATTTAGGATCTCTTTATGAATATTAAATAAAGAAATTTTTTATTTAGTCCCGTGTTTTTAGTTTTATTTACCTAGTCTTCCAAGACACTAGACTTTATGATCCTTGACTTGTAATATAATGCTTTATTATTCTTAAAATCATGTAATGATATGTGTAAAAGGCTAGGTACTCTATACACAACTTTTCAGAGGAGTACATCAGGTAAGTCCTCTCCTTGAAAGTCAGTTAATTGATACTGGTCTAAATAGCCCGAAGGCCTCAGTTTTTATTGATTTTGAATAATACTTATTTTTGAATAGGTTGAGATGAAACCCTTACATGAATCATTGGACCAGAGGTATAAGACCCAGTAAATGACCCGAAGGCCCAAAGACTCGACTACATTGGAACTATCCCTCCCTAAGACCAGGTTTATTGATAATGTCTAGCTCCCACCTCACATGGATAATCGACTATAATTTCCTTATGCAGAGCTGTATAGTTCCTGGTAACAATGGAGATTACCACACCCTCTCTTCATTCCCAATACGATTAGCTCTATTTTGGTGGCTGCTATGTGCTTTGATTCATCTTATAAGGTATGTTTCTGTGTGGGATGACCTGACTGCTTCATGTCCCAAAGGCCCTATGACCTGAAATCCCTATGGATTGGAGTCCTGAAGTGGCCCGTAGGCCATGTTCCCCAAAGGACTATGATGTTATAAAGGCCCAAATCAGATGAATAGTTTCTCTATTATAGTACCACTACAATACCTGATATAGTGACCCCAAAATAATCCTCCACCAGGATTTTATCCCGGGCTTCGTGCAGGATTACAAGTTGTGTTAACCACTCAAAAAACACCCCAACTACATTAATTAATACTAAGTTGGGTAAATTGACCACTATAGTGAGGGAGATTGCTTTGGATCAAAATACATCTCAATGCATTCCTATGAGACCATGTGGAATTTTAACTGAACCATACCACCCTACCAATTGTTTCCCCAATTGAAAGAGATAGAGGAGTGTGAAACCATATTCCCTGGTAGGCCATATCAGTAGCAACAACAACCAAATCCCCCAAAAAAAGTATGATTCCTTTGCGCTAGTATACAACCAATGGTGGAAATATCACTTAGACATGAGATATGGATTTGGATAACAACAAATCCCTATTTTCAACAAATCTTCTAACAACCTCCGACATACCAACAAGGTTTTCAACAACCCCAAAAGAGATTCAAATGCCAAGAATCTATAAGTCAAAAACAAAAAGGGTTATCCCAAATAAAGGTAGATTCTAATACTAACAATCTTATGAAACAAATTATTCTTAATAAACATAATGAGTTGAAGAGTTAGGATATGGAGTTGAGGGAGCTAAGATGAAAATGAGCCAAATTTCCACAACCCTCCATGAACTGTTAAGTATGAACTTTAGAAAATATTCCTTCCTAACCTAGTCCAAATTCCAAGGGGAATGTTTGTTCCATCACCTTCAGAAATGGGAAGAAAAAAATTGACACATATTCTCCTATCTATCTACTAGGATTCACCTCAACCTTAGAGAATCCCCATTCAAGGCTAATCGATGAGAAGCCAAAGCATAAAGACAAAGGTAAGAATTTTTTTGATGATGTTATTCCTAAAACCATTCCATTTCTGAATAGAGTTTTGAAAACCAAGAATATGGGGTGAATATGCGATGTAAAAATAGGTTTTGGATATATTCAAGTATGTTGAGCTCAACATCCCTCTACTTGAAGTAATCAAGAAAATTACAAGGTATGCTAAGTTTCTAAAAGAAATGTGTAATAATAGAAGAGGTCTAAAGGGAAATGAGAAGATCAAATTTTGGAGGAATGTATTTTCACTCATCACTCCAACCTTGGCGGTGCTGAAAAAGTTAAAGAACCCCAATTAATTAACTATTCCATGAACTATAGTGGATTTTCACTTTTCTGATGTTTTATGTGATTTGGGAGATTCAATAAATGCAATGCCTCACTTTGTTTTCTCTTCTTTACATATTGGTGAGTTTAAACCAACCGGAGTATTCATGCAATTAGAAAATAGAGCTACAACATATTCAATAGGATTCCTTGAAGATGCACTTGTTCAGGTAAGGGACATGATCTTTCCTATGGATTTCTACATGATGAATATAGAGGATGATCTTGTAAGATCTCATTATTCCATCATTTTTGGAAGACCCTTCCTCAAAACTACTAAGAAAATCATAAATATCCATGATAATACACTTTATATGGATTTTGGAGATGAGATTGTAAGATTTAACATTTTAGACTCAATGAAGTACCCCTCAGAAGACCATTTTTCTCTTTTCATCTCCCATTCTGATCCATATTGAGATGATTATTCAAATAATGATTTTCAATTTTTTCAAATGGGGATAATTCCATGCTTAAGGAGATTTTTAGTATTGGATATAACTTGATGTCTTAGAACATTTCTACACTTTTTTCCAAGATAATTCCTCTCTGGTAACTAATTTTGTTGTGGATTCTAATGTTGGGCATGTAATTTATTATTATTACATGGTTTTTGATTTTACAAATAGATTTGATGCATTATTCACTGATGTTGATGATGTATATTCATACCAGAACATACATTGTTCACATATCTCACTTCAAATATCATGTCCATTAGTACAACACCCACCCAAACAGGATATTAAAACATTTCTCCAAAATTTGAAATATTCATACCTATTGAATGATGAAAAATATCCTGTAATAATTGATAATAATCTCCACACCGAATAAGAAAAAATAATTTTAAACCTTTTAAGGGAGAATATTAGGACATTTTGGTGAACCTTAGTATACATACCAGGTATTATCCCTTCCATTTGTATGCATATGATTATTTTAGAGGATGAGGGTAAACTAGTTAGATAGCCACAAAGGAGACTTAACCCCACATTATTTGAAGTTGTAAAGAAAGATGTGAAAAATTGCTTGAGTCAGGTATCATTTACTCCATTTCTAACTCTCAGTGGGTTAGACCTGTCTATGTTGTATAGAAAAACCATATTCACTGTTATAAAAAAATTAAAATGATGATTTAGTTCCCATGAGAGTGAAAAATAGTCAGCGAGTGTGCATAGATTATAGGAAACTGAATCAATCCACTCGCAAGGACCATTTAACTCTTTTATTAACTGATCAGTTACTTGAGATATTTATAGGTAGGACACACTATTTATTCTTATATTGTTTCTATGGATATTTTCAGGATCTTATTGTAGAAGAGGACTGGGAGAAGATGACATTCACCTACCTGCTCAGTACGTTTTCTTACCAAAGATTCCATTTGGACTTTATAACACCTAGATACCTTCCAGAGATGCATGGAGAGTATATTTTCTTATTTACTTTAGACTTTCATGGAGGTATTTATGGATGATTTTACTATGTAAAATTCCCCATTTTATGAGTTTCTCTTGAATTTGGGAAATGTGTTGCATCGTTTCATTAAAAAAAATATTATTTTTCAACTTTTATAAATTTCATTTCATGGTAGTGAAGGGAATTTTCCTAGGTCATGTAGTGTAACAACATGAAGTTGAGGTTGATAGATCTAAGGTATACATTATTTTATCCTTTACATATCTTATATGTGTGTGTGATGTTCAATCATTCCTTAGACATGCTAGTTTTTATCGATGCCTCATCAGTGATTTTAGTAAGATCACTCTAACCTTATATCAATTGCTTCAAAAAGATATTAACTTCTTTTTTGATGATTCATTTTGGGTATCATTTGATAATATAAATAAGTTTCTGACCACTCCATTGATCATATAGTCCCCACGGTGGGAGCTTCCATTCGAGATTATGTGTGACTCTTCAAACTTCATAGTTGGAGAAGTCTTATCCTAGGGGATGGAGGGACATTATCATGTGATCTATTATTCTTCAAGGAGATTGGATTCAGCCTAAGAAAACTACAAAACCATAGAAAATTATTTTCTTACTGTCATATTTGATTTAGATAAATTCCATTCTTATTTATTAGTCTCTAAAGTAGTAGTTTTTTCTGGTCATGTTGATTTGAGGTAACTCTTGAAGAAACCAGATGTGAAGCTTAGAATTATCCATTGGATGTTCCTTATTCAAGAGTTTTATATCTAGATAAAGGAAAAGAATAGATAATATAACTTAGTGGAATAACACATGAGTAAGATCACTCACACACTAGAGGATGACACCTTGTAATAGGTACCACTTTAGGACACATTTCCCAATGAGCATCTTTATGCACTCTAAAATACACATCCTTGGTATTCTGATTTAGTTAACTACCTTTTTGCCTATGAAATTATTGAAAATATAAAGAAACACCAAGTCCAAAAATTGAAAATTATGTCTTGATATTATGGGTGGGATGACCCATACCTTTGGTGCGTGTTTAGTGACCATATTATTAGGAGATGTATCCATGATCATGAGTTTGAGTCAATTTTACATTTTTCCATGCATTTAATTTAAATGGAAACATTGGCCCCCAAAAAACATATAGTAAGGTCTTAGACTTGGGTTTATATTGTCCTAGTTTTTTCTATGATGCCCATGTTCTTTCTAAGTCATTTTCACATTTCAAACACACTGGTAACATTTATAAGAGACATGAGATACCTCAACAACCCATATTATTATGTGATATTTTTTATGTATGTGGCATCGGTTTTGTGGGTCCATTTCCTAGATCATTTGATTTATTATATATAATTATTTCTGTTTATTATGTTAGTAAATGGGCAGTGTCCAAGGCTACTAGGACTGATGATTCTCATGTTGTAGTCAATTTTTTAGGGTACAATTTTTTTGCATGTTTGGAATATTTAAGGCTATCATAAGTGACCAATTGTTAAAATTTTTCAATTAAAATTTGGTTTCCCACATTCATAATTATGGGTTTACACACAAAACTTCTACTCCATATCACCCCAAACAAATGGAAAATCTGAATATTCAAATCAGGATTTGAAACAAATTTTGGAGAAAAATGTGTAGCCGAATAGAAAGGATTGGAGTAAGTGCTTGGATGATTCGATTTGGTCTTATAGGATGGAATAAAAGAATCTCATTGGTATGTTTCTATTTAGGATTGTTATGGAGAAATTCTTTTATCTCCCTATGGAAGATGAACATTATAAATTTTGGGTGATAAAGAAGTGCAACATTGATTTAGAACAAGTAGGAGAACAAAGGAAGCCACAACTTCAAGAGCTTGAGGAGATTCAATTATCATCATATGAGAACTCAATAATCTATAAAGAGTAGGAAAAATAAATAAATGATAAGATGATCCAGAAAAGGGAGTTTTATGAGGGAGGAAAAGTTTCATGAGGGAGTTTCATGAGGGAGTTCATGACTGAAGTTGATGCCTGATAAGTTGCATTCCAGATGGTTAGATCATTATATAATCTATATTGTTTTTACTTATGGTGTAGTGGAGATCACGCAAGAGGACACATGAAGGATATTTATAGTCAATGTAAAATGGTTAGAGCAATACATTGAGGGACTTCCCACATATGCAGTTGATTTCATCACACTACATGACTTCATTATCACTTGATAATATCAGTCTGTCCCTAACCCTTTCACTTTTATATTATTTTTCCTATTTTAAATTCTACATTTCATATTTATATATCATATCATAGGTTCAAATTAAATAAAATGTAATATTTTAAGTGTGAGAGAGGGTAAAACATTTTGGTTAACTTCTTTAGTTTTTTTATTCGTGTGTGATTTGTGTTTTTTTCAAAAAATAAAATAAAATAAAAATACCATGTAACATGCTCATTTACATGTGAAAAATATGAAAAATTCATTTTTAAATTTTCAAAATTAATTTTAACCATGATAAGTATGAGTAATATTTCATCATTAAAGGTTTATTTTTAGGAAAATGGAATTTGTTAATGATATGATTGGTTGTGACATTATAAAACCTTTTAGATTTTGAAACCATTATTTTTGATATTTTTTCATAGTAAATTGTGTCATTGATATCTCCACATAACTTTACATGAAACCATGACTTGTGGAATTTTTCCTACTCAATTTAATGCATAGTCAAGTTAGGTATTTTTTTAATCTTAGATCAATGGTTGATCTATACATTATTTTCTCTTCCAATCAATTTCATTACTGTACCTAATTGACCTACATGTGTGTACCGGATATCTGATAGTTTTATGTCTTAAAAAATCAAAAACAAAAAAAAACAAAAAAAATTATATATTATTTTAATAAAGAGGGGGGCAATGAACTGTATAACATATGTGGATATCTAGGTCGGGATATTAGGATTTAAATTTCGAGAATGTTTAAGTGGGTGGATCTTGAAATTTGATTGCAAAGGAATATAGAACAATTTAAATGGAATTTAACTAGATAAGAAAACATGTTTTACTTGACTTGAATATACTGAATAAATGGTGGATATATGAGCCTGAAATGGTTGACACACACACTTGGGGAATTAATTCCATAATAGGCCTATAATTGTTTCTCTATGATTAGTATCATTAATCTCACTGGATTTTTTTGATACATTTTATAAGAAATGAATTTAAAATTTATTGAGATTGACTTTTTGAAGAGATTAATACTTTTCCTATATTACCATTATGGATTGGGAAATATAAACATGAGAAAGAGCGCTGTCGTGGGCGCCCTCAAATGATTAGTGTGATTTTTGGGTACTTAGGTGCAGCAGAGTGGCTGACCAAGGTCGTCTCTCAAAGGAGGAAGTGAATTAAAACAATTTTTAGAGGTATTCTAGAAATAAAATAAAAGAGAATAAAAATACTACTTGAAAGGATGAGGGTGGTTGTTTATAATTTATGAATCTAGAAGAAGTTTGCTGGAAGAAGATTGTATTTTTTTTGTTTTTAGTTTTGAAATGAAGTTCGATTCAAATGACACAACAAGATGATGTTTTTTTAGAAATCTATTTAAAAGGCGTAATCAATCTAACTCTACCTCTTCACTTTATTATTAATCATTATCATTTAAATTAACATTCACTTAATTATGATCCCTTAATTTGTTAAATCCCGAACCCTACGAGAATTAACTTTACCACGAAGATGATGTGAATTTAACCCTAGGCTAACTTCAGAACATGCAATCGCAGCACCCTGCTTTGATTGATGTTCTAAGATTAGCTTATGGTTAGTGGTAAATTAAGGCACATATACATTCTGGAAATGAGGATGAATTTTGTTTAGGGATTATAGTTTAACTCTACAAATTTATCCCGTGTGGTCTTGTATTACCGATTAAGATCGCGCTCTCACAATTTACACAAAATCCCGACCTCGCGTGTTTTTGTGTTAATTGTTCAATTGATTGCTTAGTTTCTTACAATTTAAAAAAACAATTCATGGATCATATTAAGTGAATTAAAGTAGCTCATTGATTCAAAATAATTAAATGAATAGGGTAGAAGATAGATCAATTACTAAAAGACTACTCTTCCATGGGTGGCGTAATCATCGTAGAAGCGTTTTGCATGTGCAAAGGTTTAAAATGGGTATAACCCAATAACGCTTCTACTCAAGAATTCCAGCCCAATTAGGAAGATTAAGAGAAGAAGAAATTTAAACAAAACAGAAGAAAAGAGAAGAAATAAAAGAAGAACAAAGAATTTTATTACATAAACAAAATCATTACAACATGAAGGAGAAGAAGAAGGCTTCGTCGAAGGGATCCTTGCTTCAAGAGCTACCCTTATTGAAATGGTTGGAGAATTGGAGTGGATCCACTTATCCTCTGCCCTAAACTTCCCAATGCACGTCCCAACCCCTCCAAATGATAAAAACTCCAATTTATAGAGGGGAGGGTAGGAGAGGTTACAAGTGGTTTCAAGTGTGAATGTGGAAATTCGGCCAAATATTTTATACCAACTTACACCGACCATTTGACCACCAAAACGCGTGAATTGGACGGCCTTCCAGAAGGATCAAATGTGCGGATATGTGTCTTCTATCTCCTCTCCAAATTTGAGCTCAATAAAGGCCCAAATGAAGGAGTTATGACCTAAATACAGAATCTTATCCATTATGGAGAGCCCAGCCCAACTTTGACTTCATGGCCCAATTTCAACAACCAAATGAACTCTTTAACTCTAGTGTCCTGAATAAAAGTTGTAGATAATTAAGTTAGGAACACTGTTACAAAATTTAAAAATCAAATAATAAATATAAAATATTTATATTCGAAATACTACAGTGAACTATAAAGGGTAAAACTGGAATTTTCATCAAATATTCAAATGAATGATCTAATCCCAAATATTTTATAAATAAACATATTTAACACAATGTGAGGAAATTATATCATTTATTATCAATAAAATATTCAATAAAATAGTGTTTTATCAACTCCCCCACACTTACCCTTTTGCACACCTGGGAAAAACCTCATATCAAGTAAACATCAATATCAAATCAAAACCAATTTTAAAACACATATCCTTGAGATCAATCAATTTACCACCAAGAATCAAAAGATATCACGCCTCATTAAAAACATTATTTCAAGTTCTCCATTTATATCATTCAATATATTTCCACTTCATTTATCCTCCCATGCACAAAACACTTACCTCGCTTGAATTTTCTCTCATCACTCAAATATCAATTTTTTTTGCAATGTCTTTCTCATCCAAACTCATACAAGGGTCACCATAGGCTTGATAGATTCCTACATCACTACCCGATGTGAGTCAATGACATATGTTTATCATGAGGACTTTTCAGGGTTGTTCTGTGGCTTTCGGTTGGTAGGATTAAGATGTGAAAAACTCTGAGGCTGAATGAGGAGGGCTTGACTCTTTTGAAGCAAAATTGCATTAATCTAATTTTCACTTAAATATAGTCTTCTATTCAATCCCCATAGTATCAATTCAGCTCCATCATCATGAAAAGTCATGAAATGTTTACACCATTCATCATTTCAGCATAAAAAAATGTCAATCTTCTCAAACATGATTTTCTTGAAAGCTCCAGATGGGCACATCTTTCCACCTCAATTAGAAGCTCCAGAAAAGGCACAGTTTCACTTGTCATGAAAGCTCCAGAAAAGGCACAACTTTCAATATAATGACTTTCTTTACTAGCAAACACATCTCTTTAGAATTTAATTTTCCACCCAAAGTATCACATAATGTGGTGGCACAACACAAGACAACTTCCCCCACACTTAAGCTCAACTAGATTATGCAATTTCACTTCAAGAGTTGGTTGGATGGGGAAAATTGGCTTGTAATGTGGCTAACCTAACAGGATATGCATGGATTCTAAGGGCTAAAAGGATTAAATATTCAAGGTAGGCCATTATAAAAAAGGATTCTTTGAAATAGGGGATTTAATACCAAACAAATGCCTCAATCATTTAAACATATGTACCTCAAACCCTCAAGTTTTGACAGGAATAGATCAAATTCTGGTTAAATCAAGCATGGTTTGGTTCTTTCAAGAAGTGAGGTGAATGTAAAGAATATGAAAATAATGGTTCAGAAGCCTCACGGGAAAGTGATTTCAAATATAAAGACAGTGATATTGGCATGGGATTCAAAATTCAGCGTACTTTTCATGAAATTACTAAATATTTGAACTTGAAACAAAGTCATTTCAGCATTCATTTAAGATTAGTTTCAAGGGGTAAATTTTTTCACTTATTGATATGGATTTAAAAATGGTGATGAGAATCATTTCAGCTCAAAAGTTTCAAAAACACACAGAAAATTGTAAAATAAACACACAAAATTTGAAAAACACACAAATTTTTTTTTGGTTTTTTTTTAACAGGAAAGCAATTGAAATTACTAAACTAAAAGGTTCCCTCCCCCACACTTAAAATATTGCATTGTCCTCAATGTGAACCTATGAGATGATATATGCACATGAAATGCATAATTTTTAAATAGGACAAATAATATAAAAGTGAAAGGGTTAGGAACAGCCTGATGTGCTCAAGTGATGATGGGGTCATGCAGTGTGATAAAATCCACTGCATCAGTAGGAAGTCCCTCAATATATCTCTTCAAATGTTTCCCATTGACTGTAAAGCTCCTTCCAGTGTCCTCTTGTGTGATCTCCACTACACCATATGGAAAAACATTAGTCACAACATAAGGACCTAACCATCTGGAACGCAACTTACCAGGCATCAGCTTCAGTCGTGAACTGTAGAGAAGGACTTTCTCTCCAACATAAAACTACCTTTTTTGGATCATTTTGTCATGAGCTTCTTTTGATCTTTCCTTGTAGAGCCTTGATTTCTCATATGATGACAGTCGAATCTCCTCAAGCTCTTGAATTTGCAACTTCCTTTGAATTCCAGCTTGGGCCAAATCCATGTTGCATTTCTTTATAGCCCAATATGCCCGATGCTCAACTTCCACGGGGAGATGACATGCTTTCCCAAAAACAATCCGAAATGGGGACATACCAATGGGGGTCTTGTATGCTGTCCTATAAGCCCACAATGCATCATCCAAGCGCTTGCTCCAATCCTTCCTATTTGGCTGCACGGTTTTCTCCAAGATTTGTTTCAACTCACGATTTGAAACCTCAGCCTGGCCATTTGTTTGGGGGTGGTATGGTGTTGATGTTTTGTGTGTCACCCCATACTTTCAAAGGAGGGAAGAAAAATTCCTATTGCAAAAGTGTGTCCCTTGGTCACTGATGATGGCCTTTGGTACTCCAAACCTGCAGAAAATTTGAGCCTTGACAAAATCCACTACAACATGAGAATCGTCAGTCCTGGTGGCCTTGGCCTCCACCCATTTACTAACATAATCAACAGAAACCAAAATATACAAAAATCCAAATGAACTAGGAAAAGGACCCATAAAATCAATGCCCCATACATCAAAAATCTCACAGAATAGTATGGGTTGTTGGGGCATCTCATGTCTCTTAGAAATGTTCCCAGTGTGTTGGCAACGAGAGCATGACTTACAAAACACATGGGCATCATGGAATAATCTAAGCCAATATAATCCAGAGTCCAAAACCTTCCTAGCTGTCCGTTGGGGTCCAAAGTGTCCACCACAAGCAAGTGTATGACAGAAATGCAAAACAGACTCAAACTCATGATCGGGAACACACCTCCTAATGACTTGGTCACTACACATGCACCATAAGTATGGATCATCCCAAACATAAAATCTTGACTCACTCTTTAATTTTTGGACTTGATGTTTCTTTAAATTTGCAGGGATTTCAGAAGCAACAAGGTAGTTAACTAAATCAGCATACCAAGGATGCGTACCTAAGATGGTATAGAGATGCTCATCGGGGAAAGTGTCCCGAAGTGGTACCTGGTCCAAGGTGTCATCCTCTAGTGTGTGATTAATCCTACTCATGTGGTCCGCCACCAAGTTTTCTGACCCCTTTTTGTCCTTTATCTCGATGTCAAACTCTTGAAGAAGGAGCATCCAACGGATAAGTCGTGGCTTTGCATCTGGATTCTTCAGGAGGTACCTCAAAGCTGTATGGTCAGAAAAAACAACTACTTTAGAGCCCAATAAATATGAACGGAATTTATCTAAAGCAAATATGACAGCAAGAAACTCCTTTTCTGTGGTTGTGTAATTTGATTGGGCTGAATCCAGTGTCCTTGATGCATAGGCGATCACATGTGAACGCCCCTCCACCCTCTGAGATAAGACAGCTCCAACCGCGAAGTTGGAGGCGTCACACATAAGATCAAATGGAAGGTCCCACCGTGGGGGCTGTATGATAGGTGGAGTGGTCAGACACTTCTTTAGCTCATCAAAGGAAGTCCTACAAGAATCATCAAACACAAAATCAGAATCTTTTTGAAGTAATTGTGACATAGGAAGAGCGATCTTACTAAAATCTTTGATGAAGCGCCGATAAAATCCTGCATGCCCTAGGAAAGATCTAACATCACGCACACATGAAGGATATGGTAAGGATGAAATAATGTCTACCTTAGATTTATCAACTTCAATGCCATGTTGTGAGACTATATGACCTAAGACAATTACCTTTTCGACCATGAAATGAAATTTTTCAAAATTTAAGACCAGATTCTTCTCAATACAACGATGCAACACATCACCCAAACTAGAGATACATTCATCAAATGAGGACCCATAAACTGTAAAATCATCCATAAATACCTCCATGCAGGTCACAATGAAATCTGAGAAAATACTCACCATGCATCTCTGGAAGGTACCTGGGGCATTGTAAAGTCCAAATGGCATCCTTCGGTAAGCAAAGGTACCGAATGGGCAGGTGAATATTGTCTTCTCCTGGTCCTCTGCTGCAATGGGAACCTGAAAATAGCCAGAAAATCCATCCAAGAAACAATAGTGTGTCTTCCCAGCTAGTCTCTCAAGCACCTGGTCAATGAATGAAAGTGGGAAATGGTCCTTACGAGTGGATTGATTTAGTTTCCTATAATCGATACACACTCGCCAACTGTTTTGTACTCTCACAGGAACTAACTCATCTTTTTCATTTTTTATAACAGTGAAACCAGTTTTCTTTGGTACAACCTGAATAGGGCTAACCCATTGTGAGTCAGAAATAGGGTAAATGATACCCGCCTCAATTAATTTTTCAACTTCTTTCTTAACAACTTCTAGGAGGGTGGGATTAAGTCTCCTTTGTGGCTGTCTCACCAGTTTAGCCCCATTCTCCAAGAGAATCCTATGTATGAAAATGGAGGGGCTAATACCTGATATGTCTGCCAATGTCCAACCAATTTCCCTAATGTTATCTCTCAAAAGATTCAAAAGTTTTTCTTCATGTTCAAAAGAGAGATTGTTATCAATTATGACAGGTAATCTATCACCACTGAGCAAGTATGCATATTTGAGATTTGGGGGCAATAGCTTGAGTTCCAATGTAGGTGGGTGATGTATGGATGGAGAAATTGATGCAACAGACATATCTGCACAATGAACATCAGTATCAGAACAAAAATCATCACAATCAGAGAATAAAGCACCAAATCCATCAGTATACTCAATAGCCATGTCATAATCAGAGTTCACATGTTCAAAATCAGAATATGATTCCATTTCAAAATCAAATCTTAGAGAGTCTTGTTCCTTAAAAATGGGTGTAGAAGTATTCTTAGACATCAAACTAGAACCAATACTCATAATCTCCCTAAGCATAGGACAATCCAATTTTATGATGTTTTTACTTTGTGGTTCAAAATGGGAGATAACAAAAGCAGAATGGTCCTCTGAGGGGTACTTCATGGAATCCATAACATTAAATATCACAACTTCATCTCCAAACTCCATGGAAAGTGTACCCTCATTGACATTTATGATAGTTTTTGTAGTTTTGAGGAAGGGTCTACCTAAGATAATGGGGGCATGAGAACTTACCTGATCATCCTCCATGTTAAGCACATAGAAGTCTGCTGGAAAGATCATGTCTCTTACCCGAACAAGTACATCCTCAAGAACTCCCGCTGGATATACCGTAGCTCTATTCGCCAATTGCACCACTACTCTTGTTGGCTTCAACTCACCAACCTGCAATGAAGAGAATACAGAGTGAGGCATCACATTTATTGAATCTCCTAAATCACAAAGAGCATCAGAGAAGTGCAACTCCCCTATAGTACATGGGATGGTGAATGTCCCGGGATCTTTGCACTTTGTTGGCATTGCTAGAGTTGGTGTAATGAGTGCCGAGACATTCCTTCCAAGGTTGATCCTCTCATTTCCCTTGAGCCCTCTTCGATTAGTACAAAGTTCTTTTAAGAATTTCGCATACCTTGGAATTTGCTTAATGGCTTCAAGTAGAGGAATGTTGATCTCCACACGCTTGAATGTGTCCAAAACCTCCTTTTGCATTGCTTATTCAGCCATCTTCTTGGTTTGAACAACCCTGTTTGGAAAAGGAAGGGGTTTAGGAGGTACATCATCAATCTTTTTCTTACCTTTATCTTTCTCCTTGGATTGCTCATCAGTTGGTATGGAATGCGGCTTCTCTAGAGTAGAGGTGAATCCCGGTGGAATGGTAGGTCCAGATGTATCATTCATTTGCTTCCCACTTCTCAATGTGATGGCACTAACATTCCCCTTTGGATTTGGAGTGGGTTGGGAAGGTAGATTTCTAGAATTCTTACTCACAAGTTCATGGAGGGCGGTGTCAATCTGACTCATTTGAGTCTTCAACTCTCTCAGCTCCGAACCTTGACTCTTCAGCTCATTCTGTTGATTAAGAACAATTTGTTTCAAAAGATCATCAGTGTTAGAGTCTACCTTGTGTTGGATATTCCCTTTTTGCTGACTTGTTGATGTTTGAGCTTCGAATCTCCTTTGGGGTTGTTGGAAACCCTGTTGGTAAGGTGGAGGCTGCTGGAAGTTTGGTTGAAAAGGGGGACTTTGTTGTTGTCCAGAGCCATAACTCATGTCCGCTTGATCTTTCCACCCTTGGTTGTATGCTGGAGCAATTTAATTAAACTTCTTTTGGGGATATGGTTGTTGTTTCTGCTGAAATGGTCTCCCAGGGAACACTGCTGCACAATCTTCTGTCTCTTGTAGTTGTGGGCAACAGTCAGTTGGGTGGCTTGTCTCAGTGCAAATTCCACATGGCCTCGAAGGAGGGGGTTGAGATGTATTTTTGAGCCAATGCAATCTGCCTCACCATATTTGTTAATTCTTCTAACTTAGTATCAATCAAATGACTTTGAAGAGAAGAAGTACTTACTTGATGTACTCCTCGAACATGTGGTGTAACTCTATCACCGAATTGTTGAGAGTTTTGGGCCATTTTGTTGATCAATGCTCGTGCAGCTACTGGTGTCTTGTCCACCAATGCTCCTCCAGCAGCAGCATCCACCATGATCCTCTCCATGGGTGTGTGTCCTTCATAGAAGTACTGGATGAGTAGTTTCTCACTGATTTGGTGATGTGGGCAGCTTGCACACAACTTCTTGAATCGCTCCCAGTACTCATACATTGACTCCCCTTGTGCTTGATTGATCCCCGACATCTCCTTTAGAATGGATGTGGTCCTTGATGCTGGAAAAAATCTTTTCAAGAAAAGACGTTTCAAATCATTCCAACATGTTACATCTTCAGGTTGCAAGTAATACATCCAATCTTTTGCAGCTCCATCAAGTGAGAATGAGAATGCTCTTAATTTTATTTGATCTTCAGAAACATTTCTTGGTTTAAGGGTTGAGCAAACCACATTAAATTCTTTCAAATGTTTATTGGGATCCTCACCAGAGAGGCCATGAAACTTTGGAAGTAAGTGAATTAACCCAGATTTTAGTTCAAAGTCTGATTCGAGATTTGGGTATGCAATACAATTTGGTTGATAGTTAACATCAGGTGCAGCCAATTCTCGAATGGTTCTATTAAGTTCATTTCCATTGTTTCCAGCCATTGGTTCCTCTTTTATGTTTGAATTTGAATTTCTTCCAATTTCAATGTTTCCAGAAGAGAGGAATTCACCAACTGGTTGAATATTGAAACTTCCCGTAGATTGAGAATGTCTGATTCGTTCCCTAAGGCTACGTTCAATCTCAGGGTCAAGATCTAAGAGATCTTTGGGATTAGTTCGTGTCATAGATCAAATAAAAATGAAAAGAAAGAAGGTGGACCATAGTAAAATAAAAATGAGAAGTTTGAGTTTATGGTCCAAAGAGAAGTAGAAGAAAATAAAAGAAGAAGAAGAAAAATCAGATTGGGTAAAGAAGGAAGAAAGAAGAGAGGAAGAGAATAAAATGTAAAATAAAATAAATACCTCTAATTGGTTGAAATAATTACTTGCCTCCCCGGAAACGGCGCTAATTTTAAAGAGCGCTGTCGTGGGCGCCCTCAAATGATTAGTGTGATTTTGGGGTACTTAGGTGCAGCAGAGTGGCTGACCAAGGTCCTCTCTCAAAGGAGGAAGTGAATTAAAACAATTTTTAGAGGTATTATAGAAATAAAATAAAAGAGAATAAAAACACTACTTGAAAGGATGGGGGTGGTTGTTTATAGTTTATGAATCTAGAAGAAGTTTGCTGGAAGAAGATTGTATTTTTTTTGTTTTTAGTTTTGAAATGAAGTTCGATTCAAATGACACAACAAGATGATGTTTTTTTAGAAATCTATTTAAAAGGTGTAATCGATCTAACTCTACCTCTTCACTTTATTATTAATCATTATAATTTAAATTAACATTCACTTAATTATGATCCCTTAATTTGTTAAATCCCGAACCCTACGAGAATTAACTTTACCACGAAGATGATGTGAATTTAACCCTAGGCTAACTTCAGAACATGCAATCGCAACACCCTGCTTTGATTGATGTTCTAAGATTAGATTATGGTCAGTGGTAAATTAAGGCACATATCCATTCTAGAAATTAGGATGAATTTTGTTTAGGGATTATATTTTAACTCTACAAATTTATCCCGTGTGGTCTTGTATTACCGATTAAGATCGCGCTCTCACAATTTACACAAAATCCCGACCTCGCGTGTTTTTGTGTTAATTCTTCAATTGCTTGCTTAGTTTCTTACAATTTAAAAACACAATTCATGGATCATATTAAGTGAATTACAGTATCTCATTGATTCAAAATAATTAAATGAATAGGGTAGAAGATAGATCGATTACTAAAAGACTACTCTTCCATGGGTGGCGTAATCATCGTAGAAGCGTTTTGCATGTGCAAAGTTTTAAAATGGGTATAACCCAATAACGATTATACTCAAGAATTCCAAACCAATTATGAAGATTAATAGAAGAATAAATTTAAACAAAACATAAGAAAAGAGAAGAAATAAAAGAAGAACAAAGAAGTTTATTACATAAACAAAATCATTACAACATGAAGGAGAAGAAGAAGGCTTCGTCAAAGGGATCCTTGCTTCAAGAGATACCCTTATTGAAATGGTTGGAGAATTGGAGTGGATCCACTTCTCATCTGCCCTCAACTTCCCAATGCACGTCCCAACCCCTCCAAATTAGAAAAACTCCAATTTATAGAGGGTAGGGGAGGAGAGATTACAAGTGGTTTCAAGTGTGAATGTGGAAATTCAGCCAAATATTTTATTCCAACTTGAACCGACAATTTTACCACCAGAACGCGTGAATTGTCCGGCCTTCCAGAAGGATAAAATGTGAGGATATGTGTCTTATATCTCCTCTCCAAATTTGGGCTCAATACAGGCCCATATGAAGGAGTTATGGCCGAAATACAGAAGCTTATCCATTCTGGCGAGCCCAGCCCAACGTTGACTTCATGGACCAATTTCAACAACCAAATGAACTCTTTAGCTCTAGTGTCCTGAATAAAAGTTGTAGATAATTAAGTTAGGAACACTTTTACAAAATTTAAAATTCAAATAATAAATATAAAAATATTTATATTTGAAATACTACAGTGAACTATAAAGGGTAAAACTGGAATTTTCATCAAATATTCAAATGAATGATCTAATCCCAAATATTTTATAAATAAACATATTTAACACAATGTGAGGAAATTATATCATTTATTATCAATAAAATATTCAATAAAATAGTGTTTTATCAACATGCATATCATGTAATAATTTTATGGAATACATGACATGTAACTTTTCCCAGGAGTTCCCAAGGTTAAGTGAGGGGGAGTTGATAAAACACTTTTTTATTTAATATTTTTTTGACAAAAAATTACATAATTTATTTATATTGTGTTAAATATGTTTATTTATGGAATATTTGGGATTAGATCATTCATTTTCAAATTTAATAAAAATTCCAGTTTCAACCCTTCAAAGCGTACTGTAGTATTTTGGCCATAAATAATTTTCTATGGATTATTTGAACTTTAAATTTAATAAAATAATTCTTAACTTAATTAGATATAAATTTCATTTAGATCATCTGAGCTGGATCTTACATTTCATTGGATTAAATGATCCATAAAGTCAAAGATGAACCAGACTTGTCAAATTGGACACTAATTCACCATTTGAGATATATCATCTACATATGGGCTTGTATTGGTCTCAAATTTATACAATATATATATATATATATATATATATGAATCAATTCCTCAAAAATAATACTTATTTAAGGATATATGGTTAATGTGGTTTGGAGGTCAACAAGTCGGTGAAATTTGGATTAAAATATTTTACTGAATTTTCCCATTCACACATGTAACCTATTGTAACCCTAGAATCCCCTCCCATGTATAAATGTGTATTTTTATCCATTTTATGGGGTTGTATGTAAATTATTATATTTTTGTTAGGGGGTAAATGGTTTCACTCTATTTTTCCATGCATTTCAAAAGAAATAGCTCTTGAAGCAAGTAATCAAAGCCTCCTTCTTCTTCTTCTTCAGGTTGTAATGTTTGTTTTTTTTGTAATAAAATCTCCATTTATCTTCTATTTATTCAGTTATTTTAAATTTACTTCTTTCATTTACTTATTTGGTATGTAAATAAAGAGTATAAGTGAGATTGGGTTATTCCCTTTCTATACCTTTTCACATGCAAAATGTTTCTACGATGACTATACCACCCATAAAAGAGTATTTTTTTAGTAATATATATTATTATAACTTTATTAACTTATTTGTTTTTGAATCAATGAGATATTTTAGTTCAATTAATATGATCTAGTTTTTTTTAACTTAAAAGAAACAAAAAAATTGAACAATTAACACAAATCATGTGGGGTCGAGTAATGTGTGTATTGTGAGAGCGCGATCTTAATCGATGAAACAAAATAACTTGTGAGCAATTTATAGAGTTTAAATAAAATCCAAAAACTCAATCCATCCACATTTATATAATGAATATATGCTCTAATTTAACACTAACTATAAGATAGTCTTATAACATCAATCAAAATGGGGTGTTATGATCACACATTATGAAGCTAGCATTGGGTTTAATTCATTTCATCTTTATGGTTAAGTTGATTCTCATAGGGTTCGAGGGTTAAAAAATAAGGGGATCATAATGAAGTGTATTTTAATTTTAAATATAATTATTAATAAGAAAGTTAATAGGTATAATTAGATCTATTATTCCTTCTAAAAAATATTTTTTTTAAAAATTCTTATCATTGTTCTTTACCAATAAAATTTCAAAAAGAAAAAAGAAAAAAAAAACATTTTCCAACATTAATCTTATTGTATTATAAACCTTGAACAACCCACATCATTTTTTCACATTTATTTTCTTTTATTTTTGTTTTCAATATACCTTTAATGTGTTGTTTAATGTACCACATATTTATAGAATGACCTTGTTCATCCACTCTGTTACAGTTAAGCACTAAAAATTACACATCATTTGAGACCACCTATGATGACACCTTTCATTATGCCTAAGATATTTATGGATAGTATTTAATTCCATAATGGTGTTAACCTGGGCCATCTTGATATCTTCCTACTACACTTAATATATAGGCAACATCTAGTCTAGTATATAATGTATCATACATGACTAATCAAATTACTGATGTGTGTGGAATCTTTTCCATAATTTGTCTTTTCTCATGTGTCTGAGGACACATTTTCTTGGAAAGATAAATACCATGTGATATTAGTAACAATCCCCTCTTGGATTGTTTTATACTAAATATATTTTTTATCTTTTCAATATATGTACCTTGACTTAAGTCAAGAATCCTCTTGGATATATCATGATAGATCTTGATCCCAAGAATATATGATTCTTTTCCCAAGTCTTTCAAGGAGAAGAATTTATTCAACCAGGCATTAATAGATTGCAATAATGGTATTTCATTTCCAATAAGTAGTATGTCATTGAAATATACTATTATAAAAACAACCTCACTCCCACAAAACTATTTATAGACACAAGGATCACATTCATTATTTATTAAACCAAATTCTATTATGGATTCACAAAATCAAAATGTTCCATGAACTAGATGATTTATTTAATCCATAAATGGATATTTGAAACTTGTATAACGTTTTGGAATCCTTTGAAGTTACAAAATCTTCTGGTTGTGTCATAAAGACATCTTCCTGAAGTTTTCCATTAAGGAAGAATGTTTTGAAATCCATTTTACAAATATCATAGTCATGGAAAGACACAATGGAAAGTAGAAGTCTGATGGATTTTGGAATTTCAACTGGTGAAAATGTTTCATCATAGTCTATTCCTTGATGTTGTTTGAATCCTTTTATAATCATTCATGCCTTATAAGTACTGAATTGTACATCCATGTCTAGATTATTCTTAAATACCCATTTATAACCAATGGTCTTTAAATCCATAGGAGGATGTACCAAAATGAAAACTTGGTTTTTGTATATGAAATCCATTATAAAATTCATGTCTTATTGCCACTTGGAAACATCTATCCCACTTACTTCTTCCTTATAGGTTATATGATCATTATTATCAACTAATAATGAGTAACCATCCTCAGTGACTATAAAACTATATATTTCATGTTCTATAACATATATTGTACTTATATTCTATACTTGTGTCTCTAGAAAATGTTCTTCCATGAGGATTTTAGAATATGTTCTTGTGCCGAATCTTATACACCTTGATCTTGGACTTCATCAAAGTCTATCTCACTCCCATCATCTCTTTTAGAGATGTGCTCCCTCTCAAGTAATATGGAATTCATTTCCACTATTACCTTTTTTATGAGGGGTTTTATAGGTAGAATCCCCTTATTTCCTTGGGGAATCCTATAAAGGTACACTTTATTCTTTGGGGTGAAAGTTTGTTACTTGAATAGGCCTTAACAAACTCTTCGCAACTCCACACATGTAAATTTGAAAACATTGTTTTTCTTCCACACCAAAGTTCATATGGAACACAATTTTTCTCTTTAGTTTTCACTTGGTTTATTATATGTGCTACTGTCTGTAACACTTATCCCCAAAATGATAAATAAATAATCACGTGACTCATAATTGATATCACCATGTCAACAATGTGCTATTCCTCCACCATGGGTTGAGCAAATTTTCTTAATATTTTTATCAGTATGGTTCTTAAATTCATTATTGTATTATTTGAATTTATAAAAAGAACATTAATTATACCTCAATAATTATAAATATCCATATCTACTAAAATAATGAATAAAAGTTATGAAGTATGAGTAACCACCCCTTGCTTACTAGAAATGGCCCACACACATTGTTATGGACTAATTCATGAAACTCATTGGACCTTTTACATTTTCTAATAAATAGGGATTTATTAATTTTCCCTTAAAAAATATGTGACATACACCAAGTGGTATTAGTTAAAAGGAATCTAAATATCCATATTGGTGTAATTTAGTCAAACAATTTTCATTTACATTACCTAACTAGTAATTCCATAGTTTGGTGTGGTATGATTCATGTGAAGTAATTTCATTATCTATTTCAATTACTTGGTTCATGTAATCCAATACATTAAGATAATTATTTAAATATGCCTTACCATAACAAATTATATATTTATAAATGAATCAACATTTATTCCCAAACTTGAAGATAAATCCATTCGTATCAAGTCTGGATATAGAAATAATGTATTTGGTAATGAATAAAATATAATATAAATATTTAAAACCAAGATCATTCCCATTGTAAATGTGAGATGGTAGTCCCCGATAGCCACAACAAAATTTTTGGATCCATTATCTACTCATATATCTACCTCCCCTCAATCAATATTTTTAAATCTAATTGGTTTTTGTATTTGATACACATGTGATAACCACAAGATATATATAATACCCAATTCATAGAAGCAGATAAATTTCACTTGATAAGAAACACACATGAAGCTTCCCCCTTGATTCTTGTCCTATGTACAATTTTATTCCAGTGGCTCTTCTTGCTACATGCGAAACAGATAACATCCCCCTCTATTTCTTTCACCTTGATCTTTATCTTCTTGGAATGGTGTTACAAAGAAGTTTTGGACTTAGATCTACTTTTTTGAACTTTCCTTTTATTCATCATATAGAAGGAATAATTTTCACGCGTCATCTCCTTATACACTTGGTGAATAAGAGTGAGCAGATCTGGGAGAAACTTATCAATGTTGTTCATATTAAAATTAACAAAAAAACTAGAGAATATATAAGGGAGTGATGCAATAATGAGATCACTGCATGGTTCTTTAGGGATTTTAAACACTAGAACCTATAAGCACTCAATATATCCAATAAGTTTGAATACATGAGGCCTAATAAGTGAACCCTCTATAATATTACTCTGAAAGAGTACCTTGGATATCTCAAACCATTCATTTTTAGCTCTCTCCTGATATTGTCCATGGATATACTCAAGTATGCTATAAGAATCCATGTCTTCATGATACTTTATGAGTTCACTAGACATGGATGATAACATTAAACACTGAACTTCAACTATTTTTATCAAGTGTTTATCATAATCAAAAAAATCTTCATCACTTTACTCCTTTAATGGAAGATCGGGTAATGAGGATTCTACCAAATAAGATTTCTATTCATGGTACAATAAAACCCAAAGGTTTTTGAACCATTCCTAGAAGTTACTTCTAATAAGAAGATGGTATTTCTACAATATTGATCATAAGTATAATGTGGATGACGTACTTTCCATTATTATAAAATTATAAAAAAGTATATTAATAGTACTTGAATTGATTAAAATTTATGTGATCCATAATGAAATTAATTTTATTAAGCATCCCACTATTTTATCAAGTCCCAGTATCTATCACCACCAGACTCAGAATGTCTAGTAGCTAGGATATTCTAGTGGAAAGGATCCATATGACCTTTTTTATAACCCCAACAAGGGATGGTCAAGCCACTTGAAGGTATTTTGGTAGGAATTTCTTTTCCAACCACAGGCTTGTAGCTACTTAATCCATTAAATGGATCCCCCAATCCTAAAAATCCTAACTAGTATTTCCTCAAAACTTGTCTCTAAGTTACACAAAGTCTAAAAATGGATACTTCTCTTGATGTAAAATGGTTAAGTCAACCCAAAAATTTCATAAGAACCCCCCTTATAAAATTAAGTGTCCCAGCAAGGTTTTGTCAAACACTTAGTTATATTGGTTTCATTCCTAATCAAATAATTAAAGGCCAAGTATGACTTAATATATATTAGATATATTTTATTTATTATGCATAAATTTTATCTTGTCTTATCCTTCACATGTCTTGTTAATATTAAGTGGATATTTCTCAAGTGATTAACCATGATGGATAAAACATTTATACATAATCCTTTTATTTAAATTCGATATTTTCATATTAATTCATTTATTTATGTGTTTTTGATCTTACACATATAAAATAAATAATTCATAATACATTATTAAATAAATAAATGACCTGATCATGATATTATGTAACAACTGATTTATTAAGCAGATAATAAATCAACCTATGACATCAGGAAAAAACTCATTGTTCTGGACTGGGTTTGAGTTACAGAATTCCACCTATCCACCTGTGTATTAAATGAGTTGGTATCATCTTGGTTGTATATTGAACTGCATCCATGTGCCTTGGGATACTCCTTTTATTACATGTATTTATACCTCACACACAGGTGATGAGATCCAAAGTATTAGTTATGGGGAATTACATAAATAACCTTAGACATGAAAGTACTACATAATAAAGGAGGAAATGATAAATCACATGCCATCATATTTAATTTAATTATTAATAATTGAAAAACCATGTGATAAATTATATAAATAAAACTGATGCATACTCAGATTTTAGTCAAGGTTATGAATGGTCATACACATTCAAAAAATATGCAAAAGAACACTGACTTACATTAAAATCTATTCATTATTTATTATTAAGATAAACATGTTTTCATTCATTAATTAATTAATTTCCTTTTATCTTAATGACTATCCTAGTTCTCTTGGAGATACCCATCATTAATGAATTCATGAAAAATAAAAAAATGACCAATAATTACAAAAAATTATATTAATTTAATTGAGTATTTAATAATTCTTTAAAACATTTATAACATTATCAAAAAAATATTATACAAATAAGTGTAACTAGATTTTAATACTACAAATAATTATTAAATATAATTTAATTCTATCCTTTATTTAGAGACCACACAATGTGTACTATCGAGTTACCTATCATGTTTCTCATTTTCTGTGTACCCAGGATAAAAAACCAGGGCTTTAAAATGTACCTCAGACATACTACATGACCTATACAAACTAGCTATATTCCATGTATCAAACTTTACATGTGTCCGTATAACCCATCAAATGACTCGGCGTGTTCTTAAAATGTAGGAATGCACAACATATTCTAACCAAACACATGTTGTGTATCTCACTTTTAATGTGTCATTATAACCCATTGAAGGACTCATTATGTTATTCGGACATGGGACTGCACGACATGTACTAACCAGCTACACACTGTATATCTCACTTATGTGTCCACTTGACTTACCAGATTACTTGGTGTATATTTCAGACATGAGAAATAATGAACTACATGCCATATAAACCGGCTACACATCATGTATTTTATTAATGCTCCAGGATTTCAATCTCATGTGGGATTTAACTATGTATTTAACCACACAGTTTGTTTGAATTTCACCACTAACCCATGTGTACTACACGATGTGTACACTGGTTACACATCGTGTAATCCGACAAGTCATGTACTCGGTTTTCCTGATCTACATGTGGCGTGCAGTAAATTCACCATGTATAGTAATTACTTGGTGTGTCATGTATCCCTCAAAATGGCCAGGTTCAATTCACTTGGGTACATGATGTGTACTTCGACTACACGACGTGTAACCTAGTCTTACTATCCAAAATCCTTGTCACTTACCGATGTCATATCTAGTCATTATTAATATTTTTTAGTCCTTTAATAAAATAAAACCCCAAATAATGATAATTAATATTACGAAAGTATGTTAATTAAAAATGGATTAAAGAATGAATATTTTGTAAATGAAATAGATAACCAGTATTGTTCATAATCTATCAATAATCAAATAAATAATTATAAATTTAAAAAATAACCACATTGATACTACTTGAATGTTCTGGGAATAGAGGAAGCGCATGGTGGGTGAATAAACATAGATATTTTTTTTGATTTAATGGATTATTCAAAATTTTTGAAATATGTGAACGTCATGGGAAACAAAATTTTTATATCGAATATTGACACAGGAAAAGCTCGAAACCCGGATAGGATCTTTTAATGTTAAATTTATAATTAATTTATATTATATTTAAAGAATTAATACCCAGTCTAAGGATATTTCTACAATGAAGATGTTGATCATCCGAAACCCTTTTCAGATTACCTTCATTGCATTGGTAGGATCCAAGTGTAGAATCCCTCTAGAAATGATCCACACATACTCCTTTGATCTCTGAACAACATTGATAGATTGTCAGGTGCTAGCGTGGTAGATTGATCATCTTGTGTTGTTTGTATTTACCTATTTTACTTCCTTAAAGATTGAAGGATTCTCTCTTGTTCTTATCATTTTTGAGAGGATGATAGAAGGAGGAATTCAAGATAGAAGTCTATTGTGCACAACAATTCTCAATTATTCATTAACTATTAACCCATCACAATATACAAAACTATCTATTTATAGAGTTAGGGTTTAGGTTAAAATATACTTTAATTTCACAATGACCCTTAAATAATATAATAAACCTTAAAAAACCCCATGCCATAATAATAATAATAATAATAATAATAATAATAATAATAATAATAATTCATGTTGTTCACTAACTGACGTTGTGATAAATATTATTTCATCAACTTGTAAATTAATATTTATCACCAGACACAATCTTAGTCCGTTCATCCTCCTCAAAATTCATCAAATACCCTAATAAACATTTAATTAAATTAAATATTTAAGTGATAGATAAAACTTGAATAAAATTACTCATCAGTTTTGAGAATAACATATATTCCAATAATTAAATTCTAATATAATTTAATCGAGATCAATGGAAAAACTTAGTGTGTGACCCTCTGTAAGTGCTTAGTCAAAATCAAGTATCACTTAGAGGGGGAGGGGGAAAATTAGTGATATATTTTTCTTTTAATTTTACTTATTTTTGAAACAACCGTTTTCTCATATTAAGAATTTATTACTTTTTCTAAAAATAAAACAATCACACATCCATAGGAACATAAGAATTTACAAGGTTTACTACTCAACAAGAGTACCTATGTCCTTGGTATGGTTTAGAAACAATCCAATACCACAAAATCCTCTAGAAAAATATCATTTTATGTGGAATATAATGAGTAGGATATTCCCTTACACTTGTGTAGCACTATATTCAATACAACAGTACATGTGTTTCAAGTAGCAAAAAATATGTAATACAATTTTGTGTAACAAAAATGTTACGATGATTCTTGATCAATCTTCACAAATATGATCTTAAAAAATAATTATTCACTTTCTTATTCAATAGTAGGAAATAACTTCCTAGACTTCTTAATGATACTCATTCCGATTTCCCAGTACAATTTCTCAATCCGATAACGTAACTCTACTTGAATATGAATGAAACAATTCTAAACCACTTATATATGATTATGAAAATCCCAGTATGATTTCTCAGTCTGAGTCCAGAAACTCTGATTATGATCTTTTCTATTGTCCTTTATTCTTCTATATGGAAAAATTACTCAATAAATCTCAATTTTGAAACTTCTTCTCTCTAGAATTATTCAGCACTCTGCCTTATCTTTACACCTTGTGAATAATACATGTGTCAGGAAAGTAAAAAGTACTTCATCTATTTATAAGAGACCCAAAAATGGTTTGGATAGGATTCTGAAAATTTTTCTCGCTCAACCAAGTTTTCCAAATAATAAACTTTCCTTGAATTTTGAATGAATCTTTGACTTATTCAATTCTTCTTACTTCTTATTGAATCTTCTCAAATATTCATGAATTCATCTCCTTTATGAATTTATTAACAATCATCAGTATGATTTAAATTTTTCATTCTGATTTTCCCATTAATATGGAAGAATTTGATCACTTTGATTTTCTTGAACCACTTTCAAATCAATCAGAACTAAATATATCTCATTATATTGTTCTGTACCAAATGAAAACAAATGAGAAGAGAAGTTTTTCTCATTATGATGGAGATACTTTAGTATCATCTTCAAAACTTATTTTGACTTCAAGATACCCTTGGAATTTTTTTTCATAATTACTTTAAACACTCCTTCAAGTTTCCCCTTAATAATACTTTTTAGGTTGTTTAAAAAAATTAATTTTTTCTTCTTTTCCTCAGACCAATGATCCTATATATTACAATGTTTATCAGTGTCACCCTATGTCAGAAAGATCGGTCTCAACATCACTCTGATAAATATGTTATCACTAGTCTGATGGATCTTGACCCAATTTTTACAAGACAAAACTATTCTTCTTACTCTTGACCTACTTGAAAAACAAATCTGATCATTTGTTTTCTCTTGACCCACTTGATGAGGAAAACATAACTTCATTTTCTCTTAACCACCTTGAAAGACCACCAATAATTTATCTTGATGAAAATGGTCGACTACATTTTCGATTAGTCTCTGAATTTCTCAAAAGAATCGGTCCAAAAAATTACCAATATGAAAAATCCTACATCTGATTATCTTTTGCAACTATCACTGAGAAGGATGATCAGTTTCATTATAACTCTGATTATCGGTGGAACACCGTGTTTGATGGACCGGTTCTAGTTGCTTGAACTTTAGAAACTTCTTTTCTCTTTTGTTTACAATACCAATGAACTTCCATATCTTATTTACTTATTTCTTTGAATATTTGTTTCTTTTGTATTATTGGTCTAACTGAAAACCAACACCTTCAGTTTCTCACATTACGATCAACCTTCTCAGCCTTTAAACAAATTTTCATCCAGTGGTCTCACACTGATGAGCTGAGACCTAAAAGGTTCAACTTCAATAACTTCCTTCTTCCACAAACATCTGCTTGTATCATGACTTCCTCAATACATTGAATATGTTGAAGATCAAAATAACATCATATGACTTACATTGAGAAGTATTGTAATTTCCCATACTTTACAGCATCTTTCTTCTTTCCAATCCTCAATTCGATTGGCATCACTCCCCATTTCTTTCATAATGATTATATCACAATTTTCTTAGACAACTTGTGAATTATGAGAACTCAAAGAACAGTAAAGCATCATCAGTTATTCTCATCAGATCCATGCAGACTCTGATTTAGCTTCCCAGTATAATCTTCCTTACATTTAGGACCCAAGGTGAGTCTAATGAACCTTTTCTTCCAGAAAACTTATTTTTCGACAAATGGAATTTCTTAAAATTTTTGAGTTCGATCATCTGAATATAATGGTCATTTCAATTTCCAAGATTTAAAAAGTGAATTGATTTTCTTTTTCTTTGACAACAAAAGACAACACTTGAAAAAAATATTCTTCCATATTCCAAAAACATCTTACTTCCAACTTGGTCCCAAAAATATCCTCCTTTGGATTTTTTTTAACCAAGATTCATAAATCACTAAACTTTTTAACTTAAAGATATGGATTACTTATCAAAAATTCTAAGCCTACGTGATCTAACTCATTTTAGGAAACAAGAATCATTGACAACAAGACCATGATGTCCAAAATTAGAGATTCATAAAACTTCTTCAATTTTTATTCACATATTTATCCTTTTTTAAATTTATTATTAACAAAAGTTTCCCAGTTAGAATAGTTCACACATTTACATGCTGAAATCACATATTACCCACAACCCCCTACATACATGCTTCCTTAAACGGTTTATCACATATAAATGGATATATTTATGAAACAATTCCTCCTTGAAAACACTATCCAAAGACTAGATGAGAGAGGAGAAAAAAACACATACCTCAACCTCAATGAGAAGGAGGTTGGACGCCCACACTCAACCTCAGTTTGTGAAAAGGTTCCTTCGATAAAGGTTTTGTGAAAATGTTAGAAACTTGTTCCGATGTTGGAATATACTCCATCTTCAATTAATTATTCTCCACATGATATTTGATGAAATTATATTTGATATCAATACATTTTTAATGAGAATTTTATACCAGATTTCTAGTAAGATTGATGGAACTCTGATTATCAAAATCCAAGATTAAGGGTAACTTCACTTTAACAAGTAAATCTTCCAACCGAGTCTTCATCCAAATAATTTGGGTAACAACTTGAGTGGAATCAATATACTTAGTTTCATCTATTCTTATAGTTACTGAATTCTATTTCTTTATATGAAAACTAACACAACTTTTCCCCAAAAAGAAAACTCTACTATTTATATATCTTCTATCATCAAAATTTCCCGCCCAATTAGCATATGAATACCCAAACAAATTAATACATTCCAAAATTTCATACATGATTACAATTTTTTTGTGCCTTTGATATATCTGAGAATTATTTTTCTGGATAACAGATGTGATTATTTTGGAGCACTCTGAAATCTTTCACATAAGGTAACAACATAAAAAATATCTTGTCTTGAGGTAGTAAAATTCAACAAACTTCCTATCAGCTTCTGAAACTCTTTCTGATCAACTTCCATTCCTTCACCATCTTTATAAAAATTGGTTCCCACTGAAATTAGTGTGGAAACTTGTTTCAAATTTTCCATGCCAAACTTATTAAGTAGTTCCTAAGCATATTTTTCTTGAGAAAGAAAAATGTGTTTCTTATTTTGTAATATTTTTTACCCAAGTATTTAATTTATCCCAACATGGACATATAAAACAACATTTTCATCTCTTTAGAAAATCTTTCACATGTTCTTTCATCATTCCCATCAAAGATAATCTCATCAACATAAACAATTATGATGAGGTAAAAATCTTGAATTTATTTGATGTACAAATTGATATAAACTCTTCCTTTATTAAAACCCATCTTACTCAAGAAAGTATCTAATTTGGAATACCATTACCTTGATTATTTCTTTAGAACATATAAGGATTTCTTCAATTTACCCACATAACTTTTATCTTTCCCAACAAAAAAGCCACGTGGTTGTTCAATGTAAACTTAATCATCAAGATCACCATTCAAAATTTTTAATTTCACATGAATTTTATTTTTTTAACTTTATTGTGTAGTAATAGTAAGAAAGATTCTAATTATTTCTAATCTAACCATTGGAGAAAAAATATCATCAAAATCAATGCATTCAATTTGTGAGTAACCTTTACACACTAATTTTTCTTCGTTTCTTATTACTTCACCATATCCATTCATCTTGTTCCGGAAAACAAAATTTTTATTAATAACATTTTTGTCATGGGGTTTAGGTACAATCTCACAAATATCATTCTTTCATATCTGATTCAACTCTTCATTCATAGACTGAACCCATTCTAGATGCTCAAAAGCTTCATTCACATCTTTCATCTCAACTTTTGAATATAAAGAAGTATGTGTAATTGTTCTTCTTGTTTGAACCCTTTGATGTTGATCACCAACAATGTTTTAAGCTTACACTTTCTTCCTTAGACTAGGGTGATATTTTTGAGTTTCCTATTCATCACTATAAATAATTAAGTTTTAATCTTCTTCTTGGGAAGGATTAAAATTGTTTTTATCATTATCAGAATTTATTTCTTCCTATTTATCTTCCTTATCTGCATGAGTCTATTTATGTTCCTTAGATTTTTAAAAAAATTTAACATAAAAAGAGTCAATTAATATTCCCGATTCTTTGTTAAAACATCTATATCCTCTTCCATATGGATCATATCCAAGAAAAATTCCATCTTGACCTCTATGCTCAAACTTTCCAAGAGTTTGACCTTTGTTTTTTATGATGCATGGAATCCCAAAAACTCTAAAGTTTTTAAAAATTTATGTTTCTCCATAAAACATTTCATATGGAGTCATATCTAAACTTGACCTGTAGAAACACCAGTTTTGAATATACACAGTAGTGATCATGGATTACCTCCAAAAGTAATGAGAAATTCCATGTTCAAGTAATATATTCTGAAATATTTCCACAAAACTTTTATTTTTCCTCTCAACAACACCATTTTATTGAGGAGTGTAAGGTGTGATGAACTCATGCCAAATTTTATGCTTCTTAAGATAAATTTCAAATTATTCATTTTTTTATTTACCACCATTGTAAGTTCTCAAACTCTTCACTAAATACTCACATTCGTTCTCAACTTTTATCCTGAAACTTTTAAATATTTTTAGAGAATCTGACTTATATTTCATATACATAACAAAATTAATGTGAGTGAATTTACCAATGAAAGTGATGAATTACTTATCTCCATGAGTTTATTTTTTTTCTCATTGGACCATAAATATCAGAATGAATAATTTCTAGGGGACATTTTGAATAAATGTTAACTTTATTTTGCACAAAATTAGTAATCTTTACTTTCTTACAAACTGTGAATCACCAATCTATTCTTCTTGAAATATTAGGAATACCTCGTAAATGGTCTCACTTTGAAAAATTTCTCATGTTTCTTTGAAACATATGTCCTAGCCTTTTATGCCACAACTTATTTTCTTCCACATACCTAAGTAATAAGATTTTTGTATTTCACCAACTTGAAATAAGTTTCCTTTCGTACATGAAACTCTTGTATCTATATTTCAATCTTCACCTCTCTTTATAAAAAACCCATATTTTCTATAAACTAATTTATTGACTTCATCAAACAATTGTGAAACACTTAGAAATTTGTGTTTCAGCCCATAAAAAGACAAATATTTCTTGGATTTCAAGTTTTCTTCCCCAATGATGACTGACCCAACACCTTTTATTTAAAGAGAATCATCATTTAAAAATATTACGACTCCTTATACAAAGTATTTCACATTATTCAAAAAATTTATCCTCTTTTTATGTGATAAGAACAACCACTATCCAACATCCAGGGTCTTTATCCTTTTATAGATTTAAGAGAAATTTCAACAACAAGAGATTTTTCCTTACCTTTATCTTTATTAGTATACAAATTCTAAGAATTAATAATAATATTTTGTTGTGATGGTAAAAAAACAAGACATACTTTTGAAATATATCATGGTTGTTTACATCTCTCACAAATAGTTTCTATAGGTTGGAATCTATTTTCCACCTTCACTCCAACCTTTTCAAATTTATTCAAAGCATCCTTCTCAAACTTATTCCTTTGAGGGGATTGAATCCCCCTCAAAATTTAACTTCTATAATTTGTGAAATAATGGAAATGATTTTGGTTAAACCAACACATATTTTCCATATTTCTGAATCCACTATAATACCAGATCTATCCATAGAAAGAATATTTGACTCTAAGACTTACATACTGTCCGAAGTTGTGAGTATGTTTCTCAAAAACCATCTTATCTTTCTTATCATAACTTTTTTAACCAATAAAAATTATGTTATTAGTTGGAATATTCCTTTTTATGTTATTTTTCTTTTCATCCTTATCAAAATCAAAAGTAATAAAAAAAATTCGAACTAAGAATTTTTAAAAACCTCTGACTTCTTCACTTTGTTGGTTTTGACCACATGCATAAATTTACCAGCTTTATTCTTCTCAGAAACACTTTTAACTTTCTTATCAACCTTTGATGGTAAATTTTTATCCTTCTTAGGATTATACTTTATATATATTTCACTAACTTCAGAGATAGAATTATTGAAACTTGTAACCCTCTGTTCAGCTTTAGATTTTTTTTTGGAAAAGTTTCAACTCTTATTCTTTTTTCCTTTATATTTACATCCATATGCTCATTATGATTCTTTTCTTTCTGAATATATTTCTTCAAATCATTAATCTCTTTCAGTAGCTTGAATTTATCATCAGAAAAACATTCTTGATTGTTTTTTGAAGATTCTTCATTTTTTATCTTCTTGATTTCTCTATCAAGATTCCCAATATCTCTTTAACATGAGTTCAATTCTTCTTTCCAATGAAATTCTAATTGAGTTTCTTCTTCTTTAGAACTACTAATTCTGAATTATTCATTGTTAACTATTTCAATAAAAGTATTATCAGCCTTCTCAACAGACTTTTTGGATTCATATTGAATATCTTATTCTTTATCATCTTTGGATAAGAAATTTTTTCTTTTTTATTTAAATAACTTATTATATTTTCCTTTGGAATAATATTTTTACTTATCACCCTATTTCTTCCATGATCTCATTTTCCTTCTATCATATTCATTACTATATTATTCTTTGTTTCTTTGAGGAAAATTAGACACAAAGTTCCCAATGGATCCACATTCAAATCATTTCAAGGGAAGTTTTTCCTTATACTTTCCTGTACCTCTTCTCACATTTTTAGAAAATAAGGATAAAAAATCATCAAGATTTTTACACACACTATTTTCAGAATCATATTCATCAACTTCTTCTTCATCAAGAATCTTCTTTGACTTTTCTTTCTTGACAGCTTTGAATGACATTTCTATATCAACCTTTTTTTTCTTTTCATAGATTTCTCTATTATAATTTCATAAGTGATGAGATTTCTATATATATCATCCATATATAGTGTTTTAGGATCTCTATATTCCAATGAAGAAACTTTAACATCAAACTTGTTAGGAAGAATTCTCAATATCTTTTCAAAAATGGTAGAATCTTTTGAATTTTCACTAAGAAGTCTAATAGTGATAGAAATGTCATTAAACCTAGTAAAGAAGTCACCAAATGATTTGTATTCACCCATATTGAGATCTTCATACTTCAGCCTCCAAATTTGTAACCTTTACCTCTTTACTTTTTTATTTTCTTCGTAAATATTTTTCAGCTTACCCCAGATACCTTTGGTTGTGGAAACACCTTTAACTCTTCAATGCCTGCTTTCAGAAGGTGATGAGAGTAATGAATTCTTAAACCTTCAATCATTCTCAAGATTCTTATTTTCAATAGATGTTAGAGGAACTTTATCATCTATATGAGGAAATACATATGTTGCAGGTTTGAGAACATTATACCCAAGGGACATAATATATGACAACATTAAATCTTTCCAGATATGATAGTTCTTACCATCGGAGACCAGAATCCCCTTATTGTTCACACAATTGAGATTATCCATCAAAACTTCTCTTTCAAAACTTTAACATAGAGTATACAAAGGGAACCTTATATTTTAATTCCACTTGTAAGTTCCCAATCAAGATCAAGTATTACTGATAGGGGGATGGGGTGAATCATTGATATATTTTTATTTTAAGTTTCCTTATTTCTAAAACAAGATTCTCCTCCTGTTAAAGATTTATCGCTTTTTCTGAAAAAAACAATCACACATCCATAGGAAAAACAAGAATTTAAAAGTTTCACTACTCAACAAGAGTAGCTACATCCTTGGTATAGTTTGGAAACAATCCAATACCGCACAATACACTAGAAAAAAATCCTTTTGTGTGGAACACAATGAGTAGTATATGACCATACACCTGTGTAATACTATGTTTAATACAACCGTGCATATTCTTCAAGTAGCAGAAAAGATGTAATAAAATCTTGTGTAACAAAAATTTTATGATGTTGTTTGATCAATATTTACAAATATGATCTTAAAAAACAATTATTAAATTTCTTACCTAGCAGAAAGTAGGAAATTCCTAGACTTTGTAAGGATACTCAATCCAATTTCCCATTCCGTATGATTTCTTAATATGATAAAGTAACTCTATCTGAATATGACTGAAACAATTCTGAACCACTTCTATCTAAGTATGAAAATCCCAGTCTTATTTCTTAGTATGAATATGAAAACTCTGATTATGATCTTATCTATTCTCCTTTCTTCTTCTATCTAGAAAACTCACTTAGGAAATCTCAATCCGAAAACTTATTCTCTCTATAATTCTTCAGCACTCTGCCTTATCTCTACAAATTGTGAATAGTACATGTGTTAGGAAGGTACAATGTATATCCTCTATTTATAGGTGACCCAAAAATGGTTTGGGCATGATTATAAAAATGTTTCCTACTTAACCAGATTTCCCAAATCATAAACCTTCCTTGAATTTCATATGAATCTTTGACTTATTCAACACTTCTTGTTTCTTCTTGTATCTTCTCGAATCTTCATGACTTCAGATCATTTATGACTTTATTAACAATCGTCAGTCTGATTTCGATTTTTTATTCCAATTTACCCATTATGATGGAAGCATTTGGTCACTGTAAATTTCTTGACCCACTTAAAAATCAATCAGAACTAAAGATATCCCATTGTATTATTCTGTACCAAATAAAAACAAATGAGAAGAAAATGTATTCTCATTATGATGGAAACACTTCAGTATTAACTTAAAAACTTATTTTGAATTCATGATACTCTTGAAATATTTTTTACAATTACTTTAAACAATATTTTAAGTCCCCCATTGACAATAATTTTTAGGTTATTTAAAATAAATTATTCTTTTATTCTTTTTTTTTCTTCAGTCCGGTGATCATGTTTTTGATAATTTTTATCAGTGTAAGCCTGTTTCAGATGGATCGGTCTCGACTTCACTCTAATAAAGATGTCATCACCAGTCTAATGGATCTTCACCCAATTATTACAAGACAAAACTTTTATTCTTTCTCTTTACCCACTTGAAAAACAAATCAGATAATTTATTTTCTCTTGACCCACTTGATGAGGGAAAAAAACTTTCTTTTCTCTTGACCACCTTGAAAGACCACCAAAAATTTATCTTGATGAAAATGGTTGACTATATTGTTGATCAGTCTTTGAAATCCTAAAAAGCATCGGTCCCAACAATTTATAATATAAATGATTCTGCATCTGATTATCTTTTTCAACCATCATTGAGTATGGTGATTAGTTTTAAATATAACTCTGATTATTGGTGGAAAACCACATCTGACGGATCAGTTCCAATAGCTTTAAATTCAGAAACTTATTTTCTTTTCTGATTATAATACCAATAAACTTCCAACAATTATTTACTTCTTTATCTAAAAATTTGTTTTTTTGGATTATTGGTCTGATTGAAAACCAACACCTTCAGTTTCTCACATTACAATCAACCTTCTCATTCTTCAAAAAAATCTATGTCCTGTGATCTCACACTGATGAACTGAGACAAGAAATCTTGAGCTTCAAAAACATCATTCTTCCACAAACATTTTCTTGTGTTATAACTTCCTCAAGAATCTAAATACATTGAAGACCAACATAGTATCATATTACTTACCTTGGAAATTATCATAACTTCCCATCCTTTTTAGCATATTATTTCTTTCCAATCCTCAATATGGTTGGAAAAATTCCCCTTTATTTTATAAGGAATTCACCATAAGTTTCTCAGATAACTTATGATTTATGAGAACTCTAATATCAATAAAGCATCATTATATTTTCTAATCAGATCCATTCAGACTATAATTCAGCTTTCCATTATGATCTTCCTTCCATTCTGGACCGAAGGTGATTCTAATGAATGTTTTTTTCTAGAAAAATTATTTTTCAAGAAATGGGATTTCTTAATATTTCTGAGTTTGATCATCTAAATATAATGGTCAGTTCGATTTCTAGTTTTTACAAAGTGAATTGATTTATTTTCTTCATTGAAAAAAAAGACAACACATGAAAAATAAACTTCTTCCAATTTCCAAAAACATCTTCCAACCAACTTGGCCCTAACACTCTCTAGGATTATTTCTCATTGACATTAGGCAATCTTTCCTAAATTCCAAGATTAATTTATAGCAATGGTTCAAGGAAACCAATAAAAATAACTTAATTTCACAAAATTAAAAACCCTATATAAAAGATTTTTGTGTAATATAATCTATTTGTCTCAATATCTCATCAATAAAGTTTATCATCTCTGTCATCGACCTATATTCTTGATATGTCTTTATTTGAATAACTAAAATAAACTCTTCATTACATCATGACCCCAAAATTCAATGGGATGGTTATAATCTAATAAAAGGGTTGAGATACCAACTTCCATAAATATGGAAGGAAAAAATCCTTCCTCAGATTATCCATTATTAACATGTCATTCATGATGCACCCAATGTACCCTACTTTTCGTTAACATTTTGTGTCATGTTTTTGATTAATAAATATATGTATATGAGTCATGACATGCATTAATGATAATATTAAAGTCTAAGGACCATTACACATGCTCACATATATAAATATTCGATGACACATAAACATGTAAAATTACTACTTGCGGGTCTTTTCTTATAATCTCCCATTTTGGAGATTACCAAATACACACTTCATGAGATGAAGTGTCATCAGCATATGAGTACTCACAACTAATATTCACCATACTATGTTTCCCATCATATAATTTTATCCAACTACAAAACTATATTTAAGAATATAGTAATAACATTTCAATTTTCTCATCATAACAGGGAAGTGTTATGACCTTATAAATGAAACTGATACCCTAAGAATTTATTACATAAAAGTCTTATAGAACACTAAAAAATATGTAATAAGATATTTTTATCAATATTAAAATATTTTAATATTCATGTAATATAAGTACAAACAGTTGGTTCTAGAACACCAACCCCAAAACAATGAGCAATCGATACTACACCATTGTACCACGTCTCTCCACATAACAAGTATTTATTAACATATCAAGATGACAACTTTAGTAAAATTAAAATAGGGAATACCAGTCTAGTGAAGATAATTGGCATGGGTGATATCTAAATCAAGATGAATATTGGGAACAAAACATCTTGAAGGATTTTTGACATGTTTCAAGCCTTAGACTCAAACTTTTATCAATGTTAGATTAGAAAAAAGGCTATGACAAAATATTCTGCAATGACACATGGAAAATGATGAAAGGTGACGCCATCATCACCCAAGGAAACATATGCGGTATATTTTACCAAATTCATGTGAATATATGTGAAAACAAACTTACCTCAGTTGAGGGAGAGGTATTATAAAATCCATGACATAGTAGACTCATCCAAATGAGTGAAAGAGGGTTATCCACCCTGATGAAGAATAATTTCAACAGTGTTGGAAAGTATGCATCACTGGATGCTTGAAATTACTACTTGTATGAGAAGAAAAATAGAGTCTCATTTAGTATTACCCCATCAAGGAGATTAGAGTAGCTAAATTTGGTGCACTATGATATTCGCGGTCCCATGGAGGTGGAATCAATAAGATAATAAATATTTACCAACCTTTTTAATGAAATATATCAGAAGGTATGAGTTTTATTCATGGGGATGAAGGATCAAGTGATGGATCATATCAAGATGTTCCATGCCATGGTCTAGAGTGAAACTGGAAAGGATGTTAAAGTGTATTCATCTAGAAAATAGATGAGAGTACTCATATAGGGAGTTTAATACCCATTATAGGAGTTTTGGTATCTAATATGAGAGGGTAGTCTCATGCACCCCACAACATAATGAGGTTACAGAAAGGATGAACAGAACCATCATGGATAAGGTCTATATCATGATGAGTTTGGTTAAGATGACTAATCCATTTTGGGGAGAATCTATTTGAATTTCTTGTTACCTCATTAAAAAATCACCATTAGTCCATATAAATTTAGAGATTCCATAGAAGATATGGTTTGGTAAATATCTCTATTTCTCCCATTTATGAGTATTTGGATGTTAAATATTTTCACATGTATCCAAAGAACTCAGGAAGAAACTAGATGAGAGATATACTATATACATGTTCATCGATTATAGAGATGAGGATTTCAGATACAAACTTTGAGACTCAAAGGAGAAGAAGGTGATGGGAAGTGGAGATTATATATTAAAAAAGAACCAGGTGAACAAAGATATGAAAAATACCAAAATGTCTCAAATAGAAAGTTATTAAGAATTAATTCTTAATCCCTCACCTGTACCAACATGAATTTCCACTGAAGAGGAGGAGGAGGTGTAGGAATACCCATTAACAATAGACCAAGAGCAAGTGGATGAGGATAATGATCATGGGGAGAGTCAAGCCTCTTCATAAAAAGTTGAATATCCATCATAAGATCTAAGTGATGGTGTGCCTCCTAAAACTAACATTTCACAAGTTCAAAGATCTTCATGAGGAAGGATTCAATCAATAAAGTATTTAGAATTAGAGTACCTGTTACTAACTCATTAAGGGGATCCATAATGATACCCGGAATCAATATCACATACTGAATAACTCAAGTGGTTGTATGCAATGGAGGATGATATAGAGTCAATGAAAAATAACCAAACATACGATTGGTTGGAACCATCTAGAGGTAAGAATACACTAACAAACAAATGGGTGTTTAGGCTAAATAAAAATGAAATTGGAAAGGAGGTCAAGCACAATGATCAGTTAATTTTCAATGGTTTCATCTAGAAGAAAGGAGTTTAAATTAATTAATTATTTTCACTTGTTGTGTAGATGGATGTGAAGACATATTGCTTGGATCAATGGCTAACTTGGACTTAGAGTTTCAATAGATGGATGTAAAGACAACTTTTATTCATTATGAACTTATTGAGGAGATCTATATGAAACAACATTAAGGTTTTATAGTGTTTATAGATAAGAAAACTTCATGTGAAAATTAAATAATAACTTTTATGGAACGATGTCTTTTTTAGGCATATAATTCACCATTTTTTTTATTTCTTCATTTATTTATTTTATAGAAATTTTTGTCATTCTGAGAATGTTGGAGTTCTAGGTTGTAGAAGGTCCTGACTTGACCAAGGGATATTGTACTGTGACGTAGATATTTCTCTCAAACAACTTGGATTGGAATCCTCATGTTATGATTGGGGTATATCATTATTCAAATGGGAGGTTATATGAGATAGGGTCATGCCACAAGGGTCTTCTCATGGGGATTTCGTGCCACAAACTAGGGTGTCCACACCACGAAACAACCTAGGTAGTGATGTTTTTTTCTAGGGAGGTTCATTACACCATGATTATGGGAGGACGCGCCACGACCTAGTCTTCCCAGACTTACAAATTTAAAAATTCCTTGTTCTCCCTTAAATGATTTTGACCCCTTTATCATCCTTTCATCCATATTCTTGTGACCTAGCCCCTCAGCCATGATGCAATTCTTCTTCTAGATTCTTAGTGACCACTTCTTGAGTTTAGGTGGATTATTCAATTTTAACTCATGATTTCTCATGCATCCATTCTCCTTTATTCTTCTATTATATTATCCTCCCTTGGTTATAATATTTTGGTTCCCTATCTAGCCATGGTTGATTTCATAGTTAGGGTTGGTTTCTAAGTCAATTTTCTTAGGTTTCTAGGTTTCTTAGGACCCCCTCTTCTATATTCTTGTGGTGTCTAGAGAAGGTGATGAGTTTGAATCATATTTTAGTTAGGTGTCTATATGTAATAGATCTTTACTTTTGTTTACCATAGTGCTTGGATTTTATTTGATATATTTATTGCATTATGTTTTAAATTGATGACTGATGACTAATTTATGATTAACCTTTTATTTACTTGACATTTTATTGAAAAAGTGAGGTTTCATTTGGGTTTTAAGTACTATTTCCTTTAAAAAGAGTTTTACTGCACATGAGTTTTCTGGTAAAATGTTTTAAATAGTATTTTGATTTAAAATTGGTTTTCAAAATTGGTTTTGAAAGAGGATGTGAATAATTTTTTCTCAATTTGTATGACTTCAAGTTATTTAAAGGTTTTTTAATTATGTGGTTGATGAAATTACACATGTTGTGATAAATTGATTGTTGGTGGGTTGCACATGGGAAACCTTGGGTATATGTTTGGGAAACCTGGATGAGTGGTGCTATAGCTTATTTTGTACATTAGATAAGGGTTATATTTAGTGATATAGAGAGATCTATAAATATTGGTTGTTTTTTTAGGTTCACATAGGATGACGAGTGTTCCATGAGTGAGTATTGATTATCATCAATTTAGTTGTCCCAGAGTTTAGAGTCCATGTTTCATGTGTGTGATTTATAGAGATATGATATCTATTTATGTTCCAATTCATTATTTAAATATTATGATAATTCTCATGTCATGTTTCTCCTGGTTATATTTTATGTTTTTCCTTTTCATGTTTAATATGGAACTTGAATTACATTTATACAACCAAAGGATTTTTGAAATGGGTTTCCATTGATTATTTTATAAAAAATATTATTCTAAAATTATTGTTTTCAATCTAGATTTAATGGTTTTAATTTTTAAATTCATTATATAGATTCATGGTAGTATTATATTGGTATTTACCTCACACCCTACATATTCCTTTGGGTGTATGAAGACATGATTATTTCTAATATAGTGAAAATAAAAGATGTCATACCATATGGATATTACTCTTTATGTATTCATCACCCTTCTTGGTTTTAGATTTGTGGTTACTATGTATCACATGGAGATGCCTTAGTTGGATTTTTTTGGGGATACTATAATGTTGGATTTGGGTTTTGAAAATGTATCATCCATGTAAAAATTATCTTTATTTTGGATTCTTGTATTTATGTGATGTGGGTTTATCACTTCACCGTCAGTTTATAAATTGACATTGATGCTCATTTATTGTTTATGTTTCCTTATGATGTTTGGATATTAATTTTATCAGCTTATTTATGTTCATAGACATCCAAAGTAAGGATACACCATGCCATATTTCTAGTTATAGTCCCTGTTGTAGTTTATTAGATTTGAGGGTGAAATCATTCTCAATTGGTTGTATTTTATACCTTGATACTTGTATCTAGCCTGTGGAAATTGGGACGTTCTTTGGTTCTTAAGGTGAGTTGAATTAGGTGATGTGGCGGGACATCCTAGGATAGTTTGATATGAAATGGTATTTGATCTAACTCTTGTTATTGGAATAGTAAAGGTAATATATAGATAAGACCATTATTACTCATGAGGTAGGGACATGGGAGTGCTTGACCATCTCTTATTTGTACCAAACCTCAAGTCACCATGGGTGGTATAGAATTTTATTTTGATTTTAACTTTATTATTAGTTATTTTAATATGGTTTGATGTGATTTATTTATATTATGAGTAATTGGATGAAATTTTGTATGATATAAAACTTGAGTTATTTATTTATTGAGTTTTAGGTTTCTTGTTTTATTGACAATGCCTCCTAGAAGGTCTTTAATGAATCATAGAGAAGGAGCTACAAAACATACATTGTAGGAAAAAACTCTTATGGATCCCATTATAATCAAGTTTTCCATCATAAAAATCTAATCTCTGGGCTAGGGAAGTGATAAAGGAGAAGCTTAGTTGGTGGATCCTTTTAAAGAATTTACCGAGAATAATCCACCCATGTTTCATGGAGAACAATAATCTTAAGAACCCAAAGAGTGGATGGAAAATACTAAACAAATCTTTCGTTTTCATCATAATCTAGAGACATACAAGTTTAATTTTGACATGTATATACTAAAATGACCAAGATGGAAGTGGTGGGAATGTATCATGCATGCCAAGTTGCACGAGGATCTCACTTGGGCTAATTTTAAAGAGATGCTTAATCATCAATTCTACCTAGATAATTTAAGGGTGGAAAAGTCTAGGGAGTTAATGAATTTGGATAAAGAGAGATATTATATAATAAAGTATGACACTCAGTTTTTTGATCTGTTCTACCTTGCCTCCAAGATCTTCATGAATGACTACCTAAAGGCTCAACATTTAGAGATGTATTGAGACCAGAAGTTCAGTTGAGGATTGTAGTTTTTTTCCTAATAACCTATTTTGAGGTGGTTGTAAAGCAAAAAATGGTTGAAATGAATATAATAGGATTGTATGGATTGAGTAGTTCCTTTATATCTATAGGGGAGTTAAAGTTCCTCTTCTAGTTAGAATATGAAACTTGATGAATCTTGATAAGTTAGTAGTGGGAGTGTGAAATTTCCTTCTAATTTTACTCTCATGGATCCTTATGGGTGTAATCTAGTGATGTGATATCAGTGTGGGAAGGCAGGGAACACTAAGAACGTTTTTCAATAATCTATAAAGACTATCCACCAGTGTAGGTGCATGGGGAATATGTAGTGATTTTGTAGATGTCCTCCGTATAGTAATAATCCTGGGCCTTATTTTACCAGAGGCACTCAAGTGTAGTCAGATTTATCTAAATGAAATGTATCTTTCTCTCAAGTGAAAGAATAATCTCATACTAATAGGAAATATTAGATTGTGCCTAAATTTGGGCATTTATATGTGATAGAGAATATGATTAAGGAATATAAATCTGGGATAACGGCCATCAAAGGTACACTATTTATTGCTTATTTTATAGCCTTTAATTTTTTAATATAGTTGCATACCATATTTTTATCTCATAGAGGTTGATTGATTCCTTGGGATAATGATTTGAATTTATTCCATATATCAAGGATCTATCCACTCCTTTTATAAATATAAGAGAGAAGGGTTTTAAGTGCCTAAAGTGTTGTGTGATTATTATCAATGTTGAGGTTGTTTGAAATTTTTTAGTTCTTGAACTAAATATATTTAAACTTGTTTTTGACATGGATTGGGTGGTTATCACTAAAGATCAAATTGAATATTACCCTTATAAGGTTATTTTATTTTCTCTTGATTGGAACACTCATGCCTTTTAGGGTGAGTAGGATCCAAGATCAAGAAGGGTATGACCTTTTATTCTAAATATTGAATCTCTTTCATGTCAGATATCTAGTTTACTTTTTGATGCCATTGATAAGTGTTTTAATGGTTATTTTTTGATAGCGGTGGAAAAATATCTCAAGGTTTTCTGACCCAACCTAACCCACTAGGTCTCCACGTGGGCCGGAGATATTCTAAGAGTGCCACCCCAAGCTCGCTTCCAATGGTGTAGGGGATGGTGACTAGCATCAAGTAGGAATATCTTATAATATGATAGGACTTATCCTATAACAACATGAAATGAATACATATCTACAATGAATAAAATAGAAATAAAATTAAACAAGATGAATATATATAAAAAAATAAACTATATAAAATATATTCATGGGATATCGGGTACAAATACATCACTATAAAGGAAAATAAAAAGGAACCATACATCTAAAAACCTCTAAATTTGACAGATAAAAGTCACTAGAAATCTCCTCCTTTCTATATGTACTCCTAGATAGAAATTTATCCACAACAGTAGCTACCAACATCAAGGAAAACCAAGCTCCATCATGTGACTCCAAGCGTCACCAAGAATAAGCTCTAAACAAGCCACAACATCATAAAGTCTACTATAACCATCTCTAAACTTATGGGTCATCTACACAAACACAACACATGTGGTAATAAGGATCTTGTATGGGTGATTATAAACATACCTAGTAGGGAACCCCAGCACCACAAAGGAAAAGAAAACCCAACAATTCATCCCAAAACTCCCACTATGAGTGATAATAACCACAAGAGAAGATAATAAGGTAACCCAAATATGATCTACAACTAAAATTCTCAGGAACATTGAGAAGTTCCAATCAATATAGCTATAACCCATGAATTTCTAAATATCACTAGAATATAACTATTCTTATATTACTATAAAGAATTCTCATAGTCTGAATTCAATATCCCAGCGGTACATTATGCCTTGATGGAAACCCATGAGTTGCTGAGGTGTCACACGACCTAAAGAAATTTGATATGCTCCTCTTTCCATTTTATATGCTGTTACTCGAAACAATTAAGAGGGATATTTATCATTTCCAAGTATAATCATCATTTGATAGAATACCACATCCTCTGGTCCATCAAAATCATACCATTGTACAAGAACTCGAACTACCAATGCTGATGAACCCATGAAACATCACATGAATTGTATTGGAAGATTCCAACTTCACTTCAAGACACTTCAGTTGAGGGAAATACCAAATCTAGTGGAGTATATCGACCCCAAACACTACAAGAAAATTTTAAATTCATAGTAGTTTTAAAAACCACCACTAAATATTTCGTCAACATTTTTTATTAGTGGTTTTTGGAAAACCGGTGAGAATTAACGACGATTTTTTAAGAAACCGCCACTAAAAATAATGGAAAAAATATTCAATAATTAATAATTAACAATTATTTATTATTAATTATTATTATTTATTATTTATAATCATTTATCATTTATTATTTATAATTTCATTTAATTATTGTGTTTTAATTATTAATTATTTATAGTTTTTAGTTAGTAATTATTTGAGTCTTAAATTATTTCTAGGATAAGTAGAAAAACTAGACTTCAACATCAAATAACCATATTTTTTGACACACGTATCTGTTTTAGATTCATAAACATTTAAATCAAAGTGTATGAAATAAATTATAATGAAATAGGATAATAAATTGGTAATAATTGATAGAATAAAGTTTATTTTTTTTAAGAGAAGTTGAAAATCAAACGACCATAACTTTTGATCTGGGTGTCCGTTTGCGATCTACCACATATCAAATAAAATCATGCAATGAGATCTATGCCATCTTGGACTAAGGGGACCCGAAACACTATATTTTAGAGGTCAAAAGGCCATTAAGGTCTCTAAAATTGATTTTTTTGGATACCATAATTTTTTAACATTCGATGTGATTTCATCTTTGTTTAGGAGTGTCTTAATATGCTTGTCATGTATCTATAATTTTATTCTATGGATTTACATTCCTATTGATTTGATGGTGTTGTAGTTGTTATGGTTTTCCCCCTTTTGTTGATTTATTACCTATTATATATATATAAATATATATTTATATGTATTTTGAAAAGCTTATGTATATTTATTTATAATTTTTATATATTTATCAATAATTATTTAAAAATTATATATAATTTCATCTATGCATAGACATTTATATGTATTTATGCATATTAGTCCATATTTATATATATTTATAGATGTTTATATCAATTTATATATATTTATATACATTTATGTATATTTATATACATTAATGTATATTTAGATATATGATGTTGATATATATATTTATATGTATTCTATTGGTTGGTGTGTGTGTGTCTTCATGCTTGTATTTATATACATTTATGTATATTAATTTATATTTATATATTTTTATAAGATATATAACTATATTTAAATAAATTTATATGTAATTATATATATTTATTTACTATTTATTATTTACTACATATTATTTATTATTTATTATTTATTATATATTAATTTATTACTTATTTACTATATATTTATTACTAACTTATTATTTAACTATTTTTTGAACATTTATTGAATAATTATTATAAATTATAAATTATATTATATTTATTATTTAATATTTATTTATTATCTATTTACTACTTATTTATTATATTGATATATTTATTTATTATTATTTAATGTTTATTATTGAATTTTTAATAATTAATAATTATTAATAATTATTTATTATTTATTTCGTATTTGTTTGTTATGTATTATTTATCATTTATTTATTATTTATTATTATTCTTTAATGGTATTATTTATGTATACATTTTTATATGTATATATATATAAGTATATTAAAATCTATTTATTCACAACATTAAGAACTTGCTGGAGTGGTAAAGTCTTTGTAGAATGACTAAAAGATAAGAGGTTCAAATCTCACCCAACACATATATATTATGAATTTATACATTATATGCATGAAATATGAATGCATGAAAGGATAAATAAATAAATGATATGATTTTAAAAATAAAAAAACACTGTGAAATTATTTCGCCATGATTTTTGAAAACCACCATGAAACAATTTAGCAGCGGTTTAAACTTTCGCTAAATACTATTTTTTCTGTAGTGAAATGAGGTCTTATATGGGGGAAATATAGACTCCAAAGATAGAGGATCTAAGCCCCATATATGTGGCAGAAATTCTAAACCTACCTCTAAAATTACACGCAGATAGAGGATCCTATACCCGCGCATGTGGGGGGAATACATAATCTACTTGTTGTATATAGATGCCATAATCATTACACCATAACCCCATCATTGTCCCTACAAAGATAAATTTATAATTTTACCTATCTCACCTCTCAAACAATATTGGATGGATAAATGGATCACACTATTTTAATCTATGTAAACAAATACACAAGATACGATATCTATTTATTAAAAATATACATTAGATGAAAAATGTGTATTTCATTGTATCAAATATGGGAGGCACTAAATGATAGGACCTTTCACACCCAACCTGAAACTAATAATTTTATTTATTTATTTTTGAGTCCTATTTATTTCTTTATTAATTTTAAGTAAATTTTTCTCCGAAACTAGGAATTTTTGGGCAGGCAGGGCTTGTCACATGATTTTTCAAACCACATGGCTACTATGTAACAACTTCTATAATTTTAAAAATATGAATCACATGGTCGACACAAAATTTTCCAAAACATATAGCCTACCCATGTGTGGCTCTCCAAGAGCCTAGTAGAGGGTTCACAGTTGGCACACAGTTTTCCAAACCGTGTGATCTACCAGTGTGCTGTGTATTGTTTTCAAAATAAAAATAAAAATAAAAATAAAAATAAATTGAAATAAACATTTTCTTATTGGTAAATTAAAACTCAAAAAGTGATTTATCCTTAAAATTCTCACCCCCACCCCTTCTCACTCAATGCTAGGAGGATTCCCAGCTGTGCGTGTCCTCCATCCCCACCACCCTTTGTTAAACCGATTTTGCTCCTGATTTTTGGTGCAATCCTTCTAGGTGGTATTATCTTCTACTCCTCCTCCTCCTCCTTTACCTATTTTTTGGTTTCCTTTACCCCTTACAATGAGTGTGACCTAGAGAAAACCCTAACCCAATTTTGGGTATTTATTTTGGTTATCTCTTGGTACCTATGGTTTGTGATGGTTGATTTGAGGCCCATTATTATAGTGTTCATCGAATGAGACAACACCTAGACCTTTCATGAATTGATCCTAAATTTTGAGGTTAGTTATCCTATATCAAATACTTTAAACTAAAAACTGTTATTTATTTATTATTTTAAAGTGAATTTTTATTGTTATATAATGTAAATATACGATAGAAAAAGGTTTTTGATACTTAGATTTAGTTTCTCACTAGTGTTCCATATTTTCTATAAGATTCCTCCATGGGTTCCTTTTATCAAAGTATGTTTTCAATCTTGTTTTGAAATGTGAAATTTTCCAAGTTCTTGATTTTTTTTCCAAATTATTTCTACCATGAGAATTGTAAATTCCCAAAGATATTTTATCTCTTTTTCCAGTTTCTATAAAGGCCTAATGACACATTTATTTTTCTAAAAATATTCAAAGTTATTTCTAACCTTTAAATCTATTAAATATGACTTAAACACATATACATATATACATATATATATATATATATATAGGTTCTCTATTTGTACATCTTCAGGCATGGATATGGGAACATGTACATTTGTTCAAGGGGTTTATATATATATATATATATCAAGGTGTATATGTGTTTAAGTGTGATGTGTGGTTTTGGAACTTGGAATCCTTGGGGAATGTAAATTTTCCAAATAAATATCATTTCCATTTTAAATGATGAGGCCCAGTTGGAAATTTGAAATGTTTTATGGAAATGAAAACCCCCCTTAAGGCACGCCTCTAGTATAAAAAATGTAGTGTATACTAAGTGCATGAAATATGATGTCAGATTAGTAAGGGGATTGTTTTTTGTTTATGTAACTAGAAAAGTAGCGGGGCTTAAGAATGTAATTCTAAGGTGAGAAAGTAAATGGGTTATTTTTTGTAAAGAATTTGATATGTATATATATGATATCCTGGTAAAATTCCCCAAAAATTATGCATCATAGGAATCCTTGTATAGTTAAGAGGGATCCCTAGGTACACATGGAACACTAGTTTAGATTATGAACTAACTAGTGGCCATGAGTTATATAACCTAACTTCTCTTGGGATATGAACCTCGGTTGAACCAGTGAGGGTGTCGCTGAGAGTTATGGTAGTATTATTAGTGTCTGATGCTAGTAGAGATTTATTGATTATGTAAATGTTTATGGATTTTTCCTATTTCATCTCGTCTAGATCCTAAGATCCCATGGAAACTATTTTACATATGAAATAATTTACTCTAATTTGTAGCACTCTTTATGAAATGGTTTCCATTTTTACATCTTCATACTGAAAATATTCTTTCATTTCATGTTATTTTTTATAAATGGGTTTTGGAAAGTGTATTTATAACATCTTGATCCCTCACTTACAGACTGAGTACAAATAAATGTTGTTATTTTTTTATAAAGATAACTAAACAATTATATAACACTAAAATAATCTAGGACCTTTTACCAATATAGGTTATATAGGATTAGAAAATACCTTATAGTTATCATATTTTAACAAAAATAAAACAAATTCCTACTATGCTTCCATGTATACTAACTCCAAAAGTGAAGTTTTCTGAAATAGAAATTCTAAAATACCTATAAAAAATAATTTTAAAACAAATGGTGAGAATTAAATTCCCCATCAAGGGGTTTTAAAATCATTGAAATACTTTTTAGAAAATATTTCTTTGAAAATAACTTTGATTAATTATTTTGAATATTATTTAGATAATAACATAAAAATAATTTTTGAAATATCCCTTGAAAACTTAATTGAAATTACTTACCTTTAAAATAATATACCACTTTTAAAATTACTTACGTACCAAAATTGATTTAAATATAGTCTAGTGATTTTTAGAAAACAATACACAAGGTTTTGAAAACAAAAGCATTATGGTAACTTGAAACATCGAAGGCTGTTTTGAGCCTATCTACTTGTTGAGGGATGAGTTCACTCCCTAATTACCTACCATATTTACAATTTTCAAGTGCCAATTTTCTGAAAACATTTTAAGATTTATTTACTTTTATATACATTTCTCACCAGGTTTTCTTCTTTAGAATTCATGGAATAATATTCATATACATATGTATATATATGTTTATATACACATTTTATAGGAGATCATCTGCATGATTCTAAACAACTGAATCTTACCATTTTTAAGCATTGCTTAAGTATGTGAAATGTTAATAAAAGGATTATTAACATTTATGAAATATTTTTTCATTTTTCAAACTCATAAAATCATCTCTTTATATATATATATTGAATTGCACATAAATATATACATACACAAATAATAAAACTGGTGCATGACATGTCATTGAATAATATGATGGCCATACCTCATAATGCAAATGAAATTCATGTACATGTATATAATTGCACACATGACATGGTAGTTTTAATTATTTAAAAATATAAACATAAAATGATAGACTTTTATTTTTTTTGAGGTAAATATTAATATAAATTTATCTATAAAGGATCATTAATATTAATAGTCCTATAACATTGAAAATAATAATATTCTCAATATCATATATCCAAATTCGGGTTTCTTTTGAAAATAAAAATATATAATTAATTATAAAATCCTTTTTGACATCTTGAAGGATTTTTTAGAAAAATGAACATGGCTGGAGAATTTTATGACAATTCAATTATACTTTTAAAATTATAATAACTATAATTATAAGAAATACAATTTTTTTTTATAAACATAAAATTTCATAAAATTAAATTTTAAATGAAGGAAAATTTAAAATTGAACTATCCCTTACAAATAGAATCTTAAATAATGAAATAATCCCAAATTTATAATTCTATTAATATAGGATTTTCAAACAAAAAATCCATGAAACAAAATTTAAGTTCCCTTATACAAAACAAGAAATTATAGATCATAAGATGAAAACCAAAAGATACTATATCTGTAAGAACCCAGATCTTCATTTCAGGGACGCCTTTCCTTTTTGAGGAGTTTTTAAGAAAAATGGAGTTTCTGGAAAATTTTGAAGGACACGTCGTGTACTTTCTGTGTACACACCGTGTACTCTTCTCCGACTCGAAGCCGTGTGCTGGCCATGTCCGGGCCACACACACGGTGTGTAGGGGTGACGTAGAGGCCTATTTTGGCGGAGTACAGAAATACCTAGTACACATTGTGTACTCTAAAATTACACACCGTGTAATTTCTTTTTTTTTTCATTAAACGGACCGGGGTCGCGCCTGACGCACAGAAGCATCTTCTTCTAGGTCCCGTTCATCTGAGAGCACTGAGGATCTGCGAATCTTCGACAAGCTCCCACCTCTCCATCCGTTCTCCGATTCGAACTCTGTCGATTGCGTTGGAAGCGCAACGATGAGTTCTCCATTCTGCGTGAGCCTTGTTTTCCAATTCTTTCCCCTTATCAAGGTAACTAAGGTTTAACTTTTTGTTCATTTTCTCAGATCTACGACGTTATAGGGAGAATCAGTCGTTGTGGTTCAAGTATATCAATCTCCTAGGATCAAGGTAGGTGGTTTGTGCCTTTCTGTAGAAAGTCTTTGAGTATTTTGTGCAATCGTGCCAATTACCTTGAACGAGAATTGTGTGTTTTCCTGTTTTTCCCTTGATTGATTTCCTGCTTACTTGATTGCTATAGTAGAGGTTTACCTTTGTGAATAGAGTAGTTTTGTTGTACTCTGGATGCTTGCCATGCTTGTTTTTCTTGTTTGGCATTTTCCAGTTTCCATGCCTAGTTATAGGATAGTGGAACTGTTGCTTTGTTATGATGTTGAGCCTTAGAATGTTAGCCAAGTAGTTCTTGAGGTTTACTTGGATGTTTCATGCATGCTGAACATGTTTCTTTCACACAGGACTGTGAGAACCTAGTGTAGTAGACCATAGGGAGAATGGACGTAAGGGATTCTCCAGAGTGTCTTTTAATACGATGCGAGACCACAGGGGGAATTGACGATGAGTACTTCCTCAGAGATTCTGTAGTTCCTCAACGTGGGCCACAGGGGGAATGAGACATTAAGTGCTTCCCTGGAGATCCTTTAGAACAATACGAGACTATAAGGGGAATTGACAGTGAGTGCTTCCTCAGAGATTCTACTCTTAGCTGAACCAGAGGGGTGAGACTATGTGTGCCTCCTAGAGGGTTGCTAGTACTTATAGGTTAAACCATAGGGGTTAGGCTGTGAGAGCTACCCAGAGGGTTACCTGTTTTCCTACATGTTGTTGGTTGTTTACTTGTGTACTTTATATGCTAGAACTGTGGATTGTAGCTGCTGTGTGCTTTTCTGTTTACTGTTTTCCGTACTTTTACTTGCCTTGTATTCATTGACTATTAAGCATAGATCTTTGGGTGATTGCCTATTGGGATTGTATCTCACACCCTGTTTGGGCAATGCTTTTAGGCCCAAGCAGACTATGTTGCTGCAAGTATAGATAAGGGCAAGCGCCCTTCTACTTCAGGTACCTGACTTGCTGTGGAGCTGGAGAGCAAGGGACTAAGAAATGGCTTGCGATGCTGAGGAGTTTACTTTATTTTTCTTTTGAACTTTGTTTTTCAATTTTACTTCAACACGTTGGTTTGTTTACTGTTTTCCATAGATATATGTACCATGTTGCATCATTATTATTTTATACATTGCTTTCACTGTTCAGTTCAGTTGTTGTATGCTGTTTATTGTTTCCGCTATTATGACTGGTTGTTCTTCCACTGTATACTTTACCGAATGAGGGAATAGTTTCCCCACCGACTCACCAAGGCCCTCGCTTCTAGTCGGAATCCTCTGGAATTTGGGGAAACATGCTTGAGGTCATGTGGAAAACCAGGTACAGGGAACCAGTAGAGGGGCTCCAGATTCGGATCGTTACAAAGTGGTATCAGAGGAGTTTATTTTCTCTTGATTTACTATTTGGAGCCTTTAGCCAGGGGTAGGACGGATTTGGTACTTGGTATTAAGATGTACTTGGGATTAGCTAACCCGTGTACAGGTAAAAGCCATACTACCTCGTTTATTGCAGTTTTCTGGTTTTGAGATTTTACGGTTGATATGATTTCACCTAGAGTGATTCATATGATTTGTGTTGTTATTTACTTGACGATTGTGGTTCTATTTTTGTCGCAAACTGATGAGATGAGGGTATTCCATCTCATGTATCATATAGGCACTTGTATAAATCACATTCCATGCATTCTTGCCTTGCCATCTAGGGTGAATTAGTGATTGCATGCTGTTGTGATAGACTTTGTGTAGATTATGCATGTTGTTGTGATAGATGATTGATAGAATCTATTCTGCCTTGTTAGAAGATTGTTTGTTTTCTACCTTTCTTAAATAAATGCAAAGTTTTGATTCATGGGGAGTATGGGACCTCACGAATCAGAATTTGGAACCTCTCTTCCTTGTTTTCTGTGTTTTCTGGGCTTCTGTGCAGTTTTTGAGCTACTGCCCAGAAAAACCCAGAATACACGGTGTGTAATTTTTGGCTACACGCCGTGCAGTTTTTAGACCGTGTGAGCAAGGACACACTATTGTAGAATTAACTTCAGGAACACGCCGTGTACGGTAGGTACATGCCGTGTAGTTCGGAGCCGTGTACCCGGTCGTGTCACTAACAACATGGGTCAGGGAAGCTTGAGTAGAACAAACTGTGTTGTAAGGGAACACGCCGTGTAGTCCTATTCAGGTACCCGACCGTGTCATGAACAACACGGGTCGACGTCACCTTCTCTTCAACACGCCGTGTTGTTTTATGAACATGCCGTGTAGTCTTGTTCAGGTACCCGACCGTGTCACGAACAACACGGGACAATTTCACCTTCACCTATACACACCGTGTTTGTTCGGAACATGCCATGTAAGGTTCAGCTGTGTAGAAGACTGTGTGTTTAACAACACGGGCCGCCGAAGCCTTGTCTAGTACACACCGTTTTTGTTTAGAACACGCCGTGTAGTATCGGGTTAAGTCGGACCGTGTGGGTTAGCCATGTAAGGAGACTCAGGTAGGGGAATAGTTTTCAAGTACACACCGTGTGTTGGGTTAACACACCGTGTAGTTTGAGGTGTTACACGACTTGTAGGGCAGGAGTACACGCCCATGTCAGTGCCTTAAGAAGACACGCCATGTAGTTTTTATACACACCATGTAGTCGTGTTTTGTAAACTTGTGTGTTTTCCTTCCCCTTTTTCCATTTTGTACTCTTGTGTTATCTGTCCTTGTTTTTCTGATCTAAGGTGTGCTTTTGATATTTCAGAGCTATGCCTCTGAGATGTCCTCCAGTTGTACGTCTGTCATCAGGCAGTGATTAGATGCCAGATATAGCTGCTCAGGGACTTCCTGCCGATCCTCCAGTCGAGCCAGCCTTGGCACTGGCTGTCATACCAGTTGCAGGCGCTGATGCGCAATTCAGGGAAGGTTTTATGAGGATGATGCTGAACTTTTAGGGAGCACCTTCTCCTACCAAAAATATGGCAGACTTGACGTGGGTTTTTCAACAACAGCATCCTCCCACGTTCTCGGGGGAAGGAGGACCTCAGGCTGCAGAGTCATGGATGGAAGCCATGATGACTATCTTCGAGCATCTGAAGATGCCTCTAGAGAGGCGGGTCAAGCTCGCTACCTACATACTCCGAGACTCCACCAAGAGGTGGTGGGATGTGATATCATAGGTGGGTCACCAGTAGGTTATGGCTTGGGAGGAGTTTCATTGCGTCTTTTACGACCACTTCTACCTGGAGACCCTAAGGGCTGACCAAGCCCGGGAGTTCATGAGCTTAGAGTAGGGTACTCTTTCTGTCATGGATTATTCCTCTCGTTTCACCGAGCTGCAGTGTTTCACACCCTTCCAGGATGGAAGTGGGGTGTTCTTAGAAAGGAAGTTTGAGGATGGTCTCAGGCAGGATATCTGCTCCCAGGTGAATCTCTTCCAGTTGACTTCCATCACTTCCATCGTCAACCAGACACTAATTGCAGAGCGCAATATGAGAGACTCCGGAGCTGCGAGCCAGGGAGGTTCTGCTTCCAGAGTTAGTTTTCCTCCAGATGACAGCAAGAAGAACCGTAGGGAGTCTACACGCAGTGATATGAGGAAGCGAGATGCATCGTCAGACAACTAGGTGATATGCTACCAGTGTGGCCGGTCAGGGAACATGAGGCTGTAGTACCAAAGGGACCCCGTGGAGTGTCGATCTTGTGGAAAGATGGGTCACCTTCAGCGTTTCTACTAGGTTTTCTGACCAGCAGCCGGTGACTGGGGTTCTTCCATGACTCCTCGTTCAGGAGCAGCACCACCAGTTTCTCACCAGTCAGGGAACTGGAGTTCTTCTGGTCGTTCGGGCCGAGGTGTAGGTCGAGGCCATGGCAGTCAGCCACCAGTCCCTCAGCACCAGAAGGGTGGATTAGCTCAGAGCGGTCAGCCAAGGGTGCATGGCCGCAGTGCAGGCCAGTCTTTCACCGTAGAGAAGACCTATCGGGATCAGGATCCCAACCCTTCTACAGTTCGAGGTATGATTTTAGTAGCCTCAGTTTTATCTTCAGCTCTTTTCGATACTAGTTCTATGCATAGATTTATCTCTGTTGCTGTTGTGGAGAGCCTTGGGCTCTGTGTCTTTTCTTATACTGACTCATTAACACTAGACACACCTTTGGGGACAAGGACATCTAGTTTACGCCAGTGTAGAGAGTTCCCTCTAGAGGTTGCAGGGTACCGTTTTTTATGGTATCTCTATGTCCTAGAGATGAAAGACTATGATTTCATTCTCAAGATGGACTGGTTGGTTCCCTTCCAGGCATTCGTCGACTGTTATCACCACAGAGTAAGTTTCGTTTCACCAGAGGGTGAATCTTTTCTTCATAGAGGCGAATGGGATGTACATGTGAGTCGAGCAGGACTCGAGCATCATGGGCTAAGAAGGGTGACAACCCAGATTTCTAGTCTTTATCTGGATGATTAGGGGACTTCGCATTTGGACTTTCCTCCAGTGGTGGATCATTTCAGGGACGTCTTTCCAGAGGACTTTTCAGGGTTTCCTCCGAAGCGTGAGGTATACTTTTCTATTGATCTTGTGCCAGGAGTAGAACCGGTGTCCATTAATCCTTATAGGATGGCTACAACTGAGTTGCAGGAGCTCAAGAAGCAGTTGGAGGAGTTGCAGGAAAATAGTTTCATCCAACCCAGTACTTCTCCTTGGGGTTCGCCTGTCCTGTTTGCAAAGAAGGAAAACGGTACCCTTCAGCTTTGTGTGGATTATCAGAAGCTGAACCAGTTGATGGTCAAGAACCGATATCCCTTGCCAAGGATCGATGACCTCTTTGATCATCTTAGAGGATCCCGGGTGTTCTCGAAGATCTATTTGAGGTCCGGGTATCATCAGTTGCATGTTAGACCATCAAATATACCCCTAACAGCCTTTAGGAGTAGGTATGGTCTATACGAGTATACAATCATGTCGTTCGGTCTCAAGAACGCGCCTGGAGTTTTCATGGCACTAATGAACTGAGTGTTCCATCCTTACTTGGATTCCTTTGTCGTGGTCTTCGTGGATGATATCTTATTGTACTCTCACACTCGACATGACCATGATACCCATCTTGAGATCGTTTTGAGTACACTGAGAGAGAATCAGCTTTATGCTAAACTCTCAAAGTGCCACTTTTGGATAGATCAGATTCACTTTTTGGGTCACGTCATCTCAGAGGTAGGAGTATCCGTGGACCCAAAGAAAGTGAGAGCTGTAGTTTCCTGGGAGCAGATGAAGAACGTTTTTGAGGTACAGAGTTTCCTAGGGTTGGATGAATACTATAGAAACTTCATTCAGGACTTTTCACACCTAGCATCACCTTTTAAAGGTCTGAATAAGAAGGGGGAGAATTTCTTATGGTCAGATTCTTGTGAGTCAGCCTTTCAGGAGCTAAAAGTAATATTGATGTCAACACCGATACTAGTCTTGCCAGAACTAGGCAAGAGCTATACAGTCTATTGTGATGCTTCAGGTATCGAGCTAGGAGTTGTGCTTATGCAGGGAGATGGAGTCGTTGTGTATGGGTCTCGGCAGTTGAGGCCACATGAGAGGAACTACCCTATGCACGATCTGGAGTTGGCAGCTGTTGTTCATGCCTTACGCTGTTGGAGGCATTACCTTATGGGAGATCACTTTGGGGTTTTCACCGACCAAAAGAGTCTCAAGTATATCTTCACTCAGCGTGATCTGAATCTGAGGCAGCGCAGGTGGGTCAAGTATCTTCAGTCTTTTGATTTCGAGCTTGCCTATAAGCCAGGAAAGGGCAACGTAGTGGCAGATGCGTTGAGCAGGAGAACTCAGATTCAGGCAGTTTAGGAGGCCAGCAGTGAGTGGCAGCTTATGGCTCTGTTCTCTGAGATGAATCTGGAGGTGCACAACAGACAGGGACATACCTTCCTATATTCTATAGCGGTTACCTTTGCATTACTTGATCGGGTACGGATGAGGCAGCTATCAGACTCAGAAGGCTTAGTCCTGTAGGAGAGTGTGTTAGGAGAGGACCCTCTTCTTGGATGGACAATGGGAGAGAATGATATCTTGCGTTTCCAGGGATGCGTATGGGTTCCAACAGACATACGCGAGGAGTTGATGCGGGATTTTCATTCCTCAGTTTGGGCAGTTCATCCTGGCATCACCAAGATGTATCGTGACCTACACCGCCGGTACTGGTGGCCAGGTATGAAGAAAGATGCTGCTGGTTTTGTCATGAGATTATCTACTTGTCAGCAGGTGAAGGTGGAGCATCAGCGACCAATAGGCCTTTTATAGTGGTTACCCATTCTGGAGTGGAAGTGGAACGATGTTGCGATGGACTTCGTGACCGGGTTTCTGAGGTCACCTCGGGGGAACGATGTTGTCTGGGTTGTCTTAGACATGCTCATGAAGGTTTCTCACTTCTTGCTGATCAAGGATACCTTCAGTGTCGATGATTTGGGATGACTTTACATCAGAGAGATAATTCGTCTGCATGGAGTTCCACACTCTATTGTTTCAGAAAGGGATGCATGCTTTACCTCTCGGTTCTTCTAGGGACTTCAGAAGGCCTTGGGTACGCATGTACTTTTGAGTAGAGCATACCATCCCCAGACAGATGGCCAGTCCAAGCGTACAATCTAGGTGCTAGAGGATATGCTCAGAGCTTGCATCCTAGACTTTGGCGGTTATTGGGAGAAGTATATCCCTCTGGTGGAGTTCGCCTACAACAACAGTTTTTAGGTGACTATTCAGATGGCACATTATGAGGCTCTGTACGGTAGGCCATGCCGATCAACCTTATGCTGGCTGGAGGTAGGAGAGGCAGCTTTGCTGGGACCCCGTCTTGTGCAAGAGACTTCAGAGCAGATAGAGTTGATTCGGAAGAGGATGGCTACAACATAGACTCGACAGAAGTCTTATGATGATCAGCGGAGACGACCTCTGGAGTTTAAGGTCGGGGATCAGGTTTTTCTGCGTGTCGCACCGAGGTTGGGACACAAGAGGATTCAGAGACAGGGTATGCTTTCCCCGTGTTACGTCAGGCCATTTGAGGTTTTGGAGAGAGTTGGGCCAGTTGCCTATCGGTTGCAGCTACCTCAGAGGTACCGGGCCATGCATGATGTCTTCCACGTCTCTCAGCTTTGACGTTACTTTTTCAGACCCGTCTCATGTCTTTAAGACCAAGGAGGTTGAGCTCGAAGCGGATGCATCGTTTGAGGAGCATCCCATCCGGATTGTTGATCGCAGTACGAAGGTTTTCCATGGGCGGTCTGTCCCTCTTGTACGGGTGCTATGGTAGCCTGGACGAGTATAGGATGAGACCTGAGAGAGGGAGGATGATATACGATTGCAGTGGCCGGAGCTGTTCGGGGTTTCTTCTTCTACGCCTCGCTAGGGAAATTCGAGGACAAATTTCTTTAAGGGGGGAAGTTTGTAAGAACACAGATCTTCGTTTCAGGTACGCCTTTCCTTTTTCAGGAGTTTTTAAGAAAAATGGAGTTTCTGGAAAATTTTGAAGTACACGCCATGTACTTTCTGAGTACACGCTGTGTACTCTTCTCCGGCTCGAAGCCGTGTGCTGGCCGTGTCCGGGCCACACACACGGTGTGTAGGGGTGACGTGGAGGCCGATTTTGGCAGAGTATGGAAAGACCTAGTACACGCCATGTACTCTAAAAGTACACACCGTGTACTTTGTTTTTTTTCATTAAACAGACTGGGGTCATGACTGATGCACAAAAGTGTCTTCTTCTAGGTCCCGTTTGTCCGAGAGCACCGAGGATCCGTGAATCTTCGATGATCTCCCGCCTCTCCATCCGTTCTCCGATTCGAGTTCTGTCGATTGCGTTGGAAGTGCAGCGGTGAGTTCTCCATTTTGCGTGAGCCTTGTTTTCCAATTATTTCCCCTTATCAAGTTATCTAAGGTTGAATGTTTTGTGCATTTTCTCAGATCTACGACGTTCTAGGGAGAGTCAGTCATCGTGGTTCAAGTATATTGATCTCTTAGGATCGAGGTAGGTGGTTTGTGCCTTTTTGTAGAAATTCTTTGAGTATTTTGTGCAATCACGCCAATTCCCTTGAATGGGAATTGTGTGTTTTCCTATTTTTCCCTTTATTGATTTTCTGCTTTCTTGATTGCTATAGTAGAGGTTTACCTTTGTGAATAGAGTAGGTTTTGTTGTACTCTGGATTCTTTCCATGCTTGTTTTGCTTGGTTGGCATTTGCCAGTTTCCATGCCTAGTTGTAGGATAGTGTAACTGTTGCTTTGTTATGCTGTTGAGCCTTAGAATGTTAGACAAGTAGTTCTTGAGGTTTAATTGGACATTGCACGTGCGCTGAGCATGTTTCTTTCACACAGGAACGTGAGAACCTAGTGTAGTAGACCATTGGGATAATGGACGTAAGGGATTCTCGAGAGTGTCTTTTAATACGGTGCAAGACTACAGGGGGAATTTATGATGAGTTCTTCCTCAGAGAGTTTGTAGTTCCTCGACGTGGGACACATGGGGAATGAGACATTTAGTGATTCCCCAGAGAGCCTTTAACACGATACGAGACTGTAGGGGGAATTGACGGTGAGTGCTTCCTAAAAGATTCTACTATTAGCTGAACCAGAGGGGTGAGACTGTGTGTGCCTCCTAGAGGGTTGCTAGTACTTATAGGTTGAACTATAGGGGTTAGGCTGTGAGAGCTACCCAGAGGGTTACCTATTTTCCTACATGTTATTGGTTGTTTACTTGTGTACTTTATATGCTAGAACTGTGGATTGTAGTTACTGTGTTCTTTTCTGTTTACTGTTTTCCACACTTTTACTTGCCTTGTATTCATTGACTATTAGGCACAGATATTTGTGTGATTGCCTACTGGGATTTTTTCTCACACCCTGTTTGGGCCATGCTTTTGGGCCCAAGCAGACTATGTTGCTGCAGGTATAGATAAGGGCAAGCACCCTTCTACTTCAGGTACCTGACTTGCTGTGGAGCTGGAGAGAAAGGGACCAAGCAATGGCTTGTGATGCTGAGGATTTTACTTTGTTTTTCTTTTTTCACTTTGTTTTTTAGTTGTACTTAAACACGTTGGTTTGTTTACTGTTTTCCATAGACATGTGTACCATGCTGCATCATTATTATTTTATACATTGCTTCTGCTGTTTAGTTCAGTTGTTGTATGCTGTTTTTTGTTTCCGCTATTATGACTGGTTGTTCTTCTGCTGTATACTTTACCGAATGAGGGCATAGTTTCCCCACCGACTCACGAAGGCCCTCGCTGCTAGTCGACAGCCTATATCATTTGGGGAAACATGCTTGAGGTCATGTGGCGAACCGGGTACATGGCACCGGTGGAGGGGCTCTGGATTCGGGTCGTTATAATATCCCTTACCCAAAACCAAAATAAAAATCACAATAAAAAAACTATCCATTACTAATAATCAATTTTTTCATAAAAAATAGATAGATGAATATCTTTTTAATTTGAGAAATGGTAAATCATAATATGGAAAACAAATGAATTAACAGTACATACCTTACTATATTTGTAAAGCAGATAGAGTTTCAGTAATGGTTGATGTTGAAAAATACTATAGAGGAGGGTTTTATTGAATCTTCATGAGAAACTCATAAGGTTGCTTACTATATTTATAGTATCAAGAAATACTGTAGTGTTTATCGGATACAGATATAATATATAAACTTTCCCATCATATTTAAAAACATGGATTAAGTTACTGTAAGTTGAGATACAGATAAAATATATACATATTTATTTGGTTGAATTCAATGAGAAGAAGATAGTGCATGATCACAATTGATTCTAAATCTAAGAAGATACATTAATTGTTAAAATTGGAAACACTGATCAAAGGAAAAATTTAGTGTATCTAATATTTTTTTTGGAAAATTACAACTCGTATGGGAACAAGATTTGATGATATTGATCAAAATAGATGGATACATTGAACCAACCACAAAACACACAAACAATAAAATGAAGAAAAACATCATTCGAAGAAGAAAATAGGAGAAGATGATAGATGACAAAATTAACACATGATTTTAGATAATATTAGAATAATAAGAATTAAATAAACTAATAAAACTTACATATTTGAAAATCCATGATAGGAGGATGTCGACTTCAAGAAGAAAAAAGAAGAAATTGACAAAACATGGCACTATTGAGCTGATTTTCAAAATATTTAGTCATTAAACATATACATACTCGTATATTTGGATATCAGAAACAAGATAAACCTACCTCACTGAAGATCGAAACCCTAACCGTGACTCGAATCATCTTAATGTTTCTCAGATATTATTTAACGTCGCCTGGTTCATCGGCATCCGACCATGCACTTGAGTCCGAGATCCCCGCTCAATCTCTAGGTCTGTGACTCCACGAATGAATTTAACCTCGTATCCAAAGATGAACCATCAATCGTGACCCGCATCAGCCTCGGCTCATGAAGACGGCCCTCACCCTACATCAAAATATCTTCTAAAACCCAAAACTCCTCAACCCTAATACACAAAAGTTTTATCCTTGCACAATTTATCATTTTTTTTTCATTTAAATCATTTAACATTTTATTATTATTTATTTAATAATACAATTATCTTATTTCATATATATATATATATCACACTTTTAATTCATAAATTTAAATTAAATTTATGTTAATCATAAGTTATTTATTTTATTAAAAATAAAAATTTATTAATATTTATTCTTTAAAAATAATATATATATATATATATAAAATTTCAAACATAATTTATCATTATAAAAGAAATTCATAAATACATAATATTAAGTCTGTTATTTTTTTTCTTTTAATTATTATTATTATTCTTATTCTTTTTACCTTTATTTTATAGTTTTATTTATTATAAATATATTTTAGGTTAGTTTAATTCAAAAATTTATAATTTTTTTATAATAATATATTACTTTTAATATTACCTTTAATTTTTTTTAATTTTTTTATTCATTAAAAAAATATTTTAGAAAATATGATCCAATATTTTTGTAAAAGTATTTTTAATTTTAATATTTCATTATATATTAAAAAGTTTCAATTTAATTAATACAAATTAATGTAAAAAAATTTCATTTTGATTAAAAGAAATTACATAATTTTATAAAAATATTTCCTAACATTATTTATTTAAATTTAAATTCATTTATTAATTACTTAATATTTTTTGGGATGTTACATTCTACCCCCTTAAATGAATTTCACCCTCACAATTTTTTTTTTCAAACTTGAGAAAATTCTGAATTTAAATCTTTAGAATTAAATAATTTCTTAGGGGACTTAACTATCTGAAGAAAATTCTAACACGTATATTTGTTTTCCCCAAAAGACAAAATATAATCTCCAAATTTGTATAGTCCATTGCTCTGATACCAATTATAACAGCTTGAGCCCGCGCTTTCGGACTTAGTATAAACAAATGCTATGATTTTTCTATAAAGATAACTGAATAATTACACAACACTAAAACAATACAGGACCTTTTACTAGTCTGGGTTCTGGAGGATTAGACAACACCTTACAATTATCAAAGTTGAAGAAAAATAGAACAAATTCCTACTACGCTTCCGCGTGATCTAACTCTAAAAGTGAAGATTTTTGAAATAGAAATTATAAAATATCTATGAAAATTAATTTTTAAAACAAAGGGTGAGAATTTAATTTCTCAGTAAGGGGTTTTGAAATCATTGAAATATTTTTTATAAAATATTTCTTTGAAAATAACTTTGAGAAATTCTTTCAATTATTCTTTAGATAATAACATTAAAATACTTTTTAGAAAATATTTCTTTGAAAATAACTTTATAAATGATTTCAATTATTATTTAGATAATAACATAAAAATAATTTTCAAAATATAATTTGAAAACTTAATTAAAATTACTCACATTTAAAATAATATACCACTTTTAAAATTACTTACCAATAATATTTTTTAAATATAGTCCATTGATTTCTAGAAAACAATATGCAAGATTTAGAAAAAAAAGTGTTGTGGGAACTTGAAAAATTGAAGGCTATATTGGGCCTACACACTTATTGAGGGATGGGTTAACTCCCCAATTTCCTAACATTTTAAGTTTGATTGACTTGTATATAAATTTCTCCTTGGGTTATCTTCTTTGAAATTCATGGAATCATATTCATATACATATGTATATATATGTTTATGTACACATTTTATAGTCGATCGTCTACTTGATTATGAAAAATTGAATCTTACCATTTTTAAGAATTTCTTAAGTACATGAAATGTTAATAAAAGGATTATTAATATTTATGAAATAATTTTTCATTATTCAAACTCATAAAACCATATCTTTATATATATATATATTAAATTACACATATATTTATACATACAAAAATAATAAAACTGGTCCCTGACATGTCATTGAATAAGATGATGAACATACCTCATAATTAGAATGACATTCATGTACGTGTATATAATTTCACATATGACATGGTAGTTTTAATTATTTAAAACTATAAACATAAAATGATATAATTTTATTTTTTTGAGGTAAATATTAATAAAAAGTTATCTATAAAGGATCATTAAGATTAATAATTCTATAACATTTAAAACAATAATATTCTCAATATCATAAATCCAAAATCGGGTTTCTTTTGAAAATAAACATATATAATTAATTATAAATTCTTTTTTGACATCATGGAGGATTTTTAAGAAAAATTCACATGGTTTAATAATTTTATAACAATACAATTATACTTTTAAAATTATAATCAAGTAGAATTATAAGAAATATGATTTTATTTATAAACATAAAATCCCATATAATTAAATTTTAAACAAATAAAATATAAAATTGAACTATTACAAATAGAATCTTAAAGAATGAAATAATACAAAAATTATTATTCTATTAATATAGTATTTTCAAAACAAAATCCATGAAACAAAATTTAAGTTCCCTTAAACAAAATAAGAAATTATAGATCGTAAGCTAAAAAATAAGACAATATATACCTTACCAAAAACCAAAATAAAAATCTCAATAAACAAAAAGTACCTTAATAATAATCAAATTTGTCACAAAAAAATAGATAAAGGAATATCTTTTTAATTTTATAAATGAGGAATCATAATTTGAAAAAAATGAATTATCAGTACATTACTTGCCTTATTTGTAAACCAGAAAGAGTTGTAGAAATGGTTGATGTTGAAAAATACTAGAGAGGAGGGTTTCCTAGTATCTTCATGAGAAACTCATAAGGATTATTACTATATTTATAGTCTCAAGCCCTACTGTAGTGATTATCAAATACAAATATAATATATCAACTTGTCTATTAGAGTTAAAAAAACAGATTGAGTTGCTACAAGTTGAGATAAGGATAAAATATCTACATAATTATTTGATTTATGTCAATGAGAAGAAGACATTTTATGATCTAAATTGATCCTAAATCAAAGTAGAGGCATTAATTGTTAAAATTGAAAAGACTGATCGAAGGAAAAATTCATTGTATCTAAGAATCTGTTTGAAAAATGATAACTCGCATGCGAAAAAGATTTGAAGATATCAATCAAAATGGATGGTTACATTGAACCAACCACAAAAACGAACATACAACCATTTGAAGAAGAAAATAGGAGAATAGGACAAATGATGAAGTTAATACATGATATCAGATAATATTCGAATATAAATAATTAAATAAACTAATCCTACTTACTGATATGAAAATCCATGATAGGAGGACATCGACTACAAGAAGAAAAACGAAGAAATTGACAAAAAATTACACTATTGTTCCAATTTTCAGAATATTCTATCATTAAACATATACATACTCACATATATGGACATCAGAAACAAGATTAACCTACCTCATCAAAGATCAAAACCCTAACCGTGACTCGAACGATCTTAATGGTGCTCATATCTTCTTTGAAGTTTCCTGGTTCATTGGAAGCTAACCACGCACTCGAGTCCGAGATCCCCACTCAATCTCTAGGTTTACTACTCCACAAACAACTTCGACCTCACATGAAAAGAAGAACCATCAATCACAACCCACATCAACCTCTACTTACAAAGATGACTCTCACGTTGTGTTGGACTCTCTTCTAAAACACGAAATTCCTCAACTCTAATACATGAAAGTTTTATCCTTACATTATTTATCATTTTTTTCATTTAAATCATTTATTATTATTTTTTTATTTATTTAATAAAACAATTATCTTATTTCATATATATATATAACACTTTTAATTTGTAAATGTAAACTAAATTTATGTTAATCATAAGTTATTTCTTTTATTAAAAATAAAACTTTATTAATATTAATTATTTAAATATATATATATATATATATATAATTTCAAACATAATTTATCATTATAAAAAAATTCATAAATACATAATAATAAGTCCATTAAAAAAATGTTTTTCTTTTAATTATTATTATTTTTCATATTATTTTTACCTTTATTTCATAGTTTTATTTATTATTAATATAATGTAAGTTAGTTTAATTCAAAACTTTATAAAACAAAATTTATAATAATATATTACTTTTAATATTACCTTTAATTATTTTCATTTTGTTTTGTTTTATTTATTAAAATAATATTTTAGAAAATATGATACTATATTTTTATAAAAGTATTTTTAATTTTAATATTTTATCATATATTAAAAAGTTTCAATTTAAATAATACAAATTAATGTAAAAAAATTTCATTTTGATTAAATAAAATTACATAGTTTTATAAAAATATTTCATAACATTATTTATTTAAATTATAATTAATTTAATAATTACTTAATATTTTCTAGGATGTTACATTCTCTCCCCTTAAATGAATTAAACCCTTTTAATTCATTTTTTAGACTTGAGAAAATTACGAATTTCATCTTCATAATTAAAGAATTTCTAAGGGACTTAAATATCTAAAGAAAATTCTAATGCGTAGATTTATTTTTCTCAAAATAAAACATCTAATCTCTAAAGTTTTCTAGACCATTTCTATGATACCAATTATAACAGCCTGAGTCTGTGCTTCCAGAATCAGTACAAATAAATGTTGTGAATTTTTTTTATAAAGATAACTGAACAATTACACAACATTAAAACAATACAGGACCTTTTACCAGTCTAGGTTTTGGAGGATTAGACAACACCTTATAGTTATCAGAGTTAAAAAAAATAAAAAAATTTCCTACTATGCTTCCATGTGTGCTAACTCCAATAGTGAAGCTGTCTGAAATAGAACTTATAAAATACCTGTGAAAAATCATTTTAAAACAAAGGGTGAGCCTTCAATTACCTAGTAAGGGGTTTTGAAATCGTTGAAATACTTTTTAGAAACTATTTATTTGAAAATAACTTTTAGAAATGCTTTCAAATATTCTTTAGATAATAACATAGAAATAAATTTTGATATATCCTTTGAAAACTTAAATGAAATTACTTACATTTAAAATAATATACCACTTTTAAAATTACTTACATACATTTTTTTTAAATATAGTCTAGTGATTTTTAGAAAATAATATGTAAGATTTTGAAAAAAAATGTGTTGTGGCAACTTGAAACATTAAAGGCTATCTTGGGCCTACCCACTTATTGAGGTATGAGTTCACTCCCTAATTCCCTACCATATTTACAACATTCAAGTGCCAATTTTCTGAAAACAATTTAAGCTTTATTTACTTTTATATAAATTTCTCACTGGGTTTTGTTCTTTGAAATTCATGACATCATATTCATATACATATGTATATATATGTTTATATACACATATTATATGAGATCATTTATTTTATTATGAACAACTGAATCTTACCATTTTTAAGCATTGCTTAAGTACATTAAATGTTAATAAAATAATTATTAACATTTATGAAATAATTTTTCATTTTTAAAACCCATAAAACCATATATATATATATATATATATTGAATTACACATACATATATACATACCCAGATAATAAAACTGGCGCATGAAATGTCATTGAATAAGATGATGGCCATACCTCATAATACTAATGACATTCATGTATGTGTATATAATTTCACATATGACATGGTAGTTTTAATTATTTAAAACTATAAAAATAAAATTATATAATTTTTTTTGAGTTAAATATTAATAAAAAGTTATCTATAAAAGATCATTAAGATTAATAATCATATAACATTTAAAAAAAATAATATTCCTAATATCATAAATCTAAAATTGGGTTTCTTTTGTAAATAAACATATATAATTAATTATAAAATCCTTTTTGACATCTTGGAGGATTTTTAAGAAAAACTCACATGGACGAATAATTTTATATCAATACAATTATACTTTTAAAATTATAATCAAGTAGAATTATGAGAAATACAATTTTTTTATAAACATGAAATCCCATATAATTAAATTTTAAATTAAGGAAAATATAAAATGGAACTATCCCTTACAAATAGAATCTTAAAAAATGAAATAATCCCAAAATTATAATTCTATTAATATAGGATTTTCAAAAAAAATCCATGAAACAAAATTTTTATTCCCTTATGCAAACTAAGAAATTATAGATCATAAGATGAAAAACAAAAGACAGTATATCCCTTACCCAAAACCAAAATAAAAAATCACAATAAACAAACTATCCCTTATTAATAAACAAATTTGTCATAAAAAAAAGATAGATGAATTACTTTTAATTTGAGAAATTAGAAATCATAACATGGAAAAAGTGAGTTAACAATACATCCATTACCTTATTTGTAAACTAGAACAAGTTTCAACAATGGTTGATGTTGAAAAATATTAGAGATGAGGGTTTCCTAGCAGCTTCATGAGAAACTAAAAAGGACTATTAGTATATTTATAGTCTCAATAACTATTGTAGTGTTTATATGAAACATATACAATATATCAACTTGTATATCAGAGTTAAAAACATGGATTGAGTTACTGCAAGTTAAGATAGAGATAAAATATATACATATTTATTTGATTGACGCCAATAAGAAGAAGACAGTGCATGATCTCAATTGATCCTAATTCGAATTAGAGGAATTAATTTTTAAAATTGAAAACACTAATCGAAGGAAAAATTCAATTTATCCAAGAATATGTATGGAAAATGACAACTCTCATATGAACAAGATTTGAATATATCGACCAAACTGGATAGATACATTGAAACAACCAAAAAAATTCACATATAATAAAACAGTGGAAACATCATTTGAAGAAGAAAATAGGAGAATAGGATAGATAAGAAAATTAATACATGATATTAGATAAGATTCGAATATCCATAATTAAATAAAATAATCCAACTTGCGGATCTGAAAATCCATGATAGGAGGACGTTGAATTCAAGATAAAAATTGAGGAAGTTAACAAAACATGGAACCATTGGGTCATTAAACATTTACATACTCAAAGATATGGACATCAGAAACTAGATAAACCTACCTCATCGAAGATTGAAACCCTAATTGTGACTCGAACCATCTTAACATTGCTCAGTTCTTCATTGAAGTTGCCTGGTTCATCGGCAGCCAACCATGCACTCGAGTCTGAGATCCCCACTCAATCTCTAGGTCTACAACTCCAAGAATGACTTCGACCTCACATCTAAAGATGAACCATCCATCGTGACCCACATCAGCCTCGACTCATGAAGATGACCCTCACCCTGTTTCAGACTCTCTTCTTAAACCTGAAACTCTTCAACCCTAATACCTGAATGTTTTTTCCTTACACAATTTATCATTTTTTTCCATTTAAATCATTTATCAATTTATTATTATTTATTTAATAAAATAATTATCTTATTTCATATATATATATATATAACACTTTTAATTCATAAATGTAAATTAAATTTATGTTATTCATAAGTTATTTCTTTTATTAAAAATAAACCTTTATTAATATTCATTCTTTTAAAAAATTATATATATATATAATATCAAACATAATTTATCATTATAAAAAAATTCATAAATACATAATAATAAGTCCATTAAAAAATATTTTTCTTTTAATTATTATTATTATTATTATTATTTTTACCTTTATTTCATTATTTTATTTATTATAAATATAATGTAGGTTAGTTTAATTCAAAACTTTATAAAACAAAATTTATAATAATATATCACTTTTAATGCCACCTTTAATTATTTTCATTTTGTTTTTTTATTTATTAAAAAGATATTTTAGAAAATATGATACTATATTTTTATAAAAGTGTTTTTAATTTTAATATTTTTTCATATATTAAAAAAGAGGAAATTTAAATAATACAAATTAATGTAAACAAATTTCATTTTTATTAAATGAAATTATATAGTTTTATGAAAATATTTCAGAAAATTATTTATTTAAATTATAATTCATTAATTAATTACTTAATATTTTCTGAGATGTTACATTCTCCCCCTCTAAATGAATTGCACCCTCACAATTCGTTTGTTAGACTTGAGAAAATTCTGAATTTCCATATTCAGAATTAAAGAATTTCTAAGGGGACTTAACTATCTAAAGAAAATTCTAATGCATGGATTTGTTTCCTCAAAAGACAACATCTAATCTCTAAAACTGTCTAAACCATTTCTTTGATACCAATTATAATAGCCCGAGCCTACACTTCCAGACTCAGTATAAATAAATGCTATGATTTTTTTATAAAGGCAATTGAAAAATTACACAACACTAAAACAATCTAAGACCTTTTACTAGTCTAGGTTCTGGAGGATTAGACAACACCTTATAGTATCATTGTTGAACAAAAATAAAACAAATGCCTAGTATACTTCCATGCGTGCTAACTCCAAAAGTGAAGCTGTCTAAAATTGAACTTCTAAAATACCTGTGAAAAATCATTTTAAAACAATGGGTGAGAATTCAATTTCCCAGTAAGGAGTTTTAAAATCTTTGAAATTATTTTTATAAAATATTTCTTTGAAAATAAATTTGAGAAATTATTTCAAATATTCTTTATATAATAACATAAAAAATTCGTTTTGAAATATCCTTTAAAAACTTAATTGAAATTACTTACGTTTAAAATAATATACCACTTTTAAAATTAATTATGTACAAAAATTATTTTAAATATAGTTCAATGATTTTCAGAAAACAATACGCAAGATTTTGAAAACAAAAGTGTTGTGGTAACTTGAAACATAAAAGGCTATCTTGGGCCTACCCACTTGTTAAGGGATGGGTTCAATCCCTAATTTCCTACCATATTTATAATATTCAAGTTCCAATTTTCTAAAAACATTTTAATATTACTTTACTTTTATATACATTTCTCATTGGTTTGCATGATTTGAAATTCATGGTATTATCTTCATATACATATATATATATATATATATATATATATATATTTATATACACATTTTATAGGAGATCATCTGCTTGATTATGAATAACTGAATATAACCATTTTAAGCATTTCTTAAGTACATGAAATGTTAATAAAAGGATTATTAACATTTATGAAATAATTTTTCATTTTTCAAACTCTTAAAACCATATCTTATATATATATATATATATATATATTAAATTACGCATACATATATACATTCAAAAATAATAAAACTGGTTCAAGAAATGTTATTGAATAAGATGATAGCCATACCTCATAATGTGAATGAAATTCATGTACGTGTATATAATTTCACACATGACATTTTAGTTTTAATTATTTAAAACTATAAACATAAAATGATATAATTTTATTTTTTGGAGGTAAATTTTAATAAAAAGTTATCTATAAAGGATCATTAAGATTAATAATACTATAACATTGAAAATAATAATATTATCAATATCATAAATCTAAAATCGTGTTTCTTTTGAAAATAAAAAAATAAAACTAATTATAAAATACTTTTTGACATTTTGGAGGATTTTTAAGAAAAATGCACATGGCTGAAAATTTTTATAACAATACAATTATACATTTAAAATTCAAATCAAGTAGAATTATAAGAAATATTATTTGTTTTATAAACATAAAATCCTATAAAATTAAATTTTAAATAAAGGAAAATATAAAATTAAAATATCCCTTACAAATAGAATCTTAAAGAATGAAATAATCCCAAAATTATAATTATATTGATATAGGATTTTTAAAATAAAATACATGAAACAAAATTTATTTTCCCTTACGCAAAACAAGAAATTATAGATCATAAGCTGAAAAAAAAATACAGTATATCCCTTACCCAAAACCAAAATAAAAATCACAATAAACAAACTATCCCTTACTAATAATCAATTTTTTTTATAAAAATAAATAAATAGATAGATGAATAAATTTTTAATTTGAGAAATTAGAAATCATAATATAGAAAACAAATAAATTAGAAGTACATCCCTTACCTTATTTGTAAACCATAATGAGTTGCATCAATGGTTGATGTTGAAAATTTTTAGAGTGGGGGGTTTCCTAGTAGCTTCGTGAGAAAATCATAAAGATTATTACTATATTTATAGTATTAATCCCTACTGTAGTGCTTATTGAATACACATATGATATATCAACTTTTCTATCAGAGTTAAAAACACGGATTGAGTTGTTGCAAGTTGTGATATAGATAAAATATTTACATATTTATTTGATTGATGTCAATGAGAAGAAGACAGTGTATGATCGCAGTTGATCCTAAATCAAAGCAGAGGCATTAATTGTTTAAATTGAAAACACCAGTCAAAGGAAAAATTTAGTGTATCTAAGAATCTATTTGGAAAATGATAACTCGCACGTGAATAATATTTCAAGATATCGATCAAAATGGATGGATACATTGAACCAACAAAAAAACCACACAGATAATAAAATGACGACAAACATCATTCAAAGAAGAAAATAGGAGAAGAGAACAAATGATGAAATTAATACAAGATATCAGATAATATTTGAATATAAATAATTAAATAAACTAATCCAACTTGTAGATCTTAAAATCCACGTCAACATTAAGAATAAAAATGAAGAAATTGAAAAAACATGGCACTATTGAGTTAATTTTCAGAAGATTCAGTCATTAAACATATACATACTCGCAAATATGGACATTATAAACTAGATAAACCTACCTCATCGACGATAAAAACTCTAAACTTGACTCAAACCATATTAACATTGCTTGGATCTTCATTGATGTCACCCGGTTCATCGGTACCCAACCACACACTCAATTCCGAGATCCCCTCTTGATCTCTAGGTCCACGACTCTATGAATGAATTTGACCTCGCATCTTAAGATGATCCATCAATCACGACCCACATCGGCCTCGACTCATGAAGATGACCCCCACCTTATGCGAGACTCTCTTCTGAAACCCGAGACTCCTCAACCCTAATACCCGGAAGTTTTATCCTTACACGATTTATCATTTTTTTTCATTTAAAACGCTTATCATTTTATTATTATTTATTTAATAAAAAAATTATCTTATTTTATATATATATATATCTATATATATATATATAACACTTTTAATTCATAAATTTAAATTAAATTTATATTAATCATAAGTTATTTTTTTTATTAAAAATAAAAATTTATTAATATTCATTCTTTAAAAAAATATATATATATATATAAAATTTCAAACATAATTTATCATTATAAAAAAAATTCATAAATACATAATAATAATTCCATTAAAAAATGTTTTTCTTTTAATTATTATTATTTTTCTTATTATTTTTAAATTTATTTCATATTTTTTATTTATTATAAATATAATGTAATTTAGTTTAATTAAACAGTTTATAATTTTTTATAATAATATATTAATTTTAATATTACCTTTAATTATTTTCATTTTGTTTTTTTATTTATTAAAATAGTATTTTAGAAAATATGATACTATATTTTTATAAAATTATTTTTAATTTTAATATGTCATCATATATTAAAAAAATGTAAATTTAAATAGTACAAATTAATGTAAACAAATTTCATTTTGATTAAATGAAATTAAATAGTTTTATAAAAATATTTTATAACATTATTTATTTAAATTATAATTAATTTATTAATTACTTAATATTTTCTGGGATGTTACAACATCATTCTTCAGAAATTGTTTTATAAAAAAAGGGAACGTTTTTTAAGAAGTATCAACTTTCTATTTACTTTAAAAATAACAGGAAACCCTATTTTTATATGACTATTTTTTTAAAACTAGAATTAATGGATTTATCTTTAAAGGTGAGGCCTTGGGTGTGGTTTATCTTCTGGAATCCCTACTAAGAATGTCAGTTCTCTTGTCTAAATTATTATTTTCAGTTTTAGGTTAATCTTGACTTGTGTCGTTCTTAGAGTGAGCTTGGTCCCATGGTTGGTGGTGACCTATGGGATCACATGGAGGCATGTCTAGTTTAATTTCTTTCCTGGTGTCAGTGTTTCAAATATAGTTCTATTTTATTTATTTATTTATTATTCCATGGGATAATTAATTCTCAATTGATTTATTATTTATGATTGATACTAGTTTCAAGCTCAAGAGGATCAGGAATGCCTCTCGAGCCTTATTATAGGTTGGATCAGGTGCCTAGTTCGGAGTCTACCCAAGTTGGTTCATGAAAAAATGATATCATAGGAATTTTTCCCTTGTTATTTGGTGTTATTTGGTAGTGAGGAGTTAGGATTTACAAAATTCAAGTGTTTATTCATGGTTAGGTTCTTGATCACCACCTATTCAAAAGGATTATTGAATTTATAGGGTGGTACAAGATATTTTTTTCTTTAATCTAAGATTGGTTCTCATATATTTTAGAGAGTTTTGGCATTCATTTTAGTTTTTTTCATTGGAATTGAGAGTTTATGGGTTATTTTGAGAAGATCCAATGTTTAGAGTGGATTTTTGGAGGAAATTAGAGGGTTAAGGGTTACTATGAATGGTTTTGAAAACCATACACAAATCATGAATCTTTCTATTTTTACCTCTAATGAGTTTCACATGGTTGGATCATGGTCTCTAACACCATGTGACCAAACCCTAGGCAATAGATATTTCTCTCAAATTTTTAAATTTTGGTTATTTGAGTGTTTCTTTATTTCCATTGATTATTGTTATTGGTTTATGTTTTTTTAGTGCTTCCTTTGAGTTTTAAAATAATTTTTTATTTATCAAAATTTTATTTTCGGAATGAAAAACTTTGGGGATTTTCAAATGGGATAGAAAATTGTTTGGGTTTTAAAAGATTTTTGGGAAAATTTTAAATTAAAAGTGAATCAAGAATTTATGAATATTTTTATTTGATGATAAAATGTGGTTTCAAAATTATTTGGGGTATTTTAAAGAGTGATTTGAAAATTTAATTACCCATCTTTACATTTTACCTTTGGTATTCATTATGAATTCTCACATATATGGATGTATGTGTGCAGTAAGTGTATGCTTACTTGTATGTGTGGGTGTTCATATAAATGAGTATAAGAATGATTTTATTTTCAAGGATTCATAGAATACCATGGGTAAGTTTCAAACTCTTTAAATTTGATTTCTCTTTCTAAGTATGTTTCCAAAAGAGAGTCCCAACATTTTTAGTGAGTGTTTAAATTCAAAATTTTGAATTAGTTTTCCAAAATGGTTTTCAAAATAAATAATTACCATGTTTTAATAAATGAGTGCTATTTTATGTTTTGTTTTTGTGTTTGGGGATTTCCTTTTTGGGATTTTTTGTTTTTTTATGTAGGGATCATGGATAAGGTGGTATTTTGAGTTTGGGTTATTGAGTTGTGATTGAAATATGGAGTTTTAGTTCATGATATGTTTTAATTTGGTTAAGTCTCGGTAAAATTTGTATGTTTGGTATCTAGGGTGACTTCATCCTTTTATGGGTGAATTCTAGTCTTGGTAATTAGTGATGGTCATCATTCAGTGGTTTGAGATTATCAAGTTTTAGGTGGTTGTAATCTTTGAGTAAATTATGAATAAGTGTTCCTATGAGTATTACACTTTGAAAAAATCTTAAAGGAGCATATATTGTTTTAGTAATCTTATATTTTTATGAGGCGGATCCCTCAGTGTTGGTTCCACTTCTTAGAATGATAATATCTTGGTTGAGTGATTAAGAGGACTAGGAAGGGTGCTTTATTTTTTCTGATTGGTTGGGTTCACCGAGAGTTGGTGTTCCTAGAGTTGGCCCCAAGTTTTCCTCCTTCAAACCAAGACTGGATCCATTTTTGATCTTTTGAGGTATGTTTTTTGGGAAATACTCAACCTTATCTTATCTTCCTATTCTGGCCAGTTAGTCCTAGTTGGATTGATTCTTATCCTTCAGGGTTTTCCTAAGTTTTTTATCTGAAACTACTCTATTTGTGACATCAATTTATGATTTTTGGGAATTATTTTTCTTTGAAATATCATAGTAATTATGTTTTAATGGGATTTTATTTTGGGAAATTCTAAATCTTATTGTTGTGGGGTGGCAATATCTTCCGTTACTTATTTCATTTCTCATAGCTTTGGTTGTTTCTAAGACTAATGAGTCAATTTCAACTTGGGAAACCAGTGTTCAACTGAGGTCCTAAAATGTTGGGGAGACCACCATTGGTGGAAATCATGGTAATCCTAATATTTTAGTACTTGTTCTTTTCTTTTTTGTAACTTCAAGTTCTAGTCACTAGAGTGATTCCTTATTTACATTTCACCTAAACCCAATCAGAGTGGTTTTGTTTTCTTGGACCATGGGTCATGTGATGGATACTCATTAAGATATTTAATAGAACAAGATGAGTTTCTCTAGTGATTTATTTGTTAGGAGTCAGGGTGTTCCTTTTTTAAGTTGAATTTATAAATGTATCTATCTCTCTTTTGATTCTCCTATTTGGTGATTTGAGTTCCCTAGTCTTTTTAGCTGTATCCTTGGATATTGGTTTGATTTTTTAGGATCATATATTATCCTCTTGTGGGATTTTTAGGTTTTGGGTTTTGAAAGAAAGTGAGTGTTAGATCTTTGGTCTTTGATTTTTTAGGTGTCCTCTTGGGTAATATGTTGTCTATACCTTTATCTTGATCAAACAAATATCCTTATACTTTATGAGGGAATAAAGTGTCATGGTGGGGAGAATTATCACACCCTAAACCAATAATATTTTATTTATTTATTTATTTTTGAGTCCTATTTATTTCTTTTTTACTTTTGGGTAATTTTTTTTCTAAAACCAGGAATTGTTGGGGATGCAGGGCATGTCACATGGTTAAGATACACAATTTTTTAAACTATATGGAAACCATGTAACAACTTCTATAAATTTACAGAGCCAAACTGCATGGTCAAAACATGATTTTCCAAACCATGTGGCCTACCCATGCATGTATCTCTAGGATCCCAATATAGGGAAGACATTTGGAACATGGTTTTCCAAACCATGCAACCTACCCATGTGCCATGTCCTATTTTCAAAATAAAAATAAAAATAAATTTAAATAACAAATTTTTCCTTGGTAAATTAAAACTGCATAGGGGGTTCCTCCTCCCACACATGTTTTCCCTCACCTTCCCTCTCACTCGATGCTAGGAGGGATCTATATCGTGTGAATCCTCCTTCCTATCCTTCCTCTATTAAGCCGATTCCACTCTTGATTTTTGGTGCGATCCATCCAGGTGATCTTTTCATCTCTCTTCCCCTTTTTTTGGTTTCCTTTCTCCCTTGTAGTGCGTGAAAAATTGGGAGGAACCTAAACAAATTGGTGTGTTTATTTTTTTTCTCTAGTTCCTTAGGGTTCACAAGGGTTGATTTGTGGACCATTATTATAGTGTTCATTGAAGGTGATGACTCTCATACCTTGTGCAAATTGATTCTAGATTTTGAGGTAGGTTACTCTATGTATAAGCCATTAAATTTAATCTTGTTATTGCATGATTGTTTTAAAGTGTGTTTTTATTGTTATATAAAGTATATATATTATGAAAAAATGTTTTTGATTCTTGGAATTGGTTTCCCATTGATATTTCATATTTTCTCCAAGATTCAACCATGAGTTCCTTTTTTTAATGCATGTTTTCAAGATTGTTTTAAAATGTTAAATTTTCCAAGTGCTTGATTTGTTTTATAAATTATTTCTACCATGATAATTTTAAATTACCAAATAAGTTTTGTCCCTTTGTCTAGTTTTCATAAAGGCCCAATGACACTTTTGGTTTTATAAATATCTTCAAAGAGATTTCCAACCATTAAATCTATTAAATATGACCTAAAAACATATACATATTTAGATATATATATATAGGTGACCTATTTTTAAATAGTAACTCATGAAAATGGGAACATGTACATTGGGTCAAGGGATGATTATATATATATTAAGGTGTATATGTGTTTAAGTGTGAAGTGTGGTTTTAGAACTTGGAATCCTCGGAAAAAATAAGTTTTCAAAATAAATGGAATTTCCATTTTAAATGATGAGGCCTAATTAGAAATTTGGAATGTTTCATGGAAATTAAAATACCTCTTAAATAATTCCCTTGGTATCATAAATGTGGTGTATGTTAAGTTTTTGAATTATGATGTAAGTTGGTAAGGGGCCTGTGCTTTGTTTAGGTAATTGGAAAAGGGGACGCATGAATGTGTTATTTTTGTGCAAAGAATTTGATATATATATATATATGATATATTTGTAAAACTCACATCTAATTATGAATCATGTAAATCCTTAGGTAGTTAAGAGGGAGACCTAGCTACACATTCCACACTAGTTTAGATTACAAACTGACTAGTTTCCTTGAGTTAGATAACCTAACTGCTCATGAGATATTCCCATCAGTTGAACTAGTGAGGGTGATAACAAGTGTTAGGGTAGTGTTATTAGTGTCCAAAGCTGGTGTATATTAATTGATTATATATTTGTTTATGTATCTATCCTAGGAAATATCATCTAGCTCTAAAGATCCCATTGCACATGTTTTACATATTCTCCACTTTCCTATGATTTATAGCACTCTTTATGTAATGGTTTCCATTGTAATGTATTAATACTAAAATGATTCTTTCATTGATTATTATTTTTTAAGGGTTTTTTGGAAAGTGTATCATTATTCAGAAATTATTTTCTAAACAAAAATGGAAAGTGGGTTTTTAAGAAGTATCAACTTGCTATTTTCTTTGAAAAGAATGGAAAAACATATTTTCAGGTGCTTATGTTTTCAAACTAGTGTTAATGGTTTTATCTTTAAAGTTCAAGAATATGGATTTGTTTCTCTTCTCAAACCCCTACTGAGCATCTCAATGTTCATGCCAACATGATCATTTTTATTTTCAAGTTGATCTCAACATTTTCTCCTTAGCGATCTTGGTCCCTTGGTTAGTGGTGACTTGTGGGGTCACTTGGAGGAATTTCTATTTTTATTTATTTCCCACTACCATTGTTTCATCTATTATTATGTTTTATTTATTTATTTATTGTTCAACGGTCTAAATTATTCCCAATTGAGTTATGTTTGATGTTTGACACTAGTTTTTGGCTCAAGAGGATCGAGAACATGTATCAAGACTTATTGTAGGTAGAATAGGGTTCCTAATTCAGAGTTTACCTAGGTTAGTTCATGATAGAACCTAAGGATCATGCCATGAGTCATAATTACATATCAATTATTTTTATTGAATATTTTATCACAATTCTATGATTGTGATTCCATAGATGGATCTTCAATTTTAAAATATAAATATAAGTTACAATCAGAATAAAGATTTATAATGACAATAATATTAATGAAAATGATAAAAATAATAATAAAATCTCCATTATTAACGTAAAACATATTAAAGGTAAGGAGAAATAAAACCCACACCGCCCCTTCTCCATTCTTGTCACCCATATCCTTTTTTGCCTATTGTTTATCCCTCATTTATATATATATTCATTTATTAGTTAACATATTATATATATTCCTTTATCAATATCCTTATTACTCATTAAAAAAACTCAACTGTAACTAATACCTCCTCAAATAATGCTGCACCCCACTCACAAGCATTGGTGAGACAACTACCTGGACTGGGGCTACAACCTTTCCAACATCAATACATACCATCATCAGTCATTCCACAGCTCCCTATTTCTAATACATTTCTCCCTGGGTGTGTCACACCCTCCCTTCTGCCCGCCAGACGTTAACCAACCTTCACTACAATTTTCCGCTACCACACCCTCTCATATTGCTCAAGCCACCATGCCTAATAAGACCATCATTACACCTCCCATCCCATCTAAACTTTCATCTACCACAAATATCAAATTCCTATGTACACATAGGAAGAGAATGAGAGAGGATATTGGGATAAAGATAAAAGATATAGAGAGAATAATCTGATCGCCTCTCAACCTTTATTGTTGAATCAAAATAAAATGATAATTATCAAAATTTGAATGAAAAGTGTGAAAACAATGGTTGTTGAAAATCATGGCCACATGATATGAATTCATGTCCACAAACATTGAATAATTTAGAACATATATCATTGAGGTGCTGATAAATGAGGAAAAATATTGTACAAAATAATCCTATCAATCATAGAAAAAGGTGAATGGGACATAATTTTACCACTAGAAATGAAATATTTTTCTTAGTATATTATTGTTTATTGATATTAAATCAACATAAATTTTAATAAAAAGTTCATATAAAATTATCTATAATCAATATATTTCTATTTCCTTTCAAAATAAAATTATTAATGTTAATTTTATTTGATTTAATATTTGATTTAATCCAACAATTAAACTCATTGATAGAAATGATTTAGCACGATTTAAAAATATTTCTATATAAATTTAAATAAAAATCCCTACCTTGAGGTTGGATAAGTCATTCATGAAGATCACATTTGAATTAAAAACTATTGATAATGGAAAAAATTCGTTCTTCAATCCAAAATCATTGCCATCACGATCTGACCCCTCTCCTCCAACCTAAATTTTTCCAACAAAGAAATAATCTCCCCCTAGGGAGGTTCCATAACCTGGATTATATGGAGGAACCCTCTAGGATTTTCCATAATTAAATGAATTAATTAATTAATTAAATCTATTAAATTAATCAATTGATCCACTCATGTCGACAAACACTTGAGGGTTTAAGTGGGATTGAAACTAAAACCTCTCTTAAGGAAAAACCTATATTTTAGACACAACTTTGGCATTGTTTTTTCTATCCAAAAATCTATGAAATAGATATATGTGTTTCATCATAAATACACATGAACAAGATAAGAATAATATTTTTATACTTAATATAATTTTATCAAGGTCCTTATATGCTCGTAATTCTTTGTTGGTTCAACCTGGGGGTAAAAAACACAACCCATAACTAAGATAACCATCCGACAATTTTTCTAAGTTCATCTGATAGATTAGATTTACTATTTTACCCCTAAAGAGGGATTGTGGCTCAAAAAATCAAAACCAGCTAAGTGTTGACCAGGAAAAATTCTTGGTCACTAAATTTTTCCTGATGATTTCTTTAGGTTACCATCCTAGTGGGAGGAATATTTCTCTATTAATTTACTCCTTGGGATGAGCCCCATATTTTTTCCATCTTATTGAATGGATCTTATAGTTTTGAAGGAATTAAAGGATCAAATATATGATCTTGAGATCAAGTGTTTTATTCTCCCTAGAGTGTCATCATGGGAATCACTAGTTCTCTTTACAAATAAGGTGGATGGAAGTCTCTGAATTTTCATTGATTATAAATAGATCAATGCGGTAACTATTAAGAAGAAGTGCCCATTACCTCAAATTGATGATATTTTTGATCAAATCATGATGGGATCTATGGTTTTACAAGATTGATCTTAGATTTTGATACCAATAGCTGAGGGTAAATAAATTGGATATTTCTAAGACCGATTTTAGGATTTGGTATAATAATTATGAGTATCTTATTATGTTTTTGGCCTTAATAATGGCCATGTAGTTTTATTGGATCCGATGAATCAGATCTATAATCAATATCTTGAATTGTTTTTTAAATTTTCATTGATTATATCTTGGTTTAATATAATATGATGGAATACCATGAGGAACATTGATCTTACCATGATTCACTGTTTCATTTTCACCCATACACCACTGTGCTAAACTAGTTTTGTATTGAAAATTTTAATAATAATAATAAATTTCACTTCAAGTTTCATTTAAATATTTTTCATTTATCATAGTTAAAATGGTAAAGTTACTTGTTTTGATGATTTCATTGTAGGAGGAGGTGATTTAGAGGCCCTAAAGATGATTCAAAAGGAAAATGGGCCAAACTGCATGGAATCCCAAGAACACTAGTCCACTATTTTGAACATTGCGTACAATAAGTGCCTCCAAATGGGATGAAATTTTGTGTACCAGTACAAAAATACATGGGATACAACTCATATTAAGAAATAGAATCCAAATTAGTTCATCTAGTGGCCCATATGAACCAATATGTCCAGGGGATAGAATCTACCAAAATTCAAAAGTTAGGTTCTGTATTTTGAAAATATATCCCAATAAAGATGTCTAATGACCTCAAAATTTTACATAAAGATATTAAAGAGGCTATAAAACAACTCTCATATTTTTTCCAAGTCGTGATATGGCCTTTTACCAGTCCAAAACTAGGACACAAGTGGTATCTTGAAAACTAAGTTCCCAAAACCACTTCCCATTTTGGCTATAAAAGGGCACCATGGGTACCTCATCTGAAAGTTTGACCAAGGAGTGAAATGATGAAACTTTTGAGTTCTAGAGTAATATCATCCCCTTTATGGTTATGGAGATCCCTATCCTCATAGAAAGAGCTGAAATGAATAAAGAGATCCACCAGACTTTCCTCCTCCTCTCGATGTTGGGATAAACGACGTGTGTTTGTTGTGATGGAGCTACATATCTTGTAAAGGGAGTTATAAAACTTTTTTATACCACTAGTTTGATGTATTTTGGGTTTTAAAACATTTTATTTATAATTATATTACTTTTATTCATGTTTTAATGCTTTTTTATTGAATCGAATGGAATGATCTTTACTTTTAATTGATCAGTGTGAAGTCTTGAGTGTGTGACTTATGTTGTCCCGATTGGACAACACAAGAATAATTTTCTTCCAAAAATATTTGATATTTAAATTTTCTTTAGAATTTATTAAATAATTCATGAGATCTTTACCATTTTGATACAATTTTTTTTGTCAAGGTTTGGGTCAACATGCTTTGATATAAAATCTTGGAAAGTAATTGATATTCTGATTAATTTCAACCAAATACATACTTCAAAACTAAATTAAACTATAAGAGATATGAAATTTATATGTGTGTAATGAACTCAAAAAAACCCTTTTTCTCATATTTTTCAAAATCCAATTGTTTTTAAAATACAAAACTCTTTAAATTAATTTATTTTATTTTCTTAAAACTGTTTTTAAACCACCCCTTTTTAGTAATATTTATAAAAAATAAACACTTTAAACATCCAATTATCCTTGAGATACGACCTAGGGTCTACCCTATACTATAAATCAACATTAAAATCATAATAAATTTTATTTTTCATGACAAAACATTCAAATTTTGGTGCCTTTTTTGGATATCACTTTGGTTTTTAGTGCATGTTTTTGATAAGATTTTTGTAAATTTTTTGAATGTTTATTTGTTTTATATTATACCTTTACCGATATTTTTGTGTTATGATTTATTTCTTGTATAGGTTCTGTACATGATGCATTCTAATTTGGGAGATTTACCACCTTTAGAACCCAAACCAGGGAGGATCCTACATCAGCGACACCGAGACACACAGGAGAACCCTTTGAAGGAGGACACACAAAACACTGGAACTCTTCTCGATCCTTATTCTTCTTCTATAACCCATGTTAAAACTGAAAATAACTTGTATAAAATGTATGAAAATAATAGAAAACTAAAATAACTAACCTCACCTGAAATTGATATTCAACCCACTTATATTCAAATGCAAAGCGAGGCACCCAATTTTGAAATAAAATCCAGTCTAATTCACTTATTGCCAAGATTTCATAGACTCACTGGAGAAGACCCACATAAGAACTTAAAATAATTTCACATTATGTGTTCTAAATTAAAACTTGAAAATGTGGATTTAGAATAACTAAATCTGAGATAATTCCCATTTTCATTAGAAGACACTATGAAAGATTTGTTTTATTATGTCAATTAATTAATTAGAGGTTGGAAATACATGAAATGTATTTTTCTTGAAAAATACTTCTCAGCCTCTAAAACTGAAAAAATAAGGAAATAAATATGTCTGATAAGACAATATCAAGGGGAAACACTTCATGAATACTGGGAAATATTTAAAAGTATTTTTTCAAGTTTCCCACAACACCAAATAAGTGATCAAATTTTAATACAATATTTTTATGAAGGTTTGATTTGTATTGATTGAAACATTATTGATGCTAATATAAGTGGTGAAATTTTTGATAAGACCCAAATTTCTACAAGAACCCTAATTGAAAATATGACATAAAACACTCAACAATTCAGTTCATGGTCTAGTGTACCCATTCGAGGTTTCCATGAGGTGCAGAGTCCTAAATTCAAGAAGAATGTGTACATGATGTTTGAAGAGGAAATTAACCTTATTCGACAACTTGGTCTTTCCCAATGGAAATACAAATATCCTCATCCTATCTATTATGGTATATATTCTTCTAACACCCACTATTCTGATAAATTCCCCCAAATAAGAGAGACTTCTAAGAGTTGTGAGTCCATCTTTCTAGGACTCCCCTTTAACCAACCCTTTAGGAAAGAAACTTTCTATTCATACAACCTTGGGTGGAAAGAAAATCAAGCCTACCTGAAAGGGGTTATTAAAACTAACCTCAATAACTATGGAACTAACAAGGACATAGTAGTCATCCACCACCACCACCTAGAAATCCTCAACCACACTAAATGAATTTCAAACAACACCCTCCAAAATCCAAGACTATCCTTGAATACATGATGAAACAAATTACTGGAAACAATATCCAATTACAATAAACCACCCAAGATGAAATACAAGACCTAAAAACCCAATTAGGCTAACTAGCTAACTCGGTGGGGGAAATCCAAATTCATGGGTTGGGTAAAATACCCTCTCAACCTCTAGTAAACCCTAGGGATAAGGTTAATGTTAGTGAAATCACTCTTTAGAGTGGAAATAAAATTAAAAACCAAATTAACCCTCCTTTTGAGTCATCCCCTCCTAAGGAAAACACCATTCCTACTGTTGAAATTCGTTCAAATATAGAAAAACCTTATCCTAAGAGAATCCATTATAAAAGAAAGAGTATGTATGTTGATGAGTCACCTAGTCCAACCATTCCTCTTCCATTTTCCCAAAGCCCCACCTAACCAAGAAAACTAAAATAAACAGAACTTGATAAATAAATCTTGGAAATTTTCAAAAAAGTGTTGGTCAACATCCCCTTGATTGATGTCACGAAGCAAATTCCAAGATACTACAAGTTTCTGATGGATATGTGTACACATTGAAGAAGACTTCATGGAGATAAAAAGGTGATATTGGGGAGGAAAATATCAGAATTGATAGAGCCATCACTACCCACCAAATGAAACAATCCTATAACATTCTCAATTCTGTTCACCATAGGGGAGTATTCCTTTTACAATCCGATTCTTGATTTTTGTGCTTCTATAAATGTGATGGATCATCCATTTACTCTTAATTTTAGTTTTGAGAATTTAATCCCACAATAATTTTTTTTCAAATCACAAATTGGAGTATGACACACCCCTCTAGTGTGTTATAGGATGTTCTTGTAAGGCTGCAAAATTTAATTTTTCTTGTGGATTTTTATGTGCTTAAAATGGAAGATGATAGGATGAATAGACATGCCCCGATTATATTGGGGATACCTTTCTTGAAAACTATAAAAACCATAACTAATATCCACAATGGTACATTATCTATGGATTTTGGTGGTGAAATTGTCCACTTCAACATCCTTGATGCCATGAAGCACCCCTCTTAAGAAGATTTATCTCTCACAGTTAACTCAATAGATGTACTCATTTCCCTTAAAAACATTTCTTTTCATTCCCATGATCCCCTTTTTGAGTTTTCATAATTGATTGAAATTCTAGTAAATGAATCATGTATAGAATGTTGTATCAGTGTATACAAATTTCATGCATGTTTTTTAATTGATAACTTCTTGAAAACTGAGGATACAATGACCATTGATGATACTAATAATATTGTAAAAGCTTATTCCTCATATGAGGATGATAACATGGAGTATTTAGATGATATTAGTGACCTCTTACTTTCACACACACTCCCATAAATCCAAAATCCACCTGAATTGGAACCGAGACAACAACCTCTAGATTTAAAATATTCCAATATTGAGAATAGAAACAAGATTCCTGTCATCATTGCTAGTTTACTCCCTCAAGAGCATGAATTGAGACTTCTTGAACTTTTGAGGGAGTATAAACAAGCTTTAGGATGGACACTTGCTAATATTACTAGTATTATCCGATCAATTTTCACACATAATATATTGTGAAATAATGAAGTTAAACCAATGGGGCAGGCACAATTTCAACTGAACCCAAACCTCTTAGATGTTGTTAAAAAGGAGGTAAAAAAATTATTGGATTCTAGGATCATTTACCCCATATTTGGAATCCAATGGGTCAGTCCAGTACAATTGGTTCCTAAAAAAATGATTTTACAGTAATTAAAAATGAAAATAATGATTTGGTTCCAACTCTTGTGCATAATATTTGGCATGTTTGTATAGACTATCACAGATTAAACCAATAAACTAGAAAGGAACATTTCCCATTTACATTCATTAACCAAATTCTATAGAGGCTAGTAGGGAAGTCCTATTAAAATTTTCTTGATAGTTATTATGGATACTTTTAGATCCATATTTCCACCAAGGATCAGGAAAATACAAACTTTACTTACCCCTTTGGCACATTTTCATATAGGAGGATGCCATTTGGTCTGTGCAATGCTTCGAGTACATTCCAGTGATGCATGGTTAGTATTTTTTCAGATTACCTAGAGAATTTCATGGAAGTGTTCAAGGATAATTTCACTTTTTATGGATCCTCTTTTGATAAATGTTTGAGTAGTCTTGGTTCAGTCCTATATAGAAAATTGAAAAGAATCTCATATTAAATTATGATAAATTTCACTTCATGGTGCGACAAGGTATAGTTTTGGGACATTTCATTTATGGGGATGGTATCCAAGTATATAAATCAAAAGTGGATGTCATTTATTACCTACCATTCTCCATAAATTTGTGGAATGTGTGGTATTTCTTAGGTAATGCTAGATTTTACCATCATTTCATTTGCAACTTTAGTAAAATTTCAATCCCCCACTATCGCTTACTCCAAAAAGACAAAGAATTTGTTTTTGATAAAGAATGTGAGGAGTCTTTTAACAAATTAAAATGGAGTCTCACATCACCTCCAGTAATCCAACTAACTCAGAGGGATATAAAATTTGAGATCATGTGCGATGCCTCTAACTATGCAGTTGGTGCTATCTTATCACAAAGGGTCGATCGAGCTCCACATGTCATTGCCTATGCCTCACGTACTTTGGACCATGCCCAAGAAAAATACACCATATTTGAAAAATAATTCTTTTACATCATGTTTTACTTGGATAAATTCATATCATAAATTTTAGGGTTAAATTTCAGTGTGTTCTCAGACTATGAAACCCTCTAGTATCTCTTTAAGAAACCATATTCCAAACCACGCCTAATTCACTAGATGCTCCTCCTTTAGGAATTAATTATAGAAATTAGTGATAAAAAAGGATTAAAGAATGTGGTGGATTACCATACCAGTAGGATCATCCCATCCTTATACATTGACTCATATCCCTGTATTCCCATAAATGACATGTTTCCTCATGGGAAACTGTACTGAGTGAAAGATTCTATTACTTAGTATGATGAAATTTTAAATTATTTGGTAGCATCTTGAATTACTACTGATTTCAAAAAAAAACAATCTGACCATCTAAAACATGAGTACCATTGGTACATTTGGGATGACCCCTACCTTTGGAACACGTGTAGTGATCAATTCCTTAGGCGTTGTATTCCCGATAGTGAGTTTCAGTCTATCCTTAGGTTCTGCCACAGTCTTTATTATAGGGGTCACTTTGGTCTCCAATAGACTACTCGCAAGGTCCTTGTTTTGGGTATCTTTTGGACAACACTTTTTATAGATGCCCATGATTTCTTCAAATCTTGTCCTTACTATCAAAGAATGGGGAATGTATCTAAAAGAAATGAAATTACACAACAAACCTTACTTTCCCATTACATTTTCAATGTTTGGGGAATTGAATTTATAAGGCCATTTCCCAATTCCTATGGAAACTTGTAAATTCTTCTGGCAATTGATTATGTGTCAAAATGGGTAGAGTCATGAGCCAAGAGGAAAAATTATTCCAAGACAATTGTGGAATTTTTGAGAACCCAAATCTTCTGTAGGTTTATATTACCTTGGTTCATCATCAGTGACCAGGGTTTCCATTTCTATAACTAAACAATGAAATCTATTTTTACATTGGTATGGGTTCATTCATAGAGTGTCTACTACATATCACCCACAAAACAATGGTCAAGATGAGGTTTCAAATAGAGAGGTAAAACAAATTCTTGAAAAATGGTTCAAACCAATAGAAAGATTTGAGTCTTAGACTAGATGATTCATTATGGGCCTACCATACTGATTTCAAAACTCCAATTGGCATGTCACCATATTAGCTAGTTTTTGGAAAGATTTGTCACCTCCCTGTTAATATTGAGCACCAGGACTACCGGGCCATTAAAAAAATAAAATTCTAATATTTTTAGTGTAGTTTCTCAAAGGAAGCTAAAAAGTCAGAAGTTTGAGGAAACACACAGAGATTAATATGAGAACTCCAAGATTTATAAGGATCAAACAAAGGATGCCCAAGACTGTATCATCCTTCATCATCAATTCAACATTGGGTAGATAGTCTTATTTTATAGTGCAAGGATGAAGTTGCATCAGGCAAGATTTGTTCCCATTGGTTTGGTCCATACACTGTTACTAATATTTATCCATTTAGTGTTATTCAGGTTACAAATAAAGAAACCAAACAAACCTTCACTATCAATGGGAAGCAGTTGAAGTACTTTCATGAAGCCTTTCTAGTGTCCCTGACAAAGTAACTCCAAGTTCAAGAAGAAAACTACCAATGACACCCACCGAGTTTTATCCTTCCTTCCCATATTTTATTTTATTACAGTGAGGACATTTCACACTTTAGGTGTGGGGGTATGGGTATATTCTTGGGTTAGTTAGGAATTTTCATCATATTTCTTATTTTTCTCTTTTTTTATTATTGAATAGTATTTTTACTTTACCCTCTCATCTTCTGCCTCACTTTTTTGTTGGAATGTTAATTTTTTATTCCCACTTAATCATAGAAAATTATTCCCACTTAATCATGGAAATTATTGAACATGAATGAGGAATTTACCTTTTTCATATTATTTTAACATTTTCAAAAATTATTTTTTCAACGATGGAATGTATGTTTTAACATGAATTTAACATTAAGGTGTGAATTTCTATTGAAAATTGGTTGTTTGTCGATGATATAAATGGTTGTATTATTTTGAAACCTTTGAGAAGAATGGTATTCTTTGTGTGAGTAGTTTATGGGAAATTATGTCACTAAATATCTCCACACTTTTTTGCACCCAACCATGAAGTGTGATTTTTTATTACTTAGTAGAAGGTAAATATAGGTTAGGTTAATATTTATCTACATGTTTTCCATACATTCGTTCCTTATCATATCTTTTCATTACTATACCAGATTAACCTATGCATGTGTAACTATTATCCGAGTGTTGTATGCCTTAAAAAAAAAAATTATGGGTTGTGTCTTGGTCAGGTTAAAATAAACTCTTTCTCAAATTTTTATCTTTTTATAACTTTTAAAATTATTGTTGTGATGAGATCAAACAAGGGTTGAGAGAAGAGTGTGAGATTTTTTCCAAGTGAAACTTAAAAAAACAATAATAATAATACGAATAAATGAGGGGAGTGATGAAATGTACAACATATTGGGATATCTAGGTCAGGAGATTAAGGTTTTACTTTTTGGAATGATTAAGTTAGTGGGTCTTGAAATTTTATTTTAAAGGATATAGGGAAGGTTCAGTGGACATAATCATTTAAGAAGATACATTTTAAAATAACCAATATTTACTAGATAGAAAGTGGAAAGAATTGCATGGAATGGTTTTCACACACACACGTGGAGAATTAGTGACATGGTTAACTTGTGAATTATTTTCTCATTTTGGTATCATTAATCTATTATAATTTTATTCTGATATAATTTATCAGACATCTTTTCCCAAGATCATTGAGAATAACTCCTTGATGTGATTTTTTTATTTGATCACATTTCTATCATGTGTTTATATTTTTGTTCAATGTTAAATCTTAATTAATTTAGGAATATCTCCATGCATAATTTTTGTAAATGAAACTTTTCACAAGAGTGAAAATGTTTAGGTTTGGGTTATGATTGCACCATGATTCACTGTTTCATTTTCACCCTTACACCACTGTGCTAAACTACTTTTGTATTGAAAATTATAAAAATAATAACAAATTTAACTTCATGTTTGATTTAATTATTTGGTGTTTATAATTATTAAAATGGGTAATGTTACTTATTTTGATGATTTCATTGTAGGAGGAGGTGATTTGGAGGCCCTAGAGATGATCTAGAAAGAAAATGGGCCAAACTGCATGGAATCCCAAGGACATGTCCACCATTTTTCATATTTTGAGAAATAAATAGATTAAAATGGGATGATTTTTTTCCAATCCAAAAATCAATGGTATACAACTCATCTCAAGAAAAATAATCTCAATTCATCCATATGATGGCCCATCCAAACCGATCTGTCAAAGGGACAAAATCTGACCAATTTCAAAAGTGAGGTTTGGTATTTTGACAATATATCACAATAAAATGTCTACTAGAATCCAAATTTTACATGGATACAGTTAATATTCCTTAAAAAACTCTCATATTTTTTCCATGTCTTGATATGTCCTTTTACTAGTCCAAAACTAAGACACAAGTGGCATCTCAAAAACTAGGTGCCTAAAACCACTTCCCATTTTGGCTATAAAAGGGCACCACAGGCACCTCATTTGAGAGTTCTACCAAGGAGTGAAGTGCTACCATTTTTTAGTTCTATAGAATTCCTCTCATACTTTTTGAGGTTATGGAGCTCCCTATCCTCATAGGGAGAGCTGAAATGAAGAAGGAGACCCACCCGACTTTCCCCCTCCTCTCGATGTTGGGCTAAATGATGGGTGTTTGTTGTGAGGGAGCTACACATCTTGTAAAGGGAGTTATAGCAATTTTTATACTACTGGTTTGATGTATTTTGGGTTTTAAAACACTTCATTTATAATTATCTTACTTTGATTCATGTTTTAATGTTTTTTTGATTGAATCGATTGGAATTCTCTTTACATTTAACCAATCATTGTGAAGTCTTGAGTGAGTGACTTATGATGTTATGATTGTACAACATAACAATCCTTTTCTTACACAATTATTTTAGATTTAAATTTTATTTGGAAGTTATTATATCATTAATGAGATTTGGACCTTGTCTATATGATTTTTATGCCAAGGTTTGGCTCAATGTACTTTGATATAAAATATTGTAAAGTAATTGGGATAATGATTAATTTCATCCAAAGGCTTAGTTCAAACCTAAATTAAACTATAAGAGATATGAAATTTATATGTGTGTAGTGAACTCACAATGAAACATTTCTCTCATATTTTTCAAAATACACTTGTTTTTCAACTATTAAACTCTTTAAATTAAGTTATTTTATTTTATTAAAATCATTTTCAAAACCACCCCCTCTTTTAGTAATCTTTATTAAAAATACACGCTTTAAACATCCAACAATCCTTGAGAGATGAACTAAGGTCTAACCTATACTATAAATCAACCTTAAAATCAAAATAAATTTTAAATGTCATGAAAATGCATTGAACCATCTAAATTTCATTTTTGAAATGTTAAAGAAACATCGACTATATGAAAAGTTGTCTAAATGCCTGTTTTGGATCCAATAAGTGAATTTTTGGGGTCATGTGGTATTATATAACTAAATATTCATGGATCCTAAGATGATTCAAGCTATGATTTCTTGTGGGAGATCAAGGAATAAATTTTTTATTAGGAGCTTTATTATCTTAGTTGGGTATCACATGTGGTTCATTAAAGATTTCTCCAGGTTGGCATATCCTTTTAAATATTTGACTCTAAAGGTAATGTGGTTTTATTGGGATGTGACATGTCATAAACCCTTAAAAGAGTTGAAGGTAAGGATGAATTCATTTCCCATTATGATCATTATTGATCCAGGAGATTCCTATACTATTTACTATGATGATTCAAGTACGAGGTTGGGGTGTTTTGATGTAGGGTGACCACGTCATGGAATATGTCTCTCACTAGTTATGCCCTCATGAGAAGTATTTACCCACCCATGAACTAGAGTTAGCAACAATGATGTATTATTTAAAAATGTGGCACTGCTATATTTTTTGGGAAAGGTTCATCGTGTATTGTGATAATAATGGTCTAAATAATATCTCCACTTAGTGGGATCTGAATCTTAGATAGAGGTGATGGGTGGAGTATCTCTAGGATTTTTACGTTGATTTAGCCTACACCCCTGCAAAATGGAATATAGTGGATGATTATTTTAGTGTAAATTTATAGAATCATATAGTAAAAGAATCTAGATATAGATAAAATTATTGATATTATTCACTAAATTTCATTTGGATATGAAAGGGGAGGAGGAACTGATGTTCTTAGCTAGTGAGAAATTCATACCGTCATTGTATGATCGAATTAATATAGAGTAGGTAGTATATCCTAATTGTTATCATATATGTGGAATTATAAATGGTTATAATACCTCAGGTGATTGGTCTTATTATTCTGATGGAGCTATTTATTTTCGAAAGTGGCTAGTCATTCCTTTAATTTGAAGTAAAGTGGTGACGAGTGGTGAATACCATTATAGATGGGGAGTTCACATAAGGAAACCAAAATGTTTTATGATCTTAAATTATAGTATTGGTGTCCTAGGATGAAGTGATCAATCATAGGTTTTGTATCTTGATTCCTTATATTCCATAGTATTAAAGTCAATCCCTAAAATCTAGCAGGTTTATTGCAACATATTTCCATTATGGTATGGAAGTGGTATGGGATGTTCATAGACTTCCTGATTGTCTTTACTTGATTTTCTAGTGGGAAAAATTCTATCTGGGTGATTATCAACAGGTTGATGAAATAAAACCACTTTCTGTCTATTAAGGGGTCATCAAAAGTGGAATATCTTAAAATCCTTTATGTCTAAGATATAATGAAGCTTCATGGTGTTCCTTTAGCCACTTTTTCTGATCAAAACCCATGATCCAATTCTCATTTTTGGAAGGGTATTCTAGAATAAATTGGTTATTAGATGAAATTTATCAAGACCAATCATCCACAAATGAATGATTAAGAGGAGTGGGATATTCATATTCTTGAGGATATGATCCAATATTATGTACCTGATTTTGGTGGATCTTAGATAAAGAATCTATTATCGGATGAGTTTTATTATAATAATATATATCAATCCTTGATAAATATGGTTCCCTTTCAATATGTTTATAGACAACCATGATATTCCTCTCATTGTTTGATAGAGTTGTGTGAGATCTCCTTGTTGACACAGAGCATCATTTAAGAGACGATGTATAAGATTAAGTTAATTCAGAAGATATTGGAAATGGATCAGAGGTTCTAGAAATATTATACTAACTGTTATAATCATCCATTGGAATTTTCCTTGTGTGATCGGGTGTTCCTTAGAATTTCTCCTTGAATGGGTTATTCTCGACTGGGAAAGTAGGGTAAGTTGGTAATGAGATATGTCAGGCCATTTGAGATTATTGAGAATCTTAGAAATGTGGAATACCATCTAGACTAACCATCAAATATGATATCTATCCATGATTTATTTCACAATCCCTAGTTGAAGTGGTTCCATCTAGACCTATCTCACATGTATGAGTGGGAGGATTGGGGTTTGGAGCCCAAACCCACCATACTTTAGCATCTTATTTATATCATGGATCATCAGGCCATAGCGCTATGAGGAAAATTGACACAACTTGAAGCATATGGGCCTTGAACGAGCCTATAGTAAGCTTAGAGTTCCAACCCATGCCTTCCTCCAATAGACCAAGGGATAGTGACCATCATCGAGTAGGCATATCACTCAATATAGAAGTCTTTAGCCTACACCAGCCTAAGAAAGACACTATATCCATTGCATAAAAAAAGAAATAGAAAATGAAAAAATAACAGATACATACATACATACATACATACATACATACATACATACATACATACATACATACATACATACATACA